>CM065589.1:511218372-512418372 GCA_033119425.1 Bufotes viridis
GCCCATCTATCGGCTCTTAACCGCCGGTGCTCATACTGGGGCGGTGGACGGTGAAACTTGGACCCTGGCCCCTGCGGCCTAACACGAGCGCCCATCATCCGGAGGCGCGCTGCGGCCTACCGCCGCCTCTGCACTCAGCAAGCCTCTCGTCCAGCCACCTGGCTGCCGAGACACTGACCTGCCTCAGAACTCCGCGGTCCCGATCCTGTGGACGGCGCTGCCCGGTCCCGGACATTTGCGGCCTAGTAAGAGAGCCGGGCGCTCGGAGGTGTATCGTCACTTCTACGCATCGGGATCCTCTCGACGAATACCGGAGTGCGCCGTGCTCCTTGCCTAAGTGTGAGTACCAAAGGCCCCGACCCGGTACCCCGGTCCTGACTTGTTGCTACGCGTAATTGCACACCCTGGTGACGGCCCCTCTGCACACCTCCGATCATCGTGGGTTCCGATCCAACATCTCAGACCGGATCAGATACTGAGCACATTTCCGTCTCCCAAACCACTTTTGGTCCGGTTTCTCCACTCCTTACTGACCACTACAACGGTCTCTTTGCCATAACTGCCGACCTTCAAAAGCATAGCTCTAATTTTTAAGGACTGCATCTGGTCTATAGTTTAAACGCTTTACTTACAGTTTTTCTTTCCCAGCCATACCCTCCACACAGGTGTACACCAGCCTGCCAGAGCTTAGCTCTAATTTTTTTTCTGGACTGCTCCCGGTCTGCAAACCAACGCTACAACCCGACCACATTTTTGTAATGGACTTTGAGCAATAACTTTTTCCTTATCCGTATCAATACTGATAATTCCAATGCACTAATCATCCTCTGGCTTAGCCGGCCCAACCTCTCTCAAGCACTTTGCAGCATGGTTAAAATAGGAAACGCCGTCTCTAGGGACACTGTCATCGCACATAAAACTCCAGCTACAAAGGGCGAGATGGATAAATATATGAAGAAAAAGAACCCCCATCATAAACTGACCACACCTTCCAAAGATGCCCTTCCAGCTGCTCATATTGACACCGGAGCTGATTCTGATAGTGAGAGTGAGCTGACCTCACAACGTGACACATTACCAGTCTCCCGCTCCTTTCTGCAAAAGTCACTGGAGAGCGCCTTATCTAAAGCCCTAGATCCCATTTCTAAAGACTTACAAGACATCAAACACGATATTAAACACCTGGGCACTAGAGTGGAACAACTAGAAGCCACCCAAGCCTCTCTCTGTAACTATACTACTGCTCTGACCTCTAGCTTTACCTCCTGCCAGAACTATCTCAACGTGGCATTTGATGCGCTGGAAGACCAGGAGAACAGAGGTCGCAGGAATAACCTCCGCCTGAGAGGCCTCCCTGAATCTGTAGAAAACGCTGCTCTCCTCTCAACGGTTACAGATCTTTTCCGCAACATTCTTGGGGAATCCTATACAGGGGAAATTGTCATAGAGCGGGTCCATAGGGCTCTGAGGCGAAAGCCCAAAGATTCTGAACCACCCAGAGACGTCATCTGCCGACTGCCACACTTTACAGTTAAAGAAGACATTCTACGTCTTTCCAGGACATCCCCACATACCACCTTTGAAGACGTTCAGATTCATATCTACCAAGATTTGTCGCCGCAAACACTACTAAAAAGAAGAACCCTCAGGCCTTTGACCATGGCCCTTCGCTCCAAAGGAATACTGTATAGCTGGCAGTTCCCGTTCGGTTTGGCTTTCATGACAGGAGGAAAAAGGTTCCTGATCCGAACTACAGCAGATCTCCCTGGAGTCTATAAAGCATTAGATCTCCCAGACCTGCAAATTCCAGACTGGGCAGTGGTCAAGGATCTGGACACTCTCCCGCAAATTGCACCTCCTACACCCTGGGAAGAAGTGGCACCTGGACGAACCCCCAAATCCAGAAGGAAGTCCGGCAAACTGACCCCGAAAAGCATTATACCGGAAGACTCTTGAATTGCGGGAGGCTAGATGTTCCTTCATTTCATCTTTCACGTTACTATGTGCCTCTAGTGACTACTCACAGCGGTGACTTTATTGATCGCCTCAATTTCTAGACAGAAAGTTCTTTCTTCTCTTTACTCTCTTATGTTATTCACTATCTCCCTTCTCTTCTTCTATCACCTTGCTCATCCTATCCCACAAACCTACCCTATCTTTGGACTATCTCCCTCCGCTCTCCTTTTCCCGATTTCCCTTTCCTTACGGTATTTTATCTATGTTCTACTGTCTCTTGCCCATCTCCTTTTCCCCTCTACACTTCACACCGTCTTTCTCTCTATGTTGCTGCTACGGTCCTTACTGTAGAAGTTTTCTATATATTTTCTTGTGACCATGTGTTAGCTCACTTCATAGGTTGGGCCTCTGGGCCAATTGTTACTCGACTCTATACCTAAATAGAGTTTCTGTTTTTGGTTCGATCCAAATAACGGTTCTTTACTGTTAAGTTCATATCTTATATTGTAACTTAGCTACACACACACTACTCCTGGTGTGCCACAATGCTTGTTCTATTTGCACTATGTGTTTGCTCATTATGTTATATTCTGATGATGCCTGTGATTAACTGTCTTTGTTTCCTCCTCATGTTTCCGTTTTTCCTACCCCTCTCCTTCCCCCCTCCCCAGGTTTCTGCTCCACTTTCCCCTGCCGAGAACCATGCAAAAAACTGGACCCTGTTACTCATACATCCAGATGGCAAGTATTAAGGTTGTTACATATAATGTACACGGGCTCAACTCCCCTTCCAAAAGATCTCAAATACTAGGACTCCTTAAGAGGCACAGAGTTGATATATGTCTCCTCCAAGAGACACATTTCCAGAAACAAAGAATCCCATCTATCAAACACATGTACTACACTCAATGGTTTCACTCAGGCACTGACTCTAAAGCCTCTAAAGGGGTGAGCATAGGACTCAGTAAGCATACTACCTTCACGCTGATTGATAGATGTTCTGACCAAGAGGGACGATTTATTTTTCTTAAGGGCGTATAGCACCGCTACGTTCACGATTGGGAACGTATATGCTCCCAATACTGAACAAATTCCCTGGCTTCAGTCTGCTCTGAAGAAACTATCGTCCTTCTCGGAAGGGACTTTAATATTAGGAGGCGACTTAAATGTAGCATTAAACCCTACCATAGACACCTCCACTGGCCGATCCTCCATTCGTGTTAAATCTTTGTCGAAATTAATACGCACATTGCAGTCCCTACAACTAACAGATGTATGGAGGACATTACACCCGTCAGTTAAAGATTATACATTTTACTCAATACCACACAACTCATATAGCAGACTTGATTATTTATTCCTCCAGACCTCACATGTACAACACTGTCAATCTGCCTCGATCCTGTCACAAGTTCTTTCAGACCACTCTTTAGTCGAAATGGTTTACGAAGTGCCCAACACGCCTCCACCTTTTAGGTGCTGGCGCTTAAATGACTTACTCTTAAAATCCCCACGACATGTTGAGAGAATTAACGCACGTCTAACTGAGTTTTTGCTAAAAACGACAACAAGGAAGTCTCTATGCAGACACTCTGGGAGGCACATAAATCATACGTCAGAGGCGAGCTTATTTCTCTCTCTGCCTATGTTCACAAGATTAGGTCGCAAAAATTGTCTGACCTACAATCAAAAATCTCACGTCTAGAGAGGCTGCATAAGAGGTCCCTTCTAGCTTCCCACTTAGACGAGCTGACTACATTACGTAGCGAGCTTAAAAACCTGCTGAACCTGTCCTCAGCTAAAGCCTATTTATCTGCTCAATACAAACATTATGCGCATGGAGACAAACCCACCAGGTTTATGTTAGCTCAAATTAAACAAAGGAAGGCTAGGTCCTTTATAACTAATCTCAAAAGCTCAGATGGTACCAATTACCATAAAACTACGGATATAGCTCGTGAATTTAGCACGTTCTATAAGGAACTGTATAATCTGGGCTCTTTACACAACGCTTCGGGTAAACCAAGATCTGAACTAATACCAGAATTCTTGGCCTCCTTAGACCTCCCACGAATAACCCCTACACAATCACATAAACTATGCTCCCCTATATCTTCATCCGAGATTAAAGAGGCCATTGCATCCTTTCCCAAAAACAAAAGCCCAGGCCCTGACGGCTTAACCGCACATTACTATCTTTCATGTCTAGATACTCTGTCCCCGTATCTCACCAGACTTTATAACTCTGCATTGGCAGGAAACCCCTTTCATGAACAAACCTTGATGGCCCAAATTACCGTCATACATAAGGAGGGGAAAGATCCTGGATTGTGTGGCAACTACCGCCCTATATCGCTCCTTAATTTTGATCTTAAAACCTTCGCTAAGATACTGGCCCGTCGGCTTCAGGACCTTTTACCATCCCTAATCGCTCCAGATCAAGTTGGTTTTGTGATGGGAAGAGAGGGGAAAGATAATATCTACAGAGTCCTACAACTGATTTCATACGCTCAGCACTCAAAAACCCCCCTCCTGCTCCTCAGCACCGACGCCGAGAAAGCGTTCGATAGGGTGGATTGGGGATTCCTGGAAGCTTCTTTGCTTGCTTTCGGTATTCCCGCCCTATTCGTTCGAGCCATATTTACCATGTACGAACGCCCTACAGCCAGAGTTCTAATCAACGGGGTGCTGTCACCTGTGTTCCCTATCTCGAACGGCACTAGACAAGGGTGTCCTCTATCTCCGTTACTTTTTGTACTGACTATGGAGACACTCCTACATAGACTGAGGCAAGAACCTGACATCTCCGGGATATCTTGCGGAGGTAGGGAGCACAAGGTGGCGGCATATGCTGACGATCTATTGCTGCTGACTTCTAATCCTACCACAGCTTTGCCGGTAGTGGCCAATATTTTTGATGTGTTTGGTACCATTTCCAATTTTAAAGTTAACATGAGTAAGTCCCAAGCTTTGAACATATCCCTCCCTGCCTCGGTAGCCTCTAGTCTAGCGACTAGCTCTCCTTTCGACTGGACGCAATCCCACATTAAGTTCCTCGGAATAAAAATCGCCCCTGACACACGAGCATTATATAAAAATAACTTTGTCCCTCTCCTGGCAGACATCTCAAACATTCTCGAAAACTGGCCTACACCTTACATCTCGTGGTTTGGGAGGAAAAACATTGCAAAATGCCTCATCTGGCCCAAAGTGACTTACTTATTACAGGCCCTCCCAATACATATCCCTGGGAGTTTCTATATTCAACTAAATAGGATTTTATCTAAATACATTTGGAACGGTAAAAACCCAGAATTAAATATTCGACCCTTCAGCTGCCCCGAAAATATGGTGGCATTGATGTGCCGACGCCCGCCTCTTTGTACAGGCAGTCCATTTAAATCGAATCATCGACTGGGTACGGAAACCCTCGCATAAGTTATGGGTACATATAGAGGAAGATATCCTCCAATACCCATTGAGATATCTTATTTTCTCCTCTCCCACAACCCCTACAAAACTCAGGGCCCCTAACGCGCTAATCGCTGAAACCTGTGCAGTATGGACTGATACTGCTATACGTCATAGATGCGCCCTTATCCCTCTCCATTGTTGCAAATTAGGGATCTGCTTTATACCGCAGACCCTACTTCAAACGCCTCGATCCCCAAAGACATACGATCTAACAGTACCTCGGTGGACTCCGTCATTGGAGATGGCACGATACCCTCTAGGGAGGCTTTGTCCAATTTGCTAGACTGCTCCTTATTACCTCCCTGATATACAATAGAATAGTGTGCTCACTTAAAATACTTGTCAAAAATATTGACCCTTCACGAGTTCTGACCCCTTTTGAAACTTCCTTGGCTCAAACCAAGCCCCCTAAGAAAGTTCTTTCAACTTATTGCAAACTGTTATCCACCCCCTATTACCCATTACACACTCCTTCATAAAAAGATGGGAGGAGGACCTCTCTAGGAAATTTTCGGATTCAGAAATCCGATCTCTCCTTGAGATGCCGAAGCAAACATCACGATGTATAAGAATGCAGGAAAGTGGTTATAAGATATTAACCAGGTGGCATTTGACCCCGGTTCTTTTACACAAGTATAACCCCGGATACAACCCTGCCTGTTGGAGATGCGGCCAACAAATAGGAACTTACTATCACCTATGGTGGACATGTCCACGTATAGTGCCATATTGGACGTCCGTCATAACTCAGATTAATAGTATAACTAAAACACGCTTACCTATGACCCCTGAGATTTGCTTATTCCATCTGCTCCCAATCAATATGTCCAAATTTACATCTAGACTAATTAGACATCTTTTAGCTGCTGCTCGTATTCTGGTACCCACGTTGTGGAAAGCAACTCATCCGCCCACGCTTCATATGTGGTTGGACAAGGTAGACTCATTATACCGATTAGAGGAACTCGCTTGCTGGGAATCGAAAACACACATAACCTTTGAACAGGTTTGGGCTCCCTGGACGTCTTTTCGACAGCTCTCTACTTGATTATATTATGCACTAGAAGCTGGTTCTGACTAACCCCCCTTCCCCTGCCTTCCCTCCCCTCCTACTGTTTCTGTCATCCACTACTGTATGCACACTATATTTAATAGCCGAACACGGCTCGGAGGTTCGTCCTCTTTGTTTTCCATAGACTTGAATACCACTGAAACGTATTGTTAATCTTTGATCGCTTCAGCTGTGACCACTTGCTGACTTCCTCTGAAATTGTACGAAAATGTATACCATTATACTGCTTTTTGGAAAAGTTATTTTATTATAAAATTAATAAAAATAATTTGAAAAGAAAAAAAAAAAAAAAAAAAAGATATTAAAAGTATTTATTTAGTAACCATGCATTAATAAAAGTAGAGTAGGTAATACAATAATAGTCATTGAAACACAAATTCCTAAAGAAAGTAAGTGATTTGATCAAATCCCTTAACTGTTTTAGTGAAAAGTTAATTTTTTTTGATAATATAATAATAATATCAAATAATATTGTAAGAAATAGGTACTTAAGCTGATATTTTTAAAAGCAAAAAGGATATTTTGAGTGAAATTTTAAAAATTTTAGTGAATGTAATTAAGAAACATTCTATGTTTCTATGTTTCTATGTAATGTTCATATATTTTTATTAAAACACGTTGTTGATTTGTGGCATTATCAAGTTACAAAGTACATTACTTTTTTTTACAGGCACATCTTTTGGTTTTACATTGTATTTTGGATTGTTCACAAGAACACTTCTTAAATTCTTGACCTCCAAACAAGGATAATTTTCTTGCAATCTCACGCAGACTTAGGTTAGTTCAGGGAACTGTTTTGGTAAATGTTATAGTAGCTATTTCCCTTAGGTATTTGATCAAATCTCCATTTTCATCATTTTCATTAGGGATTTGATCAAATCTCCATTTTCCTCATTTCCCTGCGAGATATATATTATATATTTATATATAATTTCTTTTTAGGAATTACACATTTACTTTGTGCCATTTATTTTTACAATTGCTAAAAAATATATAAATCAAATTTATATTTCTGAAAAAGCTTGTGACAGGATTTGAACTGACAGCTTCTGCATCACAGCCCAGAACTTTAACCACTACACTATATAGTAGAAGTCTAATTTTGCTACTGAAAGGTGACACTTAGTCTTGGGCTTTTTCTTTGCCGACCAGATCACAATGCCTCCGGTCAGTAGATGAATTTTTTACAGCTCTGGGGCTTATCTACAATGACCCATATTGGGTCTCCCTGGCCTAGACTAAGTTGCTTGGCTTATGGCAGGGAGAGCGTTCTGCGGAGTCCTATTGTTCTGAATTTAGGAGATGGGCAACTGATACTGAGTGCAATGACCCAGCCCTCCATAGTCAATGCTGTCAAGGGTTATCCAAGAACCTGAAGGATGCCATGGCATTTCATGAATATCCAGAGTCATTAAAGGCAGCCATGACTCTGGCTGTACGTCTTGATAGACGCCTAAGGGAGAGATCTAAGGTTCCTCTCGCTCTGGACACACTATCATATCCCCTGATGATGAGCCAATGCAGTTGGGGGAAATCGCTCCTGGACCTGGTGATAAAAACGTTAGGGTTAAGAAATGGCTCTGATTTTTCTGTGGTAAAAGGGGACATTTTGTTAACGTATGCCCTTATGTTAAACATCAAGGTGAAAAAGACAGAAATAAAACTAATGTGTTTAGTCCTCTTCTCACTCTTAGTGTGGGTGAGGAATCTGAGAATTTAAAACTGTGGGGATTGAAGTATTTATTGACAGTGGGGCAGGGGTTAACCTAGTGGATGGCCAGTTCGCGCATATGCATGGTTTGACAACAAGCGCATTAGACAAAAATATTTCAGTATTTGCAGTTGAATGGTGCAGGACATTCACCTAACCACTTAGGGACTCAGGGTTTTTTTCATTTTTGCGTTTTCATTTTGCGCTCCCTGCCTTCCGAGAGCCATAACTTTTTTATTTTTTCGTTCACAGGGCCATATGAGGGCTTTTTTTTGCTGGGCAAGTTGTACTTTCCAAGCCACCATTTAATATTGCATATGATGTAGTGGGAAGCTGGAAAAAAATTCCAAATGGGGTGAAATTGTAAAAAAAAAAGTAATTGCACCACAGTTTTACGGGTTCTTAAATTACGAAATTTGATGTGTGATAAAACTGATCATTTAGTGTTATTCTACAGGTCAGTACGAATCTGGCGATACTCAATATGTATAGTTTTTCTTGCGTTTTGATAGTGAAAAAAAATTCAAAAGAGGGAAATTTTTATATTTTTCTCGCCATATTTTGACCCGTATAACTTTTTTATAATTAAGTGTATGGCGTTGTATGGGGGATTATTTTTTGTGGGGCGATCTGAACTTTTAGTCAATACCATTATGGGGTGTGTAGGACTTTTTGATCACTTTTTATTTCATTTTTTTTAGGAAATGAAGCGTCCAAAAACGGCGAATCCGTCATTTGGGCGCTTTTTAAGTTTTTCTGTTTACCATATGGGGAATATATTTTTATATTTTTATACTACGGGCATTTTTGTACATTGTGACACCCATGATGTGTATTTTTTATTTTTTTAATTATTTATTTTAATTTTGGGGAAAGGAGGGTGATTTGAATTTTTTATTTTTATTTATTTATTTATTTTTTTACACTTTTATATAGGTCCTATAGGGACCTATATAAATCAGTCATCTGATTGCTTCTATTATAAACTCCAATATACTTGTATTGGAGTTTATGAGGATTTTACTACTTTTCCATGAAGCCCTATTGCTAAAAAGGGCTGCATAGGAAATAATTAGTAGTAGCCTCGAATCATTCATTGAGTTTGAGGCTATTACATCCAATGCTGCGATTCCCCCGGGTTTTACTTTCGGTTTTAGCTCGCACAGATGCCGTGGTCAGGATTGACCACGGCATCTGCGGGGTTAAATGATTGCGATCCGCATCGCTGCCGACCGCGATCATTAGCCGCGGGGGTCAGCTACAGGAAACAGCCGGACCCCCGCAGCGATCGCGCCCGCAGCGGGCAGAAGCCGGCGCCATCCTTAGGGACCGGACCCATGATGTACCCATACATCATGGGTCCTTAAGGGGTTAAAGGTGAGAGATTCTCATCAAGAATCCATTTCATATTTTGTGCTGGAGGGTCTGCCTGCTCCTCTGGTACTAGGTTTACCGTGGTTAACCAAACATAACCCTACCATCGATTCGCAAGCGAGACAGATTCTTGATTGGATAGTTGCTTAGACAACTGTCTTAGCACGTCGCTTTCTGTTGTAACCACTGAAATAGTACCCTGTTTTATTTCGTATTTTTCTGATGTATTCTCTGAAAGTGGAGACCAGGAGTTACCTCCATATCGGGAGTATGATTTCCCCGTCAACCTTATTCCCGGAGCTAGATTGCCCAAGTCTTGGTTGTATAATTTTCTGAACCCGAAAGAGTAGCCATGCGAGAGTATATCACCAAGATTATATCACTGAGATTTTGGCTAAAGCTCATATTAGACCATCCAAATCACCAGTGGCTGCAGGGTTCTTCTTTGTTAAAAAAAAGGATGGAACTCTTAGGCCATTTTTGCACTTCCATGAGCTTAATTGCATGACTGTTCGTGATCCCTATCCCCTTCCTTTGATCTCAGATATGTTCAATCAGATTGTCGGTGCCACGGTGTTCTCTAAGTTGGATTTGAGGAGGGCATATAATCTGGTAAGGATCAAGGAGGGGGGCGAATGGAAGACAGCATTTAATACCCCTGAAGGTCATTTTAAGAATTTGGTCTTGCCTTTTGGGTTGACCAATGCTCCTGCTGTTTTTCAACATTTCATCAATGACATCTTCCATCATCTGGTGGGCAGGATTGTGGTGGTGTATCTGGATGATATTTTAATTTATTCCCCTGACATGGAGATGCATCAGGATCATGTGAGACAGGTCTTACAGATCCTAAGGGTGAATAAATTGCAAGCTAAGATGGAGAAGTGTGTATTTGCGGTTCCACAAGTGCAATTCCTGGGTTACCTACTCTCATCTTTGGGTTTTCGTATGGATCTGGAAAAATTCCGTGTTGTGTTGGACTGGGATCGACCTAAAAATCTGAAAGTGCTCATGCTATTTTTGCGGTTCACTTACTACTACCGTAAACTTATCTTGAATTGCTCGACTGTTGTTAAACCATTAAAATATATGACTAAGAAAGCTACGGATTTCTCAGTCTGGTCTGATGAGGCATTACATGCTATTTCAGCAGTAAATTGTCACGATCTGTGGTGTAGTCGTGACTCGGTGTCGTGACATGATGTTGCCAGCGGCTATGTTCTGGTTGCCACAGGTGTGGGCTGATACCTGGATGACCCACTTGCGGTTCCCGCTGGCGCATGTGTGTCACGACCCGTGGTTTCGGTCGTGACTCTGTTGTGTAGTATGTGGTTGCCAGCGGCCAGGTTTGCTGCATGTGAGTGCTGTTATGTGGTAGCCTCACGTGCGGTTGCTACTGGCAACATGGTTGGTTTATGCCTGCGTGTCTGGTTTCCCCTTTGTGTTGTTGTCAGCGTAGCATCCTGAGCTTGGTGCTAGGCGGCTCGTTGTCAACGCATGCTGTTGCCTTCGGCAATGGGTGGTTGAACGTGTGCACTTCCCCCATTTGGGGTGCACAGGATTAAGGTGTGTTTGTTAGGTGTGGGGGGGGGGGTGACCTCAGGCCTCCTTATATGTTGGTGTGGTGGAGCCTGAGGTCAGTTCTGTTTTGTTTGTCAGTCTGTGTAGGAGCCTTGCTCCCTGGCTAAATGTTATGTCTGTGTAAGCCACCCTTAATTGTTATATTGTTTCCCTTGCTCTGTCTGTGTCTCCCCTCCTGCATGCTTTTGTTTGCCATTCCCCACCTGGTGTATGTTGTTATGGTGTGGGTTTTGTTTGGAGTTTTGTGTTGTGGTGTGTCTTCTCTGGAAGGGGTTTGTGCTCCCGGAGTGGTTTAAGCAAAATCCAGACTATGTGCTGCCCTTCCTGGAGGCCCCATGCATCTGGTGTCCGCATGGGGGTCCAGGTAGTTCTGGCCTCTGTGGTCTTCTCGGCTGCGGCAGGTAAGTGTGGGTGTTTTGGATAGTTTGTTTCCGCTGCTCACTTACCTGCCGTGCAGGCTTGCACATAGTCTGGCTTCTTGCTGCTACTGGGCCTCTGGAGACGCCTGCTCATCCGTGGTCTAGGATGAGCAGGTGGTCTCTGCCCCTTCACCGTCCTTAGGGGTATGCAGGGATGCCAGGGCTCTAGGTTACTGTAGTATGGGCCCTCCTACCTTCTGGGTCGGCACATATCGTTAGGAGACCAGGGCAGTATGGGGACGCATTAGGAGGTGACCTGCTCCCTGTTCCCTGCATTCCGGCATAGCAGCCGCAGACATTGCACGGTGGGGGGTTTCCCCCACTCCCCACCTTGACATAAATGAATGTTTTGCTTCTGCTCCTATACTGGTGCACACTGATGTGTCACAGCCATTCATTGTGGAAGTTGACGGATCCGAGGTACGGGTTGGAGCAGTATTGTCGCAGGGTCCTTCTCCTAGCAAATGGCGCTCATGTGTTTTTTTCTTTAAAAAACTCTCTACTGCTAAAAAAAAATTAAGATGTAGGTAATAGAGAGTTGCTGGCCATTAAGTTGGTTTTTGAGGAATGGAGTCATTGGTTGGAAGGAGCGATTCATCCCATTACAGTAATTACTGATCACAAAAATCTGGCTTATCTGGAGTAGGCTAAACGTCTGAACACAAGGCAGGCCAGATGGTCATTGTTTTTTTTACCGGATCATATTTTGTTGTCACCTATCGCGGGGTTAAGAACGTCAAAGTGGATGCTTTGTCGCGTAGCTTTCCTTGGGGGTTGATTTGGAGGATCCTGGCCCAATATTAGCTGATTGGGTGGTTGTATCCGTCCTTTATCCTGAACTTGAGGCAAAGGTGTTGGAGGCCCAGGGAGATGGGTTTATCTCATTTCATGGAGATTCTGGTGGGCAGGGTTGCGTGAATGTATTGAAGGCTATGTGTCAGCTTGTGAGACTTGTGCGCGTGCCAAGGTGACATATACTAGGCCTTCAAGATCTCTACTTTCCTTGTATATCCCATCCTGACCGTGGACTCATTTGTTTATGGACTTTATCACAGATTTTCCTAATTCCTCAGGGAAAACTGTGATTCTGGTGGTCAGCAAGATGTCACACTTTATAGCATTATCAGGTCTACCTAATGCTAAAACTCTTGCACAAGTGTTTGTTGATAACATCGTGAAACTATACAGTATCCCCTCTGATGTGGTGTCTGATAGGGGGACTCAGTTTGTTTCCAGATTCTGGAAGGCTTCTGTACTCGTCTGGGGGTCCAATTGTCCTTTTTTTCAGCTTTTCATCCTAAGTCGAATAGACAGACTGAACGCAGTAACCAGAATCTGGAGACTTATTTGAGATGTTTTGTCTTGGATAGAGTTGAGCGAACCCGAACTGTATAGTTCGGGTTCGTACCAAATTTTAGGATGTTCGGGGCACGGATCCAAACATTTTCATAAAATTTCGGGTTCGGGTCCGTTGTTCGGCGATTCTTCCCGCTTTTTGAAAGGCTGCAGAGCAGCCAATCAGCAAGCGTTTTAAAATTTTGCCCTAAGAATCCATCACAGCCATGCCTACTAATGACATGGCTGTGATTGGCTGAGGGCAGCATCACATCACAGCCTCTCTATAAGCTGGAGTCGCGTAGTGACGCACGTCATTGTGCTGCTGTTAATATAGGGAAAGGTTGCTGCCGGAGCTCTCAGGGAGAGATTAGGAAAGAAATTTGTTGATCCTGGAGGTGTGAAATCTTGAGGCTACAGCAATTATTGAGGGACGGTGCTACTGCAATCCTACATTTTTGTACCCAGCCCTGATCACAGTGATACTGCAAAGTATTTTTTTTCTTAATCCATCTGTTACTGAGGTGGGGTTGGCGGCCATTTTAGCCACTGCAGTGTCTTTGGAACTGCATGTGACTTGCATGTGTGCCAGCCTGCAAGGGACATCAGTTTAATCCTTTTTGGTAGCTCATTGAAGGAAAAAAATCCTTTTTTATGGCTGGTCAAGTCCTCTACATTACTTTTTGTGTAATTTAGGAGTGACATAGTCCATTTCTGTAGTCTGCGGCAAAAATCTGTATTGTGGTGCTATAGAGCCCTTGTGCATAGAACGCACCAAAACATATTTTCAATTTCAACAGTGAAATAGTGCTCCTGGTCCACAAAGCAGTTTAAAATACACCGCCCAAATACCTATTTTACATTTCTGCAGTGAAATAGTGCATCAGTGTATAGCAGTTGTGCATACAACGTACAAATACCTATTTTAAATTTCAGCACTGAAATTTGCATCACTGTGGTGTAGGGAAAAAAAGCGGTATTCCTGGTCCACAAAGCAGTTTAAAATACACCGCCCAAATACCTATTTTACATTTCTGCAGTGAAATACGCTGTATGCACAACTGCTTTGTGGACCAGGAATACCTCTTTTTTTCCCCCCAAAAAGACACTGATGTAAAATAGGTATTTGGGCAGTGTATTTTAAATCACTGTGTTTTAAGGAAAAAAAAGCTGTGTTCTTGGTTCACAAAGCAGTTGTGCATACAGAGTACAAATGCCTACGTTTAATTTTCAGCCGTTAAATAGTGCATTTGTGAATTATGGGGAAAAAAGGAGTGTTCTTGGTTCACAAAGCAGTTGTGCATACAGCGTACAAATACCTATGTTTAATTTCCAGCCACTAAATAGTGCATTTGTGAATTTTGGTAAAAAAAAAGCTGTGTTATTGGTCCTGAAAGCAGTTGTACATACAGCGTACAAATACATATTTTACATTTCTGCTTGGAAATAGTAAATCAGTGTATTTTTTAGGAAAAAAAGCTGTATTCCTGGTCCACAAAGCAGTTTTAAATACACCGCCCAAATACGTATTGTGGGGGTTAGCTCTCTTCCGGGGGTCATTCAAACAAAGATTGTCATCCACCACAGGATTCGGGCCCAAACATTGCAATTATTTGGCAGCAGGCAACACAGTTATAATGCAGCTCAGCAAAATCAACATAAAACACAAAATAAACACCTACCCGGCTGGGCACTTACTAAACAGGCAATATCCCTACCTCACTGTAAGCCCTATTCACACCAGAGCAGTACGTGCAGCTTTTACCTCTGTGCATTTTCTACAGCCCCAAGGCTGTGCAACCAATTCCCTTGGGGGAGCTGGGCTCTCTAGTCCGCCTGACTAGGACCCTGTGACCCAGACATAGACATCGCTCTGTGCCCCCCAAGTCCACACAGACAGAGCCAGTCCCAGGCCTCTGTCTTGCAAGCTTTCCAGGATCCAATTCCCAGGACCACACTTTCCTCTCCTTGACAGTCTGGGCTGTACTTCTTTATCCCAGACTGAGTGTACACCTGGTGGAATAGGGTGTGGACAGCAGCATTTACCCTTCCTTACCAGTGATCAGTGTGAGAACAGTCACTTTCTCACAGTATTTTAAATTTCAGTACTGAAATAGTGAATATTTCTGTTTTGTTGAAAAAAAGCCATATTCTTGCTTCACAGAGCAGTTGTGCATACAGCGTACAAATACCTATTTTAAATTTCTGCACTGAAATAGTGCATTAGTAATTTTTGGGTAAAAAACTGTATTCCTGGACCACAAAGCAGTTTAAAATACACCGCCCAAATACCTTTTTTACATTTCTGCACTGAAATAGTGCGTTAGTGTTTTTTAGGGAATATAGTATACAGCGTACAAATAGCTTAGTTTAATTTTCAGCCGTTAAAATAGTGCATGTGTGAATTTTGAGGGAAAAAGCCGTGTACAAAGCAGTTGTGCATACAGCGTACAAATACATATTTTACATTTCTGCAGTGAAATAGTGCATCAGTGTATTTTTGGGAAAAAAAAAGCGGTATTCCAGGTCCACAAAGCAGTTGTGCATACAGCGTACAAATACCTATTTTAAATTTCAGCACTGAAATAATGCATTAGTGTGTTTTAGGGAGAAAAAGCCGTGTTCTTGATTCACAAAGCAGTTGTGCATACATCGTACAAATACCTACGTTTAATTTTCAGCTGTTAAATAGTTCATTTGTGAATTTTGGGGGAAAAAGTTGTGTTCTTGGCTCACAAAGCAGTTATGCATACAGTGTACAAATACCTACGTTTAATTTCCAGCTTTTAAATAGTGCATTTGTGAATTTTGGGGGAAAAAACGTGTTCTTGGTTCACAAAGCAGTTTTGCATACAGCGTACAAATTTCTTCGTTTAATTTCCAGCCAATAAATAGTACATTTGTGAATTTTGGGGAAAAAAGCCTTGTTCTTGGCTCACAAAGCAGTTGTGCATACAGTGTACAAATACCTACGTTTAATTTCCAGCATTTAAATAGTGCATTTGTGAATTTTGGGGGAAAAAACGTGTTCTAGGTTCACAAAGCAGTTGTGCATACAGCGTACACATTTTTACGTTTAATTTCCAGCCAATAAATAGTGCATTTGTGAATTTTGGGGAAAAAAGCCGTGTTCTTGGTCCACAAAGCAGTTGTGCATACAGCTTCCAAATACATATTTTACATTTCTGCAGTGTAATAGTGCATCAGTGTATTTTTAGGAAAAAAGCTGTATTCTTGGTCCACAAAGCAGTTTTAAGTACACCGCCCAAATTCGTATTTTAAATTTCAGCACTGAAATAGTGCATTTTTCTTTTTTTTTTTTTTTTAAAGCCATATTCTTGCTTCACAGAGCAGTTGTACATACAGCGTACAAATACCAATTTTAAATGTCTGCACTGAAAGAATACCAAGCCTTATTCTTGGTCCACAGAGCAGTTTTCAATAAACCAAACAAATACCTAAGTTAAAATATGAGCAGTGAAATACTGCATTAGTGTATTTTGTGGGAAATATACCCGTATTGTTGTTACACAGATCAGTTTGGCATACAACTTTAGCAGAGACATACTGCATTTCTGTAGTTTGTTGCAATAAATCCTGTATTTCATTAATTTAAAGTAACCGTTTGAACTCCGCATTTACATGGTTGGTTTAAAACACACTGGTTTTGTGGTAGATAGCACATTTGCGGTGTATGCTGCATTTCTGGCGGTCAAATAAAACAGTTAACTTCTGTTTTTACATTGTTGGTTTGAAAAATCTAATGTTTGGTGATAGTGAAGTAATTGTATTGAATTGCTCCGTTACACTGTTGTGTGACCTAAAGAAATGTATTCTGTTTATGACACGGGCACTGCCTTGCTGTATAGTGAACTTAATTGTTGACTATTTGCAATTAAATGCAGCAGTCTCTTATGCTTCTTTATGACTCTGCTGGCAGGGTTTCCCAGGGCCATAACCATAGTCCTGCCCCAGAAGTGGGAGAGATTGAGTGCATAGATGCCCAACCACTTAGGTTTGAGGATGGGGACAGGGGAAGACCACGGCAGCACGTCTCTAATGATGACAGGTGTAAACCTCTTTCACAAATTATCCGTAGAATGTGGGTTCCTGTGACCGACGTTAATGCCAGTCACCTTGTGAAGGCCTTTCACGGGGCGCATCCGGATAAAGTCGGTCCTGCGTGTCCGGAGGTCACCTGTAGAGGGGGAGGGGTACTTTCACGGTCCCTCCCATGATAGAGGTAAGAAGATCTGAGAGACTAGCGGCATTTGAGGGTATCTGAGAGTCTCTCTGTTTTTATCTTGCAGTGTTGTTGTTTGGTAATGACCACACCTGTTGTCAGGTGCAGCTTGTGGGTCATTACTGAGGATCAATTTAGTTCTGACTCACACTGCTTACCATGCAGTTGATATTACCTGCTGGAGTTGGTTGAGCTGGTGTGTTGTTCCTTTGATCTCCTTCTCCTCCCTTCTTCTTTAAGCTAAGTGCATTTTGTTTTGCATTTTGTTGTTCTCTTGTGTGTGTTGTTGTCTAGGCCTCAGGGAGACGCTGGTTTCTTCATCTGAGGAGGAACCAGTAGTCTCATTCCCTGCCACCACTCCTAGCACCTCCCAGGGTCTCCAGGGCTTAGTTTCCGGTGTATGAGAAGATCCACCTTCTGGGTCTGCTCATACTTGCAGGAGTCAGAGAGAGGTCTAGGGATTCCTAGGGGGTCACCATCCCTCTCCCTTAGCTTTGAGGCCTAGACTCTGGTCTATTTCTTCTGTGTGTTATGTGGTGTTATCCAGGGTTCAAGTCCTGGGAAAAAAAGTTTGGGAACTCACCCAAGTGCCTCCGTGTGACTTCACAGTGCGCGGCGTACACAAATGGCAGTGGAGGTCGGGAGGAGGAGCAAGCAAATAGCGTTTTTTTCACCCTATAAGATGCACCTAGGTTTTAGAGGGGGACAATAAGAAAAAAATATTTTTCATTACACCTCAGGTCAAACCACAAATAAGACCCCCAATGTTAATAAGACCTCAGCTAATAGTCCCAATAAGATCCCCAATGTTAATAAGACCTCAGATCAGACCTCCATGCCTTATAGCAGCCCCCAGTAGCCTCATAGCAGTCCCCAGTGCCTCTCCATCAGCCCCCAGTGCCTCTCCATCAGCCCCCACTGCATCTCACCAGCCCCCCAGTGCCTCTCACCAGCCCCCCAGTGCCTCTCCATCAACCCCCCAGTGCCTCTCCATTAGCCCCCCAGTGCCTCTCACCAGCCCATAAAATATATTTAAAAAAAACACTTACCGTCTCCTGCTCCTGGACGCCGCCGCTCCTCTTCTGCTGCTGTCGGCTGTGCTGTGAAGGCTGCACACAGCATGATGTCACAGAGTGACTTAGTCCTGTGCGCAGGCTGCAGAGCCGACAGCCAAGGACCAGGAAGCGGTAAGTACAAAGCCTTCACTGCTTCCTGGTCCTTTTGCCCTGAACGGAAATGGCGTTCCTGCTGTGAAAAAAGTGCAGGAACGCCGTTCCCACCCGTTCCCCCTGAACTCGAGCCCTGGTGTTATCCCATTACCCGTGACAACACTAATTCTTTTGATAGGAGAGTATAAATGGAAAAAAATAAGGGCCTATTTGCCTTTCAGCAGTGCAGTTATATTTTCTAAAGCCCTTTTTTGCGTGTATTAGTGGCAAAAAAATACATATTTGCCGTTCAGTGGTGCAGTTATATGTTCTAAAGCACTGTTATGCGTGTATTAGTGGCACAAAAAAAAGTATTTGCCGTTGTGTGGTGAAGTGAGAAAATTACAGCGCTTTTATGCGTGTATTAGTGGCAAAAAATATATATATTTGCTGTTGAGTGGTGCAGTTATATGTTCTAAAGCCCTTTTTGGCATGTATTAGTGGCAAACAAATATATATATTTGCCATTCAGCTGTGCAGTTATATGTCCTAAAGCCTTTTGTGGTGTGTTTAAGTGGAAAAAAATAATGGCCTATTTGCCGTTCACCTATGCAGTTCTATGTTCTAATGCCCTTTATGGTGTGGATTAGTGAAAAAAAAGGCTTTAATTAGCCGTTGTGTAGTGATGTGAGAAAATTACAGACTTTTTTGGGGTGTTTGAAGCATCAGGACCAGCAGAACAATGTCATTCCCCTGTTTCATGTCCTGGAACAGATGCTGGTAAATCTGGCTGGTCATGGGACTGGAGACGTGGCACCTAGATCTCATGGCCACATGAGCCTTGAACTGGAGGAGGAGGACATTGGCGCACAAGCAATGTGTAGCGAAATGGGGGGTTTGTCTACATAGATGACAGGAGGTGAGGAGCAGAAGCAGCCAGAGCAGCTACAGGGCGATGAGGAAGACGAGGCAGAAGACCCAGACACACCGTGGCATTATGCAGTGCAGATGGAGACTGGGAGTCCCTATGAGTCACTTGCAGAAATGGCCCGATGCATGCTCACTTGCTCTTGTAGTGACAGCCGAATTGTCGCCATTCGGCAGAGGAATGACTTCTGTCTCTTCACCTTCCTTGCTACTGGTCCAAAATAAGGTTCTTTTTTACACCCGCTGAGAGGGAGGACAAACTGAACTACTACAGAGACTAGAGATCAGCGAATCGAAGCTGATGAAGTGGATTTCAATCCAAATTTCAGGAAAAATTTGATTTGCACCGAATTTTCTCACGCTTCATGGTAACGAATCGCACTTTTTCCTAAAATGGCTGCTACATGTGTGAGGACATGAGGCAAGGAACTCTGGGAAGGCGGGATCACCAATAATGCCTTGCATGCAGCCAATCAGCAGCCAGCAGGCCCTGTGATGTCAGAGCACTATATATATGGCGGCCATCTTAGATTCTGCCATTCACCAGTATGCTTTGTGCAGGGAGAGACGTGTCTGCAGGTGCTAGGGAGCTAGGAAAGACTTGATTGTGTTGAATAAAAACTAGTTACAAGTGCAGGGGAAGATTACTTAGGGTGTATCGAAAGGATAGGGAGGAATCATTCCACCTGCATTTGTGTTGAATAGGGTTCAGTTGGAGATGTAACAGCCTGGGTAATAGGAACAATCCGATTAATTCCAGCAAACCTGTCTTATTAGGGTGCAAGTGTTTACTACAGGCATTAACAGGGTTTATTACAAGGAAATATTTATATGTTTTATTTGCCCTTGTGCGGTGCAGTTATATATTCTAAAGCATTTTTTTGGCTTGTATTAGTGGAAAAAAATGGGCTTATTAGCCGTTGTGTGGTGAAGGGCGAAAATTACAGCCCCTTTTGTCATGTATTAGTGCAAAAGTAAAAAATATTTGCCGCTCTGCAGTGCAGTTATCTGTTTTAAAGCCCTTTTTTGCATGTATAAGTGGAAAAAGGAAAAATATCTTTGCCGCTTAGTGGTGCAGTTATCTGTTTTAAAGCCCTTAGTTGCGTGTATTAGAGGAAAAAGCAGTGCAGTATATTCGCCGCCCAGCGTTGCATATATCTGTTGAAAAGCTTGTTGTGTAAAAGTAGAAAAAAATGTGGACCTAATTGCTGTGGTGCAGAGACATATTGGGAAGCCCAGTTTGCCATGTATTAGTGGAGAAATAAAAACATATTCGCCGTTCAGCATTTCATATATCTCTTGAAAAGCCTGTTGTGTAAGGTCCCTTTCACATGAGCGAGTTTTCCGCATGGGTGCAATGCGTGATGTAAACACATAGCACCCGCACTGAATCCTGACCCATTCATTTCAATGGGTCTGTGTACATGAGCGTTTTTTTCACGCATCACTTCTGCGTTGCGTGAAAATCGCAGCATGTTCTATATTCTGCGTGGTTCAAGCAGGCCTGGCTGGATGTTTGCTAAGAGATGTTGTTTGTAAACCTTTAGTTTTGTTATCACGCATGTGATAAACGCATCAAAACTAGGGTTGAGCGAACACCTGGAAGTTCGGGTTCGCCGGGTTCGGCCGAACTTCGCCGCAAGGTTCGAGTTCGGGAACCGAACTGGACCCGAACTTGACCCGGAACCCCATTGAAATCAATAATTATCTTGAAATAGGAGGCAGAGGTCAAAGTGGAGTAGGAGGTTGAGGAGGCGGTGGTGTAAGTGGAGGTGGTGGTGGAGAGGGGGAGGTAGCCAACACTGTTTTTGTAATTTTTTTTATTTTTCTTTTTTTCTTTATTTATTATAACTTTGGGAAGACCCCAAAACAATGGGAAATGGCAAAGAGAATGCAAAGAGAAGGTGCGCTGGAGTATAACAATGGCTGGGTGCAGCCTGTATACTTGTCTATTCTGCACAAGGTACGGAGAAGTCCTGTGGGATCCATGCCAGGTACATTTTAATGAAAGTGAGCTTGTTCACATTGGCTGTGGACAGGCGGCTGTGCTTCTCTGTGATCACCCCTCCTGCCGTGCAAAACACACGTTCAATACACTGGCCGCAGGGCAGGCAAGTACCTCTAAGGCGTAAAGGGCAAGCTCCGGCCATGTGCCGAATTTGGAGACCCAGAAATTGAATGGGGCAGACCCATCAGTCAGTATGTGTAAGCATGTGCACACGTACTGTTCCACCATGTTGCTGAAATGCTGACTCCTGCTAAGATGTTGCATATCAGCTGGTGTGCTGGTTGTTGAGGCATGGTGACAAGGCTTTTCCACATTTCGGCCATGCTAACCCTGCATTCCGAGGTTCTGGCGGTTCCCCAGCTGCGTTGGCGACTTTTTTCCATTCCTCTGCCTTCACCTTGTGCTTCCAGTCAGCCCTCCGTATCAGGTGGGAATGCTACCAGCATGCGCTTGTACTCGCGCATCTCCCGATCATGCTCCAGTGACGGAATTAAGGATGGCACATTGTCCTTGTAGCTGGGATCTAGCAGGGTGGCCACCCAGTAATCAGCTGGTTAGAATGTGGGCAACTCGGGGGTCGTTGCGCAGGCACTGCAGCATGTAGTCGCTCATACGTACTAGGCTTCCCAGAGGCAACGACAAGCTGTCCTCTGTGGAAGGTGTATAGTCTGTGTTCTCTGTATCCCCCCAGCCATGCTCAAGTGATGCCCATGAGCTGCTTTGGGTGCCATCCTTCTGTAAACACGGTTCCTTTTCCTCATCATCCTCCTCCTCCTCCAAAACTGTGCTATGGCTGGACAATTGTGTACCTGGCCTCTGTTGGTGCAGGAACCCACCCTCTGGGCCACATGTGAATGACTAGCCTGATAACCGTCAAAATGATCCCTCTTCCTCCTCCTCTTCCTCCTGTGCCACATCCTCTTCCATCATCACCCAAAGCGTTTTTTCAAGAAGACATAGAAGTGTGATAACAATGCTGAGGACGGTGTCATCGGTACAGCCCATGTTGGTGGAGTACTTGAAACAGCGCAATATGGCACACACGTTTCGCATGGAGACCTACTCATTGGTGATGAAGTGGTGGTGTTCTGTAGAGCAGCTCACCCGTGCGTACTGCAGCTGAATCTCCACTATTGCCTGCTGCTTGCACAGTATCTCCAGCATGTGCAAGGTGGAGTTCCACCTTGTGGGCAAGTGGTAGTAGAGGAGGAAGCTAACACTGTTTTTGTAGTTTTTTCCTTTTTTTCTTTATATAGAGGCTGGGTCACATTATGCACAGGCCAATCACAGCTATGCCATTAGTAGGCATGGCTGTGATGGCTTTTACGTGCCCACAGCTTAAAAGCTTGATGATTGGCTGCCCTGCAGCCTTTCAACAAGCTTTAGTAAATGCCCAAACACCTTTTCCCGGGAAAGTTCGGGTTCAAAAATCATAAAGTTCCGTACAGACCCGAACTTTCCGCTGAACACTAATTAAAACGCATTGCACCTGTGTGGAAAAAACTGAACAACTGACCGAAATCGCAGACAAAACTGAACTTGCTTGCAAAATGGTGCAAGGTTCACTAAACGCACCCTGAACGCATCCAGAGCCAATCCGCCACGCTCGGGTGAAAGAGGCCTAAAGGGGGAAAAAAATGGGGCCTAATTGACGTTCTGCGGTGCAGTGATATATTGGGTAGCCCTGTTTGCCGTGTATTAGTGGCAAAATAAAAAATATTTAATCTAACATTGGATTATTTGATCTAACAGTATGTCATACAGAGAAGTGCCAGGCTCTGCAAAGGGGAGTGGCAGAGGCGTAAATGTTCCTGGGGCAGGCAGAGGTTGCAGTAGAGTAATGGGGCATGGAAGCAGAGGACGCAGCGAGAGGTCTGAGCTCCCGGTGTCATCTAGCGGTTGCGTCTTGACCAACAACCCAGCGGTTCTTTAATGGTTGACTCGGTCATCCACTTCTGTCATTGTGCTACTCTGTGGTCTTCTCATGCTGCTGCTGCAGCTGCCACCTCCACACTGTCATTGTGCCACCTGTGGCCTCCTCTTGATGCTGCTGCTGCCTACACCTCCACACTCTGTTATTATGCCACTCTGTGGCCTCCTGATGTTACCGCCACACTGTCATTGTGCCACTTTGTGGCCTCCTCCTGATGCTGCTGCTGCCACCTCCATGCTGTCATTGTGCCACTCTGTGGCCTCCTCCTGATGCTGCTGCCACCTCCAGACTCTGTCATTGGGCCATTCTGTGGTCTCCTCATGCTGCTGCCACTAGAGATGTGCAAATTGAAGCTGACAAAAATTTGATCTGCAACAAATGTAAATTTCCTTGCGATTCGTGGCAACGAATCGCAATTTTTCCTAAAATCGCGCCTAAAATAGCAACTACATGTGAGGACATGAGTCAAGGAACTCTGGGAAGGCGGGATGACCCATAATGCCAGGCATGCAGCCAATCAGCAGCCAGCCCTGTGATGTCCAGTCCTATAAATACGGTGGCCATCTTGGATCCAGACATTTTCTAGTATTCTAATTGTAGGGACCGACGTGAGAAGGCGCTAGGGACAGCCAAGGGAAAACCTCCATGTGAAAAAAAAACTAAAAACTAAAAAAAGGATTTATAAGTGCAGGGAAAGAATTGGGAGGAATCAATAGACAGCATCTTAGTGCAGGGAGAGATGTTAGAAGGCGCTAGGGACAGTGCTAGAAGAGAGATTTACAAGTGCAGGGAAAGATTATTTAGGGATCTAAATAACCATTATACAGCTCTGTAATTCCAGCAATTTGTTCTTGTTATTGGGGTGCAAGTGCTATGTTGAAAAGCCTTTAGTGGTCTATTTCAGTACAAAAAGAAAAATATATACACACTTCACTGTTGCAGTTATTTGTGGTGAAAGCGTCTAGTTGCCCATTTCACTAAAAAATTAAAAATGTATACGCCCTTCACTGTTGCAGTTACTGTGGCCCACACTAGTACGAGCAGCTCTGGGGCTCGTACTAGTTTTCCGGCCGACCAGATACTACCAGCCCCCTACTGGTGAACTTGCATGGTGTACCCCAGAGGATTTTGAGCCCGTGATTCCTGATTTTGTTGGCCAACCAGGAATTCAGATTCCCACAGTGGGCTTCACTGAATATGAATATTTTAGTCTCTTTTTCAATGACCAATTTGTGAATCTGATGGTGGAGCAAATGAACTTGTACGCCGAACAGTTCATTGCTCAACACAAGGGCTCCTTTTTGGCTAGGGCCGGTGGCTGGACCTTGGTCATTGCAGCCAAGATGAAGATGTTTTGGGGCCTCAAGCTGCACATGGGCCTAGTCAAAAAACCCAGTGTAAGGCTGTACTGGAGTGGTAAAATCCTCTACCAGACCCCACTTTACAGTACGGCCATGACACGCTCCCATTTTGAGGCCATTCGGAAATGCTTATGACCACCTGTACAAAATCAGGCCGGTCGTCGATCACTTTGTGGCCAAATTTTTGGAGGTCTATGTACCTGGAAGGGAGGTCGCGGTTGATGAATCTCTCATTGCTGTCAATGAGAGACTCATTTTCCACCAGTATGTTCCCTCTAAGTGGGGGAGGTATGGCGTGAAGCTGTACAAACTTTTTGAGAGTACCTCAGGGTACACTTACAAGTTTCATGTGTACAAGGGGCGAGATTCCTGTATTCAACCCCCAGAATGTCCCCCCACTCTGGGTGTTAGCAGGAAACTTGTGTGGGACCTTATGCACCCACTGCTAGATAAAGGTTACCACCGGTACGTCGATAACTTTTATACTAGTATCCTCTTGTTCCAGTTGCTCACCACCAAATCCACCTCCGCTTGTGGGACCATGCGGAAAAATCAACACGGCCTGCCTGCCTACCCCCTCCAGGTTCCTATCCCCAGGCGTTAGACCCATGCCCTTACCAGTGGAAACCTTTTGCTGGTAAGATATAAGGACAAGAGGGATATCCTTATGCTGTCCACAATTCACGGTAACAGCATAACCCCTGTACCTGTGCGAGGTACCATGGCAACAGTCCTTAAGCCCGATTGTATCGTCGACTACAATCGGTATATGGGAGAAGTTGAAATCTCTGATCAAGTACTCAAGCCATATAACGCCATGCGCCAAAGCCGGGCATGGTACAAAAAAGTTGCAGTCTACTTGGTACAGGTTGCCTTGTACAACTCTTTTGTTCTGTCCCGGAGTGCTGGCAACACAGTGAAATTCCTCCAGTTCTATGAGGCAGTCCTCAAGGACCTGATCTTTTCTGACTGGGAAAGAGCAGGCAGGAGTACCTCGGGAACTGGAGGTGCCCAGATCGTCCCTGGCCAACACTTTCCAGGTGTAGTCCCCCATACTGGAAAGAAGAGACGGACCCCAAAAAAATGCAGAGTGTATCACAGGAGGGGGATACGGAAGAACACCACCACTCAGTGTGACACGTGCCCCGGTCATCCGGGCCTCTGCGTTATTGGTTGCTTCAGGGAGTACCACACTTCCGTGGAGTACTACATTTATAATCCCTTTCCCCAATTTTAATTCCATTTAGCCACTGACAATCAAAATAACACTATGGTTCTCAGACTTAAGACACCCCCCCCCCCCCAAAAAAAAATTTCAAAAATATTTTGTAAAACTAAAATAAATTAAAACAATAGACATATTGGGTATTGAGAATACTCAGTAACAGGGGCTACACCCCTGGATCGACTAAAGGGAATGGTGCTCACCCGTCGGTTCACCCAAACCGAATAATAAGGAAAAGAGACTGCAGTAAAATCAGTGGCACTCAATCTCGGAACCTGTAGATACTCACATTTATTAAAATAACATTAAACCAGAGTACATAAAATGCTTAAAAAATCCACATAAAGTCCATGAGTGTCCCAATCCATTAACTGGACTAAGGTGCAAAATCTGTAGTAAATCACATCCAATAGGCAATCGTGAGTCCACAACCATTAGATGTTAGGCAGTAGACAGTGGTTAATACAGAGTCCACATCTGACAAGATATAACCAATGCCCAGCCAGATGCAAAACTTATAGACCGCGACATTCAAAGATGCATTTTCACTTCACTGGTAACGATAGTCACTTGCCTCTCGCCCTAATCCTTGATTGGGCTGGCGTAAGGTATTAAGGAGGTTGGTTCAAACTCACGTGCAGTCTTTTCCCGGGTGCTCAGGTAAACCACTGCGGCGTTTTACGTGGTATGCGAGTAAACACGTGACGTCTCACGTGACTCCAAATTTCAAATGTCCTTGAGCGCAATATGGACAGTGTTTTCACAGGTTCTTGAACCCCGATTTATATAGATAGGTGCTTCCCGGCTGTATTTAGAAAGTTCTTGAACCACCACTATTGCACATATGCGATCCTCCAGATCCTTGCTGTCTGCCAAATTGTATCAAACATGTTTCGGGGTCTACACCCCTTCCTCAGTGATGCGGACAGCAACAGATTCGGATCAATTTAAACCCTCATGGGGTGGAGTTATTCATTAACTCATTAATTGTGATTCTGGAGAAAATATCCCTGATGTCCAATGGCAAATTGATTACATATACAAATTGATTCCATATATAATGTGCATATTAGATGTGATTGTCTACTACATCATTCTCCAATGCAGGATGTATAAAAATAAATTAAGCATTACATAAATAAAGATATATAAAACGTACATCCACCATACCTGGTCCAAATGAATTTCCTCAATGTTCCTATACTTATAGATCTGGGGGATGTAGAGGGCCTGCATATGGAAGGGCATAGTCAAGAGGACCTAAATTCAGAGAAGCATACAGAAGCATTAGGTATTGCTGCGTCCGAAATGATCTGCTCTATGAAAATACCCCATGACCTAACCCCTCAGATGAACACGGTAAAAAAAAAAAAAAAATGGCGCAAAAAAGGATTTTTTTTGTCACCTTACATCACAAAAAGTGTAATAGCAAGCGATCAAAAAGTCATATGCCCCCCAAAATAGTGCAAATAAAACCGTCCTCTCATCCCGCAAAAAATGAGCCCCTAACTAAGACAACCGGCTAAAAAAAGGTTAATATAGTGTAAAACCTAAATAAATTTAAAAAAAAGACATATTAGGTATCACCACATCTGTAAGAATCTTCTCTATAAAAATACCCCATGACCAAACCCCTCAGATTAACACGGTCAAAAATTTTCCATTTTAATTCATTTTTCCAGTAAGAAAGCAAGGGTTAATAGCCAAACACAAATGAATATCTATTGCCCTGATTCTGAAGTTTACAGAAACACCCCATATGTGGTGGTAAACTGCTGTAAGGGCACACGGCAGTGTGCAGAGGAAAAGGAACGCCATATGGTTTCTGAAAGGAAGATTTTGATGGCCTTTTTTTTTTTTACACCATCTCCCATTTGAAGAACCCCTGATGCACCACTAGAGTAGAAACTCCATAAAAGTGACCCCATCTAAGAAACTTCCCCCCTTAAAGTATTTAAAACAGATTTTACAAACTTTATTAACCCTTTAGGTTGCCAATTTATGGCAAATGGAGATGGAATTTCAGAATTTCTATTTTTGGTAACCTTGCCTCATAAAAATGTAATAAGGAGCAAACAAAAATCATATGTACCCTAAAAATAGTCCCAACAAAACTGCCACCTTATCCTGTAGTTTCTAAAATGGGGTCACTTTTATGAAGTTTCTACTCCAGTGGTGCATCAGGGGGGCTTCAAATGGGACATGGTTTTAAATAAACCAGTCCAGCAAAATCTGCCTTCCAAAAATCACACGGCGCTCCTTTCCCTCTACGCCCTGCCGTGTACCTGTACAGTAATTTACGACCACATATGGGGTGTTTCTGCAAACTACAGAATCAGGGAAATTTTTGTTTGGCTGATAACCTTTGCTTTGTTACTGGAAAAAATTGATTAAAATGGAAAATTTGCCAACAAATTGAAATTTTGAAATTTTATCTGTATTTGCCAATAACTGTTGAGGAACACCTAAAAAATTAACAAAGTTTATAAAATCAGTTTTGAATACCCTGAGCAGTGTAGTTTATTAGATGGGGTCACTTTTATGGAGTTTCTACTCCAGGGTGCATCAGGGGGGCTTGTTGTGAAACACCTAAAGGGTAAACAAAGTTTGTAAAATCAGTTTTGAATACCTTGAGGGGTAAAGTTTCTAGAATGGGGTCGATTGTGGGTGGTTTCTAGTATGTACGCCTGAAAAAGTGAACTGGCCCTTAAAAAGTGGGGTTTGGAATATTTCTGAAAAATTTTAAGATTTGCTTCTAAATAGAGTTGAGTGAACACATAGAAGTTCGGGTTCGACGGGTTCGGCCAAACTTTACAAAAAAGTTATGTGAGAAGGAGGAGGAGGTAGCTAGCTAACAATGTTATTTTTTTTTTTTTTATTGGGGTAGCCCCCAAAATATCAGGACAAATTAAAAAAAAGGAAATCAAATAATAAGTGCACTTGAGTAGAAGAATGTATGGCTGAGGCGGGTATAAATATCTATTCTGCACAAGGTACAGTTTTGTGGGATCCAAGCCTGGTTCATTTTAATGAACGTGAGTTGGCTGTGGACAGGCAGCTGCATTTGTCTGTAATGACGTCCCCTGCCGTGCTAAATACACGTTCAGACAATACACTGGCTGCAGGGCAAGCCAGCACTTCTAAGGCATAAATGGCAAGCTCAGGCCATGTGGACAATTTAGAGACCCAGAAGTTGAATGGGGCAGAACCATCAGTCAGCATATGTAGGCATGTGCACATGTACTGTTCCACCATGTTGTACAAATGCTGCCTCCTGCTAAGACGTTCCATATGAGCTGGTGGTGCCAGTTGCTGTGGCGTGGTGACAAAGCTTTTCCACATGTCGGCCATGCTAACCCTGCCTTGTGAGGTGCTGGCCGTGACCCAGCTGTGTTGGCGACCTCTTCCTCCTCTGCCTTCACCTTGTGCTTCCACTTGTCCCCCAGTGTCAGTTGGAATGCCCTCAGGAGCGCGTCTACCAGGAGCGGCTGGTAGTCGCGCATCTTCCTATCACGCTCCAGTGAGGGAATTAAGGACGATACATTGTCTGTATCTGCGGTATCTGGTGGCAACCATCTGTGGTTGTTGCGTAGGCACTGCAGCATGTAGTTGTTCATGTGTGCCAGACTGCCCAGAGGTAAGGATAAGCTGTCCTCTGTAGGTGGTGTATCGTCTTTGTCCTCCGTATCCCCCCAGCCACGCTCCAGTGATGGCCATGAGCTGTGTTGGGTGCCACCCTGCTGTGAACCCGGATCCTCCTCCTCTACCTCATCCTCATCCTCCCTGTCCTCCACAACTGTGCCCTGGTTGGCAACATGTGTACCTGGCCTCTGCTGGTGCAGGAACCCACCCTCTGAGCCATTACTGAATGACTGGCCTGAAACCCCGTGAAATGCCCCCTCTTTCTCCTCCTCTTCCTCCTGTGCCACATCCTGTTCCATCATCGCCCTAAGTGTTTTTTCAAGGGGACATAGAAGTGGTATTGTAACGCTAAGAGCGGCGTCATCGGCACTGACCATGTTGGTTGAGTACTCGAAACCCTGCAACAAGGCACACAGGTCTCACATGGAGGCCCACTGATTGGTGGTAAAGCTGTTCCACAAAGCGACTGACCCGTGTGTGATGCAGCTGTAATTTCACTATCGCCTGCTGCTGCTCACACAGTCTCTCCAGCATATGCAAGGTGGAGTTCCACCTGGTGGCCAGGTCGCATATGAGGCGGTGAGCGGGAAGGCCGAAGTTACGCTGACAGGTGAGCAGCAGAAGGGTGAGAACGCCAAAAGTGCGCACAGACGGACCAGACATTCTACAGCAGCTCTGACGTGTCTGGGTAGTTTTTATGGAATTTCTGAAACACCAAATTCAGCATATGCGGCAGGCAAGGGATGTGTGTCAAACCGGCTAGTCGCAGAGCTGCTGCGAGATTTTGCCCATTATTGCACACAACCAGGCCAGGCTTGAGGCAGCAACCACTCATCGGTTTCTTCTTCTATGCCCCTCCAAAGCTCCTGTGTGGTGTGGGGTTTGTCCCCTAAACACATGAGTTTTAAAACCACCTGCTGATGTTTAAACCTGGCTGTGCTGAAGTTGGTGGTGAAGGTCTTTCGTTGACCGGAAGAGAAGGTGGTAGAAGAAGAGGAGGAGGAGGAGGAAGGGGAGTAGCAGGAGGAGGCAACAGGAGGCAAAGAATAATGCCCTGCGATCCTCGGTGGTGGAAGGACATGCGCCAAACCACTATCCGCCTCGGGCCCAGCTACCACTACAATTACCCAGTGTGCAGTTAGGGAGATATAGCGTCCCTGCCCGTGCTTTCTAGTCCATGTATTTGTGGTTATGTGGACCTTGCCACAGATGGCGTTGCATAGTGCACACTTGATTTTATCCTCCACTTGGTTGTGCAGGGAAGGGATGGGTTGCCTGGAAACGTAGTGGCGGCTGAGAACGACATACTGTGGGACAGCCGCCGCCATCAGCTATTTAAAACAGTCCATCTCCACCAGACGGAATGACAGCATTTCAAAGGCCAGTCATTTTGAAATGCTGGCATTGAGGACCAGGGATCAAGGGTGGGTAGGTGGGTATTTTCTCTTTTTCTCCAGTGTTTGGGAGATGGACAGCTAAACGCTTGCATGTTACATGGTGGAGATGCTTGATGATGATGACTGAGGTGGTGGTGTTGGTGGCACATCATCTGTTCGCTTGGTGGCAGGTGCCACTGTGACTCCAGAGGTGGAGGAAGAGGCAGAAACAGCAGCAGAAGAAGAAGCAGGAGGAGCCTGAGACCTTTCTTGTTTTTTAAGGTGTTTACTCCACTGCAGTTTGTGCTTTGCATGTAGATGCCTGGTCATGCAGGTTGTGCTCAAGTTTAGAACGTTTATGCCTCGCTTCACGCTCTGATGGCACAACGTGCAAACCATTCGTGTCTTTTCGACAGGACATTGTCTGAAAAACTGAAACACAAGGGGGGGATCAGTCAGCACATCCCTGTATGCAGGTGCACGTAGCTATGGCAAAATACACAAACACAGAAATGCAACAGCACTCTGCAACCAGCACTCTGCCCTGCCTCTATGCTAGAAACTATCAGAGGACGTTAGTGTACATTTTGATCAAAAACTAATAAGCCACTCGCCACGCTAAGGCCGCCTCTATGAGTGGTCCTAACGCTAAATCCTACCTGTTATGGGCCATAACAGCCACATAAAATCCAGGGAGTGCGGGGCCAGCATGCATTCTAGGATCCACCGTGCTTATTAACCCTTTTTGGTGCAATAACAGCCTCCATTAAATCCAGGGATGCAAGTACCAACATGCATGCTGAGCCCACTGTGTACTCTTCCTGGAGCCAGATGGCTATTAGTAGGTATTATGGATGCAAGTTCAGTTTTATACTTACTCTGATTAAAACCAGCCTCTAGAGCAGACAAACTAGTCAGGTGTGCACGACTGAAAGGAGGCCGCCACACCTCCAGCATATACTACACAGAAACACAAGGGGGGGTCAGTCAGCACGTCCGTGTATGCAGGTGCATGTAGCTATAGCAAAATACACAAACATAGAAATGCAACAGCACTCTGCAACTAGCACTCTGCCCTGCCTCTATGCTAGAAGCTATCAGAGGACGTAGGTGTACATTTTGATCAAAAAGTAATAAGCCACTCGCCACACCAAGGCCGCCTCTTCGTGCGGTCCTAACGCTAAATCCTACCTGTTATGGGCCATGACAGCCACATAAAATCTAGGGAGTGCGGGCCCAGCATGCATGCTAGGATCCAACAAGCTTATTAACCCTTTTTGGTGCCATAACAGCCTCCATTAAATCCAGGGATGAACTGCCACGCCAATGAACTCCTTGGAGCTCGCTTTGGTGTGCTAGGTCCCTGGTTGCAGTGGGCAGTAGCAGGCGTACTGTCTTGGGGGTGGCCGCTCCGCTTTTGCAACCTGCTCCCTCTTTTGCTGTGCTGTGGCCTCTGTGCGACCACCGCCTCTTCCTCAAAACTGCACATGTCACTAGTGTTGATCACGAATTTTCGAATTGCGAATTTTAATCGCGAATATCAGCACTTCGAGAATTCGCGAATATTTAGAATATCGCAAAATATATTCGCAATTGCGAATATTCGCTTTATGCGAATTTTTTATATGCAAATTTTCGCATGCAAGAAAATAATGTCATTATTTTCTTGTTTGCGAAAATTCGCATAAAAAATCACATAAATTAGCATAAAAATTCGCATAAATTAGCATAAAAATTCGCATGAGCTGGTATTTAAAAGGTATCTTTTAAATGCCAGTTTATGCGAATTTTTATGCTAATTTATGCGAATTAGCGAATTTGCGAATTTGCGAATTTTCGAATATATGGCGAATATTCGCCCAAATATTCGCGAAATATCACGAATTTGAATATTGCCCCTGCCGCTCATCACTACATGTCACTAGCATGAACTTGAGTCCAGTCGGGGTCTAGGACCTCATCGTCCTCCACATCATCTTCCACCCATTCTTAACCGCTGCCCTCCTCGTCGTTCTGCACACTGCAGAAAGCCGCAGCAGTTGGCACCTGTGTTTCGTCATCATCAGAGAAGTGCTGCTGTGGTATTCTCATCTCCTCATCCTGCAACAAAAGTGGTTGGGCATCAGTGCATTCAATGTCTTTCACTTCTGGGGCAGGACTATGTGGATGGCCTGGGGAAACCCTGCCATCAGAGTCATCAAAAAGCATAAGAGAATGCTGCATGACTTAGAGCTCACACCGCTTGGCTGCTTTGTAAAGGGGTGAGGTGCTAGATAGATGCTCATGGCCTGCAGGTGCCAACTCTGAGCTTTCTGCAGAGGACTGGGTGGAAGATTCTGGGAAGGAACTGGCGCCACTGTCAGCCCCCCAATCTACTATTGCCTGTACTTATGCTTGCCTCACCATCCGTAGAGCGGCATTCGGGCCTACCAAATAACGCTGCAGGTTCTGTCGCCTACTTGCACCTGAGGAAGGTGTTTCACTTGGATCTGTAGCTGGCGCAAAATGGCTACGTTCTCTCCCAGCAACAGAATCTCCACCAACACCACCATGATCATGTCCACGTCCCTTATTTGATGTTCTCCACATTATTTGCGTTTAACCACCAAACTAACAGATGGTTTATCTCAGGTGTCAATTTAACTGCCAAATGCATTTAACTGCCAAATGCAAACAATTAAGTTCACTAACAGTAAGGCAGTGCCCGTGTCATAAACTGAATAAATTTCTTTAGGTCACACAATGGTGTAATCAAGCAATTCAATACAATTTCTTTACTATCAACAAAAATTTGATATTTCAAACAGTTTAATTTGACTGTCAGAAATGCAGCGTAAGCGGCAAATGTGCTATCTACCATAAAACCGGTGTTTTTGCAACCAACTATGTAAATGCAGAGTTCCACAGGTTATTTAAAATGACTGAAATACAGGGTAGACCTCAGATCTGCTATTGTAGCACAAAAGCAGTGTTTATTGCAACAAATACAGAAATGCAGTATTTCACCCCAAAAATTATAAAACAGTTTTTCACTGTTTTTCACTGTTGTATGCAAACATGCTCTGTGGCACAACAGTACAGGTTTATTAACCTAAATACAGAAATGCAGTTTTTCATCGTAAAATTTTAAAACTGTTTTTTCTGCATTGTATGCAGACGTGCTCTGTGGCACAACAATACAGGTTTATTAACCCAACTACAGAAATGCAGTATGTGACCACAAAAATTATAAAACAGGTTTTTCAGCGTTGTATGCAAACGTGCTCTGTGGCACAACAGTATAGGTTTATTAACCTAACTACAGAAATGCAGTATGTGACCCCAAAAATTATAAAACAGGTTTTTCAGAGTTGTATGCAAACGTGCTCTGTGGCACAACAATACAGGTTTATTAACCCAACTACAGAAATGCAGTATGTGACCCCAAAAATTATAAAACAGGTTTTTCAGAGTTGTATGCAAACGTGCTCTGTGGCACAACAGTACGGGTTTATTAACCCAACTACAGAAACGCAGTATGTGACCCCAAAAATTATAAAACAGGTTTTTCAGCGTTGTATGCAAACGTGCTCTGTGGCACAACAGTATGGGTTTATTAACCTAACTACAGAAATGAAGTATGTGACCCCAAAAATTATAAAATAGGTTTTTCAGAGTTGTATGCAAACGTGCTCTGTGGCACAACAGTACGGGTTTATTAACCCAACTACAGAAATGCAGTATGTAACCCCAAAAATTATAAAATAGGTTTTGCAGTGTTGTATGCAAATGTGCTCTGTATTACAACAGTCTGGGTTTCTTACAGCAACTACAGAAATGCACTATGCCCCTGCAAAATTTTAAAAAAAGCTTTTTCAGCGGTGTATGCAAACGTGCTCTGTGGTACGACAGTATGGGTTTATTCCCCCAACTACAGAAATGCATTATGTCCCCTCAAATTTATAAAATAGGTAATGTAGGGAGACTTGACCTGCCAGAATAAAGGAATTTTTCCTCCACTGAGCTACCAAAAAAGGATTAGACTAATGTTCCTGGCAGGGTGGCACACATGCAGGTTACATGCAGCTCCAATGACACTGCAGTTGCTAAAATGGCCACCGACCCCCACCTCAGTAACAGATGGATTGAAAATTATTTTGCAGTATTACTTGGCTCAGGGCTGGAATATGTAGCATAGCACCCTCAATAATTGCTGTAGTTTGAAGAGTTAACACCACCAAATTCAACTGGTTTCTTCCCTAATCTCTCCCTCATAGAAGTGGCAGCATCCTATCCCTACACTGAGAAGAGTAGAGAGACGTGTGGCGCTATGTGACTTCAGATTAAATAGAGGTTGGATCATATGCTGCACTTAGCCAATCACAACCATGCCAATAGTAGGCATGGCTGTGATGGCTTCTTAGTGCAAAGTAGTAAAATGCTTGTTGATTGGCTGCCCTGCAGCCTTTTAAAAAGCGGAAAGAAATCGCCGAACAACGAACCCGAACCCAAACTTTTACGGAAAAGTTCGGGTTCAGGTCCGGGTGCGAAAAACCTTAATGTTCGCTCAACCCTACTTCTAAACTTCTAAGCCTTGTAACGTCCGCAAAAAATAAAATGGCATTCCCAAAATGATCCAAACATGAAGTAGGTAAATTTGGTATTTTTTTTTATCAACAAAAATTAATTTCTTTGACTCCATTTTGCCACTGTCATGAAGTACAATATGTGATGATAAAACAGTCTCAGAATGGCCTGGATAAGTAAATGCGTTTTAGAGTTATTCACACATAAAATGACACTGATCAGATTTGCAAAAAATGGCCTGGTCCTTAAGGTGAAAATGAGCCAGGTCCCTAAGGGGTTAAAGTTCTACTTACTGTACCATCATATGTACAGTACATGCTTTACACTGCTGCATATTGATATGAATGATATGTTATTTCTTATCTTTAACTGCTCTCTTATGAAATGTTAATTAAGTTTTAAATTTATGCAAAGTTTTTCATTTTGAAAATATTGTGCTTAATAACTTACTGCAAATCATTGGTCCATTTATCCATTTACTATCCCGATATATCAATTTTCTAGTGCAATTGTTCAGCTAAAATTGTTTCTTAAAAACCGGTTAATGAAGCTTTGTAAAAGTAAAGGATGCTGAGGAAGAAAATTAAATATGCAGATTGCATCCAGCATGGAACCAATGAGATACTGGGAGCCAAGGGAACAATTTGGGTTCATTGTTTTTTTCGCTTTTTTTGGAAGCAGTAATGAGAAAATTCTATGCAATCAATGCAAAGTGCAAAGGTTATTCTATCACTAGAGATGTCGCAAACATAAAATTTTCCGTTCGCGAGTGGCGAACGTGAATTTCCGCAACTGTTCGCGAATGGGCGAGCTGTGTAAAACCGCCATAGACTTCAATAGGCAGGCAAATTTTAAAAGCCACAGGGACTCTTTCTGGCCACAATAGTGATGGAAAAGTTGTTTCAAGGGGACTATCACCTGAACTGTGGCATGCCGGAGGGGGATCCATGGCAAAACTCCCATGGAAAATTACTTTGTTGACGCAGAGTCGGGTTTTAATCCATAAAGGGCATAAATAACCTAACATTCCTAAATTGTTTGGAATAACGTGCTTTAAAACATCCAGTGTGTGTATACGATCAGGTATGATGTTGTATCGATCAGGTAGTGTAAGGGTTACGCCCGCTTCACAGTGACAGACCAAACTCTGACAGACCAAACTCCCCGTTTAACGCACCGCAAACAGTCCATTTGCACAACTGCAAACTCCCCATTTGCACAAGGTTGGATACCAAGCTAGCCATGTCCCGTTCCTTGTCTTCACTGACGTCATTGAAGGTCTCTTCCTCCACCCAGCCACGTACAACACCAAGGGTCCCGGAAAGGTGACAATAAGCCCCCTGGGATGCCTGATGTGGTTGGTCTTTCACCTCCTCAAAGCCACCTTCCTCCTCTGACTCCTCTTCTTCAGACTCCTCTCTCTGCGTTGCCGCAGGTCCAGCAATCAACGACTACAAGGCTGCTTCTGGTGGTGATGGTGACCACAACTCTTCCTCTTCATGCTCATCTATGGCCTCATCCAGCACTCTTCGCAGGGCATGCTCCAGAAAAAACGCATATGGGATGAGGTCGATGATATTGCCTTAGGTTTGACTGAGAGGTTTGTCACCTCCACAAAAGGACGCATGAGCCTACAGCCGTTGTGCATGAGCGTTCAGTAACGCGGCCAAAAAGTACCCAGCTCCGCAGAGGCTGTCCTCTTTTTTTAAATAAAAAAAATCTGATCTTACCAGTTTAATCTCTGTTTTGTTTCATATCAGGGGACGTGTATCGAATAGATTTTAGGAACAGGAAGTTGGAAAAAGACGATTGGTCGGTCCTCCTACTTCCAAATTGGGGCACTGCGCGTGCGCTGCGCCACCAATACAAATAGTGTGAGCTACTATTCTTACCATTCTTTGTTAAGTCCCCTTTCAGAGAAAAAAGCTTGCTCTGTCCGCTTCCTTCTAATTTTGGGCACTTGCAATGGAATTTGCCACCAATGCAACTAGTGTTAACTAAGTACTATTCCTATCAGTTTAATCTCTGTTTTGTCCCTTATCAGGGCCAGGGCCGGTGTAGTGAATATATTTTTGGAACCGGGAGATGGAAAAAGACCCATGCTCGGTCCGCTTCATTTGAAATTTTGGTAACTGCGTGCGTGCCGTGCAATGTACCGTGACACCCTATTTGAGTGGTGGGCACAGTACAGTCTGTGGGCCTGACACACACTGGCAGGCAACTACAATTATATTAAAGGGTAAAAAATTAAGTGACTTTTTTATCTGCAAGGTACTGTGCCACCCGATATGAGTGGTGGGCACTGGCAGTCGGCACAGTACAGTCAGTGGGCCTGACACTCACTGGCAGGCAACTGAAATTATATTAAGGTTTAAATTCAATGACTTTTTTTATCTGCAAGGTACTGTGCCACCCTATATGAGTGGTGTGCACACAGTACAGTCTGTGGGCCTGTGGCCTCTCACACACGGGCAGGCAACTGCAATATATATATATAGAAAAAATAAATAAAAGCAGACTGAAGTACCTGCCCTAAAAAGGGCTTTTTGGGGTGCTGTCAGGACGCTGTCCTTACAGCAGATGAGTCTTTGAGGACTGGAGTGGACACAGAACACTGGCCTAGCTAATGCTTTCCCTATTAATTCAGCAGCACTCTCCCTGCTCTAACTAACACTGCAGCTTCAGAATGAATCTAAGATGGATGCTGTTGTTGCTTTTTGATAAGAGGTGGGAGGGTCTGGGAGGGACAGTATGCTGATTGGCTGGAATGTGTCTGCTGACTGTGAGGTACAGGGTCAAAGTTTTCTCAATGATGGCGTATAGGGGGGGGACCGAACATCACATATGTTCGCCTGCCACGGCGAAAGCGAACATACGATGTTTGCCGGGAACTGTTCGCCGAAGAATAGTTCGGGACATCTCTATCTATCACTGAAAATTGTAATAATATACAAAAACAAACATACAGTGCATTCAGAAAGTCTTCAGTCCCTTTCACTTTTGTTATATTGCAGCCTTGCACAAAAAAATTAAAATACTGTAAAAAGAAAAAAAACTTTTCCCAATCATTCTGCACTTAATCCCCATAATGATGAAGTGGAAACATAATCTTAGAAATCTTTGCTAATTTATTGAAAGAAATAAAAAAAAAAAAATATTGCATCAACATAAGTATTCAGACCTTTTATTCAGTTGAAGCACCTTTGGCAGTGATTACAGCCTATGATCTTCTTGGTTATGAATGATGCCACAAGGTTTGCACACCTCGATTTGATTATTTTCTGCCATTTTTCAATGCATATCCTCTCAAACTCTGTCAGGCCTACAAGCATTTTCAGGTCTATCTAGAGATGTTTGAATAGGTCAAGTCAGGATACTGACATTCACATAGTTGCCCCTAAGTCACTCCTGTGTTGTCTTGGCTGTGTGCTTAAGGTAAATCTTTAGCCCACTCTGAGGTCCAGGGCACTCTGGAACTGTTTTTCATTGAGAATATCTGTATACTTTGCTCCATTCAGCTTTCCCTCAACTCTGACCAGTCTTCCTATTCTATCCACTAGAGCTGTGATGGCTAACCTCTGGCACTCCAGCTTTGGTAAAACTACAACTCCCAAGATGCACACTTGCATGCTGGAGCATGCTGGGAGTTGTAGTTTCACCACAGCTGGTGCCAGAGGTTAGCCATCACTGCACTAGAGAAAAAAAACAGCATGATGATGCTATCATGCTTCACTGTAGGCATGGTATAGGACATGTCCTATTTTTTGACGGCCACTATTTATTGGCAGTTAAATAATGGTCAAGTGCATTTCCCCATTGACGTAAAATGGTTCTAAATACATGCAAAACTCAAATTCATAAGTGCAGATTCTCCCAATGATATTATTTTGTGTTGACTTTATCTTGACAAGTGAGACACCATTAATTTTATCTAGCCCACTGCCACATATTTCTTACTCGTTACAGGATAATTAATTTGTAATGGCAGTGGAAGACATTCTAAGCAACATCTATTAGTTTGACCCTTCATATTATCATCTAAATATGAAGGGTCAGCAGTTTATATAGTTTGCCATGCATTGAAATGTATTCATTTTTGAGTATCACCAGAAATTATGTTTAAGAGCTTTGGCAGCACTATATTGCTATGTAACCTTTCTAACGTTGCTCTGTAGTATAAAAAAGTGAGCGGTATTGTTGTGTGAGCATTAATATTTTTGCAATACTTTATAAAATAATAAAGTACAACTTTTGTGAAAGAATTAAAATCATTCTTACATTGTACATATGACATTTTGTCTGCTGAAATCTAATTAAAAGTTCCTTTTTTATCCCTTAGGTGGAAAATTACTCTACTGAGATATGCTCTTAATTAATGTACGGAGCCGTAAGTCCCACCTCTCAACATTAAAGATTGACATCCAAGGATACATAAATTACACTAATTGAGATTTACGTTCACACGGCCGGTTTCAATCCAGCCCATCAGAGAAGGTGAGTGAACAGAGCAGTACTTCCTTTGAGAGCTAGAAACCTGGTAATTGGTATAATTCATTTGTAGCACTATCTAATAGAGCAATGAACATGTTGAGTTCAAGTCTCTGGTAAACAAGGTATTTTTAACCTTGGTATAAAGTTACTTTTCTCATTTTAAGCAGAAAATTTTAATTCAGTCCTTATTTTGAAATTAATATTTTGTCTAGGATTTCTTCCAAACAATAGAATTGAAATAAGTAATAAGGAACAGTTAATAAGCGTCATCACTGAAATTGTCAAACTTTAAAATGTAATGTTTTACAGATATTATTAAAATATCCTAAATAAAGAGACAATAAACACAAAATAGCAATCACAACAAAATGGTGTTATCACTAGCAACCAAAATTGAGGTATGAAACAGTGGCAGTAATTTCATCCTCCTTGGTAGAAGAGGATTCTAATCACTAAGGACTAGAGTTGAGCGAACACCTGGATGTTCGGGTTCGACGAGTTCGACTTTCGAAAAATGTTCGGGTTCGTGATCCGAACTCGACCCGAACTTCATCCCGAACCCGAACCCCATAGAAGTCAATGGGGACCCGAACTTTTGGGCACTAAAAAGGCTGTAAAACACACCCGGAAAGGGCTAGAGGGCTGCAAAAGGCAGCAAAATGTAGTTAAATCCCCTGCAAACAAATGTAGATAGGGAAATGATGAGTTAACATAAAATAAATAAAAATTAAACAATATTAATTGGAGTGAGGTCCCATAGCACAGAATCAGGCTTCAAGTCACCCACCAATGGAGAAGGTCACTTACTATTATTTTGACCACAGCACCCAGACAAAGGAGAGAGGTCCCACAGCAGAGAACCAGGCATCATATCACCCACCACAGGAGTAGGCCACCATTTAGTTACTTTGACCCCTACACCCAGACGGAGGAGAGAGGTTACACAGCAGAGAATCAGGCATCATATCAACCACCACAGGAGAAGCCACCATTTAGTTACTTTGACCCCTGCACCCAGGAAGAGGAGAGAGGCCCCACAGCACATATTCTGGCATCATATCAGCCACCACAGGAGAAGCCACCATTGAGTTACTTTGACCCCTGCACCCAGGAAGAGGAGAGAGGCCCCACAGCACATATTCTGGCATCATATCAGCCACCACAGGAGAAGCCACCATTGAGTTACTTTGACCCCTGCACCCAGGAAGAGGAGAGAGGCCCCACAGCACATATTCTGGCATCATATCAGCCACCACAGGAGAAGCCACCATTGAGTTACTTTGACCCCCGCACCCAGGAAGAGGAGAGAGGCACCACAGCACACATTCTGGCATCATATCACACACCACCGGAGAAGGCCTCTTTCAGTGATTTAGGCCTTTGGACCCAGACAGAGGAGAGAGGCACCACAGCACATATTCTGGCATCATATCAGCCACCACAGGAGAAGCCACCATTGAGTTACTTTGACCCCTGCACCCAGGAAGAGGAGAGAGGCCCCACAGCACATATTCTGGCATCATATCAGCCACCACAGGAGAAGCCACCATTGAGTTACTTTGACCCCTGCACCCAGGAAGAGGAGAGAGGCCCCACAGCACATATTCTGGCATCATACTAACCACCACAGGAGAAGCCACCATTGAGTTACTTTGACCCCGCACCCAGGAAGAGGAGAGAGGCACCACAGCACATATTCTGGCATCATATCAGCCACCACAGGAGAAGCCACCATTGAGTTACTTTGACCCCTGCACCCAGGAAGAGGAGAGAGGCCCCACAGCACATATTCTGGCATCATATCAGCCACCACAGGAGAAGCCACCATTTAGTTACTTTGACCCCGCACCCAGGAAGAGGAGAGAGGCACCACAGCACATATTCAGGCATCATATCACACACCACAGGAGAAGGCCTCTTTCAGTGATTTAGGCCTTTGGACCCAGACAGAGGAGAGAGGCACCACAGCACATATTCTGGCATCATATCAGCCACCACAGGAGAAGCCACCATTGAGTTACTTTGACCCCTGCACCCAGGAAGAGGAGAGAGGCCCCACAGCACATATTCTGGCATCATATCAGCCACCACAGGAGAAGCCACCATTGAGTTACTTTGACCCTGCACCCAGGAAGAGGAGAGAGGCCCCACAGCACATATTCTGGCATCATATCACCCACCACAGGAGTAGGCCACCATTTAGTTACTTTGACCCCTACACCCAGACGGAGGAGAGAGGTTACACAGCAGAGAATCAGGCATTTAGATCACCCACCACAGGAGTAGGCCCCAATTTAATGGGACCCCGGCAACCATGTCAGATGGCACAACCATCAGCTTCATATCAATCAGCACAGGAGAAGGCGACTTTGAAAGACTTTGACCCCTACACCCAGACGGAGGAGAGAGGTTTCACAGCAGAGAATCAGGCATTTAGATCACCCACCACAGGAGTAGGCCCCCATTGAATCAGACCCTGGCAACTATGTCAGATGGCACAACCATCAGCTTTATATCAATCAGCACAGGAGAAGGCGACTTTGAAAGACTTTGACCCCTACACCCAGATGGAGGAGAGAGGTTTCACAGCAGAGAATCAGGCATCATATCAGCCACCACAGGAGAAGCCACCATTGAGTTACTTTGACCCCTGCACCCAGGAAGAGGAGAGAGGCCCACAGCACATATTCTGGCATCATATCAGCCACCACAGGAGAAGCCACCATTGAGTTACTTTTGACCCCTGCACCCAGGAAGAGGAGAGAGGCCCCACAGCACATATTCTGGCATCATATCACCCACCACAGGAGTAGGCCACCATTTAGTTACTTTGACCCCTACACCCAGACGGAGGAGAGAGGTTACACAGCAGAGAATCAGGCATTTAGATCACCCACCACAGGAGTAGGCCCCAATTTAATGGGACCCCGGCAACCATGTCAGATGGCACAACCATCAGCTTCATATCAATCAGCACAGGAGAAGGCGACTTTGAAAGACTTTGACCCCTACACCCAGACGGAGGAGAGAGGTTTCACAGCAGAGAATCAGGCATTTAGATCACCCACCACAGGAGTAGGCCCCCATTGAATCAGACCCTGGCAACCATGTCAGATGGCACAACCATCAGCTTTATATCAATCAGCACAGGAGAAGGCGACTTTGAAAGACTTTGACCCCTACACCCAGATGGAGGAGAGAGGTTTCACAGCAGAGAATCAGGCATCATATCAACCACCACAGGAGAAGCCACCATTTAGTTACTTTGACCCCTGCACCCAGGAAGAGGAGAGAGGCCCCACAGCACATATTCTGGCATCATATCAGCCACCACAGGAGAAGCCACCATTGAGTTACTTTGACCCCTGCACCCAGGAAGAGGAGAGAGGCCCCACAGCACATATTCTGGCATCATACTAACCACCACAGGAGAAGCCACCATTGAGTTACTTTGACCCCTGCACCCAGGAAGAGGAGAGAGGCCCCACAGCACATATTCTGGCATCATATCAGCCACCACAGGAGAAGCCACCATTGAGTTACTTTGACCCCGCACCCAGGAAGAGGAGAGAGGCACCACAGCACATATTCAGGCATCATATCACACACCACAGGAGAAGGCCTCTTTCAGTGATTTAGGCCTTTGGACCCAGACAGAGGGAGAGGCACCACAGCACATATTCTGGCATCATATCAGCCACCACAGGAGAAGCCACCATTGAGTTACTTTGACCCCTGCACCCAGGAAGAGGAGAGAGGCCCCACAGCACATATTCTGGCATCATACTAACCACCACAGGAGAAGCCACCATTGAGTTACTTTGACCCCGCACCCAGGAAGAGGAGAGAGGCACCACAGCACATATTCTGGCATCATATCAGCCACCACAGGAGAAGCCACCATTGAGTTACTTTGACCCCTGCACCCAGGAAGAGGAGAGAGGCCCCACAGCACATATTCTGGCATCATATCAGCCACCACAGGAGAAGCCACCATTTAGTTACTTTGACCCCTTCACCCAAACAGAGGAGAGAGGTTCCACATCAGAGAATCAGGCATCATATCAACCACCACAGGAGTAGGCCACAATTTAGTTTATTTGACCCCTGCACCCAGGAAGAGGAGAGAGGCCCCACAGCACATATTCTGGCATCATATCACACACCACAGGAGAAGGCCTCTTTCAGTGATTTAGGCCTTTGGACCCAGACAGAGGAGAGAGGTCCCACAGCAGAGAACCAGGCATCATATCACCCACCACAGGAGTAGGCCACCATTTAGTTACTTTGACCCCTACACCCAGACGGAGGAGAGAGGTTACACAGCAGAGAATCAGGCATTTAGATCACCCACCACAGGAGTAGGCCCCAATTTAATGGGACCCCGGCAACCATGTCAGATGGCACAACCATCAGCTTCATATCAATCAGCACAGGAGAAGGCGACTTTGAAAGACTTTGACCCCTACACCCAGATGGAGGAGAGAGGTTTCACAGCAGAGAATCAGGCATCATATCAACCACCACAGGAGAAGCCACCATTTAGTTACTTTGACCCTGCACCCAGGAAGAGGAGAGAGGCACCACAGCACATATTCTGGCATCATATCAGCCACCACAGGAGAAGCCACCATTGAGTTACTTTGACCCCTGCACCCAGGAAGAGGAGAGAGCCCCACAGCACATATTCTGGCATCATATCAGCCACCACAGGAGAAGCCACCATTTAGTTACTTTGACCCCTTCACCCAAACAGAGGAGAGAGGTTCCACATCAGAGAATCAGGCATCATATCAACCACCACAGGAGTAGGCCACAATTTAGTTTATTTGACCCCTGCACCCAGGAAGAGGAGAGAGGCCCACAGCACATATTCTGGCATCATATCACACACCACAGGAGAAGGCCTCTTTCAGTGATTTAGGCCTTTGGACCCAGACAGAGGAGAGAGGTCAGAGATTAGCTTCATATCCCCCAGCACAGCAGAAGACCGCTTTATTTGACTTAGGCCTCAGCACCCAGACAGAAGACAGAGGTAGCATGGCAGAGGTTATGGCTTCATGTCACCCGTTAGTTTAACCGGCCACTTTCATCTGGTTAGGCCCCGGCGCCCAGACAGAGAAGAGTTTCATTCAACTGTGGGTTTCATAAAATTTGTATCAAATAAAGAAGTGGCCCGTAGCACAACAAGACATGTTTTAGGCAGTTAATAAGGACTACTCTGCACAAGGGAGGGACAGGTCCTGTGGGATCCATGCCTGGTTCATCTTTATGAAGGTCAGCTTGTCCACGTTGGCTGTGGACAGGCGGCTGCGCTTGTCAGTAATGGCGCCCCTGCCGTGCTGAATACTGCGTTCAGATAAAACGCTGGCCGCCCGGGCAGGAAAGCACCTCAAGGCATAACATGCTAACTCTGGCCACGTGGACAATTTCAGAAACCCAGTAGTTGAATGGGGCCGAACCATCCGTCAGGATGTGGAGAGTGTGCAGACATACTGTTCAACCATGTTAGTGAAATGCTGCCTCCTGCTAACACGTTCCGTATCAGGTGTCGGTGCAGATAGCTGTGGCGTGGAGACAAAACCTTTCCACATTTCTGCCATGCTAACCCTGCCCTCAGATGAGCTGGCCGTGACACAGCTGCGTTGGCGACCTCTTGCCACTCCTCTGCCTTCACCTTCCACCTGTTCCCCTGTGACATGTGGGAATGCTCTCAGAGCGCCTCTATCAGCGTCGCTTGTACTCGCGCATCTTACGGTCGCGCTCCAGTTCAGGAATTAAAGTGGGCACATTGTCTTTATACCGGGGATCCAGCAGGGTGGCCACCCAGTAGTCTGCACACGTTAAAACGTGGGCAACTCTGCTGTCGTTAACGCAGGCATTGGAGCATATATTCGCTCATGTGGGCCAGGCTACCCATGGGTAAGGACAAGCTGTCCTCTGTGGGAGGCGTATCGTCATCGTCCACCGTATCCCCCAGCCACGCACCAGTGATGGGCCTGGGCTGCCACCCGCTGTGAACTTGCGTCATCCTCGTCCCCCTCCTCCTCCTCCTCCTCATCCTCCTCGTCCTCCAGTACAGTGCCTTGGCTGGCGACTTGTGAACCTGTCCTCTGCTGCTTAAACAAACCTCCCTCTGAGCCAATTCGAACAGACTGGCCCGAAAGTGTTAGAAACGAGCCCTCATCCTCCTCCTCCTCCTCCACCTGGGCCACCTCCTCTAACATCATTGCCCTAAGTGTTTTCTCAAGGAGACATAGAAGTGGTATTGTAACGCTGATAACAGTGTCATCGCCACTGGCCATGTTGGTGGAGTACTCGAAACAGCGCAGCAGGGCACACAGGTCTCGCATGGAGGCCCAATCATTGGTGGTGAAGTGGTGCTGTTCGGCAGTACGACTGACCGCGAGCGTGCTGCAGCTGAAACTCCACTATGGCCTGCTGCTGCTCGCACAGTCTCTCCAGCATGTGCAAGGTGGAGTTCCACCGGGTGGGCACGTCGCATATGAGGCGGTGAGCGGGAAGGCCGAAGTTCCGCTGTAGCGCAGACAGGCGAGCAGCGGCAGGATGTGAACGGCGGAAGCGCGCACAGACGGCCCGCACTTTATGCAGCAGCTCTGACATGTTGGGGTAGTGGTGAATGAACCTCTGCACCACCAAGTTCAGCACATGCGCCAGGCAAGGGATGTGCGTCAAACCGGCTAGTCCCAGAGCTGCCACGAGATTTCGCCCATTATCGCATACCACCAGGCCTGGCTTGAGGCCCACCGGCAGAAACCACTCGTCGGTCTGTTGTTCAATACCCGCCACAACTCCTGCGCGGTGTGGGGCCTGTCCCCCAAACATATGAGTTTCAGAATGGCCTGCTGGCGTTTACCCGGGCTGTGCTGAAGTTGGTGGTGAAGGTGTGTGGCTGACCGGATGAGCTGGTGGAAGCAGTGGAGGAGGAAGCCGAGTAGGAGGAGGAGGCTACAGGAGGCAGAGAATGATGCCCTGCGATCCTAGGGGGCGGAAGGACGTGCGCCAAGGAACTGTCCGCCGGGGCCCAGCCGCCACTACATTCATCCAGTGTGCAGTTAGTGAGATATAGCGTCCCTGGCCGTGCTTACTGGTCCACGTATCTGTGGTTAGGTGGACCTTGCCACAAATGGCGTTGCGCAGTGCACACTTGATTTTATCGGACACTTGCATGTGCAGGGAAGGCACGGCTGTCTTGGAGAAGTAGTGGCGGCTGGGAACCACATACTGCGGGACAGCCATGGCCATCAGCTGTTTGAAGCTGTCTGTGTCCACCAGCCGGAATGACAGCATTTCAAAGGCCAGCAGTTTAGAAATGCTGGCGTTCAGGCCAAGGGCTCGAGGGTGACTCGGGGGGAATTTGCGCTTCCTCTCTAAGGTTTGAGATATGGAGAGCTGAACGCTGCTGTGTGATATAGTGGAGACGCTAGTTGACGGTGGCGGTGGTGGTGGTGTCGGTGGCACATCCTCTGTTTGCTGCTCGGCAGGTGGCAACATTCCTCTCGAGGCGGAAGCCGAGGCAGCAGCGGTAGAGGGAGCAGGGGAGCCTCAGCGAGTGCCTGGTTTTAAGGTGTGTACCCCACTGCAGTTCATGCTTTGCATGTAGATGCCTGGTCATGCAGGTTGTGCTGAGGTTCAGAACGTTAATGCCTCGCCTCAGGCTCTGATGGCAGAGCGTGCAAGTCACTCGGGTCTTGTCGGTAGGACATTGTTTAAAGAAGTGCCATGCCAGGGAACTCTTTGAAGCTGCCTTTGTGGGGCTGGGTCCCTGTTGGCGATGTCCAGTAGCAGGCGAACTCTGGGGGCGGCGCTCGTCTGCTTTGGCCCCTGCTCCCTCTTTGGCTTCGCTGTTGTCTCGGTCTCACCACTACCTCTTCCTCTGAACTGTGAAAGTCATCGCCACGACCTTCAGTCCATGTGGGGTCTAAGACCTCATCGTCCTCTGCATCGTCTTCCACCCAGTCTCCTCCCTGACCTCCTCCTGTTCAGTCTGCACACTGCAAAAGACGCGGCAGTGGGCACCTGTGTTTCGTCATCATCAGAGACGTGCGGACTCCGATGAGGTGGTATTCCCATGTCCTCTTCATCTGGAGACATAAGTGGTTGTGCGTCAGTGCATGGTATGTCTTCCTCCACTGGGGAAGGGCTAGGTGGACGCCCCTGGGAAACCCTGGAAGCAGAGTCTTCAAACAGAAGAAGAGACTGCTGCATAACTTGTGGCTCAGACCGTTTCCCTGATATGCTTGGGGGTGATGTGACAGACTGATGGGCTTGGTTTTCAGGTGCCACCTGTGCGCTTTCCGCAGAAGACTGGGTGGAAGACCATGTGGTGAACGTGCTGGAAGCACTGTCGGCCACCCAATCGATTAATGCCTGTACCTGCTCAGGCCTTACCATCCTAAGAGCGGCATTGGGCCCCACGAGATATTGCGGTACATTCTGCCGGCTAGTTGAGGGAGTTCGTTCCCTACTGTGTGCGCCTGGGGCCGAACGGCCACGTCCTCTACCAGCAACAGAGGCTCCACGGACACCACCACGACCGCGTCCTCGTCCCTTAATAGTATTTTTCTTCATTGTTGCGATTCAACTCGCACCACAATGAAATATATTATTTTTTATAAGCAAAATCCCCTCACTGGAATACTTTCAGTCTTTTGACTGTATGGATTACAGATGGAATGACTGTTACATGTGAGTACCGCTTTCTTTGACAGATTCTAGTATGGGTACATATATATTTTCCCAACCTCAGGACATTAGTTTGCTAATTCCAGATGTATGAAACGCAGGCCTAACTGTATCTAGTATATTGAACGCCAGATAAACTAACTTGGCCTTTTTTAAATAAAATAAAAATTCCCTCACTGGAATACTTTCAGTCTTTTGACTGTATGGATTACAGATGGAATGACTGTTATATGTGAGTACCGCTTTCTTTGACAGATTCTAGTATGGGTACATATATGTTTTCCCAACCCCAGCACATTAATTTGCTAATTCCAGATGTATGAAACGCAGGCCTAACTGTATCTAGTATATTGAACGCCAGATAAACTAACTTGGCCTTTTTAAATAAAAAAATTCCCTCACTGGAATACTTTCAGTCTTTTGACTGTATGGATTACAGGTGGACTGGTATTAGTAGGGGTGACACAAGCACACCCAAGTCCCTGATGTAGGATTTCTATGGCACAGACCACTATTACAAGTGATTAATGGACGTTGGGAGAGATTGTGCTGCAGCACTAGTCCCAAGATGGCCGCCGCCTATCAGCCCAGTAACATGTGCCACAAAATGGTCTGCACAACCTTTAAAAAAATAGCCTTGGACTGTGCTGCTAAATCACTATTGGTCTGAATCACAGGTGTAGATGTCTGACTTGTTTGGAGCTTTGGAATGCACACTGTGGCAGCTTCTGCTGCAGCACTACAAGTCGCAAAATGGCGGCCGGCGGTCAGCCCAGGTACATGTGGATGGAAAAATCACTCTGGCCACTCTAAAAATAGCCAATCCCTATCAAAAAAGCAGCTCAGCTGCAGTTGTTCAGATGAATCACAGGTGGAGGAGAGAAATTTGCTTCCAGTTATTCAATTATCCCTGCCTATTCTCGCCCTAGCATCAGCTGCGTCTATCCCTGTTCTATTCACATCGGGAGTGAGCACGTCCCGACGTGCGCACAAGCTTATAAAGAGGCTGAGTCACATGCTGCACTCGGCCAATCACAGCCTTGCCAATAGTAGGCATGGCTGCGATGGCATCTTAGGGCAAGTAGTATGATGCATGTTGATTGGCTGCTTTGCAGCCTTTCAAAATGCGCCTAAATACATGCCGAACGACGAACCCGAACCCGAACTTTTTTGAAAATGTCCGATGCTCGAACTGTTCGCTCAACACTACTAAGGACAAGGAGGGGCAGAGCTCAATGTTAAGAGATGAGTCATAATTAGAGATGAGCGCAGTTTAGTAAAATTTCAATTCGATTTTGATTCGCTAAAATTTGCTTTTCCGAATTTTGCAAAAAAATCTGCTTTGTGACTAATTACTTTGTCACAAAGCACATTTCTTTGTAAGTAGTGGGTGCAATGACAGGGAGCAGCCGATTGCGCTGCTCTACGCCATTGTGCGCCTCAGATGGATTGTTCATACATGATTGTGGCATCTGATATACATACTGTAAAAGTGTGTAACATTAAAAAAGAAAATACCTGATCCATTTGCTTGCGATGGGCCAGGCGCCATCTTGCTTGACGGCCTGGCGCAAAATCTCACATGGAAGCAGATTATCTGGCCGGCGTGGTGATGTCAAATGAGCAAATGGATGAGGTAGGTATTATTTTTTTTTGTTTTTTACACTATTTCAAGTAAAATAATTTTGCTACCGCGAAGAACGTGGAAATTCGGCTTCGATCCAAATTAAGTTTATCTTGAAATTCAGATCTAAGTCCACTTTGTGGACTTCAATTTGCTTATCCCTAGTCATGATGGTGAGTATACAAAGCACAAACAAAACAATACCAAAGTACTACTTGTTAATATTATAGAAATTTGGATGTTGAGAACAAGAGGCAGCAAACACATCTATATTTTTATGTGTAGCATCTTAAACGATCAAAGATCGCTGTATAGCATTGTAGCCATTGAACTAAAAGGGGCTACAGACTCATGTTGTAATGTTTTGAGGGCAAATGTCACACTAAAATTGTTAGTTTACTCCAGTCCCCTAATGGAATACAAACTGATGGAACCTTTAATAATAAGACTAGCAAATAAAACTTTAGACAGAAAAAATTACTATTTAATTTGTGTGACAAGTTTAATAAATTAGCTGTAACATCTAAATTAGATGTAAGATTTTGTAAAGTCTTAAACTTACAGATTTATCATATTGGCCGATACTGGAGGATAAATCTTTCAGCATGTTCAATCATGTTCAGCACCTCAGTACACCTGAGCACCAACTCATTAACCCCGGTGCTCAGTTCCCCAACTCTTCGTTGTCTAGGAGATGGAGGACGCCAGCCTCACTGAGGAGACATGCGCTCCCGGGTCCTCCCTGCCCTCTTGTAACCATGGAGTCGCGGACTCTGGCCGCGTCTTCGCTCCACCTCATGAGCGGGACTTTGGCGCGGCTGCAGAGGGAGAGCACGTCGCCAACTCCCCATTAAATTTACACATTATTTGTTAGCTTAGTTTACTCCACAAATGCACCAACTGTTTGGTGCACTTTATTGCATTTAAGCCACTCCCCTTTCCCTTGAAGCCGCACTCCCTTTTTGAAAAGCCAAACCCCATGTTGGGTGCAGTATAAAAAATGTTTAAAATGATTAATAAATTGTCTGCAAGGAATAAATGCCAGTTTTTGGCACAAATTGTACCAAAATTATTTTACATTTTTCAAGTATATATACACGTTACAATAATTTGCTGTACACTAAACATTCCTGACAGAGCCTATTTTTGCAAGTCTTACATGTCACTTTATGTGGTAATAACTAGTGATGAGCGGCAGGGGCAATATTCAAATTTGCAATATTTCACAAATATTTTGTAGAATATTCGTCATGTATTTGCAGTTTCTTGATTGCGAAAATCGGCAATGTAATATGCACGTAATGCGCGTGCAATACAGGTGTGGGTCACTATAGGTAAATTTTTCAAGCTGCTAGAAGTTTCCCGAGACTGGAGAAAATGGTTGGCACGGGAGAACATTACAATAGCTTTATATGCAGATAGAAAGCTCCGATACATCCCTGTAGCCAAGGGATTCTTAGAGCATTTTCTTATGCTATATCCTACTTTATGTTGTTAGTAAATGTGTCTACTTTATGTTGCTTACTTTATGTTAGTAGTAACTACTAAAGTATCCTACTTTATGTTAGTAGTAAATGTGTCTACTTTATGTTGCCCCCTTAAATTAGTCAAAACTGATTTTACAAACATTGTTAACCCTTTAGGTGCTCCACAAGAAAATAAAGGAAACTGGAGGTGAAATTTCAAAATTTCCTTTTTTTTGCACATTTTCAATATTATTTTTTTCCCTGTAACATAGCAAGGGTTAACATGAAAAGAAACCTCAGAATTTGTTATCCTGCTTATGTAGTTCAGAGAAACACCCCATACAGTATCTTTAGTTTTTTGGAGGGCAGATTTTGCTGGAAATTGTTTTGGGCACTATGTGACACTATTTTGGAAACTAATCACCCCCAGTAATTTTTAAAGAGTTGAACACTTTGTGTCATGGAGCACTGGTGTTTCATAGAATTTAAAAACATTTGACTGTGAAAATGAAGAATTACATATTTTACAAGAAAATTTTTATTTAGGCCGAAGTTTTTCACTTTCACAAAAGGAGAAAATGCACCCTGACAAACCCCACAATTTTAGAGGGGTGCAGTGAAATCCCAACAAGAATTGCATATAATTTAGAAACCCTTGACTGTGAAAATGAAAAATGACACTATTTTAACAAGAAAATGTCACTTTAGATCCATGGTTTCCATTTTACAAGGGGCAACAGGATGGGCACACCACAGGGTTCAGAAGAGAAAGAGTTCTATGAACATTTTGCATTTGAGGCCTAGTTTGGGGATTTATACAGCACTGTCCAACAACTGCAGATGCTCTGAGGCAAAAAAAAATAACTCCTAAGTGACCTCATTTTAGAAATCATACCCTCACAGAATTTACCAATGGGTATAGTAAGCATTTTGACTGCACATGTTTTGGAAAAAATCAATGCACAGTACATAATGCAAAGTGAAAATGGGAATTTTTACAAATATTTATAAAAAGCGTTGAAAAAGTATTCATACCCCTTTAACATTGTTTCATGTTACACCCACAAACTTAGTTGTATTTTATTGGGATTTTATGTGATAGACCAACACAAAGTAGCAAGTGTGTGTGAAGTGAAAAGAAAATTAGACCTGGTTTTCAAAAATTTTAATAAATAAAAATCTGGAAAGAACACTTGTATTCAGGCCCCTTGAGTCAATACTTTGTAGTACCACCTTTTGCTGATATTACAGCTGCCCGTTCTTCTTAGCAAAATAACTCAAGCTCAGTCAGATTGGATGGACAGCATTTGTGAACAGCAATTTTCAAGTCTTCCAACAGATTCTCAGTGGGATTTAGGTCTGGACTTTGACTGGGCAATTCTAACACATGAATATGCTTTGATCTAAGCCATTCCATTGTAGCTCTGGCTGTATGTTTAGGGTTGTTGTTCTGCTGGAAGGTGAAACGCCGGCCAAGTCTTAAGTATTTTGTAGCCTCTAACAGGTTTTCCTCAAGGGATGCCCTGCATTTAGCTCCATCCATGTTCCCACAAACTCTGACCAGCTTCTTGTCCCTGCTGAAGAAAAGCATCTCCACAGCATGATGCTGCCTCCCCCATGTTTCATGGTGGGGATGGTGTGTTCAGGGTGGTGTGCAGTATATATAGGCCAAAAAGTTCAGCTTTGGTGTCATCTGACCACAGCACCTTCTTCTAATTGTTTGCTATGTCCCCTTCATGGCTTGTAGCAAACTACAAACATGACTTAGATCAGTGTGTACCAAACCCTACTTTAATAATAAATACTACTTGTAGGTTCTGAAGGCTTGCACTCCAGACAAAAATAAACAGTTATAACATGGAAAGAAATATTTCACTTTTGTTTTATGACAGAAAACGTGTGTCAAGTAATCAGAAAAATGACTTGTAACTTCAATATTGTTGTTATTACTTGGAAGACAAATTATCAGTAATAATATATAATTAGTTTTTCTCCTCAATTTATATTTTATACACTGTTTCTGTTTTCCATCACTTTTTATTGAATCTAATTTTAACATAACATGAGTTATGTTTCAACAAGTGTGTGTTTATTGACAGTGTCCTGTAATAGTTTCTTCCTTTTATTAATAGTTTTATTAATTTCCACCTTGACATCTTTAGCGGTAAATGTTTTTCTAGAAATTTTTACTCATAGATCTAGATGTTTTTAAAACACAAAGTAATACAAAATAATTATGGTTTGGAAGTCACATCATTTGCTTACTAGCAATTATTATAGAGCAAATATAATTGTGTAGAAAATGTGCTGCGCACTTAGTAAACTGAGGCACTATAGATTTACAGTTTCTGAACAATTCCAATAAACTTCAGCTACCGTCCTTTAGTACCACAATTAATCAATTTCTTTATTATATCACATTAAAAACAGTGCAGGAAGAAATTGGCGGCATCAATGGATTAGATCACATTGGGCAAACACAATCAGCATAAAACATTTAATACTGATGATCCGAAGTGCATAGTGCAACAATTATAATAGCAAATAATAAAAGTGATTAATTACCCATAATGTGTCTCTATCCGAGATGGCGCAAGCCCCAATGCATGTTTCGGAGATCCTTCGTCCGGGGGTGGTGTCATCACTGCAGAGCATACACTAACTACCCCTCCCAACCAATCAGAAATGTTCATGAAATACATATTACTTGTTTCTGGGGCGTCAATAAATCAAATCACTGGCCAGTGTAGTTAAAAAAAAACAGTTTTTAACTTCTTTTTAATGTGATTTAATACAGCAATTGATTAATTCTAGTGTGGTCTGACATTATTTTATTTTTTATTTAGTCCTTGCCATAAGCACTTATGAGTGTTCCTGTTTATATGGTCACCGGATGTTTGTTAATACTGTGACACTGTCTCTTGACAGTCTCCATTGTTTCTATTGGTTCCTGTAGAAACTATGCATGTAGGCTAATCTTTTAGGTTTATATTTTTTCAGTATATCACATGTATTATTTAGTTACAAAACTATGGGAGGTGATATGAGACAAAATATTAGTAGTAGTGTTGAGCGAACCCACCTTTTGCCAGGTTCGAGTTTGGGTTCGGGGTTTAAGTGAATAATGTAATGGATTCTGTTCTAACTGACTCCATCACATCATTTATTGCTGGCTTGCCACATAAAACAAGTGTATGGCCACCCTGCTGATGCTTAAAATTTGAGATCATCTACAGTACTCATTTGGGAATGAGTGTACAATGGCCCCGTCTATTGATCTTACAGTGGTTGAAAAACTGCTAAAAGAAATAATGGATAACAACCCTTTGAAGGAAAAGTTTTATTACTTGGTGGAGATTTTTGGCAAACACTTCCTGTGGTTCCTCAGGGTGATCGGACAAATATTGTTGAAGCATGTATAAGGTATAATACACTGTGGCAAAACTTCCAAATACTTAACCTTACAAACAATATCCGTTCAGTTGATACTGAATTCAGCAATTGATTGATCCAAGTTGGCAATGGTGAAACACCACACATTGATGGTTTGCCTGAAGACATAATTGAAATCCCTTTAAAAATTTTATGTAAAGGAAATATTGTCAAAGACTTATTTGGAGAAATAATTTCAGTTGCTGATGTGTCAAAGAAAACAAAAAAATGTATTCTTTGCCCAAAGAACTCTGATGTTGATAGCATAAATGAAAAGGTGCTAAACATTTTGGAAGGAGATACTGTGACATTCCTTAGCTCAAACTCAATTGATGAGTCAACTGAGGAAGATATGCAGAACTATCCTATTGAGTTTCTTAATGAGCTAACTCCAACAGTATTGCCGAGGCATAAGCTGAACCTTAAAAAGGGAGCAAAAATTATGCTCCTTAGGAATATAAACACTAAGAGGGGATTGTGCAATGGAACCCGCCTGTTTGTTAAAGAGTTGAAAAGAAACCTCATTATTGCTCTAGTAATAACAGGTTCAGCTGAAGGGGACATGGTCTTTATTCCACATTTTGATTTGGCTCCATCCTCTAGTAATTTGCCATTTACCATAAGAAGGCGACAATTTCCTGTTACATTAGCCTTTGCTATGACAATTAATAAAGCTCAGGGGCAAACCTTAGAAAAAGTTGGCATTTACTTGCCAGAACCAGTATTCACACAGTCAGTTATATGTTGCATTATCTAGAGTTAGAACTTTTTCAGATGTGGTTGTAAAGGTTGTAGATGGTCCTGAAAAAGGCAAACTGTTGCCAAATTCAGACAGAATATTTACAAGAAATGTTGTCCATAAATAAATTTAATAGAAAAAATTCAAGAGGTAAAAAAATACAACATTTTTCCAGAATATCAGCTTGAGGTCTTGTATATTGCAGATTCTTACCTACTGTACTTACTGTATTGTGATATACTGTATACGTTTCCATTTTATTTTTATTATTAATTTACGTTTGACTTCTTGCCAAAATATTTTTGAAAAAAAAAATTAAACAAGAAATACAACGTGGTTAAATTATCTTACTATTTAATATACAGTGTTCTTACTAATGTTTATGCACAGGCTTAATGTCTAGTATATTTTAATTTATTATTTCAAAAAAATATATATTTTTTTGTATATATTGTAGTCTATATTGTAGTCTACAGAACTTGTGTGGGGTTTTATGGGATGAGCTGTAGCTTATTGGTACCATTTTAGAATATAAACAACTTATCAGTCTATTTTTATTCATGTTTTGGGGGGAGCAAGGGGACCAATATTACATTTTCACTCGGCAATTTTTAATGTTTTTCATCATTCACTTGACTTGATAAGTATTTTTACATTTTAATAATTTGGACATATTCAAATGCAATCATAATGCTTATGTTTGTTTTTTAGTTTATTTTATATATAAAAATTGAAATGGTGATTAGAATTTTTATATTTTTTTTTTTTATATTTTAAAAACTTTTAAAACATTTTTTATAACCCCAGGGGAGTTGAACATGTGATCAATTATACCATAGAATGCAATAGTTTACTAGAATGGTCTTACAAACATGCTGAGCTTTAATTTGATTAAGTGCTCTTATTTGTCATGAAACAATGGAGGCAAAACACTTGCAGCATGGTGGTAAAACCCTTGGCAGGCTAAAATTCACAATTCAAATACTCAAATGCCACACCTACAAACACTAGATTGACAGAATATCACAAAATAGTTAATGATATGTACCATATATGTACGGCACAGCAGGATGTGAGCTAAAGACCATCACAGTACTATTATGACGCTCTGATTAAGCAGGCACAGGAGCTATGTTTTCCCTGATCAGGAGATGGGCTATTACTGACACCCAGACCCCTGCTGTAAACCCCTGCATCAGTGAAAATCCAATGCAGGTGGATTAACCCATTAGATGCAGCAGTCAATGCAGACCATGGCATCTAAGGGGTTTACAGAACCCATTAGCTCTTCTTGATGTGATCATGGGGTGCTGATAGTTGCCATGGCAGCCTTACAAAAACCTCTAGGTCTGCCAGCTACGGAAGTCTATGTGACCCAGCCACGGGCTGTGTGTCATAGTTGATCTGTCAGTGTGAAAGTGACCATTTCAATGTAGGACAATACAGTGACTTGTGCCCCATTCATCAAATGACCCAGTGACATGACGACACAGGAACCTAGCAGAGGTGATCAGGTAAGTTCCCTCCTCAGGTCTGGACATGCTCGAAAGTTTGTCCAAAAAGCCCCCAAGGGTCACCAGCCCCTTTTAAGTATTGCAAATTATGTGCTTATATAAAGCTCAGGAACAGCATATAAGCTTGTTTCCTTTGTGGGTTGGTGCAGTAATCATCTGTACATAAAGGTGTACTTGCTCTTTCAAAAACAGTTCAATTATATTTTGTTGTTTTATGTTGTAAGGCATCAGTTGTGTGTTACTTATCAGCAGGTCATATTACATTCATATATTTACCAAGTGATAAGCTTCAGCATTTTATGCAAATGTCATGATGCATTGTAATTTTAGGGTGTAAAAAGTGTAATTATATTCTATGTGTATGCAAAGTGAAGACTAGGCTAAAATTATAATTTTACTCACATACCAGTATGTCACGAGGAATCAATTTTAATGTAAAAATGTAAAAATGCTGCTAATAGTAATAATTAGCGATGAGCACATTTTTGAAAAATTAGATTTGGCTGCTTTGCTTTCTACATGAAATTTTATTTGTTGCAAATTACTTTGTTACAATTTGCTTTCCATTGTATGGAGAGGGCGCAATGACAGGGAACAGTGATCACACATGCCCCATCATTTAACCCCTCAGGTGTCAGGTTCAATGCTGATCGTGACATCTTTGGTTAATCAGGGGTTAATAAAAATAATAATACTCACCTCATCCACTTGCTCGCTTCCATCTTGATTGAAGAAAACCCACCTGCAGCGAGCATGATAACGTCCCCACGTGATGACACTTGGTCACGAGTGATGATGTCATTACTGATTACGTCACTGCGTGCTCCCAGAGTGATCACATGGTTACATAATCACGCTTGCTGCAGGTCCTTTGGCGGATATCCTTCAATCAAGATGGGAGTGAATGGCCTCTCCGTGAGCAAGTGGATGAGGTACGTTTTTTGTTTCTTTTTCAGCCACCCTTTTAGGAATAATTGATTTGTTAACACAAATTTCAAATAATTTTGGCGTTGTGACCAGTCAAATTTTTCCCCTTTTTTATCGTGTTTTATTGAAAATGTTGGGCATAGTCCCAGACGTATACAATTATGTATTGACTGCCTTTATTATAACTAAGGAGGAATATATCATATTATTATGTGACTTGAACAACATAAAGTCATTACTAAGCAACTGTTTTATAATATTGTAGTGTTTTAAGCAGATATAAAGACAACTATCAAATTATTTCAAAGCCTATTGCTCAACTTGTTAAATACAGTTAATTTCATTTCCTTCCCAACCCCATCCCCATTTGAAATGGCATATGCTACTGTATATAACTGGAAGGCTAAGAATTTCAATCTATAATATTATAGAACTAAATTTTTGCTGCAGGTCTGAATTCAAGTGATTAATCGGGAACTGAAAAAAAAAAAAGAGTCACTACACTATGGGGAGATATATTATGGATCTAAGGCCACAATAAGCATCAGTTTGCAAAAAGATTTTCAACTTTTTAGTTTTTTCCAACACCCTCACTATTTTTCCAAAAAGTGTAAGGCCTCTTTCACACGGGCGTCATGTTTGACGCCCCGGATAAGAGGCGGGTGCGTTGCGGGAATATGTGCGTTTTTCCCGCGCGGGTGCAAACGTTTGCAACACGTTTTGCACGCGTGTGAGAAAAAACGCCATGTTTGGTACCCAACCCGAAGCTGGACTTCATCACTGAAGTCCGGTTTCGGGTCTACTGGAGAAGTGATTATTTCCCCTTATTACATGGTAATAAGGGGAAATAATAGCATTCTTAATAAAGAATGCATTGTTAAATGAAGAGGAAGGGGTTAAAAATAATAAAAGTTAACTTACCTTAGCCACTTGATCGCGTAGTCGCGATCTGTCCTCTCTTTCCCTGCAGCATCTATGATCTAAAGGACCTGTGATGACGTCACATCACATGGTCCATCACCATGGTAAGATGGACCATCCAGTTCGGCCTGTCATCCTGCTAGTTGATCCAGAGGAAGGCAAAAAAAAAAACTGAGGTAGAGAAGCCAATTTCCCCCACTTAAGGGGAATAAAAAATTCTTCCCGACTAAAATAAGGCAATCAGAATAACTCCCTGGATCAACAACCCATCTCTGGTAGCTATAGCCTGTAATATTATTACACTCCAGAAAAACATCCAGGCCCCTCTTGAATTCCTTTATTGTACTCACCATCACAAACTCCTCAGGCAGAGAGTTCTATAGTCTCTTACTGTAAAGAATCCTCTTCAATGTTTGTGTACAAACCTTCTTTCCTCCAGACGCAGAGGATGTTCCTCGTCACAGTCACAGTTCTGGGGATAAATGGATGATGGGAGAGATCTCTGTACTGACCGCTGATATATTTATACATAGTTATTAGATCTCCCCTCAGTCTTCTTTTTTCTAAAGTAAATAATCCTAATTTTGATAATCTTTCAGGGTACTGTACTTGCCCCATTTCAGTTATTACTTTAGTTGCCCTCCTCTGAACCTTCTCCAGCTCTGCTATGTCTGCCTTGTTCACAGGAGCCCATAACTGTACACAGTACTCCATGTGTGGTCTGACTAGCGATTTGTAAAGTGGTAGGAATATGTTCTCATCAAGGGTGTCTATGGCCCTTTTGATGCAACCCATTATCTTATTGGCCTTGGCAGCAGCTGCCTGCCACTGGTTTTTGCAGCTTAATTTGCTGTTTAGTAAAATTCCTAGATCCTTTTCCATGTCAGTGTTACCGAGTGTTTTACAATTTAGTATGTACGGGTGACTTGCATTATTCCTTCCCATGTGCATAATTTTTGATTTGTCAGTGTTAAACCTTCTCTGCCACTTATCTACCCAAGCCTCCAATCAATCCAGATCCCTCTGTAGCAGTATATTGTCCTCTTTGGTGTTAATTACTTTACACAGTTTAGTGTCATCTGCAAAAATTAATATTTTACTATGCAAGCCTTCTACAAGATCATTAATAAATATATTGAAAAGAATAAGGACCAGTACTGACCCCTGAGGTACCCATTAGTGACAGTGACCCAATCTGAGTGTGTACCCTTAATAACCACCCTCTGTTTTTTGTCACTCAGTCAGTTACTTACCCACTCACAGACATTTTCACCCAGTCCGAGCATCCTCATTTTATATACTAACCTTTTATGTGGTAGGGTGTCAAATGCTTTGGAGAAGTCCAGATATACGACATCCATTGATTCCCCGCTGTCAAGTCTAGAACTTACCTCCTCTTAGAAACTGATTAAATTAGTTTGGCATGACCAATCCCTCATGAAGCTATGCTGATATGGCGTTATTTGCTTATTTCCGTTTAGATCCTCTAAGATAGCATTTCTCAGAAAACCTTCAAACAGTTTCCCCCCAACAGATGTTAAACTTACCGGCCTATAGTTTCCGGGCTCTGTTTTTGGACCCTTTTTTAATATTGGCACCACATTTGCTATGCGCCAATCCTGTGGAGCATTCCCTGTCAGTATAGAGTCCACAAATATCAGAAACAAAGGTCTGGCTATGACATTACGTAATTTCCTTAGGATATTGGGGTGTATGCCATCCGGTCCTGGTGATTTGTCTATTATAATATTTTTAAGTCGCTGTTGTACTTCTTCCTGGGTCAGACAGGACAATTTTAATGGGGGATTTATTTTTACATTCAGCATTTCATCTGACAGTTTATTTTCCTCAGTTGATACATTGGAGAAAAAATATTTAACAGCTTTGCTTTCTCCTCGTCACTCTCTGCAACTCCCCCTCATTACTCTTTAAAGGACCGACACCTTTAGATTTATACTTTTTAACATTTGCATATAATTGAAGAACATTTTAGGGTTAGATTACTGATCAGATATTTCATGATGATGATTTTTTACTGCTCAATTAAAAATAGTCTATGCCTATCTCATTAAATTATTTTAGTCATTTAATCATAAAGTAATGTTCAAGTATATACAGTTGTGAAATAAGTTGTGTGTCATAGAGATCTGATTTGGATATTGGCTGCTCTGCAAAGCCATTCCTGGATAATAGATTTTTCTTTTTCAATATGAGCACATTTATCTTTTAAACTTAACTCTAAAACCAATTAAAATTGATGGCATTTTCAGATTGTAGATGTCATTTTATATTATTTTTAATGTTTTCATTCAGAGTAGATCTTTACAGTTGGGAACTCTGACTTCTCTGAATCATGGTAAAGGCTAACCTATTTTTTCTTGAAATTATTCAAGGTTATACAAACTCCAGTTTAAAAGTTAAACATATTTCAGCTACATTAAAATATTTATGTTCCTTATTTTAGTTTTTAATTTTTATTTATTTTATTTTTTTACAGAAAATGTATTCAAACTAAATTATTTTCATGGATGCTATTAGGGAGTTTCAGTTAAAGGGTCACTGAATTTTCAGAAAACTTTTGATCTCATAGAGACATATCAAAAGTTTTGACTGGTGGGGGTCTGAGTTCTAAGACCTCACGATTACTAGAGTCATGGACTTTTTTCTGAGTCAGTCTCATTTCCTCTCCTGCAGTGAGGAGAAAGAGCACTATATGTGAGCGCTTCTCTATAATTGTTTTAGTGATCAGTGGGGGCCTCAGATCTCCACCGATCAAAACTTTTGATATGTCTCTATGACATGTCAAAAGTTTTCTGAAAATTCAGTTGCCCTCTAAGTTTCCATTCTTTTTAGTGGACAGAATAGTATAATCTCTTATTCCACCCAGTAAAATAAACAAAAACTGTCCTTAACTCTTTAATAGTGTTGAGCACAAATATTAGAATTGCGAATTTTAATCGCGGATATTGCAACTTCGAGAATTCGCTAATATTTAGAATATAGTGCTATATATTTGTAATTTTGAATATTTGTCTTTTTTTTTTTTCCATCAGAATCCATTACCTGTCTGCTTCTTGCTTGTGGGCCAATGTGAGAAGGCTGCAATATTGTAGTCTGTACTGAATTTAGACTATTCTTCATTATTTTATTTATTTCATCTTATGCGAAAAATCGGCAATGTAATATGCACGTTAATCGAGTATGGGCGGGTTATAGGCAACTTTCCTATTGGGTTGGCTTGCTAGAATTCGCGAATATGTAGAATATAGTGTGATATACATTCGTAAAAACAAATATCCGTTTTTTTTCTTCATCTGAACCCATTAAAGTAGTAAATGTAATGGGTTCAGATGGAAAAAAAAGGCGAATATTCGTTTTTACGAATATATATCACACTATATTTTACATATTCGCAAATTCTAACAAGCCAACCCAATAGGAAAGTTGCCTAGGCTATAACCTGCCCTTATTGGATTAACACGCATATTACATTGCCGATTTTTCGCATAAGCTAAAATAAATTAAATAATGAATAATATTCTAATTAAACTCAGAAAAGTTTTAGCAGCTTGAAAAATGTAGCCAAAGTGACCCAGGCATGTATTTCACATTACGAATTTGCATTATGCTGTTTTTACATTGCTGATTTTTCGCAATCAAGAGAATAATTTCAAATAAGAATATTTGCGAATATATGACGAATATTGTACTGAATATTTGCAAAATATTGCAAATTCGAATATTGCCCCTGCCGCTAGTCACTACTCTTTAACTGGATTTGCAGAGGGAAGGGACCCTCTCTCTCTCTCTAACCCCATCAGCATCTAATGTTGCTAAGGGAGCCCTAGGCTTCACATACAAATGTAGGCAAGCTAAAGTTCACTCTGATAACTCTGATATCACATGTCACAGTGTTATCTCGTGCCATCTTGTGAAAAAAGCCATTGCAATTCATTTAAAAGAGTTAGTTAACCTTTTTGTGCCCTTTTTTACTTAATGTGTTAACCATAAAGTTTAGCTCAGCTCCTCTATAATTCTTATGCAACATTGTTTGAACATGTTGGTTATTCATGTTTTCACCTTGGGATGTGGAGGTATACACAGGTGTGCAAAATTGTGTGTAGTGTGGTTGATTACTTCTACAGGTCTTTCTCTGCAACTAATCTCTGGCCTCGGTATGGTATCTGGGCTTTTTAGCAGCTCTGGTACCTTTGAGTGGGGTGCCTTTGGCTGTTGACCCTTTCATAATATAAACTGCAAAGAGTCATGGTGCTCTATGAGCTGCTTCCCCAGGAAGGCTCCTGCTGTAGTGAGTGGGGGGGAGGGGGCACACTCCCCTCACTGCACCATCTCGCCTCCTTCTAACTCTTAACTCTCCTATAGCTTCCTGTCACCCCTCCATTGGTAGGCAGCAGAACAAGCCCACTTCTGCCCAAAACTGGGGCAGAATAGAATGGTAACTCCCATTCTATATAACGATCTCTCACTGCCAGACACACTGCCACCTGCTGGATAACTAGGCACCTTACATATAATACAATACATAAGTTACATAGCAATGTTATTAAGGCACAATATCAGAGGACCTGGAAGTAAATACACAGATGAGATTATTTGTTAGCCATTAGAGATAGTAGCAGGGTGTAAGATATATAGTTAAAATCAGAAGTTTACATACACTATATAAAAAGACACATGTGCATGTTTTTCTCAATATCTGACATGAAATCAGAATAAACCTTTCCTGTTTTTGGTCAATTAGGATTACCATGTTTATTATTATTTTCTAAATGCCAGAATAATGAGAGATATTGTTTTAAGGAGTTTTTATTACTTTCTGCAAAGTCAAAAGTGTACATACATTTTTTATAAATATTCGGTACCATTGCCCTTAAACTGTATGACTTGGGTCAAACGTTTTGGATATCCTTTCACAAGCTGCTCACAATAGTTAGTCGGAATTTGGGCCCATTCCTCCTGACAAAACTGGTGTTTGTTGGTTGCTTTGCTCGCACCTGCCTTTTCAGCTTTGCCTATACATATTCAATAGGATTGATATCAGGGCTTTGTGATGGCTACTCCAAAACACCTTAAGCCACTTTGTAACCAGTTTGGCAGTAAGATTCATTTCATTGTCAATTTGAAAGACCCATTTCCGCCCAAGCTTTAACTTCCTGGCTGATGTCTTGAGATCTTGCTTCAGCATTTCCACATAATCTTCTTTCCTCATGATGCCCTCTATTTTGTGAAGTGCACCAGTCCCTCCTGCAGCAAAACAACCCCACAACATGATGCTGCCACCCCCATGTTTAACAGTTGGGATGGTGTTCTCATGCTTCCAAGCTTTTCCCTTTTTCCTCCAAACGTAACAATGGTCATTATGGCCAAAAAGTTCCATTTTAGTTTTGTCAGACCACAGGACATCCACAAAAATGTAGGAATTTGTTCTTGTGTGCATTTGCAAACATTAATCTGGCTTTTTTATGTTTCTTTTGGAGTAATGGCTTCTTCCTGGCAGAGTGGTCTTTCAGCCCATGTTGATACAGTACTTGTTTCACTGTGGATATTGACACAATCTTACCAGCTTCTGCCATAATCTTCACAAGGTTTTTTGCTTTTGTCCTTGGGTTGATATGCACATGTCAGACCAAAGCACGTTCATCTCTGGAACACTGAACCTGTCTCCTTCCTGAGGGGTATGATGGCTGGACATTCCTATCTTGTTTGTACTTTTGCATAATTGTTTTTACAGACGAACAAGGCATTCAGGTATCTTGAATTTGCATCCAAGGTTGAGCCAGACTTTTGCAAGTCCACAATACTCTTCCTTATATCTTGGCTGATTTCTTTAGACTTTCCCATGATGCTACACAAAGAAGCAGTGTGTTCCAGGTGTGCATTTAAATACATCCACAGGTGTGTCTCTAATAACTCAGATGTTGCCAATAGAGTTGAGCGAACCCCATTGAAGTCAATGGGGACTGAAACTTTTGAGCACTAAATAGGCTGTAAAGTAGCCCTGGAAAGGGCTAGAGGGCTGCAAAAGGCATCAAATGGAGGTAAATCCCCTGCAAACAAATGTGGATAGGGAAATGACTTAAAATAAAATAATATAAATAAAAATTAACTAATATCAATTGGCAACTTGGCGGAGGAGGTGGAATAGGAGGTTGAGGTGGCATCAGGTGGGAATCCTATGGGAGTTGAAGTTCTCATCACAGCCAAAAAGGATTAATGTCTGCCTGCAGTGCCACAGGCCTCATTCACAGACTTAGGGCCATGGCAACCATATATGGCAGTTGAAGTTGTCATCACAGCCAAGAAGTAATCATGTCTGAATGCAGGGCCACAGGCCTCATTCAAACATTCAGGCCCACAGGACCCACAAAGAGAAGAGTTAAAATCACGCCAAGACAGTATTGATTTCACCCAGCAATGCCACAGGCCTCGTTCACAGATTCAGACCCATGTCACACATAAAGATGAGAGTTAAAATCATGCCAAAGCAGTATTGATTTCACCCAGTAGTGCCACAGGCCTCATTCACTAATTCAGGACCATGACACCTGCAAAGAGCGGTCCCGTAACAGCAACACAGGCCTCAGGTCAACCTGTAATGGAACAGGCCATTATCATTTATGTAGGCCCCTGACACCCAGACAGAGAAGAGGTAATTTGACAGTAAGAAGAGGTAAATATCTCCCACGAATGCAGCAAGCGATGAAACAAAATATAGGCCCCTGACAACCAGACAATGGGGCGGTCATTTGACATTAAAAAGTCGTTAATGTCTCCCACCAATGCAGCAAGCGATGAAACAAAATATAGACCCTGACAACCAGACAATGTAGAGGTCATTTGACAGTATAAATAGTTTAATGTCTCCCACCAATGCAGCAAACGATGAAACAAAATATAGGCCCCTCACAACAAGACAATGTAGATGTCATTTCACAGTATAAAGAGGATAATGTCACCCACCAAAGCAACATTTGATTATCTGAAATGTAGGCCCCTGGCACCCAGACAGAGGAGAGTGGTCACATAGCAGAAAATCAGGCTTCATGTCACCCAACAATGGAAAAGGCCACTTTCAGTTATTTAGGCCCCAGCAGCCAGACAGAGGAGAGAGGTCGCATAGCAGAAAATCAAGCTTGATGTCACCTGCCAAAGCAGCAAGCGATTAACAGAATTTTAGGCCCCTGACACCCAGACAGAGAAGAGGCTTATTAAACTTGGAGTTGCCCCCCAAATAATGGTACAATTAAAAAAAGAGGATTCGATAAAGAAGTGCCTTGGAGTGCAAGAATCTATGGTTGAGGGCGAGGCATTTATAAATGTCTACTCTGCACAAGGTACGGACAAGTCCTGTGGGATCCATGCCTGGTTTATTTTAATGAACGTGAGCTTGTCCACGTTGGCTGTGGACAGGTGGCTGCGTTTGTCTGTAAGGACGTCCCCTGCCGTGCTAATTACAGGTTAAGACAATACACTGACCGCAGGGCAGGCCAGCACCTCCAAGGCATAAAGGGCAAGCTCTGGCCATGTGGACAAATTGGAGACCCAGAAATTGAATGGGGCAGAACCATCAGTCAGTACGTGGAGGTTTGTGCACACGTACTGTTCAACCATGTTGTTGAAATGCTGCCTCCTGCTAACACGTTCCCTATCAGCTGGTGGTGCAGTTTGCTGTGGCCTGGTGACAAAACTTTTTCACAGCTCGGCCATGCTAACCTTGCTGTCTGAGGAGCTGGCAGTGACACAGCTGCGTTGGCGACCTCTTCCTCCTCCCCTTCTGCCTTCGCCTTCTGCTTCAATTGGTCCCCCGTGTCAGTTGGGAAAGCCCTCAGGAGCGCGTTTACCAGCATGCTCTTGTAGTCGTGCATCTTCCTATCACGCTCCAGTGCGGGAATTAAGGTGAGCACATTGTCCTTGTACCGGGGATCTAGCAGGGTGGCAACCCAGTAGTCAGCACAAGTTAAAATGTGGGCAACTCTGCTGTTTTGCGCAGGCACTGCAGCATGTAGTTGCTCATGGTGCCTGGCTGCCCAGAGGTAACAATAAGCTGTGCTCTGTAAATGGTGTATCGTCTGTGTCCTCCGTATCCCCCCAGCCATGCTCCAGTGATGGCCCAGATCTGCGTAGGGTGCCACCCTGCAGTGAAACCCGTTCCTCCTCCTCTACCTCATCCTCATCCTCCTCCTCCAGAAGTGTTCCCTGGTTGTCCACATGTGTACCTGGGCTCTGCTGGTGCAGGAACCCAGCCTCTGAGCCACTTCTGTATGACCAGCCTGAAACCCTGTGAAATGCCCCCTCTTCCTCTTCCTCCTGTGCCGCAACCTCTTCCATCATCACCGTAATATTTTTTTCAAGGAGACATAGAAGGGGTATTGTAATGCTAACAATGGCGTCATCAGCACTGGCCATGTTGGTTGAGTACTTCAAAGACTGCAACAAGGTACACAGGTCTCGCATGCAGACCCAGTCACTGGTGGTGAACTGGTGCTGATCCGCAGCGCGACTGACCCATGCATACTGCATTTGAAACTCCACTATCGCCTGCTGCTGCTCGCACAGTCTCTCCAGCATATGTAAGGTGGAGTTCCACCTGGTGAGAATGTCGCATATGAGGCGGTGAGCAGGATGGCCGAAGTTACGCTGCAGCGCAGACAGGCAAGCAGCAGGGTGAGAACGCTGAAAGCGTGCACATACAGACCGCACTTTCAGCAGCAGCTCTGACATGTCTGGGTAGTTTTTATGAAACTTCTGCACCACCAGATTCAGCACATGCGCCAGGCAAGGGATGTGCGTCAAACCGGCTAGTCCCAGAGCTGCAACGAGATTTCGCCCATAATCGCACACCACCAGGCCAGGCTTGAGGCTCACCGGCAGCAACCACTCATCAGTCTGCTGTTCTATGCCCCTCCAAAGCTCCTGTGCGATGTGGGGTTTGTCACCGAAACACATAAGTTTTAAAATCGCCTGCTGACGTTTACCCCGGGCTGTGCTGAAGTTGGGGGTGAGGTCCTTTCGATGACCGGATGAGGGGGTAGTAGAAGAGGAGTAGGAGGAGTAGGAGGAGGAGGATGATGTGGAGTAGGAGGAGGAAGCAACAGGAGGCAACGAATAATGCCCTGCAATCCTTGGTGGTGGAAGGACATGCGCCAAACAGCTATCCGCCTCGGGCCCAGCCACCACTACGTTTACCCAGTGTGCAGTTAGGGAGATATAGTAACCCTGGCCGTGCTTACTATTCCATGTATCTGTGGTTATGTGGACCTTGCCACACATGGCGTTGCGCAGCGCACACTTGATTTTATCCTCCACTAGGCTGTACAGGGAAGGGACAGCTAGCTTTAAAAAGTAGTGACGGCTAGGAACAACATACTGGGGGACAACCACCACCTTCATCTGTTTGAAACACTCCATGTCCACCAGACGGAATGACAGAATTTCAAAGGCCAGTAATTTTGAAATGCTGGCATTCAGGGCCAGGGCTCGAGGGTGGGTAGGTGGGTAGGTGGGTATTTCCTCCTTCTCTCCAATGTTTGGGAGATGGACAGCTGAATGCTGCCATGTGACATGGTGGAGATGCTTGGTAATGGTGTCGTATGTGGTGGTGTTGGTGGAACATCCTCTGTTTGCTAGGGTGACGCCAGAGATGGAAGAAGAGGGCGAGCCAGCAGCAGAAGAGGTAGCAGGAGGAGCATGAGATAGTTTCTTGTTTTTAAGGTGTTTACTCCACTGCAGTTCATGCTTTGCATGTAAATGCCTGGTCATGCAGGTTGTGCTCAGGTTAAGAATGTTTATGCATCGCTTCAGGCTCTGATGGCACAACATGCAAACCACTCGTGTCTTGTTGTCAGGACATTGTGTGAAGAACTGCCATGCCAATGAACTCCTTGGAGCAGGCCTTGGTGTGCTCGGTGCCTGGGTGCGGTGGACAGTAGCAGGCGTACTGTCTCTGGAACGGCCACTGCGCTTTTGCACTTTGCTCCCTCTTTTGCTCTGCTGTTGCCTCTGTGCGACCACGGATTTGGTCACCAAAATTCACAAATGCAGTATTTAACTGCTATATATTGGAAATAATTATTTAAACGATGGATGCACAATCTAAAACATGTCTTTTTTCAATAAAACCCCAAAATGCAGTTTATAACTGCTGTAAATTAACAGTAGATATTTATACTATGCATGGACACCAGATTTGGGGACCCAGAACACAGAATCACAAATGCAGTATTTACCTATCACCAGTCGACAATTAAGTTTGCTAAAGCAGTGCCCATGTCAAAAAAATTCTCTGTGGACCCAGAGTAATTTTTATTTTGTGCCCAAAATACACTGATTCTCAATTTCTATGCGGAAATGTAAAAAATATTTTTGGTACGCTGTATGCACAAGTGGTTTGTGGAACAAGAACAAGTATTTTTGTAATAAAATAAAGAAAAATAGTATTTCATTGCTGTAAATTGAAATTAATTATTTATGCGCCGGACACACAACAGATTTTTCGGCCTAAAACACGTCTTTTTTCAATAAAACCCCAAAATGCAGTTTTTAACTGCTGGGGACCCAGAATACGGATTTGGTCACCAAAATTCACAAATGCAGTATTAGACTGTTATAAATTGGAAATAATTATTTAAACGTCGGATGCACAACCGTTTTTTCGGCCTAAAACACGGCTTTTTTCAATAAAACCCCAAAATGCAGTTTTTAACTGCTGTACATTAACAGTAGATATTTATACTATGTATGGACACCAGATTTGAGGACCCAGAACACAGATTTGGTCACCAAAATTCACAAATGCAATATTTAACTGCTATATATTGGAAATAATTATTTAAACGACGGATGCACAACCGTTTTTGTGGCCTAAAACACGGCTTTTTTCAATAAAACCCCAAAATGCAGTTTTTAACTGCTGTACATTAACAGTAGATATTTATACTACAGTCTAATACTGCATTTGTGAATTTTGGTGACCAAATCCATGTTCTGGGTCCCCAAATCTAGTGTCCATACATAGTATAAATATCTACTGTTGATGTACAGCAGTTTTTTCAATAAAACCCCAAAATGCAGTTTTTAACTTTTTACTTTGTGCCCCAGTATAAATAATAATTGCTAATGGCACAAGTATAAAAAAAAGGTCTCCCTTTGTGTTCCCCATTATAAATAATGGCACCTTTTGTGCTCCTTGAGTATAAAAAATGGCTATACAATGACGATACTATAAGAAATGCCCCCCAGTGCCCTCAGTATATAAAATGTACCCCAGTAATTGTTACTGAATCTTCCCAACCCCTGGTGGTACTAACAACAACAAAATAAAAGGCATGTGATGTCCACGCTCTGGGTCCTGTCAGGTCCTAAATAGTAATGATCGAGCACCAAAGTATTAAGGTGTTCGGCCCGAACACATTGCTATATTCGTGTATTCGGCCTAGCACCCAAGTATAATGGAAGTCAATGGAAGACAACCAGGCACTCCTTGCACTGAAGAGGAAAGGGTGTCTGGTCCATTGGAAAAGGTCAGAAAGTGACATAAACACCGACGTAATGGATCAGGAATAGCATGGGGATGATGTCTGGATGCATCTTGGACTCCCAGGTCGCTGTTAGGAACCATGTTGTCTCAGTTGTACGCCACTTTTACAGGCTGACAAAAATACGCCCAAAAAATCAATTTCACAGGAAAAATTGTTAGTAAACATTCTTTCCTGTATATTCAATTGTATATAAAGTGCAAGTGCTGCCAAAAATTACAAAAAAGAGACACTCCCAAAAAGCCTGAATATCACATAAAGGGGGCCACATTCACCTTTTGTTACAATTGTTAAGGTAGTGGGTCTCCTACACTCATAAAGCCTATGCACTATGTGAAAGGGCTGCGGAAAATTACAAGGAAACGGCACTCAAATACACTCTTTATTACACATAAACGAGGGCTTCATATACACCCTTAAAAAATTATGATTGGTGGCCTGCTGGTGACCCTCAAAAACATTTGGAGCAAGGGCCTGCTGGTGACCCTCTAAACATTAGGGGTGAGGGCCTGCTGCTGAGATGACCCTCTAAAACATTAGGGGTGAGGGCCTGCTGCTGAGCTAACACTCCAAAACATTATATGCGAGTGCCTGCTGGTGAGCTGACGCTCCAAAACATTGTATGCGAGTCATGGGATGTGTGTCAGGTTGCCGAGCTCCAAAGCCGTCACCAAGTTACGGCCATTGTCAGACACAACAATGTCTGGTTGTAGGTTGAGTGGCAAGAGCCACAGCTCGGTCTGGTCCCTTATAACCGGCCATAGCTCTGCAGTGGTGTGCTGTTTGTCACCTAAGCAGTAGAGATGTCGCGAACATAAAATTTTCCGTTCGAGAATGGCGAACGCAAACCTCCGCAAATGTTCGTGAACGGGCGAACCGGGCTAACCGCCATAGATTACAATATGCAGGCGAATTTTAAAACCCACAGGGACTCTTTCTGGCCACAATAGTGATGGAAAAGTTGTTTCAAGGGGACTAACACCTGTACTGTGGCATGCCAGAGGGTAATCCATGGCAAAATTACCATGGAAAATTACTTAGTTGACGGAGAGTCGGGTTTTAATCTATAAAGGGCATAAATCACCTAACATTCCTAAATTTTGGGGAATAACGTGCTTTAAAACATCCAGTGTGTGTATACGATCAGGTATGATGTTGTATCGATCAGGTAGTGTAAGGTTTACGCCCGCTTCACAGTGACAGACCAAACTCTGACAGACCAAACTCCCTATTTAACGCACCGCAAACAGTCCATTTGCACAACCGCAAACTCCCCATTTGCACAAGGTTGGATACCAAGCTAGCCATGTCCCGTTCCTTGTCCTTACTGACGTCATTGAAGGTCTCTTCCTCCACCCAGCCACGTACAACACCAAGGGTCCCGGAAAGGTGACAATAAGCCCCCTGGGATGCCTGATGTGGTTGGTCTTTCACCTCCTCAAAGCCACCTTCCTCCTCTGACTCCTCTTCTTCAGACTCCTCTCTCTGCGTTGCCGCAGGTCCAGCAATCGACGACGACAAGGCTGCTTCTGGTGGTGATGGTGACCACAACTCTTCCTATTCATGCTCATCTAGGGCCTGATCCAGCACTCTTTGCAGGGCATGCTCCAGAAAAAACGCAAATGGGATGAGGTCTATGATGTTGCCTTGGGTTTGACTGACCAGGTTTGTTACCTCCGCAAAAGGACGCATGAGCCTACAGCCATTGTGCATGAGCGTTCAGTAACGCGGCCAAAAAATACCCAGCTCCGCAGAGGCTGTCCTCTTTTTTTTAAATTAAAAAAATCTGTTCTTACCAGTTTAATCTCTGTTTTGTCCCCTATCAGGGGCCGGTGTATGGAATAGATTTTAGGAACCGGGAGATGGAAAATGATAGTTGGTCGTTCCTCTTCTAATTTGGGGCACTGTTCGTGCGCCGTGCAATGTACTGTGCCACCCTATATGAGTGGTGTGTTAAGTAATACTATTCCTATCAGTTTAATCCCTGTTACCTCCCCTATTAGGGGACGTGTATCGAATAGATTTTAGGAACCGGGAGATGGAAAAAGATGATTGGTCGGTCCTCTTACTTCCAATTTGGGGCACTGCGTGTGCGCTGCGCAATGTACTGTGCCACCAATACAAATAGTGTGAAATACTATTCTTACCATTTTAATCTTTGTTAAGTCCCCTATCAGGGGAAGTGTATTGAATTGAATCCTTGCATGGGGAGATAGAGAAAAAAGCTTGCTCTGTCTGCTTCCTTTTAATTTTGGGCACTTGCAATGGAATTTGCCACCAATGCAACTAGTGTTAACTATGTACTATTCCTATCAGTTTGATCTCTGTTTTGTCCCTTATCAGGGCCAGGGCCAGTGTAGTGAAAAGATTTTTGGAACCGGGAGATGGAAAAAGACCCATGCTCGGTCCGCTTTGTTTGAATTGTAGGTCCCTGCCCGTGCGCCGTACAATGTACTGTGACACCCTACAGGTCCTTTTAAAAAAATTAGCATATTGTGATAAAGTTCATTATTTTCTGTAATGTACTGATAAACATTAGACTTTCATATATTTTAGATTCATTACACACAACTGAAGTAGTTCAAACCTTTTTTTGTTTTAATATTGATGATTTTGGCATACAGCTCATGAAAACCCCAAATTCCTATCTCAAAAATTAGCATATCATGAAAAGGTTCTCTAAATGAGCTATTAACCTAATCATCTGAATCAACTAATTAACTCTAAACACCTGCAAAAGATTCCTGAGGATTTTAAAAACTCCCAGCCTGGTTCATTACTCAAAACCGCAATCATGGGTAAGACTGCCGACCTGACTGCTGTCCAGAAGGCCATCATTGACACCCTCAAGCAAGAGGGTAAAACACAGAAAGAAATTTCTGAACGAATAGGCTGTTCCCAGAGTGCTGTATCAAGGCACCTCAGTGGGAAGTCTGTGGGAAAGAAAAAGTGTGGAAGAAAACGCTGCACAACGAGAAGAGGTGACCGGACCCTGAGGAAGATTGTGGAGAAGAACCGATTCAAGACTTTGGGGGACCTGTGGAAGCAGTGGACTGAGTCTGGAGTAGAAACATCCAGAGCCACCGTGTACAGGCTTGTGCAGGAAATGGGCTACAGGTGCCGCATTCCCCAGGTCAAGCCACTTTTGAACCAGAAACAGCGGCAGAAGCTCCTGACCTGGGCTACAGAGAAGCAGCATTGGACTGTTGCTCAGTGGTCCAAAGTGCTTTTTTCGGATGAAAGCAAATTTTGCATGTCATTCGGAAATCAAGGTGCCAGAGTCTGGAGGAAGACTGGGGAGAGGGAAATGCCAAAATGCCTGAAGTCCTGTGTCAAGTACCCACAGTCAGTGATGGCCTGGGGTGCCTTGTCAGCTGCTGGTGTTGGTCCACTGTGTTTTATCAAGGGCAGGGTCAATACAGCTAGCTATCAGGAGATTTTGCAACACTTGATGCTTCCATCTGCTGAAAAGCTTTATGGAGATGAAGATTTCATTTTTCAGCACAACCTGACACCTGCTCACAGTGCCAAAACCACTGGTAAATGGTTTACTGACCATGGTATTACTGTGCTCACTTGGCCTGCCAACTCTCCGGACCTGAACCCCATAGAGAATCTGTGGGATATTTGGAAGAGAAAGTTGAGAGACACAAGACCCAACAATCTGGATGAGCTTAAGGCCGCTATCGAAGCATTGTGGGCCTCCATAAAACCTCAGCAGTGCCACAGGCTGATTGCCTCCATGCCACGCCGCATTTAAGCAGTCATTTCTGCAAAAGGATTCCCGACCAAGTATTAAGTGCATAACTGAACATAATTATTTGAAGGTTGACTTTTTTTGTATTAAAAACACTTTTCTTTTATTGGTCGGATGAAATATGCTAATTTTTTGAGATAGGAATTTTGGGTTTTCATGAGCTGTATGCCAAAATCATCAATATTAAAACAATAAAAGGCTTGAACTACTTCAGTTGTGTGTAATGAATCTAAAATATATGAAAGTCTAATGTTTATCAGTACATTACAGAAAATAATGAACTTTATCACAATATGCTAATTTTTTGAGAAGGACCTGTATATGAGTGGTGGGCAGTGGGCACAGTACAGTCTGTGGGCCTGACACACACTGGAAGGCAACTGCAATTATATTAAAGGGTAAAAATGAAATGACTTTTTTTATCTGCAAGGTACTGTGCCACCCTATATGAGTGGTGTGCACACAGTACAGTCTGTGGGCCTGCGGCCTCTCACACACGGGCAGGCAACTGCAATATATATATATATGGAAAAAAAAAATGCAGACTGATGTACCAGCCCTAAAAAGGGCTTTTTGGGGTGCTGTTGGGACGCTGTCCTTACAGCAGATGGCCCCTTTCACATGAGTGAGTTTTCCACGCGGGTGCAATGCGTGACGTGAATGCATAGCATCCGCACTGAATCCTGACCCATTCATTTTAATGGGTCTGTGTACATGAGCGTTTTTTTTTCGAGCATCACTTGTGCATTGTGTGAAAATCGCAGCATGTTCTATATTTTGCATTTTTCACGCAGCTCTAGCCCCATAGAAGTGAATGCTCATGTGAAAGAGGCCTTAGACTTCAACATGCACCAAATTTATCACACATTATGTGAAATTTTATAAATTTGGTGCAAATTGCAGCAATGCAGACTCCAGCAAAATTGTTTTCATACTAAATCTCACCCATTGTTTTATGTGCTTTCAAGATGATGTGGCAAAATGACTTACATAGGAGATAACCTACCGCAGGACTGAGCCTCTTTTGTAGAAAAGTGTCTCATTTAAGTTACTGGAGCTCCTTCTCTTGTGCTGACATCTGGTATTTGTGTGGCCCAAGAAGCACTAATTTGATGTTGGAGCACTGAGGCACAAAGTTAAAAGGAAGAGGTGCATGTTTCTTGTAACTGTTAAGGCACTTTGGCTGTCATTCTCATTGCATCAGGCACTGCAAATTGCATAGAGAAGAGACATTGTGGATAGCACCAAGCGATCATTGTGGTCAGTTTCAGTGTGTAGATCATTATGGCTTGCCCAGCTATGGAAACCACTGAGATGGTATTGTAATGCAACTTAAAATTGAAATTTGACTTAATAAAATACAAACAAAAGAAGCACACTAATGGAGTTTATTGGAAATATATCACTCTACTTATCTAGTTTATAAAATAATAATCTGATTTATAACTATCTTTTTGTCACAGTGTATTTCACTATGACACGGGTTGCCGTGTTGCTCGCTTTAGTAGCTCTCGGGCATACTGGCCGCTGTGGATTCCTTGTAGGTTGGTTCCTATGACCTACGTGTAGTTGCAGCCGCCTGTGTGTGTACTACTCCTGGTGTATGCCTCTCCCCTCCCTGTTGTCTCTGTTCTGGTAAGTGTCACAGTGTGTCACTGTGACAGTGGTTGTTTGTGCTCTAGCGTACTGGCTGTGGTGGACTCCATGTATGCTGGTTGCCAGGTGCAATGCCCAGTACTGTAGCCTGTGTTTACTTCTCTGTTTATGCAGGCTCCCCTCCCTGTTTGGTTCTGATGGGGTTAATGGTCTTGGTCTGAGTGTGGTCACTAGTTTCTATTTATATACCTGTGTGCCTGGGTTTAGGAAAAGTCTGTGGCCAAGTGCACCTGGACCATTCTGGAGGTGCAACAAGTGAGCCTCCGCTAAGTTCACCCCTACCATCTGGGTGTCTTTGAAGAACGGGCCTCACTGTGTCTCTGCCCTCTGGGTTTGGCCCCATGTAAAACCGGTGCACTTGGTCCAGCGGTATTTCTTGCCACTGAGCCCTTACCTGCTTATCCAGTTTCTAGCTTACTGTCATGTCTTGTCTTTGCTTGCCACTTGTGCTTGTGTGTTTGCCCCTGATATCATCTAGTGGTGGTGGTTCCTTGCTAGAACATGACACTTTTTCTTTAATTCTCTAGTGCATCACAAAAAAATTAGTTTCTAGCTTATCATTACACATCTACAGTATGGAGAGAATCTTAAAATAAAATAACTTTAATGCTTGAAAAAATTTGAAAAGTCACATCCCCACCGATCCCTTGGTTGAACTCGATGGACATGTCTTTTTTCAACTGTTTTTACTATGTAACTAAGTCACAGCAACTCTGCAAAAAACAAACCCTCCTATGACATTGACTGAAAAATAAAAAAAGTTATTGCTCTTAGAAGGCGACGTTGAAAAAAAAAAGTGCTTGGTCATTAAGGTCCAAAACAGGTTGGGCACTAAGGTGTTAAATTGAGTTCCTAAACTTTAATACTTTTCTTATGATGGTAACTTTTTTCTGTATGCCCTAAATTAAATATAATATAATTGTATCATAGATTGCGACTTCTTCATCAAGGCCTTCCTTTTTTAGACCAGTAACTGTTAAAAAATGTTTCTCTCTCTGGAAGACTAGGTCATCTGCACATTACATAGACATTCATTTTAATGGCTGCTTGATGGAATTTACAGAAGTTGGACCTACATCAATTTAGCTAAATGCCACGTCTGCCTCTATCTATTTAAAACTGGAATGTCTAGGTGATACATCGCTGTAACTAATGGATTTTAGTCATAGTGTGCTAATTTACTGTACCTGTGCAGGATTATTGTGCACACATATAACATTGCTGTGGGCAGTACAGTGGCTCAGTGCTTAGATCTTATGGCTTGGGAGTTAGCTCTGGCAGCACAGGGGTTGAATCTGATCTGACACAACAGCTGCATGAAGCTTGCATGTTCCCCCCATGTTTGCATGGATTTTCTATGTGTACTGTGGTTTTCTCCCACATTTGGTAAGTTGACTTCCTAAAAAATTGTGCTAGCAGCTAGTGTGTGGTGGGGTCGAGAACCTGTATTGCAGCCACTAAATTCCCATACACAGTGCCTTGAAAATGTATTCATACCACTTGAACTTTTCCACATTTTTTCACATTACACCCACAAACTTAAATGTATTTTATGGGAATTTTATGTGATAGACCAACACGAAGTAGCAAGTATGTGTGAAGTGAAAAGAAAATGATATCTGGTTTTCAAAGTTTTTAATAAATGAACATCTGGAAAGTGTGGTGGGCATTAGTATTCAGCTCCCCCTGGGTCAATACTTTGGACCATCTTTTGCTGCAATTACAGCTGCAAGTCTTTTGGGGTAAGTCTCTACCAGCTTTTCACAACTAAAAGCTGAAACTTTTGCCCATTCTTCTGTGCAAAATAGATAAAGCTCAGTCGTCAGATTGGATGGAGAGCATCTGTGAACAGCAATTTTCAAGTCTTCCCACAGGTTTTTAAGGGTATTTAGGTCTGGACTTTAACTGGCCCATTCTATTGTAGCTCTGGCTTTATTTGTAGGGTTGTTATCCTGCTGGAAGGTGAACCTCCTTCCCAGTTTGTTGTAGCCTCGAGCAGGTTTTCCTCCAAGACTGCCTTGCATTTAGCTCCATCCATATTCCGTTCTCCTCTGACCAGCCTCCCTGTCCCTGATGAAAAAAAGCATGGTGTGTTCAGGGTGTTGTGCAGTGTTAGGTTTCTACTTACCACTGCACTTTGAGTCACTGTGAGAAAAGCACATTACAAATGTTTTTCATTGTTATTGCTGTGAATATGTTACACAGCCATAGTAAACACTAAACAGTAAACACTGCTTTATGTATTTTGATGTCTTTTTTACAAGCAACTCAAAAGTTACTCTAGAAATAGCAATTTTATTGAAATGCAGGTAAAGTAAGTAAAAAAAAAAACATTCTGCAAATCTGAGGAGATAAGCACAAAGTTAGACAGTTCTTTATATGTGCATCAGCGTGTAACAAAAATGGAACAAAAAGTTATTTCATATTTGGATACATGGAAATTTATACATAATATTCCTCTGCAGTTTTTTGTTGAGGTGACTAAAACTCCCAGGAGAAACAATGCTGAAGTATGAATGATTAAACCTTGTCATGTAGGGTTATATCCAGAAATATATGTTTTTATGACAAGCTGTGACAGTCTCAAAGCAGCAGAGCATAACAAACCAAAGTGGCAGTTTGCTATGTGCACTGCTACCATCAAATGTTCTTTTTGGAAGCCTAATGCTACACAGAAAATTCTCAAGACCGAAAATAATCATTTTCTTCTCTAGAAATATCTTGATTAGAAATCTTTATGCTACAATACATCTACTCGTGATCACTACAGCTGCATCTATTCCATTTTAATTAGTACATTTTGCTGACACTTACCAGAAAATAATGTTCTTCTTAAGACCAAGACATGGCATCTGTTTCAATCAATTCAAAATATCAGACTACCTTTACTGCATTGAACAAATCTGCAATAAACAGTATATGTTCTAATATATATGTGACATATATAAGTAAAGAACAAAGTTTGCATGTAAAAATATTGTTGTTGCTTGTTAGGCTTCATTCACATCATGTTTAGTGGTATAAGCCTTAATAAAAAAATAAAAAATAAGTATAGCTGTGTCCACCGTTAAAGGGGCTGTGGAACTTCATATAGATATTTAAATGCCTGCTGTGTCCTGTTCAACTTTGGGATACTTCATCACTGTGGTCACTCAATGGCTGCAGTGGAACACGTGACCCTGTCCATGCCAAAAGTTTACATGTGGGGACGAAAGCACAGTGACCCACAGAACCAGAACTGAGCATCTTAAACTAGGTAAGTACAATTCTTTTGACAGGTCCTGCAGGGTGAGGCATATTTAAAAACTAGGACAAGCCCTGCCATTTTCTTTAAAATTTGTTAATTTCTCCAATTTCTCCCGAAACAAATACATGCTAGCAATTCCCTTGATACACTACAATGGAAATCACCACCACTGGCTGGCCACATATAGACAGAGTATATACATTTTCGGACAGAGTATTGTAAAGCTGTGAGTTGGGATATGTCAAATCAGGTGCAAAGATAAGGAAGGACACATTTGTATAGAGAACAATACTCAAATTTTTTTTTTATGGGGCAGATATATGATAAATTGTATCCATATAATCCACTCAGTCGGAGCCTGAGTGAGGTTCTGAATCAGGTTGTTGTTGGGGGACCAAGCGTCCAAAAATTATTTCTTCACAGGATCACAATGCTTGCCCATATGATACGCACACAAGGGGGGAACCAAGCATATCTGCTGGCTGAGGCAAAAATTTAAATGGCCCTGGCCTCCCCCCCCCCCAAATTCCCATGCCAAATTCTCAACCTAACCACTGCGCTCCTAACATCACCACATGCCTCTTACACCCAGTGACATCTCCTTTGATGTAGGTGTTCTCTATCCTCATCTACTCTGAGATCAGTGTACTGTATGACAAAAAGTGACATTTTTATTTTTACATTCTTTTACAGTAGAAGTGAAAAGGCAGCTTATTTAAATATATGCCATGCAAATACTGTATCTGGGCTCTATGTTTAATGTACAAATACACTGTTGCAGCTAACTTTAAGAGCTAATGAAAACAGTTTAAGTTTTTTTTGCTTTGTATATAACATGTTCATGTTAAAATTTACTACAATTTGTATATGTTGCCTAGTTTTCCTAGTAAGGAGCATTTACAGATAGAGAAGTCTCGAACTATTTGCCGGCGAACAGTTCCCGGCTAACATCGCTTGTTCGCGTTCACCGCGGCGGGTGAACATATGTGTTCCGGTGTTCGGTCCGCCCCCTATACATCATCATTGAGAAAACTTTGACCCTGTACCTCACAGTCAGCAGACACATTCCAGTCAATCAGCATACCATCCCTCCCAGACCATCCCACCTCCTATCAAAAAGCAAGGACAGCATCCATCTTAGATTCATTCTGAAGCTGCAGTGTTAGTTAGAGCAGGGAGAGTGCTGCTGCTGCTGCTGAACTAATATAGGGATTTTAGGAAAAGCGTTAGCTACTAGTGTTCTGGGTCCACTCCAGTCCTCAAAGACTCATCTGCTGTAAGGACAATAAGACAAGTCATATAATTTTTACCCTTTAATATAATTGCATTTGCCTGCCAGTGTGTGGCAGGCCCACTGACTGTACTATGCCCACTGCCCACCACTCATAAAGGGTGGCACAGCAGTACCGTGCAGATAAAAAAAGTCATTTAATTTTTACCCTTTAATATAATTGCATTTGCCTGCCAGTGTGCGTCAGGACTACTTACTGTACTGTGCCCACTGCCAACCACTCATATAGGGAGGCTCAGTACCTTGCAGATAAAAAAGTCATTTAATTTTTACCCTTTAATATAATTGCATTTTCCTGCCAGTGTGTGTTAGGCCCACAGACTGTACTGTGCCCACTGCCCACCACTCATATACAGTGGCATAGTACCTTGCAGATAGAAAAGTCATTTAATTTTTACCCTTTAATATAATTGCATTTTCCTGACAGTGTGTGTCAGGACTACTGACTGTACTGTGTCCACTGCCCACCACTCATATAGGGTGGCACAGTACCTTGCAGATAAAAAAGTCATATAATTTTTACCCTTTAATATAATTGAAGTTGCCTGCCAGGGAGTGTCAGGCCCACAGACTGTACTGTGCCCACTGCCCACCACTCATATAGGTGGCACAGTACCTTGCAGATAAAAAAGTCATTTAATTTTTACCCTGTAATATAATTGGATTTGCCTGCCAGTGTGTGTCAGGCCCACTGACTGTACTGTGCCCACTGCCAGTGCCCACCACTCATATAGGGTGGCAGAGTACATTGCACAACGCATGCGCAGTGCCCCAAATTGGAAGTAAGAGGACCGACCAATCATCTTTTTCCATCTCCCGGTTACTAAAGTCTATTCGATACACGTCCCCTGATAAGGGATGTAACAGGGATCAAACTGATAGGAATAGTACTATTTAACAAACCACTCATATAGGGTGGCACAGTACATTGCACGGCGCACGCGCAGTACCCCAAATTGGAAGTCAGAGGACCGGCCAATCATCTTTTTCCATCTACCGGTTCTTAAAATGTATTAGATACACGTCCCCTGATAGGCGATGTAACAGGGATTAAACTGATAGGAATAGTACTACTTAACATACCACTCATATAGGGTGGCACAGTACATTGCACTGCGCACGCACAGTCCCCCAAATTGCAGGTAAGAGGACTGTCCAACTATCTTTTTCCATCTCCCGGTTCCTAAAATCTATTCCATACACCGGCCTCTGATAGGTGACAAAACAGAGATAAAACTGGTAAGAACAGATTTTTTTTATTTAAAAAAAAAGAGGACAGCCTCTGCAGAGCTGGATGTATTTTGGCCGCGTTACTGAACGCTCATGCACAATGGCTGTAGGCTCATGCGTCCTTTTGCGGAGGTGACAAACCTGGTCAGTCAAACCCAAGGCAACATCATCAGCCTCATCCCATATGCGTTTTTTCTGGAGTGTGCCCTGCGAAGAGTGCTGGATAACGCCGTAGATGAGCATGAATAGGAAGAGTTGTGGTCACCATCACCACCAGAAGCAGCCTTGTCATTGACTTGTCGTCGATTGCTGGACCTGTGGCAACGCAGAGAGAGGAGTCTGAAGAAGAGGAGTCAGAGGAGGAAGGTGGCCCAGGGGGCTTGTTGTCACCTTACGGGGACCCTTGGTGTTGTACGTGGCTGGGTGGAGGAAGAGACGCCTATTGAAGTCTATGGCTGTTCGCCCGGTTCGCCCGTTCGCGAACAATAGCGGAAGTTCGCGTTCGCCGTTCGCGAACGGAAAATTTTATGTTTGCGACATCTCTATTCACAGCAAATGCAGTGTGAACAGAACCTAATTAAACGATGACTGTTTACATAAGGATACGTTTCTGTGACAGATCATAATCAATAAAGCCTCAAGTACCTTAGATCAACATATACACAAAATACACAGAAGCCTCATCAATTTTTTAAGCAATCCTTGAGATGTGGTTCTACTAGTTAAATTCACTTTATTTTTCTTTACTGTCTTGACTCTCCTTTCCTCTAAGATTTGAAAACTGTTATTATTATTTATATGTTCTTCAATTACGACCAATGACACCTCCCCTTTCCAGCCCTAAGTCAGACATGTGAAACAAATAAGTGCCTTTTATTATGACAATCTGCTTTTTGTCTATTGAACAATGATAAACAGCACTCTTGACAGCCATTTATGATACTGTTTCTTCAAGACTTATTTTGAGAACATTTTTCAGACAATGACAATAAAATGGCTTTTACAAAACGGTTACCTAGATCATTCTATGCATCCTAACCACCTTTTAGACTGAAGTTTGAAACATAAGACTTAAAAATAAAATCTGAATGCAACATATACTGTATAGGTTGTAGAAATATACTCATTGACAAAACAATAACATTAAGAAGGAGTTGCTGGAATCAATTAGCTGGGGCTAATTTATCATGTATTTATTTTATACCAGCTTTCTATCTGTTTGTGACTTTTTCCAAACCACTTGCGTAAACATTTTTGTACCAGTGGCATCTCCACTGCCTTCAACACTTTCCAAACAGGAGGGTGTGGTAAGGGCAGGGAAGTGGCGGGGCAAATGGCCACATTTATCTTCTTTTACGTTATAGAAGAAGACTGCTGTAGAATTCAGTTAAGTAGCATGGAGTGCCGAAGGATGCCTCATTTATGATGAGGCATATGCTGCCGTTTTATGATGTCAGGGACCATGTGCGAAGTGGTCCCACTGATACTCAATAAGATTCAAGTCTGGGGGATTAGGGGGCCTGGGTAGTACTTGGAATTCATGACCATGCTCTTCCAACCAATGTCAGACATTTCTGGCCTTCTGTCTGCTTCAGAGCCCTATACAAAGTAGGGTTTTCTGGCTGGTTATTTTAGCTGCTCCCCTGTAAAATGTAGGTCTGCTCTTATGCACTTTCGTAGCCAAATTTCACCTCTCACATCAGTGGCACGTTTCCTTGTCACATATTTGCAATGGAGCTTTTTCTCCACTAATGATACACTTTCACTGAAGCAGCATGGAAACCATTAATGTAAAGGTCAGCGAGGGCAAACCTGATCTCCCACATGACCAAACTCCTCAGAAGGCGAGGTCTAAGTGTACCCTCGTTCTTCACAATACCTCTGATGGTGAGGATAGACTTTCCCAAGGGGTACACCAGGTGCTACCTCTCTGAGGTAGGTGTTGGAACATGAGGAAACAAGAACCTGGATGTGGACCCACTGGACTGACCTTCAGATGGTATGAGACATCTAGAAGGTGCTGGGGAGGCCAGAGGCTGATCAGGCAGTTCTAAGGCAAGGTCAGAGTCCGAGATCCGAGGCAGGGGCAGGCAGCAATGTAACTAAGTCTGTAAACATAATCCAAGGTCAGGGCAGGAGGCAATTTAGTAGAGTCCGCAAATGTAATCTAAGGTCAGGGGCAGACGTAAATCAGGCAAAGACTGTTAAACAAGACATAGGGTCTGGTACACAGTGAAGGCAGAATCACAAAAACAACTTTGCTACAGAGGACTAGACAGACTTAGAACCTAAGTTGCTCAGGCACCTTCTATACCTACCAAACCTGCCCACAACACATGGCATCCTTTATTAGATATGCTGTGCCGATGTTGAAAGTAGGAAGTAGTAATAACAATAAATTATAATGTGATTTGAATGTGTATACATAAATAATTACAGTATTACAGTGAAAGGATGAGTTTATTGGAAAAACAATACCATTGAAAAGAGGCTCCAGCAACCTGCTGGCGCCTCTAGACCGGATACAAGATGAGATACGGTTGGGCATGGAGGCAAACAGGGTCCATATTGTATCCTGCAACATATTTGCCCACATATGTTGTAGCTAGGCTTTAATAGTGGGACAGCTCCCACAAATGCTGGATTCACAATAAATCTAGTGACCTGGCAGGCCAAGGAAGTGCTTCCATCTGAAGGAGACATTCCTGGGAAACCTTTGCTGTGTGTCGGCAAGCATTACCCAGCTGAAAAATACTAATTATAAGCCCAGCCATAAGAGGCAACACATTTGGTTGCAGGATGTCCTGCACATATCACTGTACTCTCTTATCACTACTAGGTGTAACTGCCTGCAGTATTCAATGGTTCCCCAGATCACAACAGGAGCAGGTGCAGGGCAGTGTATCGCTCCACAGCAAAAGCCAGATTGCAGTACTCCCCACAAGGCATTCAACCTGACCATCATGAAATCCCAAACTGAACCTTGATTCATTGCTAAAAAACTAAACGGTTCCAGTACCTAACAGTCCAGGCTTTTGGTCATCACACAACCACATAAAAGATGATGGTGGCTTATTGTCTATAGAAGGACATGTATTGGACCTGTGATACCAAATTTCCTTCTGATGAGTGCCTTAATATGGCCAGGGCAGAGAAAGGGGTGTGTAATATGCCATGGTGGACAGTGGGACTATGGGAGCTGATCGTGGTCTGTCTAAGCTTTCCGGAGCCTTGTGTGCATACCCTCATGTAAGCACTGCTCCCAACACCTACTAACAGCTAGGTCAGAACTGTTTAGATAATGAGCAATTTGTCAAAATGACCATCAAATGCTTCTCTCAGTCCAATAATGTGCCCCTCTTCTCATAGTCTTTCAAATGGGTAAAATGTGTATATTGTATCGTAGGGGCATGTCTAGCAGTTAACAATCCACCACCAAGAGGTACACTATTCAAAAGTAGCATATGATATCCTTTTTAAAGGTAAGTGGAGAAACTCTGTTATGCCCTCTTGTGGAAAGACCTGGCTGGGTGTTTTTTTTGGGGGCAATGAGTGTACTTAAACAAAAGAAGAGGGTAAAGTTGTAGCTGAGATTAATTTGTCAAGTATGCTTCCTCTTAGCACCTTGATAGTATATGCCTTGTTATCGTCATTCAGTACCGCAGTACTAATTTGTGTTATTTGCATCATTTCATTTGGGCCATAAGTTTATTTGCAGAACATTTTTTTAGCTTTCTGCTGGGTTTTCTGACCAAACTCCGCATTATCTGTAATGTTTCACAGGGATTGCACCAACTGCCATACTGTTCCTTCTGCAGAAATCCCCCCTACACCTCCCCTTTCTATGTTAATGAGGCAAAGCAAGTAGTGTGAAACATTACTGAACAAAACATGATGGGTTTGGGTAGTTGGTCTGATGTACATTTTAGAAATCTCTGTACAGCAGTTAAAGGGGTATTCCCATCTTGCTAATTCAGCCTCACCTCAGCCAGCTCTGCTGTTCGCTTCCTTGTTTCCTGCTGCTAAGGCTGGGCAGGCTTAGGCAGTTTGAGTGAAGGCCGGCCATGCCTCCTTATGACATCACACTGAGAAGTGATTTCTTACGTGCTCATCCATGTGGAGAGAATGAGTCATCAGTCTGGCAGCCTTTGTTCCCTCCAATCCATATAGGTGCCCCTGTGCGCCTCCTATTCAAAATGTCCTCCCCTCTATGTCCATCCATTGCATTAATGCGTCCCCTTTGTTCAATACAGTACAATACGTATTCCCCCTCCTGAGGAACCCCTTTGTTGTCATATATTGTAATATCGTTGGTGGATTTAGTGGTGCATGTAAAAATTATACTCACCTCTTCTGAATGTCTGTCCCAGTCCTCCGGTCCTACTGCAGCTTGTCCTCGCTCTCCAATTATTTGAACGAACTGTCCGGGAGGCTGCGTCTGTGCTGATCTATATTCTTTTATGCAGCGTTTACTATAGAACCGTGCATGTGTGGCTCTATTTTAGACGCGGCTCAAAGGAATATAGATCAGCGCAAGCGCGGCCGCCCGGCGCCGTGCGTGTTCACAATTACAATAAGAGGCCGGACACTGCATCGCAGAAGTTATTGTGCGCAAGCGCGGCCCATGGATGTGGAAGGTGAGAGGTGGCTGTATCCATAGGATACCAACATAAACAAAGGAGAATGAAACATCTAATTTTCGGGAGAACAGTAAGAATTTTTTAATGAAATATATTTATGAAAATGTTCAATAGTGGATATATATTTAAATACACTATGATCACTAAGATGGGAATACCCCTTTAAGAACATAGTATATACAGCTGCTGCATCTATATAGGCAGTGGTTATACACCAAAAAGATATTTGCTTCCAAAATGTTGTCATCTGCCCATGAATACTACATTGCATCTTTGTCTCATCAAACTCAGTTATTTATACAATTATGAGACTCAGTTCTGACCAACCCGACCGGGAAACAGCAGAGCACTCCGAGGCTCTGCTGTTTCAGAAGCTCTTTCTGTGCATCAGAGCTACTGAAACTGAGATTGTCGAACACCACAGCTTGTTGTGCTATAAACGCTCTGTTGTTTACTGGCGAGGAGGTGGTCGGGACTGTGTCTCATCTCGCCTTAGTAATAGAGAGATCAGACAACCCCTTTGAGGCATTATCTAGATTCCTAACTTTACGTAGTCTTCTGGGACTTAGCTATTGATTACTGATTGCGTTTATAGGTCATCAGAATTAGAGCATTTTTTTTGGACAGCAGCCAATTTCTAGCATGGAAGTACTGTAGCTTAGCTCCCATTTTTAAATGGTAGCTGAGTTGCGGTACCCTGACAGCCCCACTACACAGTGGATGGAATCTTGTGCTTCCATAGTACCTCGGACATCTAAGTACTACAATTCTGTATATAGTTTAATATAATTTAATATAATAATATTATGTATTTTATTGTATGTTTCTGGCCACTCATAACCAATAAGTATATGGATAGCAAAGATTGGCAAGGGACAGTGCTATCCATACTGTTCCTCCCCTCTTGGTAGGAGTGGGCTGGAAACTGGTTCCTGTCAGAAGGGGGAGTTCCTGTCCAGAGACAGAGTGGAGCAGAAGCACAAGGCACAGCTCCTACTCCTGTTACAATTTCTCCAGAGTAATCACTTATTTTGTTGCCTCTGTTTAAATTGGTCAGCAGAGTGAACTACTTTAACTAGCATCTCAAGACAGTGCTGAAAGGTGATGGACTACTGCAGAGACACCCATTATCCAGAACGTTACTAGGCCAGCTAAATTGCCACCACTCAACCTGTCTCCATTATCCTTACTGGTACCAGAGAAGTTTTGCACTTGAAATCAGTTGCTATCAAATGTATTTCAAGTTCTATATTGCACTTAGTAAAATAGAATTTTATACATTTAATTCTGGCCTCATTCTTCAATTCTGTCTTTCCCCTGCACTGATTGCCAGTGGAAACACGTCCATAATTTTCGGTCTTCTTTCTTTTAAAAACTGATAGAACACTGACCTATAAAAGTCAATAGGACAATTCACACATCTGTTTTTAAATAGATCTGTGTGCCCAATCTGAAAAACTCACTGTAGGACCATGCAAGTATTTATATGGTTTTCCCAAAGGGTAATATTTAATGTAGCTCCATGTACTGAACCAGGAGGGAGAGAGTGATCAGGCCAGCTTAACTGTGCCAAAAAAGATGGGAATGAAAACTGAATTGTTGATTTTTTTTATTCTTGTTTGTTAAAAAGCAACAGGAAGAAAACAAGCCATGTTGGTAATATAAAAGTGGGTGGTATAATGAGGGAGCTGTTTCTAATCAGGAAAGATGTTTATTCAGCTTTATAAATAATTAAATTTAAATGACTCAGTCCTATTTACTGACATGTTGCTAAATATGTATGAAGGAGGCATAATGAGCAGTGTCCCAAATAAAAGCTCAAATTCTGTCTGTATTAATGCAAACATTTTGACATGACTCCTTCTTTTTGATTTTTCTCCTCCCCCAAAGAACAATGTTTCTAAATGCCAGTTTACAGCTGGCACCATTTTGCAATGTTCTCTCCTACGTTTTTACAAAAGAAAAATCACAGTTTTTATTCACTACCACTTGCATCTGTAAAGTAACAGAATACAGCTGCGATTGAAACATTTTACTTTTATTTGTTTCTTTTTTTTGGTTTAGAAAAGTGGTAAAAAAAAGTTTATGCATTCATTTCATCATAAAATAATATAATACAATAACCTTTGCCCTACTTATAAAATCTATTTGCTCTTACAAATTGATATCTGTAAAGTATGTATGTAATGCCACTTAATGTCTGTCAACTGACACTGATTTAAAATTTTTTGGTCTTTAACAACATTTCCCTTTATCTTCTTAACATTTACATGATATTATATGTATACATTGTTCAGCCATAATTTAAAATCCAGTGACAGGTAAAAGGACTACCTCATCCCAATGGCACCTATTACGGGGTATGATATCTTAGACAGCAAGTAAACAGGCAGTTTTTGAAGATAACGTGTTAGGAGCAAGTAAAATGGTTTGAACAACTTTGACAAGGGCCAAAAGGTGATGGCTAGTGTCTGGGTCACCATATCTCAAAAACAGCTGACCTTGCCTGGTATCCCCAACATTCGGAGCTTAGAACCTATCAAAGTGGGTGGGGAGATTAACAGGTGGACCAGCAAAAGAGTCACAGAGTCATAGTGACCCCTACCCAACTACTGAAAGTCCTTGCAATGTGCATGTGAGCATCAGAACAGGGCAATGCAGATGGTGTGGCAGAGGCTCGGCCTAATAGATTACCATCAGATCAGGTTCCAAGTGATTACCTGATTGCATGTCAGCCCTCTTATAATACTAATAAAGATGATCAATAAGAATTCAATAAACTACCATTAAAAAAAAAAAAATCCCCAAAAAATTATCGCTGCATCTAAAATGACCTGAACTTTGTCATATTATTTCTACTGCAAAATGAGCCTTGTAGAAAAAACAATGTATGAGCATTTGCAGTTGTCTTGCATGGATAAGGGAGATCCTGACACTTTATATTTAGCACTATAATTCATTTTTAGAACTTTAAAAGTTGTGTTCTTCCCTACTTCATTTTTGGTAAAAAAAAAATAGACTAAGGCTCGTTCACATCTGAGTTATCAGCTCTGTTCTTCTCTTCCATTGCAAATCCTAACAAAAAAGCTGGACAAAACGGTCCTGCATGCAAAAAAAAAATACAAAAACAAAAAAAAAAACTGAATGGATTCCATTGTGGTTAATGGGACCTCAACTTTGTTTATCTTAGCGCTGAAGCTAGTTATTTTGGTTGCTGTAATCCATTAAAAGACTAGGAAAATGAGAATAAATATATTAGAATGAGGGAACATTTGTTCACCTCTGAGTCAAGAGTGCAGGCAGTTTAAAAATAGATTTTTGTTAATTACAAGTTTGCTATTTGCTAAATTTACTTAAAGTTAATTTAGCCAGCCTTATCTAGAAGTCAGCTGAATTTACATAAATATAATCAATACTCAGTAGAAGCAAAACACTTATTTCTGATGAGATAAAATATGAACCAGCCTTATCATTTCAGGTTAATCTCTCAATTTTTTTTACATATTACATACCTAGCTGCATGAATGCCCAACAGGGAAGGGGATGGATAAGGGCAACTTATAACTGTATCAATGGCAACATCATGCTGAAACAGTTGAATCCTGCAGTAGAGCAGGGAGCTGTAGGCCACTGCCCCTCTTCACCTTGTGTTATGCAGATTACATTACACCTCCAGCCTACAGAATGTTGGGACCACACGCAGGACATCAGTATCTCAGCACAGGTGGTGTGATAATATAATTTAATTGTGCCACCTGCCCCAAGACTAAAAGTATGTATTTATTTTCCTGGGACTCAAAGGTGACAGTTATTCTAGTGTGTCACATTTATGGGACATGGCTACTTTTTAGAGAGTCACATAAGACATTAATCATTATGGGACAATGGACATTATCAATTTTTATGGGGGCACTCAAGGGCATTATCACTTTTAACCACTTTAGCCCCCTTAGCTTAAACCCCCTTAATGACCAGACCACTTTTTACAATTCTGCACTACACTTCTTTCACGGTTTATTGCTCGGTCATACAACTTACCACCCAAATGAATTTTACCTTCTTTTCTTCTCACAAATATAGCTTTCTTTTGGTGGTATTTGATTGGTGCTGAGATTTTTCGTTTTTCTGATATTAATCAAAAAAGATGATTCATTTTCTCAAAAAAGTGTATTTTTAACCTTTTCTGGTAAAATTGTTCAAATATAATTACATTTCTATACAATTTTTGTCAGAATTTATTGTGCTACATGTCTTTGATAAAAAAAAAATCCAATAAGTGTATATTTATTGGTTTGCGCAAAAGTTATAGCGTTTACAAACTATGGTGCAAAAAAGTGAATTTCCGCATTTTGAAGCAGCTCTGACTTTCTGAGCACCTGTCATGTTTCTTCAGGTGCTAGAATGCCAGGAAAGTATAAATACCCCCCAAATGACACCATTTTAGAAAGAAGACACCCCAAAGTATTCGTGGAGGGGCATGGTGAGTTTATATATAATTTAATTTTTTTTCACAAGTTAGCGGAAAATGACACTTTCTGAGAAAAAAAATAAAATAAAATAAAGTTTCCATTTCTGCTAATTTCTGGCAAAAAAAAAAAAATCTCAGACGGACTCACTATGCCCCTCAGTGAATACCTTGGGGTGTCTACTTTCCGAAATGGGGTCATTTGTGGGGTGTGTTTACTGTTCTGGCATTTTGGGCGGGGCTAAATTGTGAACAACCTTGTACAGCCTAAAGGTACTCGTTGGACGTTCGGCCCCTTTACGCACCTAGGCTGCAAAAAAGTGTCACACATGTGGTATCGCCGTACTCAGAAGAAGTAGGGCAATGTGTTTTGGGGTGTATTTTTACATATACCCAAGCTGGGTGAGAGAAATATCTCTGTAAATTGACAACTTAACAAATTAAAAAGTTGTCATTTACAGAGATATTTCTCACACACAGTATGGGTATGTATAAAAATACACCCCAAAACACATTGCCCTACTTCTCCTGAGTACGGCGATACCACATGAGTGACACTTTTTTGCAGCCAAGATGAGCAAAGGGGCCCAAATTAAAACGAGTACCTTTAGGATTTCACAGGGCATTTTTACGCATTTGGATTCCAAACTACTTCTCACGCTTTAGGGCCCCTAAAATGCCAGGGCAGTATAAATACCCCACAAGTGACCCCATTTTAGAAAGATGACACCCCAAGGTATTCTGTGAGGGGTATGGTGAGTTCATGCAAAATTTTATTTTTTGTCACAAGTGGAATATGCGACTTTGTAAGAAAAAACAAACAAACAAAAAAAACTATTTCCGCTAACTTGCGCCAAAAAAAAAATCATCTATGAACTCGCCATGCCCCTCACTGAATATCTTGGGGTGTCTTCTTTCTAAAATGGGATCACTTGTGGGGTATTTATACTGCCCTGGCATTTGAGGGTCTCCGCAATCATTACACGTATAGCCAGCATTAGGAGTTTCTGCTATTCTCCTTATATTGAGCATACGGTTAATGAGATTTTTTTTTCCGTTCAGCCTCTGGGATGAAAAAAAAAAAATTAACGGCACAGATTTCTTCATTTGCATCGATCAATGTGGATGAAAATATCTCTGCCAAAAAATGTGCAAAAAGAAAAAAAAAAGAGGGGAAAGGACATAGGAGTGCTTGCGAAGTAAAGCTGCGATCGCAAATTTTCAAAAGTTATCTTCATAGTGCCGCAGGGATTTTACAGTGTTTTTGCAGTGATCAGAAAAAAAAAAATCTGCCACTGCGGTGGGGCGGACTGAACGCAAGTGTGCTCACAAGATTAGGCCTGATCGGGCGAACACTGCATTTTTTGTAGAGCCTAAGGTGACTGTAATGTACTGATATACTGTAGATCTGATTGCGATCAGTCTTGATCACTTACAGATACTATATAGTACTAGTGCTGATTAGCGACAGCGATGACGCTAATCAGCGACTAATCAGTGACTGCGGTGCAGTGTGCGCTAACTACCTAACAAGTAGCTAACTAACTGGTGGTGATAAGGGACCCTTAGGCCACATGCACACATCTGCAATTTTGTTCCGCATTTTGCGGAATGGAATTGCAAACCCATTCACTTCTATGGGGACAGACTTTGTCCCTCTCGGATCCGGAATTGCGGATCCGCACTTCCGTTCCGCAAAAATATAGAACATGTCCTATTCTTGTCTGCAATTGCGGACAAGAAAAGGCATTTTCTATATAGTTTTGGCAATGTTCGAATCCGCAAAATGCGGAAAACACATTGCCGGTGTCCGTGTATTGCGGATCCGCGGATCCATGGATCCGTAAAACACATATGGACGTCTGAATGGAGCCTTACAGGGGGGTGATCAATGACAGGGGGGTGATCAGGGAGTCTATATGGGGTGATCAGGGGTTAATAAGCGGTTAATAAGTGACAAGGGTGGGAGTAATGTAGTGTGGTGCTTGGTTCTACTTACAGAGCTGCCTGTGTCTTCTGGTGGTCGATCCAAGTAAATGGGACCACCAGAGGACCAGGTAACAGGTATATCAGACGCTGTTAACAAAACAGCGTCTGATATACCTATTTGATGCTTTTTATTTAACATCTACAGCCTGCCAGCGAATGATCATCGCTGGCAGGCTGTAGTATAACTTTCATGCTGCACGTCGCTGTGAACGCGCGCTCATGCGCACGCACGTTCACAGGAAATCTAGCGTCTCGCGAGATGACGCACCGATGCATCAAGGAGGAACATCCCGGCCGCCCGCAGGACGCATCCCTGCGTTAGGCAATCGGGAGGTGGTTAAAGGGGGCAATCATGGGCCATTATTAATTTTTAAGGGGGTACTCAGGAGAACATTATTATTTTTTTTAGGGGGTACATTATTATATTTTTAGAGGGGCACTCACGGGACATTACTTTTCAGGGGACAGCCAATGGGATATTATTACTTTTTACTGGGCACTTAGGTCATTATTTCCTTCAAATGGGCATACAGCAGGCATTATTACTGTCTATAGAGCAAATTGTTTCTATGATTACTTACTTGGCAGAATGGGAGGCTGTAGTTCGGGGAAAAGTAGAAGGATTCTTAAAAAGTGAGGAGCCAAAGATGTCTGTTGCAAATTCTGTAGACAAAAGCCATAGATGGAAGAAGTCATGAAGGTGTTGAGGATTGGATAGAAAAAGTTAACAACTCTATTCAAAGAACAAGTGCATCAACTGTATAGTAATTGTATGGTACAGTATGCAGAGTATTTGTGTAACACAAATATCTATTACTGCATGGTTACTGTATTGGAGTAATAGTCTTTGTATAGTAGATTTTATTCAGTAACAGTATGTTGGTAACTTGAGGTGAACGAGGTTACCAAAAATTTGATTCAGCTGCTTTGCCGAATTTCACAAAGAAATTTGATTCATTCGAAATTACTTTGTCATGAATCACATTGCACTGTATGTGGAGGACGCAATGACGGGTAACAGTGATAGGTCTGCCCCCGTCATTGAACCCCCAGATGCCACGTTGAGGCCCACTTAGGCAATAGATGTCTTTTTCATCCCCCCATTGTGGTAAACCTCTACTCATCCGAACTAGAAATGAGTAAGCCTTTTAAAAATTTGTTTGGTTTCAGGTTCACTAAATTTTTTTAAAAAAGTTTGTTTCACACCCGAATTGTTTGTACTTGAACCAAAATTGTTCCAATTGCCCTGAAGATTTGTATATAATATCCTCTAATTACCTAGGACTTTTAGAAAAAGATGTTATTTTTTGTTAATTGTTTATGAATTTTTGCTTTTTCCCTCCCCTTCCTCCTCCCTAAGTTCTTAAACGCAATGATAGCAAACACAAAAAGTTAGAGTGACACTGGCATAGGTAGCTATGGACAAATGCATGGCTGATGGCATTGATGAACATGGTTTTGAAAAACACACTCGGCTATCACATATGTTATACTTTTTCATATTCCAAAGCTTCCCCTTATCAGGGATAGATGGTGTTTAAACACACACAATGTTATGGGGAAAAAGAGGGGCTTTTTGGTGGACCAAGCATCCAAAAATTATACCTTAACTGCGTCAGAATGAAGCACAATTTAGGACCACTGGGGTTGTTCACTCTAAAGCTGCTCCTAGAAAACCACAGCAATTTCTGAATTAGATTTTACTGTACAAATTTGCATTGACCAGTGTAGGGGGCATTGGGTATAATTAGTTGGGTTCATTAGTGCTTAGATGTCTCCATTAAGGATTTATCAACAAATTCCACCATGCTATAACACTTGTAAAGACATCTGCAAACATATTGTTACTGGACTTAGGAAGTGCTAGAGCACTGCACATGTGCCTTTCTCATCTAACTAGATTTAAAAAACTTTGTTGATGCTCTGAGAGCCATCATCTATGTCTCTTACTGATAAGTGGGCCGGCTTAAAAGGCTGTATTACACAACCCGATTCTGCAGGTGATTGTTGGGAAGGAATAGTTCCTTCCCGGCAATTGCATGCTCACTAGTTGAGGAGGCCACTGCCATTACATGCAGTGATCTCCTCTACAACATGAGGAGGAGTGATTGTTATGCCATTGCTCGTCCCTATGCTTTCTAGTTATTTGCTGGCAGCAGATCCTGATTAGAGAGCACGATCTGCCGCTGGAAAAATCGTGATCTCTAAGCATGCTGAAAGATCACGATTGCCCGATGAACGAGGATTTTCTTGTTCATCAGGTAATTTCATGCACTCCTCCTGAGGAAGCGGATCACGCGAAACGCGCGTCGAGGAGCGTTTGTACCTATCTCCATTACCCTGTCACTATTAGGTAAAAAATTGTCCTATTGCCGTTAATGTTACTTGGTGGTCTGTTGACCCTGATTCTTAGGTAACTGGTTTGCTTATTTATTTGCACGATTTTGCACGCCACCACGGTCTATGATTGATGGTTAGCAGTTTGTCTGCAATGATATTTATCACATTGGCCGTGTAGGGCGCATGCTGTGATTATAAATATGTGCATATTGTTTCTCTAATTTGGCATTAGCCATTCCTTACAGTATGTATTTAGGGTGAAGGTACCATGTACCTGCTGTGTCCTGCATTTTTACTATTTTTTTGCTATATATTATCTTTTGATTAGTGTTTAATAAAAACTGATTTTTTACTTATCATTTGTTTTTTTGTGATTTATATTAGTGTGTTGAGTGTACATGCTTGGGGAGAGCTCCCAGTAAGTATATATAGGGTGCGTTATACCCCCATTTTGACCGTAAGTGTTGTAATACATCAGGTAATTGGTGTCAGCATTACACTGCCAGATGATCGCTAACTAGCATCAATATGAATGCTCTTAAGTGATCATCCTGCCAGTGTAATACATGCTTTATGGCTGGTTCAGCCAATAAACCAGATCAGATGAATTGTTGTAAATATTCCCTTTGGAAACAATTTCTGCTGTTTACCCTGCTGCTATACCCCCCATTCAGACACATACTGAAATCTACTCAACAACAAAGATTTTTTTAAGGATTGTTTATTTAACACTGTGTGGCAATTAATTTTCAAATTGGAAATGCTGTTTTACAGTTGTCTAGCTGCACAGGTAGGTGTTTTTCATGTTTCTACTACACTAGTCTGACCAGTCACCTACAAGAAGAATGGCTTCTCCTCTATGGTACTTGACTGATTCATATTTATTTAACTGGCAGTTATACTATTGATAGAGGCATGTTTTCTGAAATTAAAAATACACTACCAGGAAGTAGATAACAAAGTTGAATTACAATGTAAGTCTGTTTTAAGACGCGCATGTTGTCGACGTCATTGATTGTAGCCGGAAGAAGCGCAAGACAGCGCGAAACGGCCGTCGCTACCTCATGTGCCTCTTGCTGTAGGCGTCCGCCCATTCCCTGAACTGAATTTGCTGTTCAGCATTTGCAATAAATGAAGATTCGCAGTGGTGAGTGCCGCCTTTTTCTTTACTTTTTCTACCGATACATCATCATTTACTTTATTTTTGGCTGGCACCACCGTTACTGCCATCCACCCACTGCCGCTCAGAACCTCACCAATTAGGAGCGCTTGGCGCGGTGCTGCCCTGCTATTTTCTTCCTGTGCATACACATTATATCCTTCATTTTATTAGGGCTGTTGCACACATTTGCCTAAAAGCGCGAGAAAAAGACTCCTGATAAAAGAGGTCTGGTTGATTCACTATGTCTGAGGATACGGCACCGGACATCAATACGGGCAGAGAAGGGTCGGACGCCTTTTTCATTGAGTGCAACTCAAAAGATACTTTGCACTCTATGAGCACAAGGACTTTAGAGATCCATGTTTCCCAGTTGGCTGATCGGGAAGTTCGTTTGTTTTGGACCATCAATTCCCTGAGGTCGTACAAAGAAAGTGGCAAAGTTCCACGGGGTCTTAGAATTTTTAAAGAGCTGGCTCAATTTGAAGATGACCTTACTTTCAATACTGAATGGAAAGAGCTGCATATGACCTTCTCACTACAGATTCAGCAGTTAGTTCTGCGAAGAAATGAGCAGGAATACGAAGTGGTGAATGATGATCTCAAAAAAACTAAATAGATCTTATGCACAAGGCTAACCGAGGCCCAATTCCAGTCATTTGAGAAGCGTCTCAACAAAAAGCTGGTGTTAACACAAAATGACATAAAAGAACGTAAGAAAGACAAATTCTTGCGCGATAAACGGGACTATGACACGGGACGGGTATTTGACTAGAATCGTAGGAGACCAAGGAGAAGATGCCCTGTTCGGAAAAATAAATCCGACATCTGGACCACCGACTCCAGCATTTCGGACGACCCAAACTCCGCAGTCGATCAAAATCAGCACAAGACCCCTTTCAACCCCGCACTCGACGAGGGGGGAGAAGGAGGAAACGGCAGGGTCAGAAGGTCGACTCGCAAACAAGTTTCCGCCAGCCTGTATCTCAGTCCTAAATCGAGGACTGGGATACAGTCTCGTTGAACAGTTCGACAGAGTGTCTTTTGAGATAGATCTGTATAAAGCAGTGTGCAAATTGTTTCTACGCAAATCCTTTGCCGACGCCCCACCCAGAGTTCAGATGACCAGAGAAGGTGAAATTCCAGTATCCCTTGACCACTTGGGCTTCTTTGAGGAAGGGAAATTTGATGACATGGAACGGGAATGCCTGAGACTTTTAAGTGACATTTCTGCATCGGATGAACTTGAGGAAGAACATAGTGCCTTCGCCGGAGGGATAAAATCTGTATTCTGCCCCCCTATGCCCCCCGGTGGTGGCATCGACATCTCTTATAAGAGAGTGCTAATAATAATATGCGTGCCCTTTTGTATCCCAGGGCCCCTGCTAATATCACTGTAGATGAACAGAAGGCATTACTCTGGTTACAGAGACGTACAGATGTCGTAGTCAAACCGGCGGACAAGGGGGGTAATGTAGTGGTGATGACAACAGAATACTACTATGGTGAAGCAATGAGACAGTTGTCTGATGCTGGCACCTATGAGAGGTTACCCGGCGATCCCACGGAAACTTTGCGAAAGTCACTTATTTGTCTATTCGAGAGATTTGTTGATAAGGTTTTTTTGGCTAACAATGTGCTAGATAAATTGGTTCCTACTTGCCCACGCAAGCCATCCTGATATTTCTTGCCTAAGGTGCACAAGTCACTGACCCAACCCCCTGGCAGACCCATCGTGGCGGGGATTGGGTCGGTGACTGAGCCCTTGTCCAAGTACCTAGATTGGTTGTTGCGGCCAGTGTTGCGCAAGTCTCCCACCTATTTACGAGACACCAAGGACTTCCTTGTGGCCCTGGAGGATATCCAGTGGCAGGAGTGTTGGTGCCTTGTTTCTTTGGATGTAGAGAGCCTATACACCCGGATACCACATGGCCCGGGTGTGGCAATGGTTCTCGAGACGCTCCGCAACACTGGCAAAAGCGAGGTTTATCGAGAGTTTATAGAAGAGGCACTGAATTTTGTTCTAACGAACAATACTTTCAAGTTTGGCCACACCTGGTATAGGCAGTTGCATGGTACGGCCATGGGTACTCCCGTGGCTTGTACCTTTGCAAATATCTACCTCAGCAAATTGGAGGACAGATATGTTTTCGATATTAGCAACCCTTTTATTCATCTGATACAGATTTGTCCGTTATGTGGATGATGTCTTCATGGTGTGGAAGGGAAGGCGGGCAGAATGCTTTGAATTTGTGGCCTATTTAAATTCTGTGAATGACATGAATATGCTATTCACTTTGAACTTTGGGGGAACCACTCTTGAATTCCTTGATGTGCACATCTCCATAGTAGATGGGGCCATCATCACAGAAACTTTTCGCAAGTCCACTGCGTCTAATTCCCTTCTGCACCATGATAGTTTCCATCCACATAGCGTAAAGGAGGCAATCCCCTATGGCCAATTCATATGCCTTAGGCGCATTAACAACACTGATGCTGGCTATGATAAACAGTCAGCTGAGTTGAAATCAAGATTTCTACAGAGGGGCTATTCCAGTAAAGTGGTCGATAGGGCGTATACTAGAGCTCAATCTAGAGCACGGCCTGACCTCTTGTATGGAACAGGTATTAAAGATCAGAAGGGGGAGGATAGCGATAGGTTTGTGTTTGTTTTCAAATTCAGCCCACTAGCTAATCATATCAAACATACGATCATAAGTAATTGGGACTTACTCAGGACAGAATCTGGTTTGGGAGCCATCATTCACAACAGACCCCTCATTACCTTCAAAAGAACATGTACCATTAAGGACAAACTAGTGAGTAGTGTTTATAAGGAGGTCGATACTGGCAGCAGTTGGCTCACTAGCCATAGACCAATCGGTAATTTCCCATGTGGGAATTGTTTTTTTTGCCAGTACAATTGCCGTAGAAAGATCTTCTCCATATGTGGAGTGCACCACAGAGTAACACAGTTTATCAATTGTAGGACGCAATTTGTGGTATATGTGGTCCTGTGCACCTGTGGCGCTTTCTACATTGGAAAAACGATCAGGCCCCTTTTTTAGGGAGCATTTGTACTCAGTGCACTCTGGGAAGGGCTGCCCCAGGCTTATCGAGCATGTGCAAAGGGATCACAGTGGTGACACGAAATGTCTCAGTTTTGGAGAACTGGAGGCTATCCCCCCTCCACCTCGAGGTGGGGATAGACACCGTTTCCTCCTCCAGCGAGAAGCACGATGGATCATTCGCACTGACGCGATGGGCCCCGGGTGGTCTTAACGAGCGCAATGACCTCAGTGTTTTTATCTGAGCTTACTTTATCCCCGGTGGGTCACCGGGTCCTATAATGTATTACCATCAGCCTTAAAGCTATGACAATTTGGTGTCATAGCATGAATGTTTGTCTTACTCTACAGCCGTGTGTGATCACAGGCCCATCACTGTATTATGTATGTTGGTACTGCGCATGAACGGGCGTCCTTGTTGCTTAGCAACTTGGCAAATAAGTATGTTTTAAGACTCGCATGTTGTCGACGTCATTGATTGTAGCCGGAAGAAGCGCATGACAGCGCGAAACGGCCGTCGCTAACTCAAGTGCCTCTTGCTGTAGGCGTCCACCCATGCCCTGAACTGAATTTGCTGTTCAGCATTTGCAATAAATGAAGATTCGCAGTGGTGAGTGCCACCTTTTTCTTTACTTTTTCTACCGATACATCATCATTGACTTTATTTTTGGCTGGCACCACCGTTACTGCCATCCACCCACTGCCGCTCAGAACCTCACCAATTAGGAGCGCTTGGCGCGGTGCTGCCCTGCTATATTCTTCCTGTGCACACTTTCCTATGAAGGAGGAGAATGGGGGGGGGGTGCAGTCACTAATGTAGGTGGTAGCGGAAATCCTGATGGAAGTAGGGCCTGCAATAAGAGATGAGCGAATTTCTCAAAAATTCGATTTGGCCAGTTCGCCGAATTTTCCTGAAAAATTTGCTTTGATCCGAATTAAATTAAAAATTAAAAGAATCGCATTAAAAAACTGCTATTTTCGGTCTGAATAGAGAATTTATATAGGGGTAGAACACTGTGCCTTGCAGTAAAACGCATAGGGAGTGGGCTGGGGCAGTGAAATAATATTGTGATTCAATTTGACAAGCAGATGACAGGCGTTGCTATTATAATCACTGCAAACTTCACTTATTTGGGAAGTCACGGCCGGACCAAACCTGACCAAATAACTCAAGTATTAACTCAGCCTTACAGGTCCACCTAGCATCGAGAAGAAATGCATTCTTTTTATTCCCTCATCAGCTTATTCCACATAGGTGTCTACAGAACCTGTTCTTTTAAACGCTTATACAAGTAGAGTCCCCCTTACAGAGTGGAGAGGGTGTCAGCAGTAAGTTTGTGTTGAAGTCCCTGATTACTTTGCCCTTCCTCTGATCCGTCAGAACAATAACCCACAAAAAACGGATCCTGTCTGGGGAGCATACACCTTCACTCGGTCAGCATTTGCTCAATAATCCATCGGCATTGCTAATGCACAAAATAATTTAATATTGTAAAATCCGGTGCAGCATGGGGGCCCCTTATTGGCTTTTACACACTTTCAAAATAATCCTTTAGTGGGGCGAATAGATGCCGGATGAACCAGAAGCTCCATGACCTTCCAAGGAGCAGCTGTTGGGAGCAGAGCTTCATTTCTTAGACGTAGGTCTAGTGCAGGGGTTATACAAAGACCCTCTCCATCTCCGTGCATCACAGGATGCCTTCCTTTTGATTTCCATGATGACTGGGAACCGGTGATGTTTTCACCGGACGATGATACTGGGGCCTGGTTGGGGGTTTAAATCTTGACTAACTTTATGACTTCGGGGCTCCAAGCTATCTTGAACCTTTGTCTTCTCATTGTCTCAAGCTACTGGAGGCCTGTTCATGCCAGACAGGTTGCCCCCAGAGGTATATTGGTTGATGAGCAGCCAATACTGCACTATTAAAAGAAAATAGCAGGAGGGAGCAAGTAGATATGAAAATAATATACTCCTTTACTGGTACACCTAATAATTAAAATAGTATAAAATAATCAGTAAAAATGAAACTATGCAATAGCGTATATCAGAATAAAAGGAAAGAGCATCACATGTAAAAACATCCTGTGGACTGCCTGCAGTGCAGCCCGTCAGCTGTTGATGGTAATGGTGGCTAAAAGTCACTGTCACATTGACAAATATCAGTGGTGTTCCAAAAGGAGGATCTATATGGTTGCAATCCGTCCTTATGGAGTATGTTTAAATACAAACTCTACCGCATATATGTGCCAATAATGCTCACAGCAGTCTCTAAATGGATTAAATGAGGTACTGGTGTGGGCTACCAGGCATACAGTTCAAATGCAGGAGTTCGTTTATTCACTGTAATAAGGTCACCGCAGTATGAGTAGCAGTTATGTTATAGCACCTTTCTCCCCTGTATACCGGACCGACCGTCCGCCTTACCTCTTGGAGCGATCGCTGAGTGAAACCTCCTATACACCAGCGGCGTCCCACGTGGTGACCTGGCATCTACACGGCATCCCACGTGACTCTGGGAGGAGGCGAAATGCTCTAAATGAGGGAGGAGGTCTGGGTCCTAGTATCTGGACGTTCAGATGTAATTCTCGGCGTCCGATATGCTGGCAATGGGGAGAAGGAGAAAAAGGCTTTGGTTCGTCTTAAATTCCTTTCAACAGCTGTTCCAGATGAGCACTATTGTGTGGGGAGGATAATCAGGACCAGCTGCTATCCCCTATAAGACAGGGAGAGGTGCACGCGCGTGCTCTATAGCACCTCAGATGACACCTGAGGATGGATGCGGCAATAAGCCGGAGGACGCCTGCGTCTCTTATAAGGTAAGCCAGCCCTGGGACCCATGGTGCTGAGCTGTGCAGACAGGGATCTGTCCTCCTGCGGTGGGGACACAGAGCCAATGCTGACACTGTGATCTTTCTGTGACGCAGCAGATAATCGGACACTGGTTGGGGTATGGTCTAAAAAACAACCCAGATCTGTCTCTCTGTCTACCTCTCCGAGATAATCTGAGATGTGAACCGTTCTATTTTCTGTTGTAATAATGCTTCCAACTTGACAAAATTAGTATGTTCACTAAACTTTTTTGTTTGTGTGATACTTTCTTTCAATTCAACTTCACTTTTAGCTAGTAACTAGAGTTGAACGGACACCTGGAAGTTTGAGTTTGACGGGTTCAGCCGAACTTCACAAAAAATATCGGGTTTGGGATCCAAACTTAAACCAAACTGGACCACGAACCCGAACCCATTGAAGTCAATGGGAACCTGAACTTTTGGGCACTAAAATGGCTGTAAAAAAGTCCTGGAAGGGGCTAGAGGGCTGCAAAAGGCAGAAAAATGTGGATAACTGCCCTGCAAACAACTGTGGATAGGGAAATGACTTAAAATAAAATAAATAAAAATTTAAAATCAAAATCTTGATCTAGGAGGAGGAAATGGATGTGGAGTAGGAGGTTGAGGAGGAGTCAGGTGGGAATGCCATTAGCAGCGCGTCTACCAGCGTGTGTTTGTAGTCACGCATCTTTTGATCATTAACAGACGTTTTTACCAAATTTGGTTCCCTGTCAGCAATGCACAGCAGGGTTTTTTTCGCCGGCAAAATGGGGTTCATGTCACCCACAAATGGAACAGACAATTTTAAAAAATGTAGGCCCCTGGCATCCATACAGAGCAGGGGTTTATTCATAGCAAAATGGGGGTAATTTCACCCACCAATGGAACAGATGATTATAAAAAATATAGGCCCCTGGCACCAAGGCAGAGGAGGGGTTTATTTACGGCAAAACGGGGTTCATGTCACCACCCATCAATGGAACAGGCGATTTTTAGAAATGTAGGCCCATGGCACCCAGGCAAAGGGGGGGGGGTTGATTCACGGCAAAACGGAGTTCATGTCACCCACCAATGGAACAGACGATTTTTTAAAATGTAGGCCCCTGGCACCCAGGCAGAGGAGGGGTTTATTCATGGCAAAAATGGTAATATTGCACCCAACAATTTAAAAGAAGATTTTTCAAATTTTCGGTCCCTGTCACCTATACAGAGCAAGGGTTTGTACCTGGCAAAAATGGTAAATATTTTACGCAACAATTCAAAAGAAGATTTTCCGCATTTTCGGTCACTGTCACCTATGCAAAACAGGGGGTTGTACCCGGCAAAAATGGTAATATTGCACCCAACAATCTAAAAATAGATTTTTCAAATTTTTGGTCCCAGTAACCTATGCAGTGCAGGGTTGCTTGACACCAAAAAATTGGAATATGTTAATCCCTGAACTCCCAGACGGATTAACTATATTATTGTCCCCGACACATATGCAGCGCAGGCCGCAAAGGTAATTCCTGGCCTTAAAAAATATGATTTTTTCACCACCCATTATTAACATGGATTTAAGTGGTATATTTTGGGGTGTAGGACCTCATCGCTCTCAACATCATCTTCCACCCAGTCTTCACCCCTGCCCTTTTTGTCAGTCTGCACACCGCAGAAAGCCGCAGCACTTTGCACCTGTGTTTCGTCATCATCAGAGACGTGCTGCGGTGGTCTTCCCATGTCCTCATGCTCAAACCTAAGTGGTTGGGCATCCGTGCACTTAAGCTCTTCCACTTCTAGGGCAGGGCTATGGTTATGGCCCTGGGAAACCCTGCCAGCAGAGTCATCAAACAGTATAAGAGACTGCTGCATGACTTGGGGCTCAGATTGCTTGGCTGATTTGCAAGGGGGTGAGGTAAAAGACTGATGGGCATGGGCTGCAGGTGCCAACTCTGAGCTTTCAGAAGGGGACGGGGTGGGGGACAACGTCCGCTCCCAGCAACAGGAGCTCCACCAACAGCACCATGGCCATGTCCTCATTATTATTTGCGTTCACCCACCAAACTAACAGATGGTTTATCTCCGGTGTCAATTTAACTGCCAATAGTCAACAATTAAGTTCACTAACAGCAAGGCAGTGCCCGTGTCATAAACAGAATATATTTCTTTAGGTCACACAACAGTGTAATGGAGCAATTCAATACAATTACTTCACTATCACCAAAAATTTCAAACCAACAATGTAAAAGCAGAAGTTAATGGTTTAATTTGACTGGTAGAAATGCAGCCTACACCACAAATGTGCTATCTACCTCAAAACTACAGAAATGCAGTATGTCACTGCTAAATTTTAAAATAAGTTTTTGTGCGTTGTATGCCAAACTGATCTGTGGAACGACCATACAGGTTTATTTCTCCCAAGTACAGAAATGCAGTATGTCACTGCTAAATTTAAAAATACGTTTTTGTGCGTTGTATGCAAAACTGCTCTGTAGAACAACAAAACGGGTTTATTTCCCCCAAATACACAAATGCTGTATGTCACTGCTAAATTTTAAAATATGTTTTTGTGCGTTGTATGCAAAACTGCCCCGTGGAATAACAATACGGTTTTATTTCCCCCAAATACACAAATGCTGTATGTTACTGCTAAATTTTAAAATACATTTTTGCGCATTGTATGCAAAACTGATCTGTGGAACTACAATACGGGTTTATTTCCTACAAAAGCACAAATGCAGTATGTCACTGCTAAATTTAAAAATAGGTTTTTCAGCATTCCATGCAAAAGTACTCTGTGGAACAGCAATACGGGTTTATTTCCCCCAAATACACAAATACTGTATGTGGCGCAAGAAAAAACTTAGAGGGGCACTCTCCCCATATGAAAACACATATGGCTTCACCTCAGTATATAGGACAAAGCTTTAATAAAAATTCACAATAAAACAATGCAGAAAGGAGGGGCCACAGTCCAACAATATACAGTTCAGCTTGATCTACAGATAACTACCTCCATAGAAGTTGCTAAAAAATATATATCTATATGGATCCAAATGAAAAAGGATACCTTATTGCATACTTATATGCAGATGCTCATACTCCAGTGTAGTCTTTCAATACTGTCCTTAAAGTATACAATAGGGATCTTAATAAAATCCATTAAAACCTAAATGCTCCAGTCTGGTTCACAATCTGTCCATAGAAACTTATATGCATTCTGCTGTAACTGTCTGCTATAATGCCAGGCCGAGCTGTAAGTGTTAATAGCAGCAAAACCAAAGTGTCAAATCTCTTCTTCTATCTGTTGGATAGGAGAGCTATACAGATCAGTGCTGAATAGTGGCCGGAATAGATGTACCGACCTGGCAGCTGTATTATATGCCGCTCCTCCGTGGACCCCACATGGAAAGCAAAGTAGCACTTGTTCTCCCGACGTGGAGCGGCCTCCGCTGCTGAGCTTCTCACCACACACGCTGCATTCAACATGGTGTCACGGGCCTGCACGTGGCGTCCCACGTGACTCGGAGGAAGCGCTTACGATCGGGGCACTTGGTTACGCTGGTAGTTCTCAGGGTCCTAGCGTCCTGGCTTCTTTTTGATTCCAGTGGAGAAAAAGCCTTTTCTTTTTCTTTATTTCATAGTGGATAAATGCATATATGTATGCATAGGCTCACTAGTGAGACCAAACGCGTTTTGTGGACACTCCCTTCTTCAGCAGTGGTACATCTGTAGATCAAGCAGAACTGTATGTTGTCGGATTGTGGCCCATACTTTCTGCATTGTTTTATTGTGAATTTTTATTAAAGCTTTGTCCTATATACTGTGGTGAAGCCATATTTGTTTTCATATGGGGAGAATGCCCCTCTAAGTTTTTTCTTGTGCCACGTTTTCTGTATAGGCCTTAGGGTGAGACCATTAGAGGAGTGCACCTCCTATCTATTGCCGAAAGGTGGGTGTAGCTGTTAGAATTTATTTCAAATGCTGTATGTCACTGATAAAATTTAAAATACGTTTTTGTGCATTGTATGCAAAACTGCTCTGTGGAACTACAATACGGGTCTGTTTCCTACAAATACACAAATGCTGTATGTCACTGCTAAATTTTAAAATATGTTTTTGTGTGTTTTATGCAAAACTGCTCTATGTAAAACAATACAGGTTTATTTCCCCCAAATACAGAAATGCAGTATGTCACTGCTAAATTTTAATATAGGTTTTTGTGCATTGTATGTCAAACTGCTTTGTGAAACAACAATACGGGTTTATTTCCCCCAAATAGAGGAATGCAGTAGGTTACTGCAAAATCTTAAAATAGTTTTTTTTAGCGTTCTATGCAAAAGTGCTCTGTGGAACAACAATACGGGTTTATTTCCCTCAAATACAGATATGCAGTATGGTTCCCATTATGCAAGACGGAAAACAAAGTCCTGTGGACAGGACTTTGTTTTCCGTCTTGCATAATGGGACCCAGACGGATCCGTTATGCTTTCCCTTAGACTTGTATTATGACAGAAAGCAAACGGAATACCTTTTAAAGGCATTCCGTTATTTTCCGTTATAACCCTGTTATAACGGAAAGCAATAACGGAATTCTTAACGCTAGTGTGAACCCACCCATAAGTGAAGCACTTCATGCAGAATACAAGATTTTTTTCCACCAAAATATTTCAAAAGAGATTTTACCGCATATAAGTGCAGTGCTTAATGCAGAATACAAGATTTTTTCCAATGAAATAATTCCAAAAAGATTTTACCACATATAAGTGCAGCGCTTCATGCTGAATACCAGATTTTTTTCCAGTGAAATAATTACAAAATGATTTTACCGCATACAAGTGCAGCGCTTAACGCAGAATGCAAGATTTTTTTCCAATGAAGTAATTAAAAAAATATTTTACCGCACATAAGTGAAGCGCTTTATGCTGAATACAAGATTTTTTTCCACAAAAAAATTTAAAAAGAGATTTTACTGCAGCACTTAACGCAAAATATATGTTTTTTTCCAATAAAATAATTCAAAAAGATTTTAGCCGCATATAAGTGCAGCTCCTTATGCTGAATACAAGATTTTTTTCCAAAGAAATAATCCAAAAACGATTTTACCGCATAAAGGTGCAGCGCTTAACGCAGAATACAAGATTTTTCTCCAATGAAATAATTAAAAAAATATTTTACCGCATATAAATGCAGCGCTTCATACTGAATACAAGATTTTTTTCAAATAAAATAATTCAAAAAAGATTTTACTTCATATAAGTGCATTTATCGCACAATCCAAGATTTTTTTCGAGGGAAATAATAAAAAAAAATAATTGTTACCGCATATAACTGAATCGCTAATCGCCAACTATCTCTTTCTTTTTCTACTGATTTATGCCTCTAAAGGCTTTACCACATATAACTGGAACAGTGAACGCCGACTATATTTTTCCACGTATATACGCCAATAAGGGCTTTTCAACAGAGGTTAAAAGGCTCTCTGTCCGTTAAAAAAAAAACAACAGCGCCTAAGGCAGAGTGATCTGAAGTGAAAGGGACGTAGCGGAGGAAGTACGTCCGTGCTGGAAGAGCAAGACAAGGTCCTCGTGCCGTTTTTGTGATGCAGAAAAGCCCCCGCAGTGTCCAGTAAGCAATACCGCAGATGGTGTGAATTAGTTCCCATTTTTGTGCTGGGTTAGTGTATAGTATATTCACCTGTCTTGGTGCACCACTCTTATGGACGTCATCACGTAAGCACGCAGTGTGTGAAACGTAAATACAAAATTTTACTGCAAGGTAATTCATTCCATTCCACAAAAAGGAATATCCCACATATGACTACAGCACAGAACGCTGAATATATCTTTATTCTTTTACAAAATCATGACACCAAAGGCTATACACATACTGCCTGCAATACGCCAGTAAATGCTTTACCAGATATAACTGCAACAGTGTACTGAGAATATATTTTTCTTGTAGTACTGAAATACAACCCTATATGCTTTCACCACAAATAACTGCAACAGTGCAATGCGTATATATTTTTCTTTTCTGAATGAAATACGCCCTATACGTTTTCAACAGAAATCACTGCAACACTGCAGTTCGTATATATATTTTTCTTTTTTTACTGTAATATGCCCATATACCCTTTCACCAGAAATAACTACAGAAGTTACCCGAGAATATATATTTCTTGTTTATACGCTTTAACAAGAAAACAATTAAAGAGTAGTGATAAGCGGGAGGTGCCATATTCGATTTTGCGATATCTCGCGAATATTCGATTGAATATTCGTCATATATTCGTCGAAATCCAATATTCGTCATTATTCCATATATTGCGAATGTTACGCAAATTTATATTCGCATCGCGAATTTAACTTAGAGCTGAATTCCTAATCTTTGTTATATTCTAGCAGTACAACCAATGGGAACTCAGATCTAAGTTGCAATCGCAATGCGATTAATACAGGTTATATTAATCACATTGCGATTACAACTTAGATCTGAGTTCCTAATGGTTGCATTGCTAGAATATAACGAAGATGACGAATATCACAAATTCATGAATATAGCACTATATTCTCTATCTTCGTTATACGTTATATTCTAGCAATATAGCCATTAGGAACTCAGCTCTAAGTTGATTGATTTTGCAATGTTTGCATTGCGAATTATACTTAAAGCTGGGTTCCTAATGGTTGTATTGCTAGAATATAACGAAGATGACGAATATTACAAATTCACGAATATAGCACTATATTCTCAATCTTCGTTATATTCTAGCAACAACCATTAGCAACTCAGCTCTCTTTAATTCGCGAAGCGAAAATATACTCGAATTGCGAATTGATCTTAGAGCTAAGTTCCTAATGGTTGTATTGCTAGAATATAACGAAGTTGACGAATATCACTAATTCACGAATATAGTACTATATTCTCTATCTTCGTTTTATTCTAGCAATACAGCCATTATGAACTTAGCTCTAAGTTGATTTCGCAATGCGAATATATGTTCGAATTGCTAATTCAACTTAAAGCTGGGTTCCTAATGGTTGTATTGCTAGAATATAACAAATATCGCAATGCGAATAATTCAGGTTATATTAATCGCATTGCGATTACAACTTAGTCAAATTTGTGAGATTGTGATTCTTACATCCGAAAGTACATTTTAGCATGGAGGCGGTCCCATTGGGATGGGGACGCTCCATGCACACAGGAAGTCGGCAGAAGCGGCAACAGGCGTTAACTGGAGCGGGCAGGGAGCCAGGAATCCTCCGGACAGGTAAGAACAGTTTGGGAAGTGGAAAGACAACCAGAGAGCAACAAGGATTAACAACTAAAAAAACCCAAAAAAAACGAATATTCGAATAGCGAATTTTTATCGCGAATATCGCAACCCTGATAATTCGCGAATGTTGCGAATATAGCGCTATATATTCACAATATTCGTGAATTATCGAGGTTGCGATATTCGCGATAAAAATTCGCTATTCGAATATTCGCTATTTGAATATTCGCGCTCAACACTATTAAAGAGTGAAGTGCGTAAATATTTTTCTTGTAGTACTGAAATACGACCTTATATGCTTTCATCAGAAATGACTGCAAACGTGCAGTGCATTTATATTTTTCATGTATTACTGAAATACCACCCTATACTCTTTCACCATAAATTACTGCAAATGATTGTAGCATTAATAATAACAAAAGTGACCTGATATATTGATCTTTTTCCACAGATAGCCACTAAAGTATTTTCAACATAGCACTTGCACCCCAATAACTAATTGCTGGAATGACAGAGCTGTTTTATGAGACTATCTGGATTCTCAAGTAATGTTTCCCTGCACTTGTATATCACTTTTTTTTTCACAGTGAGGATTTTCCTATTTCTCTCCCTAGCATCTGCACACGTCTCTCCCTGCCTGTGAAAAGATTCCTCTCACAATCCTTACCCGGCACTAGTAAATAATAATTCGTTTTTCTTTCACTCTCCCTAACGCCTGCATATACGTCTGTCCCTGAACAAAGTATGATATTGAATGGCAGAATCTAAGATGGCCACCGTATTTATAGAGCTGTGACATCACCGGGCTGGCTGGCTGCTGATTGGCTGTATGCATGGCATTATGGGTCATGCCGCTTTTCAGGAGTTCCTTGTCCCATGTCCTCACAAGTGTAGCCACCATTGTAGCCGCCATGTTAGGAAACATTTTTCCTGAAATTCTAAACAAATTCCACTTTGTCAGCTTTGATTCGCTCATCTCTCCCCGCAATCCTTGGTGTCGGTGGCACCTGTGCCATCCCAGGGTATGACTCGCTCCCGGCCGCCACAATGTTCACCCAGTGCGCCATCAGGGAAATGTAGCGGCTCTGGCAACAAGCACTTTCCCATATGTCAGTCGTTAAGTGAACCTTCCTAATAACTGTGTTGGTCAGGGCATGGATAATGTTATGGGACACATGGTGGTGTAAGGTGGGGACGGCACACCGGGCAAAATAGTAGCGGCTGGGGACTGAGTAACGATGGACAGCCGCCGCCTCTGTGTCCACAAGCCTAAATGGCAACATTTCCAGGGCTAGCAATTTGGAAAGGTGCTCATTTAATGCTATGGCCTGTGGGTGGGTGGGTGGCTGGGTATTTGTGCTTTTGTTCAAATGCCTGGGGTATGGACATCTGTACGCTGTGCTGGGACCCAGAAATGGATGTGCTGCATGATGGTGCTTGCGAAAGTCCAGGTGCAGGGCAGGAGGCATTCGGGCTTGCGTCTTGGACAGGGGATTGGCCAGCACGTAACACAGGGGAAGAAGAGGCAGTGGTGTGACCCGCAGACACTGATTGTGGACCTAGGCATTAAGCCCACCTATTAGGGTGCTTTGATGCCATCGCGCTTGAGCACATGCGGTATTCGGCTGAACACTGCGATGTGCTGAGCATCGCAATACTCGAGCCGAACTGGTGTTCGGCCGAGCATGCTCGATTAATGCTATTTGTTACCATTAACATTCTGTCATTGTGTATAAAATATTTATTCTACAGTCGTGGCCAAAAGTTTTGAGAATTACATAAATATTGGAAATTGGAAAAGTTGCTACTTAAGTTTTAATAATAGCAATTTGCATATACTCCAGAATGTTATGAAGAGTGATCAGATGAATTGCATATTCCTTCTTTGCCATGAAAATTAACTTAATCCCAAAAAAAACTTTCCACTGCATTTCATTGCTGTCATTAAAGGACCTGCTGAGATCATTTCCGTAATCGTCTTGTTAACTCAGGTGAGAATGTTGACGAGCACAAGGCTGGAGATCATTAGGTCAGGCTGATTGAGTTAAAATGGCAGACTTGACATGTTAAAAGGAGGGTGATGCTTGAAATCATTGTTCTTCCACTGTTAACCATGGTGACCCGCAAAGAAACGCGTGCAGCCATCATTGCGTTACATAAAAATGGCTTCACAGGCAAGGATATTGTGGCTACTAAGATTGCACCTCAATCAACAACTTATAGGATATATCAAGAACGAAAAGAGGTTCAATTCTTGTTAAGAAGGCTTTAGGGCGTCCAAGAAAGTTGAGCAAGCGCCAGGATCGTCTCCTAAAGAGGATTCAGCTGAGGGATCGGAGTGCCACCAGTGCAGAGCTTGCTCAGGAATGGCAGCAGGCAAGTGTGAGTGCATCTGCACGCACAGTGAGGCGAAGACTTTTGGAAGATGGCCTGGTGTCAAGAAGGGCAGCAAAGAAGCCTCTTCTCTCCAAAAAAAACATCAGGGACAGATTGATCTTCTGCAGAAAGTATGGTGAATGAACTGCTGAGAACTGGGGCAAAGTCATATTCTCCGATGAAGCCTCTTTCCGATTGTTTGGGGCATCAGGAAAACGGCTTGTCCGGAGAAGAAAAGGTGAGCCCTACCATCAGTCCTGTGTCATGCCAACAGTAAAGCATCTTGAGACCATTCATGTGTGGGGTTGCTTCTCATCCAAGTGAGTGGGCTCACTCACAATTTTGCCCAAAAACACAGCCATGAATAAAGAATGGTACCAAAACACCCTCCAACAGCAACTTCTTCCAACAATCCAACAACAATTTTGTGAAGAGCAATGCATTTTCCAGTACGATGGAGCACTGTGCCATAAGTCAAAAGTGATAACTAAGTGGCTCGGGGACCAAAACGTTGACATTTTGGGTCCATGGCCTGGAAACTCCCCAGATCTTAATCCCATTGAGAACTTGTGGTCAATCCTCAAGAGGCGGGTGGACAAACAAAAACCCACTAATTCTGACAAACTCCAAAAAGTGATTATGAAAGAATGGGTTGCTATCAGTCAGGAATTGGCCCAGAAGTTGATTGAGAGCATGCTTAGTCGAATTGCAGAGGTCCTGAAAAAGAAGGGCCAACACTGCAAATACTGACTCTTTGCATAAATGTCATGTAATTGTCGATAAAAGCCTTTGAAACATATGAAGTGCGTGTAATTATATTTCACTACATCACAGAAACAACTGAAACAAAGATCTAAAAGAAGTTTAGCAGCAAACTTTGTGAAAACTAATATTTGTGTCATTCTCAAAACTTTTGGCTACGACTGTACATTCTGGCATTTTATTGAACTCTATCATGTTAGTCACTTTGACTAAATATAATTCTTCTTCTTTAATTTCTGGTCTGTTTTGTATTTAAAAATGACCCACGAGCCAAAGATAGTGATTTTGAACAGCTGGATATCAAATTCAAATTGACGATTACAATATGTGACCAAGTACGATGTCAGAAATAAGAACTATGAAGTACTGAATTGTGATCAAGTTTAGAAATAAGCAATGGGTTTTGTTTAAATAAAAGTCCTAAAGTATAAAGGCAATTTGTACAGTACTTATGTTTTTATGTCTTTTCTATAAAAAAAAACAACTATATATATATATATATATATATATATATATATATATATCAGCTGCTCTTTATCTTGGGAGTATCTCACGTGGAAAATCACATTTAAATCATGCACAATACACTACAGGGTTAGGTCAGCTGAATGTAATGATGCACCATAATATCACTTAAAATAACTTTTAATCCAGAGGCAAATGAACAGTTAAGTTCACTAAGGTTGGACCCGTAACTCCTCCCTCTCCTTGACAGGGCTAGATGAGATGACTATGCAGGAACCTGTTCCTGTCACTCAAGAAGGAGAGAAGGGGACTGGCAGAGGGAGCAGGAGAAGCAAGAGTGACTTAGGTCTACCCCAATGTATCATTATATTCACCTGAGCTAACCCTACAAGATATTGTGCCTGGTGAATTTTATGGGGATAGCCCACCTTTAAGGAAACTCGTAATTTTGTCTTTCAGTATGACTGTTTTTTATACACATTTCATGGAATTTTATTTACATTTTGTTCCACAAGGGGAGTAGCAATCTAGCAATGATTAGTATAGTAGAGTACTGGAAAAGACCATTGCTAGATCCTGCACTGTCCCTTAAAACCATTTGCTGTGATCCATTATTATATGTCTGTTGTTGATTCATTCTCACTATTGATTAAAGCATCACGGAACCACCAGAGTGTGCAATGCCTGGTCTCATGCTGTAGGACTCTTCTGGACATCTCTGCCTCCTTGCTGTTAGTCCCTGCTCTGCTTCTTTAGGGTGCTCATGCTCTCCCTAGCTCCTAAATGGGCAGCATATAAAACAGAGAGCCCTCTGTCTGTTTAAATCACTTAGATGCAATGGTTAATATAGACAGCAGCACAACATACATATACATTTATGCACTAAACCGTAGGAAGGCAGGCTTCCAGTGACATGGCATCAAGGTGATACTACTGCTACTACTACTGCTACTACTACTGCTACTACTACTACTACTACTACTACTACTACTACTACTACTACTACTAATAATAATAATAATAATAATAATAATAATAATAATATCATATGTAACTGGATTCTTAGTGTGTGAAATTGTTGTGAAACAGATGGTATGTCTTAAAACTGGTGATACACTTAAGGGTTAATTCCTCTGAAAATGCTCTACACACTATAAGCAGCTTCAGTCTATTAGTATTAGCAATAAAGGCTCATATTAAAATGCAATTAAATGTAGGAGTTTTACATTTTTATGACCCAATCACGCCAGCTTTTCTGGTATTAATAATATAATTTATTTACCATGAATACAGTATTTAACATAGCATAATTTCTAGTTCTAAAATTAGAGTAGTTTAGCAGTGCTTCAGTTTGGACTCTTTATGTTTCCTCTAATTGTGCAAAATCTGCAAATAATGTAGTATTATGCAATATAATACCTGGGAATTAAATATTAATAAGATATAAATGTGAGTAGCTGTGAAATTAAAATATAAGGAGACAATAAGAATATAAAATGCCTATTAAAGGTGGTAGCATATTGCTGTGTCATCTTTTTTTCATTGAATCTATTTGGGTTTTTCCCAAGACATTTTTTTTGCTGTGATATTTGTGTTTTAAGGAGACCCTTGAGTATGCTTGGAAATTTTCTTGCAACTAAATTGCTTGTGAAGAATTTATATTAATCAACTTATATCTATAATACTTTAAGCTTAAAAGTATTCCGAAACAACAATAAGGGAACATTAAACATTTTCATTACAGTTTATGGATAGTACTCCAAGTGTAAAGATTCCTGGGTGGCCTGGATACTTTACTTTTACCTAGTATATTGACTTTACTTTATGCAATATACACTGTAAAATCAGGCTAGATATCTATACAATGCTGAAAAGATGTGTATATCCTCTTAAGAATCTTTAAACAATAAATTAAATTTGATAATAGTTACCATAACAGTTTATGAATCACAACTTTTTTTTCATATTTACCACGGTATGCCAACACTTAGGTAAAAAAAAAAAAATGAGCTGCCTTTACACTATCTTAAGCACAATCATTGCAAATATTACATATTTATTGTCTTTGGGAGGATTATTTCTCCTTGGGGAGTAAGTGCCTTAATTGTTGTGAGGAGACATATAGGCCATACTTGTTATTCTGGAATTCTGGGAGGAAAGGAATGGAAATGAGCTCTTAACAAACTCTACCTCTAATGCCACCAGATGTAATGCAGCTATCCCATAAGTCAATGTTAAACTTTTTAAACAGGCCTTGAGACATGATTCGGCTTTTAACTAAGCCAGCACCTCATCTGCAGACAGCTGTTTCGGGGTAACTGCCCCTCATCAGTGTAGGGCATAGAGTACTGGCTTAACTGGATGAGAGGCTAGAAGTCAGGATTTGGGGGGGTACTACCTCTCCTTGGGGAGAGAGTGCCTTATTTGGTGTGAGGAGACTTATAGACCATACCTGCTCCTCTGGAATTCTTGGAATAAAGGGATGCAAATGAGCTCTTAACAAGCTCTACCTCTAAGCAGCAATCCTATAAGTCACTGTTCGACCCTTTAAACAGGCCTTGAGACATGATATTAAATAAGTCAGCACCTCATCTGCAGACAGCTGCTTCGGATGATTGCCCCTCATAACAATTGTTATCATTCTTTGACTGCACTACAAATAAGATCACAAAGGCATAAAAGGGAAGTAATCACTAGAAACAATATCAGAATACTAGGAAAAAGTAAGAAATATGAAGATTGCAATGTAGAACCTTTGTGGTATCTATGTAAGTCTAAGGAATTAAGTTATACCTCTTCTCTTAATATTTTTTTGGAAGAAGGATTCATCCCTGAACACTTTAGAGGATATCCAGCACGGCATACGGTGCAACAAGTGTGGGATTATACAATGAAGTGATTGAGTTTTACAAATTCCTTTTGTCTTTTTTTCTTTTTCCCCATTGTGAGGTGATATCTTGGATCACCCTAGAGATTTAGATTGTTAAATGCTTTGGAAAAAGAAGGGTTATTATTTATTTCTCAGTGTATAGAGGATAAGAAAATGAAATAATTTGCACAGTTAAAATTAATGAAATGCCCTCCTTGCACATACCTAGACATCACTCTCTAATGGTGGGAAATCTCACAACAGGTAGTGTGCAATGGTGAATTGCCTCTCGGGTGGCGGGGTTATATATTTTGGCCAGAATATGGTGGACATTGAAGGGAATCTGCACTAGGAACATTAGGAAACACACTGTAATGTACCATATGCTGCATTGTGAAGTGTACATGTGTATTGCATCATATATTGTAGGAGGCACATTGGTGACAGTGAAAGGGTTGGCTGTCTGGATTGTGTGTCATTAACTGGACTGAGTTATGTGGCCAGAATGAGAACAACATTGAATATGTCCTCACGATTGCTCAGGCCCAGTGGGGATAAATAACTGCTGTGTAGCATAATGGCCAATTTAGGAGATGGAGATACAGGGGAGTGATTGAGGCTATTAATATGTAAGTGCCCAGGCATACTGTACTCAATGCCATGGGAAAGTATCCTTGGTAGCTACCTCATGAAATTGATTAAGATAATGCCTAGTGGGGCCAGCTATTATTAAGGCAATGAATGGATGCTTTGAAAAAAGGAAACATAAAAAAAAATTGAAATCATATTGAAATTGTATTACAATTTATAGCAAACAGCGGCTGTTTTACAGCACCATGCTGCCCACTACTGCCCCACGGCCTCTGTGTGAAAATCTAACCTGATAGTTTGCATGTAAGAAGAACAGTGTTACATTATCTGTTCATGTGTTCCATTGGATGCCGTGTGCGCCGGTTGCCAGTTACTGGTGTGTATCTATGGTTATGTTTTGGTGAGGCAATATACATTTGTCTCGTGCATACTGGCCATCAATACTTGTCACATCCCATTGTATAAAGGTTAACTCAAAAAAGTAAATAAATCAATTGGCGTACAGCAAAAGTTAATGTCTGGTTAACTGCCTGATTAAAGTACGTTAAAAACTTTTTATTATTCAATATTAAAATGGGTTCTCCACCAAAAATAAACAATTCAGGCTGGTGGTGCGAGTGTGAGTTTGGAACTGTAAGTATATTCCCAGCCCAACAACGCTCACATCCACCAAAAAAGGTATAAGTATCTAAGAGCTAAATAAGGGGCCCAAATATCACGTATGGAAAAATTACTCAAGGACTCTATATGGTAGTGTACTTACTCCTGTGCAGAGTACTCAAAAAGAGCCGGGTTTCTGGTACATCTACAATCAGTTTAAGAGTCTTGCACCCCTATTGAATACTGTGCTATGATTGCGCTCATATTACATGGCTCATTGTCAAGGTGTGACGTGTATAGTGGCGCTCAGCATGTTCGACATGGGTAATGTGTCGCTATTTGAGACGCTCTCCTATGCTCTCATTCAATCATAAGTTCTCATTTGCTCATTTGCTCGACGCGTTTCTTTACCGCTATACTGCGGTTTTTCCTCAGGAGCAGTTGAGGAACATTAATTCATTGTTTGGTACACCACACATCAGATCGAGAGTATGTGGTGGAATCTCTCACGCTGTACCCCTAATAGCCGGCGTGCAGCAGAGATGCGGTATTAAGCTGTAGTGAACTCCACAATCACTGCACTGCTAGCCTCTGATGACGTGCCTGCAGTGACAATATCAATTGTGGATTAGCTATGTCTTAAATTCGTTACAATGCTGCACACTTCTGATAGCGTGTGTGCAGCACATAAGAGCCTCCGGCATGTAGCAGCCATAGCGCGGGCGATCCCTGCGCTGTTTAAGTGGAGAACTCTCCGCCCTATCTCCGCCCAGCCTGCAGACAGCATCCAATGAGGCGCTCGTTGTCAGAAGACCACACCTCCTCCCGTTATGATCTCTTTGCTATCGGCGCGTGGGGTAAATAATGTGAAGTTGATGAATGCTTAGGAATCCTGTAATCATAAGGGGACATCCCCATTATAGTGTACGGCTAATGTTTGTATACAGTCCCTACAAGGTGGTGAAACCTCTCATAGGGATCGCTGGACCATACACAGTGACTAGGATATAGACTCCATGGATCTGTAGATAACGGTAGACTAGGATAGATACACCCATGGATCTGATCTGACAAATTGTGACAAGGGAAGTGTTTGTTAGATACAATCCCTTAAAGCCGCGGGGTTCCAATAAAAAGTGACAAAGGTGTAGATATCACCCTTGTGTATATCAGAACCACACATATAGATCTGTAAGTTGCCACGATCTGGTATTGAACATGTGGGAGGGGGCGTGCCCCTTCAGATAAAACAACCATATGATATTGAATCATTGAGGCCTTTCGGTTTGGTGGTATCAAGAGTAAACGTCCACTGGGCCTCCTTTCTCAAAAGCAAGGTATCATTGTCCCCTCCTCTAGATGACATCCGCACATGTTCAATACCTTGGAACATCACGCAGTTTTTCTCTGTGGGGTGGTGTATAGCAACATGTTGGGCTATGGGGGTATCACCGCAATTGTTGATTTTGAGTAAATGCTCCCCTATGCGTCTTCTAAATTCACGCTTTGTCTTGCCCACGTACTGTAGGCCACAGACACATGTTGCTAAATAAACCACCCCCACAGTTTTACAATTAATGAAAGATGTGATATTGTAACTGCGACCAGTGCTGGTGCTGGTAAAAAGATCTCAAAAAGAAGCATGTAGTGTTCAATGATGATATGGAGCCATGGACCTCATCCATTTTATTATGGATGAGGTTCATAGATGATATATTTATACTGTGGAAAGGAACTAAGGACAAATTCAAGGAATTTGTATCCAGATTGAATATCAACACGCTGGGTTTCTACTTTACATCCGAGATTGATGAAAGGCGATTGAAGTTCCTTGACCTATCTATTGAAGTTGACTCCACAAGGAAATTACAAACAAGGATGTTCCGTAAATCCACAGCCACTAATGCCCTTTTGAGATGGGAAAGCAGCCATCCATACCCACTCAAGAGAGGGATCCCCAAGGGGCAATATCTAAGAGCCCGACGGAACTGTTTCGAATGGTCAGATTTTCAAGACTCTGCATGTGATCTCCAAAGACGCTTTTTGGAGAGAGGGTACCCGAGGGCACCTCTTAAACAGGCCTACCTCCATGAGGCGGCATGTGAGAGGGAGGACCTCCTGCATCTTAAGAAGAAGAAATCAGAAGAGGCTCAGGTGCGGATCATAGGGACCTATGATACTGCACACAGAGAGGTCCAGGCACTTTTAAAAGAACACTGGGACATTTTAAGATCTGACCCAGTAGTGGGTGCGCTAGTGGGTGAATACCCCTGGGTGACCTATCGTCGTGGAGGCAACTTAAGAGGTAGACTGGTCCACAGTGCCTTCACCTCTCTGGCCAGTGAAACATGGTTGGCCTCAAGGAAACCGAATGGTACCTATAAATGTGGCAATTGTATAGCCTGTAAAGCTATCAAAAAAGGAGATCTTTTTACCAGCACCAGCACTGGCCGCAGTTACAATATCACATCTTTCATTAATTGTAAAACTGTGGGGGTGGTTTATTTAGCAACATGTGTCTGTGGCCTACAGTACGTGGGCAAGACAAAGCGTGAATTTAGAAGACGCATAGGGGAGCATTTACTCAAAATCAACAATTGCGGTGATACCCCCATAGCCCAACATGTTGCTATACACCACCCCACAGAGAAAAACTGCGTGATGTTCCAAGGTATTGAACATGTGCGGATGTCATCTAGAGGAGGGGACATTGATACCTTGCTTTTGAGAAAGGAGGCCCAGTGGACGTTTACTCTTGATACCACCAAACCGAAAGGCCTCAATGATTCAATATCATATGGTTGTTTTATCTGAAGGGGCACACCCCCCTCCCACATGTTCAATACCAGATCGTGGCAACTTACAGATCTATATGTGTGGTTCTAATATACACAAGGGTGATATCTACACCTTTGTCACTTTTTATTGGAACCCCGCAGCTTTAAGGGATTGTCTCTAACAAACACTTCCCTTGTCACAATTTGTCAGATCAGATCCATGGGTGTATCTATCCTAGTCTACCGTTATCTACAGATCCATGGAGTCTATATCCTAGTCACTGTGTATGGTCCAGCGATCCCTATGAGAGGTTTCACCACCTTGTAGGGACTGTATACAAACATTAGCCGTACACTATAATGGGGATGTCCCCTTATGATTGCAGGATTCCTAAGCATTCATCATCTTCACATTATTTACCCCACGCGCCGATAGCAAAGAGATCATGACGGGAGGAGGTGTGGTCTTCTGACAACGAGCGCCTCATTGGATGCTGTCTGCAGGCTGGGCGGAGATGGGGCGGAGAGTTCTCCACTTAAACAGCGCAGGGATCGCCCGCGCTATGGCTACTACATGCCGGAGGCTCTTATGTGCTGCACACACGCTATCAGAAGTGTGCAGCATTGTAACGAATTTAAGACATAGCTAATCCACAATTGATATTGTCACTGCAGGCACGTCATCAGAGGCTAGCAGTGCAGTGATTGTGGAGTTCACTACAGCTTAATACCGCATCTCTGCTGCACGCCGGCTATTAGGGGTACAGCGTGAGAGATTCCACCACATACTCTCGATCTGATGTGTGGTGTACCAAACAATGAATTAATGTTCCTCAACTGCTCCTGAGGAAAAACCGCAGTATAGCGGTAAAGAAACGCGTCGAGCAAATGAGCGAATGAGAACTTATGAATGAATGAGAGCATAGGAGAGCGTCTCAAATAGCGACAAATTACCCATGTTGAACATGCTGAGCGCCACTATACACGTCACACCTTGACAATGAGCCATGTAATATGAGGGCAATCATAGCACAGTATTCAATAGGGGTTCAAGACTCTTAAACTGATTGTAGATGTACCAGAAACCCGGCTCTTTGTGAGTACTCTGCACAGGAGTAAGTACACTACCATATAGAGTCCTTGAGTAATTTTCCCATACGTGATATTTGGGCCCCTTATTTAGCCCTTAGATACTTATACCTTTTTTGGTGGATGTGAGCGTTGTTGGGCTGGGAATATACTTACAGTTCCAAACTCACACTCGCACCACCAGCCTAAATTGTTTATTTTTGGTGGAGAACCCATTTTAATATTGAATAATAAAAAGTTTTTAACGTACATCCCATTGTATGCCATGTGGGTTGGTTGCCTTGTTGAGTGTATTGGCCGCGGATACTTTCCGGTGTGAACATGACTATTGTGTATGTCTATTCCTCTCTGCTCTGTAGGGAAGGGGTTAATCGTCTTTTCCTTGCTGTCTGTTCTGTGTGACATATAGAGGTTAACACTTCTTTCAGTTTGTATGCACCTGCGGGTGTTTTAGACTAATGAGCTCAGCTATATGTTCTGTCTCTGTATCCCACCCCTTGACTGAGCAACAGCTCTTGTATCTGTTTCTGTTGTACTGTTTGTCTGTCCAGTCCTTGCCAATCTGTATGTCTGTTCTGTGTCAGTTGTCATGTCTGACTTTACCCTACCTGAGTTCTTGCCATGGTCTGTCTGTTATTCTGCTTGTATGGTCTCAGTTTAGTTCATGTTCTGTCATCCAGTCTAATGTTTTTGCTTTTGTTCCAGTCTGCCTGTTGTGTTGTTCCAGAGACCTGCATTTTAGTTACTGTTCAGACTGCCATTGTGGTTTTGTGTGTTTTCTGATCCTGCCTGTGTTCCTGGCTCCTAGGGATAGCTGGCAAGTACATTGGACTATCCCAGGAGGTAGTAGTCTGGTCTCTAACCTGCAGCAAAGTCTACATCCCTGTATAGGGGTTAAAGAGTGAACACAGGGGAAGTGCCAGAATAACACCAGTAACTTGGCACAGTGGTTCCACATTACCACTGATCGGTCTTGATTCATAATCAGTGGATCCTTAACAAACCATAAGACTAACAATTCATACGCATCTATTATATTGTCTTGTAAACTGGCGTGCCTAGAAATTACATTGTGCATGTGAAAGGGAAACATGTTAGGAGTAGGAATTGATAAATTCAAGTAATATTTCAGAGTTTTTTTTCATTAATCAATAAAACACATTCTGTGATTAACAATTTAATTGATCTTCTATGACAAGAGTGCTGGATTCATTAAATGATGGACACCAAAGAACCTGACAGACCGTACTGACTTATATAATGGGTCTGTGAGGTTTTTAATGTGGTGTCCATCATGGTGTCCAGCATTTCTTTTTAGACTTTGAAATAGAGATTCCTAACAAAGCCTCCAACAAAACTTATTATATATTATATTATACTTTTTTTTTTAAATGTGACACCTTTTTCCCCCATATAAAACCTACATTATCCCTCGTTAATCATAATATTTTTATTTGTCTCCATTTCTCATTAAAAATAAACAAATAAAATATCTTTAATATTTATTTTTTAGGTCTAGTCTCATTTTTTGGAACTGACTAAACAAATAAAATAAATTCAGGAACTTAATGCTTAGGTCTTGGATTGCAAAAATCGGTGTTCTTTTTGGTGGAAATCATTAGGATAAAGTATACTTCTGTTCAAGACTTTGATGTAAAAGAAGGTAATGTTCAAATTTCTCTTTCTGTATATACTACTAGTGTAATTGTATATTTTGTAATCTTACCAATAAATTACAAGTAATATAATCATTGATTAAAATGTACAGTTATTTGCATTATTTGCAGCAGTATGCATACAGTATACAATTCTCTGAAGGTTTTCCTTCTGAGAGGGTGAATGATTTTGTGTAGGTAGTCAGTAAAAAAAATACCCACACCCGTGTTCCTATCACATTCATCCACTGTTGTGTTAATACACTGTTATTTTAACCCCTGTATTACTGTAGGATCTGGAATTCAAGAAAATGGCCTTTACATGACTTAAGCACATAAAGAGTTTACTAAACTATGATAAAATATATATATATATATATATATATATATATATATAGAAGCACACACAATTGCCAGGTGCAACAAGTCCTTGATATGAATTCCTGACAAAAATCTTCAAATGAATAAAGATAGGTGACAAGGCAGCACTCCGGACTTGTAGGTGAAAAACGGATACCTTTATTACACCATATGCAATGTTTCAGCTCATCTCATTAGAGCCTTTGTCAAGCCTTTTTGTTAGGTGAAAAATGTATCCTTTTATTACACCTTATGCAACGTTTCAGCTCATCTCATTGGAGCCTTTGTCAAGCAGTGATAACAGTGCTCTTTAAAAGTATATATAGGTGAAACTCAATCTGTACATGATTGTTACCAAACATAATCAATTAATCAATAAACATGATTATCAGTGAGAATATAAAGACTCAACTCATAAAATTTCATATTACAATCTTCAAGTGTTGACTGGTAAGTATCTTTGCATAAATTCATGTGTACCCATAATCAATGTTCGGTATTATAAAACATATAATTGTGTTCCAATTATGAGTGTATTGTGCACATGTGTAGACAAAGTTCGCATTAGTGATTAAATGAATAAAAATAATTTCTATCATGCGGCGCTCACCCTATAAATTTGAGCTCCATGTGGCCGTGATCTAGCGTGCCATAGTTGCTAATGCGCCTGCGTCGGCACTGTACAAGTCCCGTGAGAACATCCCATCATTCATGCGCTTGCGCAACTAGATCGATGCGATGTCTCTGCCGGGAACACAATAAAGTTTGCCATCCTCGAATCCTCCAGTGCGCATGTTTAGGCGGACTTGAGATACTCAGCTGGTAGTCATAGTTACCAGATAACAAAAACCGGTTCCGTTGGGGATAAAGGAAAATATCTATAGTTATATTATGTGCTACTATCATAATTCCAAATATGAGGTCAGGATGTTATTGGGAGACTCCCTGCCCCAAAATAAATCAGGATTGTTGCCTTGTACCTATCTTTATATATACATTCATATATATATATATATATAATATATATATATTATTATTATTCCTTAACATATATATATATATTGTAAGAGGGCGCAAGGTTCCGTCGTCGACGGAAGGTACATGTCACCGAGGTTCCTGGCCTCGTGAGATAAGAGGCGGATTTTTTGTGTGTCAGCAGCAGCTAGTGCTGTTTGACACATTGATATTTAGTGTGGCTACAATGCTGATCCGGGCCGGCTCTTATTGGGAATAGTCAAGTGCTGGGTAGGAGACTATTCCCCACGGTCCAGGCCGGACTTTTTCCGGGCCTTTAAAAGGCAGCCACCTCAGCAGGTGGGGAGGTGATTATCCTGGAAGCTGCTGGTGTTACTGTGGAGCTCTCGGGGCTGAGAGCAAGAGTCTGCAATCAGGCGTGCAGTCTACCTAGAAGCCTCTGGTGGAAACTTTGCGTGGCCGAGCTAACTGCCAGGTGTGAACTAACACCGACCACTCAGGTGACCTTGCTGTGGGACTGATGTTTTTGCCTTGTGTTTTGCCTCGTGTGAGCAAGCACTAAGACTGTTTCTGTTTTGCCTCATGTGAACAAGCACTAAGACTGTTTCTGTGTTGCTTAGTGTGAATAAAACACTTCTGCTTTACCCAGAGAACTGTGTACCTTGCCTCTATACTGCGTCCGCAAGCCTGTCTACCAGAGCAAATCCCCACATATATATATATATATATATATATATATATATATCTATATATTAAAAATAACAGTCACTAAAAGCCATGAAAACAAATGGGCCAGCTCCACTTCGACCAGTGCCCAACCTGGCACTTGGTCAACGCCCAAATGATACAAGAGAGGTGAGGGTAGCAAGACACATGTCTTCAGTGGGGCTGATCTCTTTGTTCAATAACTAAGTGCTTTCTTGTCCCTGGCCCCTCCTAAATCCACCTGAAGGTCAGTATACATGTACAGTTACTTCATACTGCCGGAATGCGGAAAAGTATGAGACATGTCTAATCATTTATGTTACAATGAATTAAAGGGGAAACATAGATTGAAACTTTGTTGTATAATCCACCCCCGATTCCTTCACTTTAATTCATTTCAATCCATCTCAAAATAAAAGCCAAATCAATATACAGTTGTGTTCAAAATTATTCAACCCCCACTGAAATTGAGTGTTTGACAGTTGATTTTGATCATTTCAGTCATCTTGTTTAGAATTAAATCAAAGAGGCACTTGTAAGTCAGACAAATATAACATAACATTTATAATGAAATAACCACAAATGTCTTTTCTGTGCTCACATCATTATCAGTTTTATTCAACCCCCAAGTGACATTCAATCTTAGTACTTAGTACAACATCCTTTTCCAGTTATAACAGCTTTTAAACGTGAAGCATAGCTTGACACAAGTGTCTTGCAGCGATCTACGGGTATCTTCGCCCATTCTTCATGGGCAAAAGCCTCCTGTTCAGTCACATTCTTAGGCTTGCGCGCTGCAACTGCTTTCTTTAAGTCCCACCAGAGGTTCTCAATCGGATTTAAGTCTGGTGACTGCGATGGCCACTTCAAAATGTCCCAGCCTTTAATCTGCAACCATGCTCTAGTGGACTTGGAGGTATGCTTGGGATCATTGTCCTGTTGAAAGGTCCAACGTCTCCCAAGCCTCAGGTTTGTGACGGAGTGCATCACATTTTCATCCAATATCTCCTGGTACTGAAGAGAATTCATGGTACCTTGCACACGCTGAAGTTTCCCTGTACCTGTAGATGCAAAACAGCCCCAAAGCATGATAGACCCCCCGCCATGCTTCACAGTAGGCAAGGTGTTCTTTTCTTCATAGGCCTTGCTCTTCCTCCTCCAAACATAGCGTTGATCCATGGGCCCAAACAGTTCTAATTTAGTTTCATCAGTCCACAGAACACTATCCCAAAACTTTTGTGGTTTGTCCATATGACTTTTGGCATACTGCAGTCGACTCTTCTTATTCTTTGGAGACAGCAAGGGGGTGTGCCTGGGAGTTCTGGCATGGAGGCCTTTATTACGCAGTGTGCGCCTTATTGTCTGAGCTGAAACTCCAGTACCCGCATCTGACAAATCTTTTTTCAGTTCCTCAGCAGTCACACGGGGACTTTTCTCCACTTTGCGCTTCAGGTAGCGCACAGCAGTCAAAGTCAGCATCTTCTTGCTGCCATGACCAGGTAGAGTTTCAACAGTGCCCTTTGCCTTGAATTTGCGAATGATGCTTTCTATGGTGTCTCTTGGTATGTTTAACATCTTTGCAATCTTCTTATAGCCATTGCCCTTCCTGTGAAGAGAAATCACCTCTTCTCTTGTCTTCCTGGACCATTCTCTTGACTTCACTATGTTTGTAAACACACCAGTAAATGTCTAGAAGGAGCTGAGTATCACAGTCATTTTACATCTGCCTAATTGGTGCTTATTATGCTTGATTGCTGCTCCTTGACATCCACAGGTGTTTTCAATACTTGATCGAAAACACTTGAATGAACCTCTGTTCTTGAGAGTGGTAGTCTTTAAGGGGTTGAATAATTGTGTCAATGAAGAAATCACAAAAAAAAACATTTAATACTGTATTACAAAAACAATTGATGTAATTTTAGATGCATTTGGTTCTTTAAAAAGTCCTTGTAAGATTTCATTCTGAACACAATTACAAATGTACACTAAATTCCATAAAACCCTTTACAGCATTGGGGGTTGAATAATTTTGAACACAACTGTATGTATAAATGTAAGCCAAGGCTATTACATATAAGGTAAATGTGAACAAGGCTCCGTGTACAGATGGATTACACCCAAGAGTTCTTAAAGGGCTCAGTTCAGTCAATGTTGTGCCTTGTTTATAATTTTTTAAGATTCTCTAGGTACTGGTACAGTGCCAATTGAGTTGTGCAAGGCAAATGTGGTGCCCATATTCAAAAAAGGATCTAATCATCTACAGGCAAATATAGACCAGCTAGTTTAACTTCTGTTGTGGGTAAAATGTTTGAAGGACTCTTAAGAGACTATATACAGGAGCATCTGACTGTAAATAATATCATAAGTGATAACCAACATGGGTTTACCAAAGAGAGAAGTTGTTAGTCTAACCTGATTTGTTTTTAAGAGGAGGTGAGTAGTAGCCTGGACAGAGGGGCAGCTGTGGATGTAGTGTGTCTGGATTTTGCAAAGACTTTTGATACTGTCCCTCATAGACGTTTAATAGGTAAAATAAGGTCTATATGCTTGGAAAATATAGTTTGTAACTGTCTTGAAAACTGGCTAAAGGATCGGGTGCAGAGAGTCATGGTCAATGATTCCTATTCACAATGATCCCGGGTTGTATACCCCAAGGTTCAGTGCTGGGCCCTCTATTATTTAATTTATTTATTGATGATATCTAGGAAGGGATTAATAGCAACATTTCTATTTTTGCAGATGACACTAAGCTATGTAGTACTTTGCAGTCTATATAAGTCCATAAAATAGAAGCTTATTTGTGTTGATCGCAAATATTCTAATCACAAATTTTTATTGCGAATATTGCCACTTCGAGAATTCGCGAAAATCTTGAATATAGTGCTATATATTTGTAATCGCGAATATTATAGGTTTTCTTTTTCCATCAGTACTACTGCTTCTTGCTTGTGGGCCAATGAAAAAGCTGCAATATCTTTGTCAGAGCTTAGCAAAATCTCTACCAACCAGTAGGAAAGTTGCCTTCCCCTTACTATATAAGAACGTCCCCAGCAGCCATTTTTTGCTGTTGTTTGCAGTTCTGAGAGAGAGAGAGCAGTGTCATTGCGGTGCTCTGTGCTTTGCTGAGTCATCTGAACCCTTATTAAATTACATTAGATAGTTATAGTTAGCTCATATACATAATACAGATAGTTAGTGGGAGATAATCAGTGTAGGTTAGATAGTGATATAGTGTAGCTGAACACCATTGAACGTGAATGGGGGACATATCCATTTTCCTTTGTGCCATATTGTGTCAGAGAAAATGGATCCATCCACATTGACTTACATTGTGTGCCAGGATCTGTTTGGCTCCGACTTCATCAGGCGGACAGCGAAACGCTGCAGGCAGCGTTTTGGTGTCCGCCTCCAGAGTGGAATGGTGAATGAATGGAGGCAAATTGATGCATTCTGAGTGGATCCTTTTCCATTCAGAATCTATTAGGGCAAAACTGATCCGTTTTGGACAGCTTTTGAGAGACCTCACAAATGGAAAACCTAAACGCTAGTGTGAAAGAAGCCTTAGTTTCAAAGCAAATTTCTTAAAGTATCTACAGAATAAGTGACTTATTTGACATAAATATATTAACGCTATTCTTTAAGAACTCATTAAACAACCTGGACTTTTAAAAAAACAAACAATAAAAACTCTATGTATGTTTGTTGGACTAGGTTTTTTTAGGATGAATCTACTTTGCTTTTAATTTTCTTAAATGCTCAGTCTCTGGTGCCGTTTATTGATCTTAACTTCAGAATACTCTTTTTGTTCTTCTTCTTTAAAAAACAAAACAAAAGTCATGGTGCCAGCCCATCCTAATTAAAGGGTTCTCCCAACACTCACAAGGGTTCTTCCTCCCCTTACTGGTCTGTAAGTCATTGTAAGATCATGCACTGAAGCAACCAACCAGCTTGGACAGGAAGTCTTGGGCAGATGATCTTTGCAGTTCACCCCTGGACAACAGTAGTGCGAAAAGAAAGGCCTTGCTTAGCATTGCAGACCAAGAATTAATGTAATTTCTTGTTGGGTGGCAGGCATGCCACTAAAAGCTATGTTTTACCACACCTGGTGTTGTTAACTTGGGCAGCACCTGGGCACTGCTGAGGTTGTCAGTCCTGACTCTGCAAAACATCTGATGCAGCCTGCACTTTGGGAAGAACTGAAAACAAACTTGGACATTTCCAATGAGTCTAGCAGGAATAACTTAATTTTAAAATATATTTAGTGCGGGATTATCTCAGTCCATGGGCTTAAACTCAGTCCAAAATAACTTAATCATTTATTATACCAGGCACATCATCGGTGACTAGAGTTCTTGGGAACCCTCGTTGGCAATAAACTGCCCTGTGTAATAGTGCTGCTGATGCTAATTACCCGATAAACGAGCAAATGTTCATTCATCAGGAAATCGCAATCTTTAACCACTTCAGCCCCCCTAGCTTAAACACCCTTAATGACCAGGCCACTTTTTACAATTCCGCACTACACTACTTTCACCGTTTATTGCTCCGTCATACAACTTACCACCCAAATGAATTTTACCTCCTTTTCTTCTCACTAATAGAGCTTTCATTTGGTGGTATTTAATTGCTGCTGACATTTTTACTTTTTTTGCTATTAATCAAAAATGACAGAAATTTTTGAAAAAAAATGAGATTTTTCACTTTCTGTTGTAATTTTTTTTTAAAAACTACATTTCTATATAAATTTTTCTCTAAATTTATTGTTCTACATGTCCTTGATAAATAAAAAAGGACAATAAGTGTATATTTATTGGTTTGGGTAAAAGTTATAGCGTTTACAAACTATGGTGCAAAAAAGTGAATTTCGGCATTTTGAAGCAGCTCTGACTTTCTGAGCGCCTGTCATGTTTCTTCAGGTGCTAGAATGTCAGGATAGTATAAATACCCCCCCTAATGACACCATTTTAGAAAGAAGACACCCCAAAGTATTCGCGGAGGGGCATGGTGAGTTCATGTATAATTTTTTTTTTTTTCACAAGTTAGCGGAAAATGACACTTTCTGAGAAAAAAAAAAAAAAGTTTCAATTTCTGCTAACTTCTGGCAAAAAAAAAAAGAAATCTCAGATGGACTCACTATGCCCATCAGTGAATACCTTTGGGTGTCTACTTTCCGAAATGGGGTCATTTGTGGGGTGTGTTTACTGTTCTGGCATTTTGGGCGGGGCTAAATTGTGAGCCGCCATGTAAAAGCTAAAGGTACTCGTTGGAATTTGGGCCCTTTGCGCACCCTGGCTGCAAAAAGTGTCACTTATGTGGTATCGCCGTACTCAGGAGAAGTAGGGCAATGTGTTTTGGGGTGTATTTTTACATATACCCATGTTGGGTGAGAGAAATATCTCTGTAAATTGTCAACTTTGTATAAAAATTTTAAAAGTTGTCGTTTACAGAGATATTTTTACACAAAGTATGGGTATATATAAAAATACACCCTAAACACATTGCCCTACTTCTCCTGAGTACGGCAATACCACATGTGTTCCACTTTTTGCAGCCTGGGTGCGCAAAGGCCCTAAAACCAATGAGTACCTTTAGGATTTCACAGGAGCATTTTTACGCATTTGGATTCCAGACTTCTTCTCACGCTTTAGGGGCCCCTAAAATGCCAGGACAGTATAAATACCCCACATGTGACCCCATTTTGGAAAGAAGACACCCCAAGGTATTCCGTGAGGGGTATGGTGAGTTCATGTAAAAAAAAATTTGTCACATGTTAGTGGAATATGAGACTTTGTAAAAAACAAAATTAAAAAAAAAAAATATCAATTTCCGCTAACTTGTGCCAAAAAATAAAAATTCTGTGAACTCGCCATGCCCCTCACGGAATACCTTGTGGTGTCTTCTTTCCAAAATGGGGTCACATGTGGGGTATTTATACTGACCTGGCATTTTAGGGGCCCCTAAAGCGTGAGAAGAAGTCTGGAATCCAAATGCGTAAATATGCCCTGTATAATCCTAAAGGTACTCATTGGTTTTAGGGCCCCTTTGCGCACCCAGGCTGCAAAAAAGTGGAACACATGTGGTATCGCCGTACTCAGGAGAAGTAGGGCAATGTGTTTTGGGGTGTATTTTTACATATACCCATGCTGCGTGTGAGAAATATCGCTGTGAATGACAACTTATTACATTTTTTATTCAAAGTTGTCAATTTACAGAGATATTTCTTTCACCCAACATGGGTATATGTAAAAATACACCCCAAAACACATTGCCCTACTTCTCCTGAGTACGGCGATACCACATGAGTGACACATGAGTGACACTTTTTTGCAGCCAAGATGCGCAAAGGGGCCCTAAAACCAATGAGTACCTTTTAGGAGGGCATTTTTACACAATTTTCTTCTCACGCTTTAGGGCCCCTAAATTGCCAGGGCAGTATAAATACCCCACATGTGACCCCATTTTGGAAAGAAGACACCCCAAAGTATTCTGTGAGGGGCATGGCGAGTTCATAGAACATTTTTTTTTTTTTGGCACAAGTTAGCGGAAATTTATTTTTTATTGTTTTTTCTCATAAAGTCTCCCTTTCTGCTAACTTTTGACAAAAAGTAAACATTTTCATGGACTCACTATGCCCCTCAGCGAATACCTTGGGGTGTCTTTTCAAAATGGGGTCATTTGTGGGGTGTTTGTACTGTTCTGGCATTTTGGGCGGGGCTAAATTGTGAGCAGCCATGTAAAAGCTAAAGGTACTCGTTGGAATTTGGGCCCCTTTGCGCACCCAGGCTGCAAAAAAGTGTCACTCATGTGGTATCGCTGTACTCAGGAGAAGTAGGGCAATGTGTTTTGGGGTGTATTTTTACATATACCCATACTTTGTGTGAGAAATATCTCTGTAAATTGACAACTTTGAATAAAAAAATTTAAAAAGTTGTCGTTTACAGTGATATTTCTCACACACAGTATGGGTATATGTAAAAATACACCCCAAGACACATTGCCCTTCTTCTCTGAGTACGGCGATACCACATGAGTGACACTTTTTTGCAGCCAAGATGCGCAAAGGGGCCCTAAAACCAATGAGTACCTTTAGGATTTCACAGGCCATTTTTACGCATTTGGATTCTCACGCTTTAGGGCCCCTAAAATGCCAGGACAGTATAAAAACCCCACAAGTGACCCCATTGTGGAAAGAAGACACCCCAAGGTATTCTGTGAGGGGTATGGCGAGTTCACAGAAAAAAAAAAATTGGAACAAGTTAGCGGAAATTGATTTTTTTTTTTTACATTCTCATATTCCACTAACTTGTGACAAAAAATAATATTTTACATGAACTCACCATACCCCTCACGGAATACCTTGGGGTGTCTTCTTTCTAAAATGGGGTCACATGTGAACGACAACTTTTTAAATTTTTTTATTCAAAGTTGTCAATTTACAGAGATATTTCTCACACAAAGTATGGGTATATGTAAAAATACACCCCAAAACACATTGCCCTACTTCTCCTGAGTACGGCGATACCACATGAGTGACACTTTTTTGTACTGTGTTTGTACTGCTCTGGCATTTGAGCGTCTCCGCAATCATTACACGTATGGCCAGCATTAGGAGTTTCTGCGATTCTCCTTATATTGAGCATACGGGTAATGAGATTTTTTTTCCCGTTCAGCCTCTGGGCTGAAAAAAGAAAAAAAATGAACGGCACAGATTTCTTCATTCGCATCGATCAATGTGGATGAAAAAATCTCTGCCCAAAAATGTGCAAAAAAAAAAAAACGGCAAAGATTTCCTCATTCGCATCGATCAATGTGGATGAATAAATCTCTGCCAAAAAATGTAGTAAGGCCCCATTCACACGTCCGCAAAAATGTCCGCATCTATTCCGCAATTCTGCGGAATAGATGCGGACCCATTCACTGTGAATGGGGCTGGCGGTGATGCAGAGAGCACACTATGCAGCTCCGCAAAAGATAGAGCATGTCCTATTCTTGTACGCAATTGCGGACAAGAAAAGGCATTTTCTATATAGTTCTGGCAATGTGCGGATCCGCAAAATGCGGAAAGCACATTGCTGGTGTCCGTGTTTTGCGGATCCGCGGATCCATGGATCCGCAAAACACATACGGACGTCTGAATGAGCCTTACAGGGGGGTAATTAGTGTCAGGGGGTGACATGGGGTGATCGGGGGTTAATCAGGGGTTAATCAGGGGTTAATCAGTGACTGGGGTGGGGGGGATGGGTGGGGGTCTGTGTGGTGATTGGTGCACTTATAAAAGTTTCCTTTGGTGGTCCCAAGCAAAAGGGACCACCAAAGGAACGATCAGCAAGCATGTCAGACGCTGTTAACAAAACAGCGTCTGATATGCCATTTTTTAAACTTCTACAGCCTGCCAGTGCACGATCAGCGCTGGCAGGCTGTAGTTTACCTTCTCCCCGACGTGATCCTGTGAACGCGCGCACGCGTGTGCGCGCATTCACAGGAAATCTCGCCTCTCGCGAGATGACGCGCCTGCGCGTCAGAGAGGAATAGACCGACCGCCTGCAGGACGCAATCCTGCGTTAGGCGGTCGGTAAGAAGTTAAGCAAGTTTAAAAATCATTGCTTGGAGGTGGCAGATTGTGCTGTCTAATCACGATCTGCTGCCGGGAAATAATAATTTTGTATGGGGACAAGCGATGGCATTAGCAATCTCTCCTCCCCATAATATGAGGAGATTTCTGCATGTAATAGCAGTGGTCTCCCTCACTGATGAGCATGTGATTGTCGGGAAGGAACACTTCCCTTCCGACAATCTTCTGCCTAAACTGCTGGTTTTATATTAGCCTTAATCTATGACAATTTGATGGAATGGAATATGTTTTAAAACTTCCTTGTGTGTCATTTACTTCCCACCACAACCGCATCAGATCGATTAAACAAAACAAACAAATGTCCATTTATGACTTTTGTCGGTCTAACACACCCTTTAAAAGACATTGCCCAATGGAACAAAAAGGTCCACTTTAACCCCTTAAGGACTCAGCCCTATTTCACATTAAGGACCCGGCCATTTTTTTCAAATCTGACCAGTGTCATTTTATGTGGTGACAACTTTTAAACACTTTTACTTATGCAGGCCATTCTGAGATTGTTTTTTTGTCACATATTGTACTTCATGACAGTGGTAAAATGGAGTCGAAAAATTTCATTTGTATTTATAAAAAAATACCAAATTTACCAAAAATTACATTCCCTATTTGTCTACTTCATGTATCGATCATTTTGGGAATGCCATTTCATTTTTTGGGGACGTTACAAGGCTTAGAAGTTTAGAAGAAAATCTTGACATTTTTTAGAAATGTTCAAAAACCACTTTTTAGGGACATAATAAACGCATAATGGCGCCCTTACATAATAGAAACCACCCAAAAATGACTCCATTCTAGAAACAACACCCCTCAAGGTATTCAAAACTGATTTTACAAATGTCCTTAACCCTTTAGGTTTTCCACAAGAGTTAATGGCAAATGGAGATAAAATTTATAGAATTTCATTTTTTGGAAAATTTTCCATTTTAATCAATTTTTTCCAGTAACAAAGCAAGGGTTAACTGCCAAACTAGACTCAATATTTATTTCCCTGATTCTGTAGTTTGCAGAAACACCCCATATGTGGTCGTAAACTGCAGTATAGCCAAGCGGCAGGGCACAGAATGAAGAGAACGCCATATGGTTTTTGGAAGGCGGATTTTGCTGCACTGGTTTTTTGACACCATGTCCCATTTGAAGCCCCCCGATGCACCCCTAGGTGCAGACCCAGACCCACTTGGTTATTGAAGATCTAATGGGTCTGATGTCAGTATAATACAGTACAGTACACTATATAGTGTACTATATAAAAGAAGATAGTTGGATCCAGCTTCCGTTAAAACTTCACTTTTATTCATATGCGGTAAAATCCTGTTCAGACATGGCACAGAGTACACTGGTTCAGTCTACGCGTTTCAGACTTACTTCTTTTTTATAGGTCCTTACTCATGACATACAAACTTGCAAATGGTAACCTCTTTTAAAGGCAATGTGATCACAATCCACCTGTGTCAGTGACACCTGACTCAGGGGTGTTCACATGATTGCCAAAGGGAGGTAACATACAATTGTGTTTAACATAAAACCTGTTCACATAGAAGACATTACTAAAAAAGGAAAAAAGCCTTTCTTCTTTAAAGAAAAAGAAACAGAAAAACATTATCATTCATTTATATTGCAATGTTAGATCATGCTTCTTATTCAGACCTTGGGGGACACAGGTACCTAGTTGAAACATCCAATATGCTTCACGGCTCAACAATTTCTGTCTGTGGTCTCCTCCCCTTACTGGGTATGTAACCCTTTCGATGCCCTGCACTTCAAAACTACTCGTATTCCCATCATGCTATATAGCAAAATGGAGACTTGCTGCTGAGATATTTCTAGTTCTGAAGTGCGGGATATCCGATAAGTGTTTGCGTACTCTTTCTTTAATTTGTTTCGTGGTACATCCCACATACTGTAAATGACATTGCTTGCATGTAATGACATACACTGCAAACATAGTATTGCAGTTTAGGTATTGTTTTATAGCATGACTTCTCTTATTTGTAGCAGACACAACATTGTCACATAATTTCATGTAGTTGCAGCAGATACATCTGCTGCTCCCACATTTGAAACTGCCCATATGGGTAAGCCATACTGGGCGACTGGTTGGTTTTTCTGAATATAGGCTGGGACTAACACTTTGTCCTATAGTAGGAGCTCTTCGTGCAACACACTTAACTCCTGCGCCTGAGCTAGCCCTCTCCATTCTTCATCCACATTCAGAATTGGTAAGTTTTTTTGTACTATTTTGCATATGTCATTGAATTCCTTACTATAAGTTGTTACAAAAATCGTGGATCTTTTTTGATCATATTTTTTAGAGCTTCTTTCTCTTTTTGATTTTATTTGTTTTTCCTTTTCTCTGTCTTGTGCTTCATCTTTAATTCCATGAGGGAAAACCAGACTCTCCCTATTGCGTAACAGAGCTCTTGCCTTTGCTTTATTAATAGATTGCAATGTATACTGTCTCGCTACTAATCTATCAGAGACATTGTCTGCTTCCTTCAAAAACAAGAGCTCTGTGGAGCAATTTCTCCTTGCTCTTAGCATTTCTCCCCTTGGAATATTTTTAATAGTGTGCGGGGGGTGGCAAGAAGTCGCCAGTAGAGTGGTGTTCCCTGCGATTTGTTTTCTCGAGGTGGACATGATTATTTTATTGTTAATGACATCTCCTTGCAGACACAAATCCAAGAATACCACTGAGCTATTGTCATGGTGTATGCTGAATTTAATAGATTCCACTGCTGCATTAAAGTATTCATTCAGTGCAGTTATAGCTGGAATACTGCCCTGCCAAATTATGGCTATATCATCGATATAGCGTCCGTACCATTTTATGTTGCTGGAAAAAGGGTTTGTGTCTGCAAAGAGGAAACATTTTTCCCACCAGGCCATAAAAATGTTTGCTATGGAGGGCGAGAATTTCGCCCCCATAGACAAACCCGACAATTGTAAAAAGTATTGGCCATTGAACATAAAAAAATTATGTTTCAAAAGGAATTCCACGATGGTACATATGTAATCCTGTAGTTCCGATGTGTAATCACTGTACACCAGCAGAAACCACCTCAAGGCAATTATAGCCAGGTTGTGAGGAATACTGGTGTACAGCGAGACCACATCAGCAACCACCCACATGAACTGAGAGTCCCATTTCAAATTTTCAAAAGCCTGCAAGACTGAACGGGTATCTTTTAAAAATCCCGGCATGTGCGGTACCAGAGGCTGTAAGAGTGAATCCACCCATTCAGAGATTCTTTCCGCATAGGAGCCAATACCTGCTACTATGGGTCTCATGGGGGGAGGAAAAACACTCTTATGCACCTTTGGTAATGCATGAAAGATCGCTGTTACAGGATGTTCCACATAAATATAATCTATTTCTTTTTTTGAGAGGACGCCTATCTCACCGCCATTAGTTAATAGATCATATAATTTTTTCTGAAAGAGGGGGAGAGGGTTTTTATCCAGCGGTCTATATGTATTTGTATCAAGTAACATATTATAAATTTGAGCTTTATATAAACCACTGTTTAATATCACCACTGCTCCCCCTTTGTCAGCTTCTTTTATCACTATATCAGATCTGTTATTTAACTCTTTTAGAGCCTGGTGTTCCTGTCGTGACAAGTTGTTTCTATTTTGCTTTTTGTTATAATTAGGGGTATCCTGTTTAGTTTTAATTTTGTTATACAATTCACATAGATCACATTCAACCATCTCCTGGAAACGATCAAGGGCAAGAGATCTTGACTGTATGGGATAAAAGTCAATATTGGAAGTTTTAAAAACCTCTGATTTATTTTGAATTTGATTTTCCTGCCTTTGATGTATTTCCTGGAGAGAGGCCATGCATGTTAACTCCGCAAAGTCCATAGATGGAATACTGGAAGTTGTGAGTGTGGGATCTACCATCATTACTGAATCCTTGGGTGTGTCATCCTTGACCCAAAAATGTTTTTTTAGGGTGAGTTTCCTTGCCAATCTATTCACATCTATTATTGTCTTATATAAGTCAAAATGGTAAGTTGGCGAGAAGGATAAACCCCTCCTCAATAGCGATTCCTGTTGGTTTGACAAAATAACAGGTGATAGATTGACAATCTGTAATTCCTCTATTTTTTGCGTGAGGGGTATCTTTGACCTTTTCCGGTGTTTACGTCCCGTCCTTCGTTTTTTGTCATGTCCTTTTTTCTGGGCTAATTTTTTTCTTTTGTTTTATTTTTTGGAACATTTGAATCCATTGGTTTAGTAGACGTCGGTGTCTCCACAGTTGAATCCGAGGAATCCATTTCTATTGAACTAAAAGATACTCTCGATGTACGTCTTTGTCTTGAACGTGTGTACTGCCCTGTATTTTTTTTACTTTACATAGTCTGATCAGACCCCTCGGCGTTGTGACAGGATGCCTGCTGAATGATTTTAGCAGGCATCCTGTTCCAATTAACGCCTGCAGCGCCGCAATGTACTTTTCACCTCTTAAGGACACAGTACGTCCTGTGTCCTGTCCCTAAAGATGGTACCCGCTCCTGCTTCATCCGGGTGTCAACGCTGCAGGTTGCCACCTGCTTATTCAAGCAGACCCCCGCAGCTAACGTTTGGGATCAGCAGCGCTGCCGATCGCGAACATTTAACCCTTTAGATCCTGACCACGGCATCTGTGCGCAATTAAAACCGAAAGCAAAACTTTCGGAAGCTCTGCGGCTCCCCCTTGTGGCGATCGGGGGAACCGGAGCCTGTCAGCAACAGCCATGGTTTCTGTGAATGAAACCATGCTGTTGCATAGTATTTCCTATGGAGCCCTTGTTAGTAATAGAGCTCTATAGGAAACTATTAAAATCATCATAGACTCCAATGCAAGTGTATTGGAGTTTATAATAGAAGCAATCAGATGACTGATTTATATAGTTTCCTATGGGAGCTATATAAAAGTGTTAAAAAAATAAATAATTCAAATCACCCCCCTTTTCCCAAAAATAAAATAGAAGAATATTTTTTTTTTTAAATACACATCATGGGTGTTGCAATGTGCGAAAACGCCCATAGTATAAAAATCTAATAATATATTCCCCATACGGTAAACATAAAAAGGGAAAAAAGCGTCCAAATGGCCGTTTTTGGACGCTTCATTTCCTCCAAAAAATGAAATATAAAGAGATCAAAAAGATATACACACCCTATAATGGTATCACTTAAAAGTTCAGATTGTCCCTCAAAAAATAAGCCCCCATACAACTCCATACACATAAATATAAAAAAGTTATAGGGGTCACAATATGGCTCCCTCCTGTCATTCCCTCATTGTAGCATGGCCGAGCCCTGTATGGTCCGCTGGTACAGGGAGCATTTATCTCCTCCACCTGGCCACACTGACATGAAGTGCGCACACAGTGTGCACTTCCTGTCAGTCCGCTCGGGTACAGGAAACAAAAGCGCCTGTACCCGCGGACCATACTGAGCTCGGCCACGCTACACTAGAGGTAAGGGGGGTAGGGGAGTGGTCTGATTGGGAAAGAGAATGACAAGGGGGGAGAGAATGACAAGAGGGACAAAGAGAATGACATGGGAGGGAACAGAATGACAAGTGGTGGAGAGAGAGAACTGGCGTTAGTTAAAGGGGTTCTGCACTTTGTTTAAACTGATGATCTATCCTCTGGATCGGCAGAGGTCCGACACCTGGTATCCCCGCTGATCAGCTGTTTGTGAAGGCAGCGCCGCGGCCTTCTCGCAGGCACAGTGACGTCACGACTAATATCAACTGGCCTGGGCAGGGTTGAGCTCTGTTCACTTGAATGAAGTTTAGTGTCAGGACTCGAACCCGTGGCCAGTCATGTCCTAGGCGGTAGCTCTACCCACTAGGCTACCATCTCTCCTTGGACTATTCTCTAGCTATTCTCTAGCTAACTTCTAGCTAACTTCTAACTACCTCTCTTGTCCTTGCCTTGTCCTGCTGATTATCCCAATCTCTTGCACCTGCTACTTCCCTATAAAACCCAGCCCTTGAACCCAGCCCTTTGCTGGTTATTGTGCCTCCAAGCCTGTAGCAAGCTTCCTCTCTGCTCCTCCACCTCTACTGCTGATTTACCATCGTTGCCAACCTGGACCGTTTGACCTCGCTGATTTGCCGCCTGCATTGACTCACTGCTTACCACCGACCACGCCTCCGTCTACTCCTGCTGTTACCTCGCTGCCATCTCTGCTGCCGACCCGGACTGATCGACCACGCTACCTGCCTCCTGCTTCTGTGGGCCTTTGCCACTGGACTCCATACTTCCAGCTTGGGTGTCCTCTGACTAAGGTGAGCCTCGTTTGACACTACCATCCATAACAGAATAACCAGCCTAAAAAAAAAAAACATGGAGTCCGCAATGGCCACCCTGCACAAGCAGGTGTCTGAGCTGCAAGAGTTCGGCACCACCTACCAGGGGAAATTTTCGCAACTCCAAGGCCTGGTACAGAGTCAACAGGGGGAGATCATTGATCTCCAACGGCGACTCCTGGACGTACGTGGTGCGGCTGCAGACACCCGCATGTCACAACCCTCGAAATTCAATGGTGATCGTCGCCAGTACCGGGGCTTTCTCAATCAGTGCCGTATCTACTTCCGGATGCATCCGGCCCCCTTTTCCACTGATGAGAAGAAAGTATTGTTCATTGTTAACCTCCTGACGGACGAGGCCCTTGCATGGGCGTCTCCATACGTGGAAATTGATAGCCGTCTGCTGCGCGATCTGGATGTTTTCATCACAACTATGAGCCAGGTCTTTGATGACCCCAATCGCTGTGCGACAGCTGAGGTAAGACTACACAGTCTTCGACAGGGTAGATGCTCTGTCGCCGAGTATGCCGCCGAGTTCCGCCGCTGGGTCTCAGACACCAACTGGAACCCAGCTGCTCAAAGGAGCCAATTTCGGCGAGGTCTATCGGAAGCGATCAAAGATTAACTTGCCAGACTTAAAGCCCCGGATGATTTGGACGACTTCATTCAGGTGTGTGTCCGTATTGATCAGAGGCTCACCGAGAGAAGGAAAGAAAGGCTCTGGTCCCAAGGCGACAGACCCACTTACTCTTGCAGGTTGACGCATTGCGCAAGACTCTGTCCGTAGCAGAAAAAGAACGATGACTGGCCGAAGGCCTCTGCCTCTACTGTGGGGAACCAGGACACATTGCCATCAAATGCACCAACAAATCCCGCAGAACCATTGCCGTCACTGAACTGCGAGAGCAGCGGCAGGCCGCAACCCCACCGTGACTGCAGAGACAACTGAGTTAGCAGCCACCGGGTCCCACTTCACCGTTCCAATTGTCATTACCATCGGGGATCAGCAACTTCTCTGTTCCGCAATGCTCGACTCTGGGACTGGCGACGATTTTATGGATCTAACTTTTGCTCACGAGAACAACATTCCACTTGTAACCAAGACAGCCCCCTTCGATCTGGAAACAGTGGATGGGTCCCCTCTCTCCTCGGGACCAGTTACACCTCAGACCGCAGATTTACAGCTCCACATTAAAACTGACCACCACGAGACGATCCACTTCTCTTTCATTGCCTCCCCCAAGTTTCCCGTGATCTTGGGCATCCCGTGGTTAGCCACTCACAACCCTCCGGTCGACTGGGAAACCCGCTGTCTACGGTTCACATCCGAGTTCTGCTCCTCTAACTGTCTGCATTAACCTGCTTCCCCAACGCCCAAAGAATCTATCATCTCGGAACCAACTGTCAAGGAGCTGTTGCCTCCACAATATAGCGAGTTTCAGGATGTCTGTGACAAAAAAAACGCAGACAAGCTGCCCCCGCATCGACCATACGACTGCCCAATTGAATTACTACCTGGGGCTGAAATACCCTTTGGCAGCATCTACTCCCTCTCGGAGCCTGAACTCAAGGCTCTGAAGGACTACTTGGACGAGGACCTAAAGAAGGGCTTCATTTGACCCTCCACCTCCCCCGCGGGAGCACCCTTCTTATTCGTGGAGAAAAAAGACTCCTCTCTACGCCCTTGCATTGACTACCGCAAGCTGAATGATGTTACGGTAAAAAAACGTTACCCTCTCCCCCTGATTTCGGAACTTCTCGAGAGACTCCGGGCGGCAAAAGTCTTTACGGAGCTCGATCTTTGAGGGGCCTATAATCTGGTTTGCATTCGCCCCGGGGATGAATAGAAGACCGCCTTTCGCACACGATACGGACATTTTGAATACTTAGTTATGCCCTTCGGACTTTGCAATGCCCCAGCCACTTTCCAACATTTCATTAATGACGTCCTTAGGGACATGCTGGATCTGTTCGTAGTGGTGTACCTGGACGATATTTTAATTTTCTCGGAAAATCTCGAACAACATCGCGAACATGTCCGCAAGGTGTTACAAAGACTCCGTGAGCAGTCCCTTTACATCAAGCTCGAGAAATGCAAGTTCGAACAGACCACCACCCAGTTTCTCGGTTACATCATCTCCCCGGAAGGGCTGAGTATGGATCCTCGGAAGATTCAGGCTGTAATAGATTGGCCTCCCCCTAAGAACGAAAAGGAAATACAGAGGTTTGTCGGCTTCGCCAACTTTTACCGAAAATTCATTCGGAACTTCTCAAAAATCATTACTCCAATTGCCCAGTTACCCAAAAAGACTGTGCCCTTTTCCTGGACACCCGAAGCACAGGAAGCCTTCACCAAGCTTAAATCCCTCTTCACGTCTGCTCCAATTCTGATCCATCCTAATCCCGAACTGCCATTCACAGTTGAAGTGGACGCTTCCGACACCGCAGTAGGCGCTGTCCTATCACAACGTACGGGAGAAAAGATGCTTTTACACCCTTGCACCTTCTTCTCTCGCCAAATGTCCCCCGCAGAGAGGAACTATGACATCGGGAATAAGGAGTTGCTGGCAATCAAAGATGCCTTCTCGGAGTGGAGACATCTATTGGAGGGGGCCATCAATCCCATAACTGTGTTTACTGACCACCGAAACCTCGAATTCATCCATTCTGCCAAGAGGCTTTCCGCCAGACAAGCCAGATGGAGCCTTTTTTCTCTCGATTCTATTTCATTATCACATATCGCCCGGGGTCGAAGAATGACAAAGCAGATGCCCTTTCCAGGATGTTCTCTGAACCTTCACAGGACAACAAGGGCCAAGCCAGCATTCTGCCCGAGAAAAAGGTCTTAGGAGCTATCTACCCAAAGGAACTCCTGGGGTCAATCAAGAAGGCTTATGAAAAGGACCCCTTCCTAACCCACCCGGCAGAAGACGTCAACCTCAACCTCAAGGGTGGCTTCTGGGTATACCTAGATCGACAACTGTACATACCAGAAATGGCACGGCTCGATGTACTAAAATATAACCACGATACCAAGTTCCATCAGGGTGCACCCAGTCTTCCATTGCTCCCTTCTCAAGCCGTTTGTAGAGAACACCTTCCCTGGCCGCCATCCCCCCCCCCCCCCCCCTCTGACTAAGGTGAGCCTCGTTTGACACTACCATCCATAACACTTAGCCCCGCCCAGGCCAGTGATATTAGTTGTGACGTCGCTGCGCCTGCGTTAAACAGCGAGAAGGCTGAGGCAGTACTGCCAGGGCTGCTGCCTTCTCAAACAGCTGATCGGCAGGGGTCCCAGGTGTCGGACCCCCGCCGATCAGATGCTGATGATCTATCCAGAGGATAGATCATCAGTTTAAACAAAGTGCATATTCCCTTTTATATGGCAGATCATATGGGTGGGGCATTGTGATGTCACATGGGGGGCAAACTTTTCTTTTGCCTAGGGCGGCAAAAATCCTTGCACCGGCCCTGCTAGGGGTTCACCAGTCTTGGGCATTATGTAAGTCGTCCACTACAAAGGGAAATACTTCTACTATTTTGTAAAATATTGCACTGTGCAATTTGGTAACAGTACTAAATTACCTTTACAGCTACATGGTAGTTATCCGTATTAGGAGTTTTGATAGACATAATCAGAATATGCAATATCAAGCTGTAATAATAAGCCACTAGCAGATACAATCAGCTACCTAAAGCTTGGTAAATTATTTTGCACCGTGTGCAGTCTATAAATAGATGTGAAGAAATTTATGATTTCAGGTAATCTAAGATTATTTTAGCCATTGTTATTAAAAGAAATCAGGAGTTTTCCCTACTTAATTGTCAGGTTTGCAGGTACGGAATCTGTGTTCATGTGAAGAAAATGAGAAAACATGTTGTTCTCTATATTTATGCTGAGATTTTAAGAAAGTAACATGAATCCCAATAATTACGAGGACACTGTCATTTCAAAAACAACAATGCATAAATGTTGATTGCTGGGGATGCAAGTGATGAGATACCTGCCAACCACTAGAACTAAGCAGCAAAAGCACCTGGTGAAGTGCTGCCGACTCTGCTCCTAGGGGGAATCATTAATTACTATGAGTTTGTACAGTGTTTGCCCAGTTATCCAAAAAGAGACCAAAAAAGTCAATCAGAATTGGACATACAGAGCATTCTGTCTCTTATGTTAGCACACAGAATGGCACTGATTACCCACTTAAAACACTTGAAACACAATACGGTACACAAAACACCAAGGTGTATTAAAATGTGTATATATATATATATATATATATAATGCAATATGTTATACAACACACAGAGGTAGATGTACTAACTAAAGTTATTAATGGTTGTCTGTTTTGCCATGCTGCATGCACTCAAACATGCTGATCATCAAGCTCCACTGCTTGCAGCTTAATTTGCGTGTGAGAAGTCGCAGACCATGGTACCATGTTTAGGCCATGCAGTGTGCTCACAGCAGCACGAGAAATGTGGCCTGGCGTTATCCTGTTGAAAAATGTCTCCTGGGACACTTTAGAGAAATGGCTGTACTACCGGTTTTACAACCAAATCAATGTAATGCTAAGCTGTTAGTATACCTGAAATGAAGACTAGAAGGTGGCTACCATATATTATGCCACACCATAATCCTGAGAGTAGGACTAGAGATGAGCGAACACCTGGATGTTCGGGTTCGAGAAGTTCGGCCGAACTTCCCGAAAATGTTCGGGTTCGGGATCCGAACTCGACCCGAACTTTATCCCGAACCCCATTGAAGTCAATGGGGACCCGAACTTTTGGGCACTAAAAAGGCTGTGAAATAGTCCAGGAAAGGGCTAGAGGGCTGCAAAAGGCAGCAAAATGTAGGTAAATGCCCTGCAAACAAATGTGGATAGGGAAATTAATTAAAATAAAATAAATAAAAATTAACCAATATCAATTGGAGAGAGGTCCCATAGCAGAGAATCATGCGTCATATCACCCACCACTGGAGAAGGCCACTTTCAGTTATTTAGGCCCCAGCACCCAGGCAGAGGAGAGAGGTCCCACAGCAAGGAATAAGGCGTCATATCACCCACCACTGGAGAAGGCCACTTTCAGTTATTTAGGCCCCAGCACCCAGGCAGAGGAGAGAGGTCCCACAGCAAGGAATAAGGCGTCATATCACCCGCCACTGGAGAAGGCCACTTTCAGTTATTTAGGCCCCAGCACCCAGACAGAGGAGAGAGATCCCACAGCAAGAAATCATGCGTCATATCACCCACCACTGGAGAACGCCACTTTCAGTTATTTCGGCCCCACCACACAGACAGAGGAGAGGTTCATTAAACTTTGGGTTGCACCCCAAGATCATGGTAAAGTTAAAAAAATGAGGATTCAATAAAGAAGTGCCCCGGAGTACAATAATACATGGTTGAGGGGGAGGCAGTTATAAATGTCTATTCTGCACAAGGGAGGCACAGGTCCTGTGGGATCCATGCCTGGTTCATTTTTATGAACGTCAGCTTGTCCACGTTGGCTGTGGACAGACGGCTACATTTGTCAGTAATGACGCCCCCTCCCTGCCATGCTGAATACAGGTTCAGACAAAACGCTGGCCGCCGTGCAGGCCAGCACCTCCAAGGCATAAAATGCTAACTCTGGCCACGTGGACAATTTGGAGACCCAGAAGTTGAATGGGGCCGAACCATCAGTCAGTACGTGGAGGGGTGTGTAGACGTACTGTTCAACCATATTAGTGAAATGCTGCCTCCTGCTAACACGTTCCGTTTCAGGTGGTGGTGCAGTTAGCTGTGGCGTGGAGACAAAACTTTTCCACATTTCTGCCATGCTAACCCTGCCCTCAGAGGAGCTGGCCGTTTCACTGCTGCGTTGGGGACCTCTTCCTCCTCCTCTGCCTTCGCCTTGGGCTTCCACCTGTTCCCCTGTGACATTTGGGAATGCTCTCAGTAGCGCGTCTACCAGCGTGCGCTTGTACTCGCGCATCTTCCTATCACGCTCCAGTGCAGGAAGTAAGGTGGGCACATTGTCTTTGTACCGGGGATCAAGCAGGGTGGCAACCAAGTAGTCCGCACATGTTAAAATGTGGGCAACTCTGCTGTCGTTGCGCAGGCACTGCAGCATGTAGTCGCTCATGTGTGCCAGGCTTCCCAGAGGTAAGGACAAGCTGTCCTCTGTGGGAGGCCTATCGTCATCGTCCTCCGTATCCCCCCAGCCACGCACTAGTGATGGGCCTGAGCTTTGTCGGGTGCCACCCCACTGTGAACCTGCTTCATCCTCATCCTCCTCCACCTCCTCCTCATCCTCCTCATCCTCCAGTAGTGGGCCCTGGCTGGCCACATTTGTAACTGGCCTCTGCTGTTGCAAAAAACCTCCCTCTGAGCCACTTCTAACAGACTGGCCTGAAAGTGATAAAAATGACCCGTCATCCTCCTCCTCCTCCTCCTGGGCCATCTCCTCTTCCATCATCGCCCTAAGCATTTTCTCAAGGAGACATAGAAGTGGTATTGTAACGCTGATAACGGTGTCATCGCCACTGGCCATGTTGGTGGAGTACTCGAAACAGCGCAACAGGGCACACAGGTTTCGCATGGAGGCCCAATCATTGGTGGTGAAGTGGTGCATTTTAACAACATACTGTGGGACAGCCATGGACATCAGCTGTTGGAAGCTGTCTGTGTCCACAGCCTGAAAGACAGCATTTCAAAGGCCAGTAGTTTAGAAATGCTGGAATTCAGGCCCAGGGCTCGAGGGTGGCTAGATGGGAATTTACGCTTTCTCTCCAAGGTTTGTGAGATGAGAGCTGAACGCTGCCGTGTGACATGGTGGAGATGCTTGGTAACGCAGGTGGTGGTGCCGGTGGCACATCGTCTGTTTGGTGGGTGGCAGGTGCCAACATTCCTCCCGAGGCGGAGGAACAGGCCGAGGCAGCAGCAGAAGAAGGAGCAGGGGGAGCCAGAGTGAGTTCCTTGCTTTTAAGGTGTTTACTCCACTGCAGTTCATGCTTTGCATGCAGATGCCTGGTCATGCAGGTTGTGCTAAGGTTCAGAACGTTAATGCCTCACTTCAGGCTCTGATGGCACAGCGTGCAAACCACTCGGGTCTTGTCGTCAGCACATTGTTTAAAGTAGTGCCATGCCAGGGAACATATTGAAGCTGCCTTTGGGGTGCTCGGTCCCTGGTGGCGGTGGCCAGTAGCAGGCGAACTCTTGGAGGCGGCTGTTCTGCTTTTGCCCCCTGCTCCCTCTTTTTCTACGCTGTTGGTTCGGTCTCACCACTGCCTCTTCCTCTGAACTATGAAAGTCAGTGGCACGACCTTCATTCCATGTGGGGTCTAGGACCTCATCGTCCTCTGCATCGTCTTCCACACAGTCTTCCTCCCTGACCTCCTGTTCGGTCTGCACACTGCAGAAAGACGCAGCAGTTGGCACTTGTGTTTCGTCATCATCAGAGATGTGCGGACTGCGATGAGATGGTATTCCCATGTCCTCATCATCAGGAAACATCAATGGTTGTGCATCAGTGCATTCTATGTCTTCCACCACTGGGGAAGGGCTAGGTGGATTCCCTTGGGAAACCCTGCCAGCAGAGTCTTTAAACAGCATAAGAGACTGCTGCATAACTTGAGGCTCAGACATTTTCCCTGATATGCATGGGGGTGATGTGACAGACTGATGGGCTTGGTTTTCAGGCGCCACCTGTGCGCTTTCTGCAGAAGAGTGGGTGGGAGATAGTGTTGTGAACGTGCTGAATCCACTGTCGGCCACCCAATTGACTAGCGCCTGTACCTGCTCAGGCCTTACCATCCTTAGAACGGCATTGGGCCCCACCAAATATCACTGTAAATTCTGGCGGGTACTGGAACCTGAGGTAGTTGGTTCACTAGGACATGTGGCTGTGGCAGAATGGCCACATCCTCTCACAGCACAAGAGGGTACACTAACACCACCACGACCGCGTCCACGTTCCTTACTAGATGTTTTACTCATTGTTACCATACAACAAGCACCACAATAAGAAAACAAATATTCAGCCCAATGTATTGATTTCAAATTGATGCCTTTTTTTACAGGCACCTAACACTATCTGCCTATTTATTTATGTAGCGTATTACACTAATCCAGGCACAGCAGTAACCACTGATTTAAGGGAATATATCTTTTATGGCTAGTATTTAGGCCCTGGATGAAAGGTATCCTTTTATGGACAGATTTAAACTAGGCCTGCAACATCTGGAACACCAGATTCAGGGTATTGCTATTTTGGCAATTGAATTTCACCCCAGAACAAAATATATAATTTGCAGGACACTATGAAACTTGGCCAGCCACAGCTGAAACCACTGATTTATGGTATTGCTATTTTGGCAATTGAATTTCACCTCAGAACAAAATATATGTTTTGGCGGACACTATTATAGTTTGCCAGCCAGTGCTGGGACACCAGATTTAGGGGATTGCTATTTTGGCAGTTGAATTTCACCCCAGAACAAAATATACCCTGTTACGGACAGATTTAAACTAGGCCTGCAACATCTGGAACACCAGATTCAGGGTATTGCTATTTTGGCAATTGAATTTCAGCCCAGAACAAAATATATAATTTGCAGGACACTATGAAACTTGGCCAGCCACAGCTGAAACCGCTGATTTATGGTATTGCTATTTTGGCAATTGAATTTCACCCCAGGACAAAATATATGTTTTGGCAGACACTATTATAGTTTGCCAGCCACAGCTGTGACACCAGATTTATGGTATTGCTATTTTGGCAATTAAATTTCACCCTAGAACAAAATATATGTTTTGGCGGACACTATCATAGTTTGCTAGCCAGTGCTGGGACACCAGATTTATGGGAATGGCTATTTTGACAATTGAATTTCACCACAGAAAATAATCTATCCTTTGCCAAGCAGCAGACAGTATTAAAGCTGGAACACCGGATTTAGGGGATTGGTATTTTGGCAATTGTATTTAACCCCTTAATAAAATATAGAAATTGCTATCCTGAGTTTCTAGGGGTGGCACAGCCAAGCCCCTGATGTAGGATATAGCAAAAAAAAAACTAGTATTGATGGACTTGGTGGCAGCTTGTTCTGGTGCACCACAAGTCACAAAATGGCCGCCGATCACCCCAGAAAATAAGTGACAGAAAAACGCTCTGTGCAGCCTAAAAACCAGTGAGCAAGTAACTAGCAGAAGTTCAATCATTCACAGCTGTAGATTGATCACTTCATTAGGTGCTTTTGCAGACTTTTCCCTGCCTAATCTCGCCCTCACAGAAGCTTCTTCCTCTCCCTACACTAATCAGAGCAGTGTGACGTGCGGCGCTATGTGACTCCAGCTTAAATAGAGGCTGGGTCACATGCTGCACTTGGCCAATCACAGCCATGTCATTAGTAGGCATGGCTGTGATGGGCTCTTAGGGCAAGAAGTAAAACGCTAGCTGATTGGCTGCTGTGCAGCCCTTCAGAAAGTGGGAAGATATCGCCGAACAACGAACCCGAACTTTTTTGAAAATGTCCGGATCAGTGTCCCGAACACCCCAAAATTCGGTACGAACCCGAACTATGCTCGAACTGTTCGCTCAACACTAAGTAGGACCAGTGTGATGTTCCCTTGTTTAGGCCTCTTAGTGGTGTTGCCTATGTGGTTTCCGAACCAATCTTCAGACATCATTGCATCAGACAAAAGGGGACTCATCCCTGCAGAGGTGCAATCTTTATTCTAGCCTCTAGTACAGTCTTGCTGTGCACTATGATTGCCTTTGAGAGCAGTGACATATAGTCAATGGAACTTGTAGCTGGATGTCAGGGTTGTAGACTAGTGTCATAAAAATGTATCCTGATGGTTTATGTAGACAAGATTTGCAACCCTAGGCTTGGTCAACTTCACTTGTAGTTAAGAATGGATCACTACTAGCCATTCTAGTCAGATGATCTATTTATGCAGAGGTTTGCACCTCCTGCTGTCACTTCAGTTCGTTTTTGTTCTCTCAAGTAACAAGCAGCTTTGAACAGTGCTGACATGTTGGCCTAGGCACATAGTGATCTTCTGGAGTGATAAACCAAGGTATTTCAAAGTTCAAGGATCCTCTCAATCTTAGTTTGTGATAAGTGGCAATAACTTGCACAATCATAACACTGTGCAATCATCCCACACGACTTGACCCAATTTTTAAGGCTTGATGTAGCAAAAACAGTTTGCTTTCTATCTGGCTTTTATGCCCATCCAATGTGCCACAGATTGGAGGTATGTGCTTGAAAGTGTGATCATCTGCAGATCCTAGCAACAACAGCTACTTCCTTGATTTACATAACTTTGTGGCTTGTCCTTCTTGAAGTTGCAGTTACAATGATGAGGATTGTATTTTTTTTTACTTACATGTGTTACACACAACAGTCATTTTTTTTCTACGTAAAAAAAAAAAAAATCACAAAATATATATTTTTTATTTATCCACTAAAAATGTGTCAAAATGAAGTGCAAAATGAAGTGTGGTCTGCTGGCTTTTAAAACCAGGTTAGCATAAGTACTAAGCAAGTTCTCTATCTTTATTTCAAAGGACGTATCATTTAATTAAAGATATATGCCTATCAAGTTCATCCAAGAGAATATTTTTTTTTTAACTTTTAGTTAAAAGATGGATAGTAATGAAGTCGTTATTATGGGGGATTTCAACTACCCAGATATAGACTGGGAAACTGAAAGCTGTACATCCCAAAAAGGAAACAGGTTCTTGGCAATAGCCAAAGACAATTACCTTTCCCAACTGGTTCAGGACCCCACTAGAGGGAGGGGCCATACTGGACTTAGTATTAACCAATAGACCTGATAGAACAACAGATGTGCAGGTTGGGAGACACCTAGGAAATAGTGACCATAAAGTAATAACCTTCCAATTATCCTTCAAACGAGAGTTTCTAAAGGGAGGAACAAAAATACCAAACTTCAAAAAAGCTAAATTTAACCAACTAAGCGAGGCCATAGGCCTAACTAACTGGGACAAAGTCCTCAAAAATAAAAATACAACCACAAAATGGGAGATTTTTAAAAGCATTGTAACATCTAATTGTGAGAGGTACATACCTTATAGGAATAAAAGGCTAAGGCCTCTTTCACACTAGCGTTTTAGCTTTCCGTCCTAGAGATCCGTCCTCGGGTCTCTAGGACGGAAAGCTACTAATCAGGATTATCCCCATGCATCCTGAATGGAGAGAAATCCATTCAGGATGCATCAAGATGTCCTCAGTTCAGTACTGACACGTTTTTTGGCCGCAGCAAAATCCGCAGCATGCTGCGGATTTTGCTCCGGCCAAAAATCCTGAAAGCATGCCGGAAGGACGGATCCGGAATTAATGCCCATTGAAAGGCATTAGTCCGGATCCGACGTTTAGCTTTTTGTCAATGGTTACTATGGCAGCCAGGACGCTAAAGTCCTGGTTGCCATAGTAAAGAGTAGGGGGAGCGGCATAGTTACATTCCGTGCGGCTCCCGGGACGCTCCAGGATGACGTCAGGGCGCCCCAGTGCATAGATCACGTGATCGCATGGATCACGTGATCCATGCGCGCGGGCGCTCTGACGTCATTCAGAGCGCCCGGAGCCGCACGGAATGTGGCATGCCGCTCCCGCTCTCACTGCTACTATGGCAACCAGGACGCTAGTAGCGTCCTGGCTGCCATAGTAACACTGAAAGCATTTTAAAGACTGATCAGTCTTCAAATGCTTTCAGTTCACTTGCGTTGTGTCGGATCCAGCGTGCACTTCTGGCGATGGAAGTGCACGCCGGATCTTCACAACGCAAGTGTGAAAGAGGCCTAAGGAACAATAAGAAACCAATGTGGATAAATAGAACCGTAAAGATAGCAATAAATGACAAAAAGAAAGCATATAAATCACTAAAACAGGAGGGGAGCCAGGAAGCACTGATAAACTATAAGGAAAAAAATAGAATATGTAAAAAACTAATAAAGTTTGCCAAACTAGAGACCGAGAGATTAATTGCCAAAGAGAGTAAAACTAACCCTAATATGTTCTTCAATTATATAAATAGTAAAAAATATAAATCTGAAGGAGTCGGCCCTCTACATAGCAATGAGGGGGGAGTTGCAGAGAGCGGCGAGCATAAAGCAAAACGATTAAATATTTTTTTCTCCACTATATTGACTGAGGAAAATAAACTGTCAGATGAAATGCAGAATGTAAAAGTAAATTTCCCATTAAAAGTGCCCTGTTTGACCCAGGAAGAAGTACAACAGCGACTTAAAAAGATTAAAATAGACAAATCGCCAGGACCGGATGGCATACACCCCCGTATCCTAAGGGAATTAAGTGATGTCATAGCCAGACCTTTATTTCTGATATTTACGGACTCTATACTGACAGGGAATCCACAGGATTTGCGCATAGCAAATGTGGTGCCAATATCAAAAAGGGTCCAAAAGCAAAGCCTGGAAATTTTAGGCCAGTAAGTTTAACATCTATTGTTGGTAAACTGTTTGAATGGTTTCTAAGAGATGCTATTTTGGAGTATCTCAATGAAAATAAGCAAATGACGTCATATCAGCATGGCTTCATGAGGGATTGGTCATGCCAAACAAATTTAAACCGCTTCTATGAGGAGGTAAGTTCTAGACTTGACAGCGGTGAATCAATGGATGTCATATATCTGGACTTCTCCAAAGCATTTGACACTGTACCTCATAAAAGGTTAGTATATAAAATGAGGATGCTCAGAATAGGAGAAAATGTCTGTATGTGGGTAAGTAACTGGCTGAGTGACAGAAAACAGTGGGTGGTTAGTAACGGTAGATACTCAGATTCGGTCACTGTCACTAGTGGGGTACCTCAGGGGTCAGTATTGGGCCCTATTCTCTTCAATATATTTATTAATGATCTTGTCAAAGGCCTGCACAGTAAAATATCTATTTTTGCAGATGACACTAAGCTGTGAGTAATTAACACTGAAGAGGACAGTTTTCTGCTACAGAGGGATCTGGATAGATTGGAGGCTTGGGCAGAGAGATGGCAGATGAGGTTTAACACTGACAAATGTAAAGTTATGCACATGGGAAGGAATAATGCAAGTCACCCGTACATCTTAAATGGTAAAACACTCAGTAACACTGACATGGAAAAGGATCTAGGAATTTTAATAAACAGCAAATTAAGCTGCAAAAACCAGTGGCAGGCAGCTACTGCCAAGGCCAATAAGATAATGGATTGCATAAAAAGGGGCATAGATGCCCGTGATGAGAACATAGTCCTACCACTTTACAAATCCCTAGTCAGACCAAACATGGAGTACTGTGTACAGTTCTGGGCACCTGTGAACAAGGCAGACATATCAGAGCTGGAGAGGGTTCAGAGGAGGGCAACTAAAGTAATAACTGGAATGGGGCAACTACAGTACCCTGAAAGGTTATCAAAATTAGGGTTATTCACTTTAGAAAAAAGACGACTGAGGGGAGATCTAATAGCTATGTATAACTATATCAGGGGTCAGTACAGAGATCTCTCCTATCATCTATATATCCCCAGGACTGTGACTGTGACGAGGGGACATCCTCTGCGTCTGGAGGAAAGAAGGTTTGTACACAAACATAGTAAAAGATTCTTCACTGTAAGAGCAGTGAGACTATGGAACTCTCTGCCTGAGGAGGTGGTGATGGTGAGTACAATAAAGGAATTTAAGAGGGGACTGGATGTGTTTCTGGAGTGTAATAATATTACAGGCTACAGCTACTAGAGAGGGGTCGTTGATCCAGGGAGTTATTCTGATTGCCTGATTTGCTTCTGCCTCACAGGTGTTTTTTGCCTTCCTCTGGATCAACTTGAAGGAAACAGGCCGAACTGGATGGACAAATGTCTTTTTTCGGTCTTATATACTATGTTACTATGTTACACCTAGAGGTACAAGTAAAATAATTCATTCAAAGAGCCGAGGATGTACAGTACAACTATTCACTAATTAACATGACATGAAATACTGTAGTCCTCAAGTGGAAGAGTTGGATAACTTTAAATAGATTTCAGTCATATTGCATAGCTCAATTAAAGGAACCTGTCAAATTGACCATTGTGTCTGAGCTTAAGGCAGCATGATATAAACCAGGAGGAGCAGAGCATATTGATATATTGTTTTAAGGGAAAAGATTCATTAAAACTTGTAATTGATTCATAGGCGGTCCTATCAGTGATTGACATCCTTCCCTCTATGACTGTGTCTACAGAGGTAGCTGCCAATCACTGATAGGACCTCCTCCTTGACTTCAAAGCCCAGAATGAACAGGACTATAGGTGAATAAATGACAAGATTTATTGAACCTTTTCCCATAAAATTCTATATCAGTCTGCTCAGCTCCTCCTGCTCTATAACATGTTGCTTGCAGCTCAGACACCATGTTTAACATAACAGGTTCCCTTTAAAGCAAATATGTCACCAGTGATCTCCCAATCAAACTGCTTGCATAGATACATAGCTGTGATTCACCTGATAAAATCAGTGTTTTGCTCCCAACCTCCGCTTATTTCTGTGACCAGCCCCCCCTCTCAGCTTTGCCATTGCTTAGCCCTGAAGCCAGGGAGGGAGGTGACACTGTGGCATCAATTTCATATTAGAAAAAAGTATCACAATTCAAGAACTCAGACCAACCAACCTCAGACCAACAAAATAAAAACTGTGTTTTAATCAGTTGAACCCGAGCTATGTGTGTATGCAGGCAGTTTGATAGAGAGGATGCCATTCCAATTAATGGTATACCAGTCCATTTGGAAACCTTCTTTTATTGTATATTGCATTTATTCTGAGATGAATAATTACTTAAAAGGTTTTTTCTTGGCTTAATTGGTTATTGTCTGGCTATATGATAACATTTAAAAAAAACAAAAGAGATCATTTCTCAAGTCTGCTGTGCCAGGTATGTGGCAAAAAAGGTCGCAAGTGATACCTGCGTGTGACATTTAGTGCACATTTGATCATATTTTACGAAATTTTGGTGATCCATTCCTCATCACTTTTAGAAGTGGAGTGAAAAGTAGGTCAGGATAGCAGATTAGAACACCTTAAAGTTTCATTTGCTATATGTGTAATTTTTAAAAAGTCACAAAAAATTGCATTTCCACGCCAGGCAACCCCCTGGTGTACTTTTTCAAACATAGGAGTACACCATATTGCATTTGCTCCAAACATAATTATTAATGTTTGCAATTTCATAAATTTGGCTCAACCTCACAAAGCAAAGACAGATTTAAAACAGACACCAAAACCTCTCTACATGATAAATTTCCCGCAAGGTTTCCTTTTATTATGTCTAATGACTCCAGTTGGCTTAGTCAGTACTCCAGATATGTAGCATATCATGAATGATTAACCTCTTAAGAAGAATTTATGAAGTCTCCTAACACATTTGTTTTAGTAACTAATTGCACTCCACATGTAATAACAGTTCCTGAGCCTATATTCTTATGACACTATGGTGTACCATTCCTTTACTATTTCTGCCAAAAGTTATCTATGAATTACTAGCAATTCATTATGAAGGTTCATCTAGGTGCTACCAGTTGGGGTGGTGTCCCTGCACAGTCCGACACCATCCAATCACTGCTGCCTATGTAAGACTGTGCAGGGACTCACCCCTAACTGGTAACACCCAACTGGACCTTTATTGCAAACTGCCATCAATTCATAACTTTTAGCAGGAATAATAAAGGAATGGCACAAAACAAAATTCATAAGAACAGATGCTCCGGAACTTTTACATGGGGAATGCAGGCCTTACATGGGGCTGCCTTAAAGCAATTTGTTTTTGAGCTGTGTAGCTCAAAGGTTTTCCAAGATTATTATTATTTTTTTTTATACTGTTGTTATTTGTACACTCATTGACAAATAAAGTAACACATCAAGAATGAGTTGTTGGAGTCAAATGAAACTGAAATGTTAATGCACTGATGCAATGATGATATATGTATTAGAGGGAAAGGATACGTGTACAATTGAAAGGAATCTCTAGTAATAGTCTGTTATGCCTATTCTAGCCTGAATGCAAGATGAGATGGCAATATATATGGCTGTAGAATGCCCTGCACATATTGCTGAGTTGTTATTGTCCCTCACATCACCAACTATTATATGGGATGGCTTTCCAGGTGATTACACCAGCAGTTAGGGCAGTGTGTAGCTCCACAGCAAATGTAAGATTTAACCACTCACCATGAGGTCTCCATGCTAGAACCTGACCATCATAGGATCTCAAACAGAACCTTTGTCACAAAAGACAGTGTGGGTCATTTATCAAACTGGTGTGAAGTAGAACTGGCTTAGTTGTCCGTAGCAACCAATCAGATTCCACCTTTTATTTTAGACGGCTCTTTTGGAAAATGAATGGATGAATCTGATTGGTTGCTATAAGCAACTATGTCAGTTCTACTTTATACCAGTTTGATAAATGACCCCCAATATGTTTCCAGTCCATAGCAGTCCATGTAAAAGGTAAAGTGGCGCACCAAAAAGTAATAGGTTACCAAAAAGAGGTGCTCACAGCGTCATAGAATCACCCAACCTACAAAAAGAAAATGCATAGAAGAAAAGCTGGGCACTCTTGGATACTGGAACCAGATACAGAATTTATTAGTCAGAAAGCAATAAAACTTGTCTAAAAATGTGACAGCAAAAATAAATAAATAAATAAAACCTTCCCAATTGGGAAATCTAAATGTCCAATTGGCTGGGATATGAATCTGACTTACTGCCAAGATAACCCAACCAATATAGTGAAGTGTGATCAGAAGTCCTCCTTGAGGTAGTGTCTTATATTTTTTGTCACCTTACATCACAAAAAGTGTAATCCCAAGTGGGCAAAAAGTTATATGTACCCTAAAATAGTACCAAGCTGTTGGAAGCTGACGAAGTGGAATTAGATCAGAATTTCTGCAAAAATTCGATTCGCAACACATGCGAATTTCCGTGGCAACTAATCATTATTTTTCTTAAAATAGCGGCTACACGTGTGAAGACATAGGGCAAGGAACTCTGGGAATTTCATGCAGCCAATCAGCAGCCAGACAGCCCTGTGATGTCACAGCCCTATAAATAGCCTCAGCCATTTTGGATTCAGACATTTTCCAGCGATCTGAGTGCAGAGACAGATGTGAGATGGCACTAGGGACAGCAATAGGAAAAACCTCCTTATGAAAAAAAAAAACTGAAAAAACGATTTATAACTGCAGGGAAAGGATAGGGAGGAATTATTTCACAGCATCTTAGTGCAAGGAGAGACGTCTGAAGGCACTAGTTACAGTGATAGGAAAAACATGATTGTGAAAAAAATAGCGATTCATAAGTGCAGGGAAACATTATTCGGTGTTCAGCGCTGCAGTTATCTGTTGAATAGGCTTTAGTGGCGTATATATGCGGAAAATGAAAAATATATTTTGCGTTCAGAGCTGCAGTTATCTGTTCAAAAGTCTTTAGTGGTGTATTTCAGTTGAAAAAGAAAAATATATTCGGTTTTCACTGTTGCAGTTATACCTGGTAAAGCCTTTACTGGCGTATTGCAGTAGAAAAAGAAATATCCATTCGCCATTCGCTGGTGCACTTATATGTAGAAAAACCTTTAGTGACGTATATTAGTAGAAAAATAAAAATACATTCGCCATTCGTTGTTGCACTTATATGTTTAAAAAACGTTATTGATGTATATATCAGTAGAAAAAAATATATACATTCGCTATTCACTTCTGAACTTGTATCTTGAAAAACCTTTCTAGACGTTTATTGACGTATATCAGTAAAAAAAAGAAATATAGATTCGCTGGTACACTTATATATTTAAAAAAAACTTTTCTGATGTATGTCAGTAGAAAAAGAAATATACATTTGCTATTCACTGGTGCACTTATAGTAACATAGTAACATAGTATATTAGGCCGAAAAAAGACATTTGTCCATCCAGTTTGACCTGTTTCCTGCAAGTTGATCCAGAGGAAGGCAAAAAATCCTTGTGAGGTAGAGCCAATTTTCCCCACTTAAGGGGAAACAATTCCTTCCCGACACCAATCAGGCAGTCAGAACAACTCCCTGGATCAACGACCTATCTCTAGTAGCTATAGCCTGAAATATTATTACGCTCCAGAAATACATCCAGGCCCCTCTTGAATTCCTTTATTGTACTCACCATCACCATCTCCTCAGGCAGAGAGTTCCATAGTCTCACTGATCTTACCGTGAAGAACCCTTTTCTATGTTTGTGTACAAACCTTCTTTCCTCTAGACGTAGAGGATGTCCCCTCGTCACAGTCACAGTCCTGGGGATAAATAGATGATGGGAGTGATCTCTGTACTGACCCCTGATATATTTATACATATCAGATTATATCTTGAAAAATCTTTATTTACGTATATCAGTAGAAAAAAAAATATGCATTTGCTATTTGCTGGTGCACTTATATCTTGATAAACCTTTAGTGAAGTATATTGGCAGAAAAAAGATATACATTCGCCATGCGCTGTTGCACTTATATCTTGAAAAACCTTTATTGACTTATATCAGCAGAAAAATAAATATACATTTGCCATTCGCTGGTGCACTTGTATCTTGAAAAACCTTTAGTGACGTATATCAGCAGAAAAAGAAATATGCATTCGACATTTGCTGGTGCACTTTTATCTTGAAGAAGCTTTATTGACATATATCAGTAGAAAAAGAAATATACATTCGCCGTTCGCTGGTGCACTTACACTCACCTAAAGAATTATTAGGAACACCATACTAATACAGTGTTGGACCCCCTTTTGCCTTCAGAACTGCCTTCTACGTGGCAGTGATTCCACAAGGTGCTGATAGCATTCTTTAGAAATGTTGGCCCATATTGATAGGATAGCATCTTGCAGTTGATGGAGATTTGAGGGATTTGACATCCAGGGTATGAAGCTCCCATTCCACCATATCCCAAAGATGCTCTATTAGGTTGAGATCTGGTGACTGTGAGGGCCATTTTAGTACAGTGAACTCTTTGTCATGTTCTAGAAACCAATTTGAAATGATTCGAGCTTTGTGACATGGTGCATTATCCTGCTGGAAGTAGCCATCAGAGGATGGGTACATAGTGGTCATGAAGGGATGGACATGGTCAGAAACAATGCTCAGGTAGCCCGTGGCATTTAAACGATGGCCAATTGGCACTAAGGGGCCTAAAGTGTGCCCAGAAAACATCCCCCACACCATTACAACACCACCACCAGCCTACGCGTTTACTTAACAATGTCCATAAGAGCGGCACGCCAATACAGGTGAATACACTATACACTAACCCTGCACTAAAATGCAAACTAATTCACACCAGCCCGCATCTATATGCAGTATTGCTTACTAGACACTATAGTGACTGAATTACGTGGTGAAATTTTTTATTTCAAACATGTTTTTTTTTCCGGGAAAATTGATGGGTGCTTGCTATAAGGACCAAAATACGTCGTTGGGAATTTTTTTATTTCAAAATAGTTTTTTTTTTATAAAATTGATGGTTGCCTTTATTAAATCAAGCAGCTTCAGGAGGTTGAAAATATTTATGTGCTGCCACCTACACACTATGTCATCTTGTCACTCTGTGGTCTCCTGATGATGATGATGATGCCATCTCCACACTATATAACCTTGCCACTCTGTTCCCTCCTGATGCTGCCGCCACCTCCAGTCATTGTGCCACTATGTGGCCTCCTCCTGATGCTGCTGCTGCCACCTCCATACTCTGTCATTGTTCCACTCTGTGGCCTCATCATGCTGCTGCCACCTTCAGACTTTGTCATTGTGCCACTCTGTGGTCTCTTCATACTGCTTCAACCTCACCACTATGCAGTGGCACACCCAGGGGGGTGGTCCAACGGGTCTGGACCCCCTAGAACCATTCATTTATTTTTTTTCAATCCTCCAGGGCCGCACCACCGATCGCACAGACGGCATGGCCCTGGTTCTAATTGCACTGCGGCGGGGCACGGGAGCGCATAGTTCCCTGCCCCACCGCCTATCACCACTATAGGCTTCGGTCTGAGTAGGCCTGAGGCCTAAGTGGTGGTAGAAGTCCGACGCCGCGCAATGACATCATCGTGCGATGTGCACGATGACATCATCGCTCAACTATGTCGCGCGCCTGCCTCACCATCCAGGACACAGGTAAGTGTTGGCCTGTTTTTTTGTGTGTTTTGTGTGCTAATCTGAGGGAGGGGGAAGATGGCAATTTGGGGGCAAGTTAATGGGACAGTGGGGACAAATGGGGGGTAAATTAATTAATGTGAGGCAGTTTGGGGGAAAATAAATGGATGGCCGTAAGGCAGGTAAATTAATTAATATGCCGCGGGGGGGGGGGGCAAATAAATGGATGGCAGTGTGGGGCCAAATTTATTAATATGGGGCATCTAGTGGCACTGGCACCATAGGAGCATTATTTGGGTGCTCTAAAGGGGCATAATATGGGGGGCACTAGGGGGGAGAGTGGCACTATAGGAGCATTATACATTATTACATTATAGGGGGCACTAAGGAAGCATTGTTTTTAACTGGCACATGGGAGACACTATAGGGGATAACAGCACTATGGGGCATCTGGTGGCATTAAGAAGAGGCATTTTTAACTGGCACATTATGGGGGCACTATAGGGGAGAGAGAACTATAGGGGCATCTTGTGGCATTTGAGGGGTTTAGTTTCTAAATTGGGGTCATTTATGGGTTGTTTCCACTATTTAACCCTCAAAGTGACTCCAGAATTGAACAGGTCCTTAAAAAAATGTTTTTGGAAATGTTCTTAAAAATATTAAGAATTGCTGCTAAAATTCTGAGCCTTCTAACATCCTAAAAAAATAAAATTACATCTACAAAATGATGCCAATATAAAATAGACATACAGTATGGGAAATATAAAATAATAACTATTTTATGAGGTATCACTATCTACCTTAAAACCATAAAAATTAACAATAACATTTTGAAAATTACAAATTTTTCAGTTTTTTATTGCAAATTTAGGATTTTTTTAATAACTAAAGGTAATCTATGTTTACCCAAATTCACCACTTTCATGAAGTATAATGTGTTACGAGAAAGCAATCTCAGAATGGCTTGGATAAGTAATAGTGTTCCAAAGTTATTACCACATAAAGTGACACGTCAGATTTTCAAAATTTGTCAGATTTTCAAAATTTGTCCTGGTCGTTAAGGTGAAAAATGGCTATGCCCTGAAGGGGATAATAATAATAATATTAATAATAATACCATAAAAATAATGGCGTACAAAAATAAATATCAAAACACAAAAACTTTACACATCAACATCATTAAGGGGTTTGCCCATTTTCATGATATTGATGACCTGTCTTCAGGAAAAATCATCACCCTCAAATCAGTGGGGGTAAAATTCCCAGCACCGCCAGTGATCAAATGTTTAATGGAGCAGCAGTGCTAGTGTGAGCTATGCATACTCTTCAATGTTTACCTGCAAGCCATCTAGATTGTAGCATGTGTTGAGCTAAGCAAAGGATTGGGATTGGAATTTAGTCCAAAGTTTAAGAAAACTTCAATTCAAAACTAATCCGAATTTTCTCAAGCTTCATGGTAACGGTTTTCCTAAAATGGCAACTACATGTGTTATACAAAGTAAAAGTAGGAAGCACGGGAATATAAGATCACCAATAGTGCCATGCAGCCAGCCAGTCCACAGATTCTATTCCTTGTGATGTCACAGCCCGATAAAACCCTCATCCCACGCAGTCTTCATCACTAGTGTTGAGCGCGAATATTCGAATAGCGAATTTTTTTAGCGAATATCGGCACTTCGCTAATTCGCGAATATTTTGAATATAGTGCTATAAAATTCGCTATTTCGAATATTCGTTTTTTTTTTTTTTTAGTTATATTTTTTTCTTTCCCACTTCCCAACAGTAGTTCTTACCTGTCCTGAGGATTCCTGGCTTCCTGGCTGCTCTAGTCAGTGCCCATTGCCGCTTCTGCCAACCATGGGAACGTCTCCATATACTAAAATGTACTGTCGGATTTGAGGAATTACGTTGAAATCGCAATGCGATTAATTCAAGTTATATTAATCGCATTGCGATTTCAACTTAGAGCTGGGTTTATAATGGGTCAGCTTGCTAGAATGAACGAAGTTAACGAATATGGAATATAGCAGCACTGCTAAGTTGAATTCGCAATGCGATTAATTTAACTTGAAGTAATCGCATTGCGATTTCAACTTAGCACTGCTAGTGCTATATTCCATATTCGTTAATTCTAGCCTATGTAAGATAGCAGTGCTAAGTTGAAATCGCAATGCGATTACTTCAAGTAAAATTAATCGCATTCAAGCAACCTGTGAAATCCTAAAGGTACTCATTGGTTTTAGGGCCCCTTTGCGCACCTTGGCTTCAAAAAAGTGCCACTCATGTGGTATCGCCGAACTCAGGAGAAGTAGGGCAATGTGCTTTGGGGTGTATTTTTACATATACCCATGCTGTGTGTGAGAAATATCACTGTAAACGACAACTTTTTAAAAAATTGTATTCAAAGTTGTCAATTTACAGAGATATTTCTCACACAAAGTATGGGTATATGTAAAAATACACCCCAAAACACATTGCCCTACTTCTCCTGAGTACGGCGATACCACATGAGTGACACTTTTGCAGCCAAGATGCGCAAAGGGCCCTAAACCAATGAGTACCTTTAGAGAGGGCATTTTTACGCATTTTTCTTCTCACGCTTTAGGGCCCCTAAAATGCCAGGGCAGTATAAATACCCCACATGTGACCCCATTTTGGAAAGAAGACACCCCAAGGTATTCTGTGAGGGGCATGGCGAGTTCATAGAAGATTTTTTTGGCACAAGTTAGCGGAAATAGATTTTTATTGTTTTTCTCATAAAGTCTACCTTTCTGCTAACTTTTGACAAAAAGTTAAATTTTCATGGACTCACTATGCCCCTCAGCGAATACCTTAGGGTGTCTTCTTTCCAAAATGGGGTCATTTGTGGGGTGTTTGTACTGTTCTGGCATTTTGGGTTGTGCTAAATTGTGAGCAGCCATATAAAACCTAAAGGTACTCGTTGGAATTTGGGCCCCTTTGCACCCGGGCTGCAAAAAGTGTCACTCATGTGGTATCACCGTACTCAGGAGAAGTAGGGCAATGTGTTTTGGGGTGTATTTTTACATATACCCATACTTTGTGTGAGAAATATCTCTGTAAATTGACAACTTTGAATAAATTTTTTAAAAGTTGTCGTTTACAGTGATATTTCTCACACACAGTATGGGTATATGTAAAATACACCCCAAAACACATTGCCCTACTTCTCCTGAGTTCGGCGATACCACATGAGTGACACTTTTTGCAGCCAAGATGCGCAAAGGGCCCTAAAACCAATGAGTACCTTTAGAATTTCACAGGGCATTTTTACGCATTTGGATTCTCACACTTTAGGACCCCTAAAATGCCAGGGCAGTATAAATACCCCACAAGTGACCCCATTGTGGAAAGAAGACACCCCAAGGTAATCCGTGAGGGGTATGGCGAGTTCACAGAAAAAAAAAATTTGGCACAAGTTAGCGGAAAATGATTTTTTTTTTTTTTTTACAGTCTCATATTCCACTAACTTGTGACAAAAAATAATATTTTACATGAACTCACCATACCCCTCACGGAATACCTTGGGGTGTCTTCTTTCTAAAATGGGGTCACATGTGAGGTTTTTGTACTGCCCTGGCATTTGAGGGTCTTCGCAATCATTACACGTATGGCCAGCATTAGGAGTTTCTGCGATTCTCCTTATATTGAGCATACGGGTAATGAGATTTTTTTTTTTCCGTTCAGTCTCTGGGCTGAAAAGAAAAAAAAAATGAACGGCACAGATTTTTTCATTCGCATCAATCAATGTGGATGAAAAAATCTCTGCCCAAAAATGTGCAAAAAAAAACAAAACGGCACAGATTTCCTCATTCGCATCGATCAATGTGGATGAATAAATCTCTGCCAAAAATGTGCAAAAAAAAAGTAGTAAGGCCCCATTCACACGTCTGCAAAAATGTCCGCATCTATTCCGCAATTCTGCGGAATTGATGCGGACCCATTCAGTGTGAATGGGGCTGGCGGTGATGCGGAGAGCACACTATGCGCTCGCCGCATCAGCATTTGCGGAGCTGCGGCTGCAAACTTCCGGGTTTCGGCCCCCAAACATCCGGCCGCAGCTCCGCAAAAGATAGAGCATGTCCTATTCTTGTCCGCAATTGCGGACAAGAAAAGGCATTTTCTATATAGTTCTGGCAATGTGCGGATCCGCAAAATGCGGAAAGCACATTGCTGGTGTCCGTGTTTTGCGGATCCGTGGATCCATGGATCCGCAAAACACATACTGGACGTCTGAATGAGCCTTACAGGGGGTAATTAGTGTCAGGGGGTGACAGGGGGTGACATGGGGTGATCGGGGTTAATCAGGGGTTAATCAGGGGTTAATCAGTGACGGGGTGGGGGGTGGATGGGTGGATAGGGGTCTGTGTGGTGATTTGGTGCACTTATAAAAGTTTCTTTGGTGGTCCCAAGCAAAAGGGACCACCAAAGGAACGATCAGCAAGCATATCAGACGCTGTTAACAAAACAGCGTCTGATATGCCATTTTTTTATCTTCTACAGCCTGCCAGCGCACGATCAGCGCTGGCAGGCTGTAGTTTACCTTGTCCCCGACGTGATCCTGTGAACGCGCGCGCGCGTTCACAGGAAATCTCGCCTCTCGCGAGATGACGCGCGGGCGCGTCAAGGAGGAACGTACCGACCGCCCGCAGGACGCAATCCTGCGTGAGGCGGTCAGCAAGAAGTTAATCGCGGTAACTAGAATAATGACGAATATTCGATTTTGACGAAAATGAAACGAATATTCATTCGAATATTCGCGAATTTCGTCGAAATCGAATATGGCACCTGCCGCTCATCACTATTCATCATTGTCCTGTGAACTGAGCATAGGGAGAAATGTGGCAAGCTCTCATGTGCTAGGGACAATGTTGCTGAAAAAGATTAAAAGAAGCATATTAGAGAGGGAGAGAGCAGGGCGATTGCAGGAAGGGTGCAGAGAGACTGCAGGAAGAGTGCAGGGACACTGCAGGAAGAGTGCAGGGAGGCTGCAGGGAGACTTATTCTGTGTCAGTTTTATTTGTTCCTACACTTACAGTACTCATTCTAAATTCAGCTATAAACTAAGAGATGTAATTCAATACCAAAACTTTATTATTTCACTGCCAGTCTGCCAACCAATACCATCCAGTCCGCACCCCTGATAGGGGACCAGGTCCTAATGATGACCATCCTCATCTTTTGAGGGCTTTACTTCTTCCAAATCATCAGTCAAAGTCTTCATGTCCTAGAAAAGTCAGCAAGATGAGGAGCTGACTGTTCCTGATTACATATTCTCATCAATATTAGATGATGTGGAAAAGGAGGAAAAGCAGACTGCAGAACAAGGGCTCCTACCTATAGGACAGGAGAGCACTGGGGTTGGAGAAGTTGGTATGCCAGAGCTGATTACTGTAAAAAATAACCTGCTGGAGATTTCAGGCCAGAACAGCAATAATATTGATGTTGCAAATTGTCCCCGCCTAACCACGAAAATAATAAAAAAATGATTTTGACCAGAGGTACACAGAGCCGCTGCTAAGTATCTAAAAGATATCTGCTGTCCCGATTCGATAAAATATGCGTGTATGTATTTAGGTAATTGTGATATCTGCGCTGGAGTAAGGGGAAAGTGTAAGGCAGAAAACAATTGAAAGTACCTGTCCCAGTGGGTGGTTTGTTGGTGCTGCTATTTTGCAAAAGGTTTTTCAGTCCATCGTAGGTGCGGCCGGTAGCTGGCGCGCGCGAAGGAGCCTGTTTGGTATAGGGTTCCAGAGCGTGGAGTGATGTCACAATGATCCTACGGCAAGTACCAAGGACCAAAAGACCAATCCTACGCGTTTCGAAGCCTACGGTCTTCTTCGTCAGGGATGCGAGGGAGTAAACAATTAAAATGGGAAAAAAAAGAACATCCCAGGTTCTTAAAGTGGTTATCCCACCATTATATGTCATATTAATTTTAAAGATCATAAAACATAAATTTATATGCTCTACTCTCCTCACAGTCAGTTCTCCGTATAGTACACTGCTGAGCAGCTAATATAAATACATTTTTCCATGTGCTCCTAATACAATGTTTCTCTTCCCTGCAGAAAATTACTACTTTTAGCTGCTCTGCAGTGAATAGAGAATATTTATACTGTGACCTGGATATGGGAAAAGTAACTGAGCTTGCTTGACCAGCAGCATTCAGCTCAGTAGATGGATGTGCTGATTTTTTGCACTTTGAACACCTACTTTTTTTTCTTTTTCCTTACAGCATGTACGTGACAAATATTTTTAAATGTTTATGATATGTTTGACAAATATCACACGAAATGTAGGAACAACTCCTTTAAGCTGGCAATGAGTTTAGCAGATTGCTTCAAGTTCAGCTTCAAAACCTTATGACTCTGATCATGTCATCATTCAGGCAAGTTGCATCCATGCATACTAAGAGGCATTTATCACAGCTATTAAACCACTATTATGGCATAAAAAAGTTGCAAATTATAGCACACGTATTATGGCATACACCCACAAGTAGTAACACCCAGTTGTCAATTTATTGACACATTTCTGGGAGGAATAATAGGTGTTTTAACATTATAAAGATCAAAGAAAAGATGCAGAATTACTACAGTATTTCTTAAAGAATAACACTATTTACAGACATGTCAGAAGAGCTGAAAAGTTCTCTTTAATGCAGGTTTTTAAATAGTCACAGATACCTTTATGTACATACAGTAGACCCTAAAATCATTTACTGTTACAGTACACAGATGTTTGATGGGTGAAAATGGAGCAAATGTGATATGAGATAAAAAATGTACCACAACGCTCCAGAGAAATACATTCTAGTCTGTATGTATTATTAAGGGGATTCTAAATGAATTATTTAATATGGCCGGTAGAGTTGAGCGAACACCTGGATGTTCGGGTTCGAGAAGTTCGGCCGAACTTCACAAAAATGTTCGGGTTCGGCATCCGAACTCGACCCGAACTTGAAACCGAACCCCTTTGAAGTCAATGGGGACTAGAACTTTTGGGGACTAAAAATGCTGTGAAATAGCCCTGGAAAGGGCTAGAGGGCTGCAAAAGGCATTGAAATGTAGGTAAATCCCCTGCAAACAAATGTGGATAGGGAAATGACTTAAAATAAAATAAATAAAAAATAACCAATATCAATTGGCAACTTGGAGGAGGAGGTGGAATAGGAGGTGGGGGTGGCGTCAGGTGGGAATGCTATCGGAGTTGAAGTTCACATCACAGCCAAGAAGGATTCATGTCTGCCAGCAGTGTCACAGGCCTCACTCACAGACTTAGGCCAATGGCAACCATACATGGAAGTTGAAGTTGTCATCACAGCCAAGAAGGAATTATGTCTGCCTGCAGGGCTACAGGCCTCATTCAAACATTCAGGCCCACGGGACCCATAAAGAGGAGAGTTAAAATCTCGCCAAGACAGTATTGATTTCACCCAGCAATGCCACAGGCCTCATTCATAGATTCAGACCCATGGCACCCACAAAGAGGAGTGTTACAATCATGCCAAAACAGTATTGATTTAACCCAGTAGTGCCACAGGCCTCATTCACTAATTCAGGACCATGGAACCCGCAAAGAGGAGAGCGGTCCCGTAACAGCAACACAGGCCTCAGGTCAACCTCCAATGGAACAGGCCATTATCATTTATGTAGGCCCCTGACATCCAGACAGAGGAGAGATCTTTTGACAGTAAAAAGAGGTTAATGTCTCCCACCAATGCAGCAAGCGATGAAACTAAATATAGGCCCCAGACAACCAGACAATGGGGTGGTCATTTGACAGTCTAAAGAGTTTAATGTCTCCCATCAATGCAGCCAGCGATGAAACAAAATATAGGTCTCTGACAGCCAGACAATGGGGCAGTCATTTGACCATCTAAAGAGTTTAATGTCTCCCACCAATGCAGCAAGCGATGAAACAAAATATAGGCCCTTGACAACCAGACAATGGGGCGGTCATTTGACAATCTAAAGAGTTTAATATCTCCCACCAATGCAGCATAGAGGTCCCATAGCAGAAAATCAAGCTTGATGTCACCCGCCAAAGCAGCAGGCGATTAACAGAATTTTAAGCCCCTCACACCCAGACAGAGGAGAGGTTCATTCAACATGGGGTTGCCCCCAAAATAATGGTACAATTAAAAAAAGAGGATTCAATAAAGAAGTGCCCTGGAGTACAAGAATGTATGGTTGAGGGCGAGGCAGTTATAAATGTCTATTCTGCACAAGGTAGAAGGAATATGTACTCGCACTCCGTGTATCCGTTCCAGGTGCACGTCAAGGTAGTAGAAACTGTGTTACGGTAGGTTCACGGCACACTGATTTGTATGCAAGTAGTCACATTTTATTTTTATTTTTTAGTGTTCAATATAACATTATTGTATACATCCAGGCTATATGATAAGTATAAGGCCACAATAATTATTTGTACGGTCCCCGGAAGTTTCGGTCTTATAAAGACCTTCCTCAGCGGGATCTAAAAGAGGTATAATATGGCTATGATTACAATGGAAACGTATACAAAATGTGTGAAAAAGAGGAGAAAATTAGGAAAGAGGAAAAAGAAAATGGATTGAGAAGTCTAGAGTGGGTAGCTGGGGGTTAAAAAGAGACATTTAATGCATAATTTCTGAGCTTATGTGAATAATAGGAAAGAATGGGTATAGGAGAAGGAGTGGTGGATACTGGGTGAAGTGGCTGGTAGTAAAGGAAGTAGTGAAGGAAATCTGATGTACAGTAATGTAAGAAGGATAAAGGAAGAATATGAGTAGAGGCTGTATGAAATACCATAATGTAAGAAGTGGGCGGCGGTAAAAGAAAAGGAAATTAGGCAGTGGAGGGAATGTACATGGAAATGAAGGGCAAGGGAAGCTTGACACAATAGATATGAAGGACTGGAACATGTCAGGAGCCGCATGGAGAGAGAGTTACCTGTAATGGCGCACTGTGATGGGGCCCTGGATGTAGCATGTGTGGAAGTGCAGAGGCGGCTGAAGTACTGGTACGAGAGCGCAGGGAAATGACGTCAGGCGCGGGGAGTCACGTGTTTAAATGCGCGCATGCGCATAGTGAATAGAGCCAAGTGTGGGCAAGAAGTATGGGCAAAGAGCGCTATGAATGTGTATGTACATGATAAGCGAAGCAGAGGAGCAGGAGGCAAAGAGAAATTAATAGAGATAGAAAATAGGGAGGATGGGTAATTTAAGGATCATGAGCAATATGTGTTGTATAACAACTTAATGAATATACAATGCGCAGCACTGAATTGCAGACATAATGTTATAAATAATGAAGTTATAAGATCCTATAAACACAATAAATTGCTATGAAACGTAATGAAATACCTGGAATAAAATTTTGTGAAAAACTTAAAACGAAGTACTAGGTCGGTTAGGAGAAAACTGCTAGCATGTGGTGAGGGGTGGGGGTGGGAAAGGGAAAAGGGGGAGGGGCAGGGGGAGAGGGGAAAGGGGGAGGGGCAGGGGGAGAGGGGAAAGGGGAAGTGGGGGAGAAGAAGGGAGAGGTAGGGGAAGGGGGGTGGGGTAGAAATCTCATCCATGTTCGCCTAGTCCCCGGTTAACGAGCCTGAAAAAGAGGATGTACAGTGGATTAGAATTATGATACTACAAGAAAATCACATTCTCTATTAGGACCTCTTGGTTCCATAGTGTCCAATGTATGAATCCAGTATTATTCTCTTTTACGTAGTTGCAATGTCCTGTTGCTTCCACGTCTTGATGGTAGGATCTGTTCTAAGACTTGGAAGCGGAGTTGAGAAATCCGATGTTTGTGTTTGTCAAAATGAGCAGAAATTGGTAGTAATAGTTGTGCCGTTCGGATGGTCGATTTGTGTTTACAAATGTGATCGCGGATGTGTTGTGTTGTCTCACCGACGTAGGCCAGTCCGCACGGGCATTTAAACACATAAACGACAAACGTAGAATCACACGTGAAAAAGTCCTTAATGGGGAATCGTTTACCGGTATGTGGGTGTGTTACAAAGTCCCCTTTCGTGATATTCTGCACAAGGTACGGACAAGTCCTGTGGGATCCATGCCTGGTTCATTTTAATAGATGTGGACAGGCGGCTGCGTTTGTCTGTAATGACGCCCCCTGCCGTGCTAAATATACGTTCATACAATACACTGGCCGCAGGGCAGACCAGAACCTCCAAGGCATAAAGGGAAAGCTCTGATTATGTGGTCAATTTGGAGAACCAGAATGGGGCAGAACCATCAGTCAGTATGTGGAGGCACGTGCACACGTACTGTTCCACCATGTTGTTGAAATGCTGCCTCCTGCTAGCATGTTCCCTATAAGCTGGTGGTGCAGTTTGCTGTGACACGGTGACAAAACTTTTCCACAGCTCGGCCATGCTGATCCTGCTGTCTGAGGACCTGGCCGTGACACAGCTGTGTTGGCGACCTCTTCTTCCTACTCCTCCGCCTCTGCCTTCGCCTTGTGCTTCCACTTGTCCCCCCGTGTCATTTGGGAATGCCCTCAGGAGCGCATCTACCAGTGTGCGCTTGTAGTCGCGCATCTTCCTATCACTCTCGAGTGTGGGAATTAAGGTGGGCACATTGTCCTTGTACCGGGAATCCAGCAGGTTGGCAACCCAGTAGTCAGCGCAAGTTAAAATGTGGGCAACTCTGCTGTCGTTGCGCAGGAACTGCAGCATGTATTCGCTCATGTGTGCAAGGCTGCCCAGAGGTAACAATAAGCTGTCCTCTGTAGGTGCTGTATCGTCTGTGTCCTCTGTATCCCCCCAGCCACGCTCCAGTGATGGCCCTGAGCTGTGTAGGGTGCCACCCTGCAGTGAAACCGGTTCCTCCTCCTCCTGCTGCTCTACCTCATCCTCCCAATCCTCCTCGTCCTCCAGAAGTGTGCCCTGGCTGTCCACATGTGTACCTGGGCTCTGCTGGTGCAAGAACCCACCCTCTGAGCCACTTCTGTATGACCTGCCTGAAACCCTGTGAAATGCCCTCTCTTCCTGCTCCTCCTGTGCCGCATTCTCTTCCATCATCGCAGTAATATTTTTTTCAAGGAGAAATAGAAGGGGTATTGTAACGCTAACAATGGCGTCATCAGCACTGGCCATGTTGATTGAGTACTCCAAAGACCGCAACAAGGTACACAGGTCTCGCATGCAGACCTAGTCACTGGTGGTGAAGTGGTGCTGATCCGCAGAGCGACTGACCCATGCATACTGCATCTGAAACTCCACTATCACCCGCTGCTGCTCGCAAAGTCTCTCCATCATATGTAAGGGGGAGTTCCACCTGGTGGGCATGTCGCATATGAGGCGGTGAGCAGGAAGGCTGAAGTTACGCTGCAGCGCAGACGGGCGAGCAGCAGCGGAGTGATAACCCCGAAAGCACGCACATACGGACCACACTTTCAGCAGCAGCTCTGACATGTCTGGGTAGTTTTTAAGAAACTTCTGCACCACTAGATTCAGCACCTGCACCAGGCAAGGGATGTGTGTCAAACCGGCTAGTCCCAGAGCTGTAACGAGATTTCGCACATTATCGCACACCACCAGGCCGGGCTTGAGGCTCACCAGCAGCAACCACTCATCAATCTGCTGTTCTATGCCCCTCCAAAGCTCCTGTGCAGTGTGGGGTTTGACACCCAAACACACCCTGCCAACAGAGTCATCATAAAGGATGAGACGTTCCTGAATGTTTTGGGGCTCTCACTGCTTGGCTGATTTGCAAGGGGGTGAGGTGGAAGACTGATGGGCATGGGCTGCAGGTGCCAACTCTGATCTTTCTGCAGAGAACTGGATGTTAGATACTGTGAAGGAACTGGAGGCAATGTCAGCCACCCAATCTACTATCGCATGTATATGTTCTGTCTTCACCATCCATAGAGCGGCATTTGGGCCTATCAAACAATGCTGCAGATTCTGTCGCCTACTCGCACCAGAGGAAGGTGTTTGACTTGAAGCTGTAGTTGGCGCTGAATGGCCATGTCCTCTCCCAGCAACAGGAGCTCCACCAACACCACCATGACCATGCCCGTGTCCCTTATTTGATGTCCTCCTCATTATTTGCGTTCACCCACCAAGCTGAATGATTGGTCTCTCTCCGGTGTCAATTTACCTGCCACTAGTCGACCATTCGGTTCGCTAAGGCAGTGCCCGTGTCATAGAATTGCTTTGTGGACCCAGAATAATGTTTTTTGTGCCCAAAATACACTGATTTTCAATTTCTATGTGGAAATGTAAAAACATTTTTTGGTACGCTGTATGCACAAGTGGTTTGTGGAACAAGAACAAGTATTTTTGTAATAAAATACAGAAAATTAATATTTCACTGCTGTAAATTGAAATTAATTATTTATACGCCGGATGCACAACAGTTTTTTTCGGCCTAAAACACAGCTTTTTTCAATAAAAACCCAAAATGTAGTTTTCAACTGCTGTACATTAAAAGTAGATATTTATACTATGTATGGACACCAGATTTGGGGACTCAGAACATGGATTTGGTCACCAAAATTTACAAATGCATTATTAGACTGTTATAAATTGGAAATAATTATTTAAACGACGGATGCACAACAGTTTTTTCGGCCTAAAACACAGATTTTTTCAATAAAACCCCAAAATGCAGTTTGTAACTGCTGTACATTAATAGTAAATATTTATACTATGTATGGACACCAGTTTTTCGACCCAGAACACTGATTTGGTCACCAAAATTCACAAATGCAGTATTAGACTGTTATAAATTGGAAATAATTATTTAACAACTGATGCACAACTGTTTTCAGCCTAAAACACAGCTTTTTTCAATAAAACCCCAAAATGCTGTTTTTTACTGATGTAAATTTAAATTAGATATTTATACTGTAATGTACAACTGCTTTGTCAAGCAAGAATATTGTTTTTTTCACACAAAAAAGAATAATGCACTATTTCTCAGCTGTAATGTGAAATCGTTATTTAAGCGGTGTATTTCAAGATGCTCTGTGGATCAGAATTACCACTCTTTTGCCAAAAAAATATACTTATGCTGTATTTCACAGCAGCAATGTAAAATATGTGGTTGTAATGGGTATTTTAGACTGTTTGGTGGACCTTGAATAACTTTTTTTTCTATAAAATACAAAGAAGCAATATTTCCATGCAGAAATATAAAATATGTCGTTAGACGGTTTATGCAGAACTGTTTTGTGGACAAGGAATACGGTTTTTCGCCCCAAAATTACACGGATTCTCTATTTCACCGATGGAAATGTCAGATATATGTATTTTGGAGGTGTAAAATAGGCTTGGTGGATCAGGATGACCACTTTTTTTCACTAAAATACACTGATGCACTAGTTGAAATGGAATATACGGTTTACTGCATTGTATGCACAAGTGCTCTGTGGCACCACAGATCCCATTTTTTTTCCTTCACTGAGCTACAAAATAGGATTAGGCTGATGTCCCTGGCAGGTTGGCAGACATTCAGTACACTGCAGTGCCTAAAATGGCCGCCGACCCCCACCTCAGTGACAGATGGATTACAAAAAAAATCTCCCTGTCAGTGGATTGGATTGCTGAGGCTCCCTCCTTCTCTATGTGCTGTATCTTGTGGATTAAAGTTGCACAGGTTCTTTGAGTTTCTGCCCTATTCTATCCCTGATCACACCAGCAGCATCCTTGCCCTAATCTCAATTCAGCAGACTGACGTGCGGCACTACGTGACTCCAGCTTATAAAGAGGCTGGGTCAAATGCTGCACTCAGACAATCACAGCCATGCCCTTAGTAGGCATAGCTGGGATGGCTTTTTAGGACAAGAAGTAAAACGCTTGCTGATTGGCTGCTTTGCAGACCTTTTAGAAAGCGGGTAAATACACTGAACAATGGACCTGAACTTTTTTGAAAATGTTCGGGTTCGGGTCCGTGTCCCGAACACCCCAAAATTCGGTACGAACCCGAACTATACAGTTCGGCTTCACTCAACCCTAATGGCCACCAACAACCTGTCCTTAAATGTGAGCAGGACTGGTTGTCACTACTTACAGATCTGTCAGGGGCGAGGGGGCGGGGACTCACTGAACTCTGGCACTTGCATATACTACACATTGGTGAGTTTTTCTGTCAGGCTGCCCAGCTATGATGGCATATTATAGGCTGGATTACATCTTTACCATCTATTGTCGAGCAGTGTAGTGTGTGTGTGTGTGTGTGTGTGTGTGTGTGTCCAACAGCTCTGCAAATGGTGGCATCCAGTCATCACATCCTACAACAAGTTATTGGCAGACATTTTAAACCTTGAGAACCCCATTAATCTTCAATAAAAACCATTTCACCAGTATAATTTAGTATTCCTGGTGGATTGCAGCATTACAGAGTAGAAGCTGTTTTTCTGTTTCGTAAATACTTCTGTGTTTGGTCTTGCACAACAGAAAACAAATGTCAATCTGTCATAAATTATAGCATTTTCTCATATTGCATGAATATTTCACACATAAACACTATCATTGATACTGTTGGGCCCAAATATTCGAATCGTGAATATTTATCGAGAATATCGCAACTCCGAGAATTCGCGAATATTTAAAACATAGTGCTATATATTTGTAATTTCGAATATTCTACTTTTTTTCATCAGTAACCTCCCTCTTGCTTGGGGCCAACGAGAAGGCTGCAATGTCTTTGTCCGATCTTAGCAACATCCCTAGCCACCAATAGGAAAGTTGCCTACCCCTTACTATATAAGGAACCTCCCCAAGAGCCATTTTCTTTAGTGTAATGGAGTTCTGAGAGAGACAGCAGTGTGATTGCTGTGCTCTGTGCTTTGCTGTATAATTAGACAGTTAACTTAGATATATAATTCAGATAGTTAGGGGGAGATAGTCAGTGTAGGTTACATTGATTTATAGTGTAGCTGATAGGTTTGAGTGCAGGGTGTTAGGTAGTGTGATAGGTTCGGCTGTCCATAAATACATAGTGCTGTGATTTCACCCAGTTGCACGTATTTTGCAAAAATATGCACATCATTAATTGCCGATTTTCGCAATCGCGAATATGTAATGGAGCACTGTACTTGCATATATAAAGCTATTGTAATGTTCTGCCATGCCAACCATTATCTCGAGTCTCAGTAAACTTCTAGCAGCTTAAAAAATGTACCCAAACTGACCCACGCCTGTGTTGCGCGCGCATAACGCGAATATTACATTGCCGATTTTTCGCAATCAAGAAAATAACTGCAAATTTGCGAATATATGGTGAATATTCGCCCATATATTTTTGTAATATCGCAAAATCGAATATAGCCCCTGCTGCTCATCACTAATCATTGAGTCAATCTTTTGAACATCAGGAATAACCTTACAAGTTTTTTTTGAGCAAGGACAATATATTAAAAACTCATTATTTACCTCTATTAATAATTTTTTTTTCTTATGTATTAGATTTATATATTTACATGACAAATTTATAAATGCTGGAAGATTCTTAAAATTTTATATGGGTCATTTATGATGCTAAATTACACCTATATTAGGCGTATTTCAGGCATTAATTGCGGTGCAATCTGCGACTTCTCCCCGCTCATGCGGGTCTAAAAAAGGGTGTGGTGCGTGTGGTTACAATTTTCTATGCCTCTATCAGGCATATAAAAAGGTCTAAATGTAAGACAGCTAGGAAGACCTACTCTAACACATGCCTCTCCTGCACTGTTAGCCTGCAATCTGATCCAAGTAAGATCCAACTATGTGATACTTCCTTCTCAAAAGCATGCCTCCCCTGGGCTTTTGGCCTAAAATGTGGGCACAGTAGGATCCAGCTATGTATTTCTGCTGATTAAAAGCACCAGGTAGATGGGCGGGGGTGCACAGTTCACAGGGGACGTGACTTCCCAGCGGTATGAGTAACATAGTACCACAGTTCATACTGTTATCCTGCAAGGTGATTCAGAGTAAGGCAAAAAAAAAACTGTATGGTAAAAGCCAATTTTCCCCACTTAAAGGGGGAAAACTCCTTCCCGACTCCAATTAGGCAATCAGAATAACTCCCTGAATCATCAACCCATCTCTAGTAACTATAATCTATAACATTATTACACTCCAAAAATACATCCAGGCTCCTCTTGAACTCTTTTAGTGAACTAACCATCACCACCTCCTCAGGCAGAGAGTTCCATAGTCTCACTGCTCATACTGTAAAGAATCCTCGTCTTTGTTTGTGTACAAAACTTCTTTCGTCCAGATGCAGAGGATGTCCCCTCGTCACAGTCACAGTCCTAGGGATAAATAGATGATGGTAGAGATCTCTGTATTGACCCCTGATATATTTATACATTGTTAGTGAGTTTTTTTCTAAAGTGAATAACCCTAATTTTGATAATCTTTCAGGGTACTGTAGTCCACCCATTCCAGTTATTACTTTAGTTGCCCTCTTCTGGACCCTCTTCAGCTCTGCTATGTATGCCGTGTCCGCTGGAGCCCAGAACTGTGCACAGTACTCTATGTGTGGTCTGACTAGTGATTTGTAAAGTGGTAGGACTATGTTCTCATCACGGGCATCTATGCCCCTTTTGATGCAACCCATAATCTTATTGGCCTTGAAAAAAGTTGCCTGACACTGGTTTCTACAGCTTAGTTTGCATTTCACTAAAATTCCTAGTTTCTTTTCCATGTTACCATTGAGTATTTTATCATTTAGTATGTACTGGTGACTTGTATTATTCCTCCCCATGTGTATAACCTTACATTTGTCGATGTTAAACCTCATCTGCCACTTTTCTGCAATCTATCCAGTTCCATCTGTAGCAGTATACTGTCCTCTTCCATGTTAATTACTTTGCACAGTTTAGTGTCATCTGCAAGAATTGCTATTTTACTGTGCAAGCCTTCTACAAAATCATTAATAAATATATTGCAGAGAATAGGGCCCAATACTGACCCTTGTGGTACCCCACTAATGACAGTGACCCAATCTGAGTGTGTACCATTAATAACCACCCTCTGTTTTCTATCTCTCAGCCAGTTACTTACCCACATAGAGACATTTTCTCCAAGTCCAAGCATTCTCATGTTATATACTAACATTTTATGTGGCACAGTGTCAAATGCCTTGGAGAAGTGCAGATATACGACATCCATTGATTTCCTCCTCATAGAAACTGATTAAATTAGTTTGACATGATTTATCCCCCATGAAGCCATGCTGATATGGCATTATTTGCTTATTTTTATTGAGGTATTCCAAGACAGCATCTCTTAGAAAACCTTCAAACAGTTTACCTAGGACGAATGTTAAACTTACTGGCCTATAGTTTCCGGGCTCTGTTTTGGGAATTTTTTTTTAATATTGGCACCACATTTGCTATGTGCCAATCCTACAAATGCTGTACAATGGTTGACTATTACCACTGGTAAAACTATCAAAACTGGATAACTAAATTAATACACTGAAGGGGTAATCTCCTTCATATAAAACTTTTTTACTCACTAATCTGCTTATCTGGATGACTTTCTTCCCTTTCTATGATTGGCCAGAAGCTCATAAAAACACCTACATCTCTTAGGAAGCATTATAGTTTAACTCCTTCATCCACTGCTCACATATAGCCCCAGAGGTACACATTGCATGTAATGCCCCCACAATTTACTTTTCCAGTGACTAGGTTAGTCCACCACTGGATGCAGGATAGACAGAGAGGAAAGTGTAATCAACATATAACAATGTTTTATTACATGAATGTTGCTACATACTCCATTTGAAATGCCCTATTAATTGCATAATAAATACTAATAGTAGACATAATTTCAAGCCCTGTATGATACTCCAGCCCTGCACATTAGTAGTACTTATCACTAAAGTGCTGCTATATTTAAAAGAACACTTTGTAAACACTGAGAGTTATGTGCCAGGCCCGTGTTTGCCAGATAGAGATCCCCACAGGCATTTCTACCTATAGTATGTTCAAGATCTGTGGTTTTCCTATTGAATCCAACAAAGAAAAAATGTTATCCCAACATGATAAAATATTACCTATATAAAGATGAGCAAATAGATTCTAAACGAATCAAATGTGTCTAAGGTTTTCTAAAAAATAGTTTTTCGGTTGAATCCTATTCTTTTACAATTTCAAATCAGACATATCTCTGAAAATGATGTCCACCTTTTATGAGTCAGAAGAAAGAGAAGAATGCATCTGCCACCAAAAAGGGATAATTTGTGGAACATGTTTTATTTCCAAGGAGTTATCCAATGATTAATGTGAGAAAATGAAAATCATATGTTGTATAGTACATGATTGACAATCTCTTTCTAACAAAGTTAGAACCAACCCTCTACCACACATGGATCCAGAGATTTCTCCATTTATTGCTCTAATTTTTCTACTAGATTTATTTTAAACTGGCCGCTCAGGAGGCATGTCCTTGTGGCTGGTGGCAATTGAAGGATGGAATTGAGCATGTGTGTAAACGTCAGAGAAGTGGACAGTGAAATTAGACAAATAACAAACAGCAGGTAGTGCTATACAGATACATTTCATTGAATAACTCAGTGTTTATGCTAATTACAAATACAGTTGTGTTCAAAATTATTCAACCCCCACTGAAATTGAGTGTTTTGGCCAGTTTGACATTGATTTTGATCATTTTAGTCATCTTTTTTACAATTAAATCAAAGAGGCACTTGTAAGTCAGACAAATATAACATAACATTTATAATGAAATAACCACAAATGTCTTTTCTGTGCTCACATCATGATCAGTTTTATTCAACCCCCAAGTGACATTCAATCTTAGTACTTAGTACAACATCCTTTTCCAGTTATAACAGCTTTTAAACGTGAAGCATAGCTTGACACAAGTGTCTTGCAGCGATCTACGGGTATCTCCGCCCATTCTTCATGGGCAAAAGCCTCTAGTTCAGTCACATTCTTAGGCTTGCGCGCTGCAACTGCTTTCTTTAAGTCCCACCAGAGGTTCTCAATTGGATTTAAGGCCTCATGCACACGACCGTTGTTTGATTCCGTGTCCGTTGCTCCGTTTTTCGTGATTTTCTGCGGACCCATTGGTTTTCAATGGGTCTGTGGAAACCTCGGCAAATGCACCGTTTGTCCTCCGCGTCCGTGGTCCGTGATTTCAGTCCGTCAAAAAAATATAACCTATCCTATTCTTGTCCGTGAAAAACGGTTCACGGACCCATTCAAGTCAATGGGTCCGTGAAAAAATGCGGATGGCCATCCGTGTGTCATCCGCGTTCCGTGTCCGTTTTTTTGCGGATCCCTTGGCAGGCACTTGGGAAAAATTGTCAGCCTGTCTTTTGGTAAAATCTTTTGGGTCATGTCCGCTAAAAAAACGGAAGACACACGGAAACACAACGGAAGGCAAAAACGGACACGGATCACTGAACAACGGAACCCCTTTTTGCGGACAGCATAAAAAAACGGTCGTGTGCATGAGGCCTAAGTCTGGTGACTGCGATGGCCACTTCAAAATGTTCCAACCTTTAATCTGCAACCATGCTCTAGTGGACTTGGAAGTATGCTTGGGGTCATTGTCCTGTTGAAAGGTCCAACGTCTCCCAAGCCTCAGGTTTGTGACGGACTGCATCACATTTTCATCCAATATCTCCTGGTACTGAAGAGAATTCATGGTACCTTGCACACACTGAAGCTTCCCTGTACCTGTAGAAGCAAAACAGCCCCAAAGCATGATTGACCCCCCGCCATGCTTCACAGTAGGCAAGGTGTTCTTTTCTTCATAGACCTTGTTCTTCCTCCTCCAAACATAGCGTTGATCCATGGGCCCAAACAGTTCTAATTTTGTTTCATCAGTCCACAGAACACTATCCCAAAACTTTTGTGGTTTGTCCACATGACTTTTGGCATACTGTAGTCGACTCTTCTTATTCTTTGGAGACAGCAAGGGGGTGCGCCTGGGAGTTCTGGCATGGAGACCTTCATTACGCAGTGTGCGCACTATTGTCTGAGCTGTAACTTCAGTACCCGCATCTGACAAATCTTTTTTCATTTCCTCAGCAGTCACATGGGGACTTTTCTCCACTTTGCACTTCAGGTAGCGCACAGCAGTCAAAGTCAGCATCTTCTTTCTGCCTCGACCTGGTAGCGTTTCAACAGTGCCCTTTGCCTTGAATTTGCGAATGATGCTTCCTATGGTGTCTCTTGGTATGTTTAACATCTTTGCAATCATCATTGCCCTTCCTGTGAAGAGAAATCACCTCTTCTCTTGTCTTCCTGGACCATTCTCTTGACTTCACCATGTTTGTAAACACACCAGTAAATGTCTAGAAGGAGCTGAGTATCACAGTCATTTTAAATCTGCCTAATTGGTGCTTATTATGCTTGATTGCTGCTCCTTGACATCCACAGGTGTTTTCAATACCTGATCGAAAACACTTGAATGAACCTCTGTTCTTAAGAGTGGTAGTCTTTAAGGGGTTGAATAATTGTCAATGATGTCAAATCACAAAAAAAACATTTAATACTGTATTACAAAAACAATTGATGTCATTTTAGTTGCATTTGGTTATTTAAAAAGTCCTTGTAAAATTTCATTCTGAACACAATTACAAATGTACACACTAAATTCCCTAAAACCCTGTACAGCATTGGGGGTTGAATAATTTTGAACACAACTGTATGTTCAGATCCAGGTGTTGTTTGAAAACTGTAGAATATTTTTTGTGGGACATACCTTATAAAAATAAAATCAGGCTGTTTTTTTTTTTTTTTCCACTTTCTACCATTAATTTACCCATAGCTATATATATCACTTTCACTTTGCAAATACTGTCCTGTCAAAACTCCTTTCTCTGCTTGCTAGTTATCAGTAGTGTTGAGCGAACAGTTCGAGCATAGTTCGGGTTCGTACCGAATTTTGGGGTGTTCGTGACACGGACCCGGACCCGAACATTTTCAAAAAAGTTCGGGTTCGGGTCCGTTGTTCGGCGATTTCTTCCCACTTTCTGAAGGGCTGCACAGCAGCCAATCAGCTAGCGTTTTACTTATTGCCCTAAGAAGCCATCACAGCCATGCCTACTAATGGCATGGCTGTGATTGGCCAAGTGCATCATGTGACACAGCCTCAATTTAAGCTGGAGTCACGTAACGCCGCATGTCACACTGCTCTGATTAGTGTAGGGAGAGGACGCAGCTTCTGTGAGGGCGAGATTAGGCAGGAAAAGGTCAGCAACAGCACCTAATGAACTGATCGATCTACAGCTGTGAATGATTCAACTTCTGCTAGTTAATTGCTCACTGGTTTTTAGGCTGCACAGAGCGTTTTTGTCACTTTTTTTGTGGGGTGATCGGCGGCCATTTTGTGACTTGTGGTGCACCAGAACAAGCTGCTACCAAGTCCATCAATCCATCAATACTAGTTTTATTTTTTTGCTATCTCCTACATCAGGGGCTTGGCTGTGCTTATTGTCACCCCTAGAAACTCAGGATAGCAATTTCTATATTTTATTAAGGGGTTAAATACAACTGCCAAAATACCAATCCCCTAAATCTGGTGTTCCAGCTTTGGCTAGCCAAGTGTAATACTGTCTGCTGTCTGGCAAAGGATAGATTATTTTCTGTGGTGAAATTCAATTGCCAAAATAGCAATACCGCAAATCAGTGGTTTCAGCTGTGGCTGGCAAAGTATAATAGTGTCCGCCAAAACATATATTTTGTTCTGGGGTGAAATTAAATTGCCAAAATAGCAATAACCTGTATCTGGTGTCCCAGCAGTGGCTGGCAAAGTATAATAGTGTCCACCAAAACATATATTTTGTTCTGGGGTGAAATTCAATTGCCAAAATAGCAATACCCTGAATCTGGTGTTCCAGCAGTGGCTGGCAACGTATAATAGTGTCCGCCAAAACATATATTTTGTTCTGGGGTGAAATTCAATTGCCAAAATAGCAATACCCTGAATTTGGTGTCCCAGCAGTGGCTGGTAATGTATAATAGTGTCCGCCAAAACATATATTTTGTTCTGGGGTGAAATTAAATTGCCAAAATATCAATACCCTGTATCTGGTGTCCCAGCAGTGGCTGGCAAAGTATAATATTGTCCGCCAAAACATATATTTTGTTCTGGGGATAAAATTCACTTTCCAATATAGCAATACCCTGAATCTGGTGTTCCAGCTGTTGCAGGCCAAGTGTTAACCTGTCGGTACAAGGGTATATTACACTCAAGGTGTATATATAAGTGCTGAGAGGGTCATCCTCAATAACTTCACACGCTACAGTGCATCTCCCATTGTATTTCTGCGCGTTAAAGGGTATATTACACAAAGTGTTAAAATACAATTGCTGAAGGCATAATCCTACATATTTTTCCACACGCTACTGTGCATCTCCAAGTGTAAATCTGTCCATAAAAGGATACCTTTCATCCAAGGCCTAAATACTAGCCCTAAAAGAGATATTCCCCCAAATCATTGGTTACTGCTGTGCCTGGATTAGTGTAATATGCTACATAAATAAATAGGCAGATAGGTGCCTGAAAAAAAAGGCCTGAATTTGAAATCAATACATTGGGCCAAATATTTTTTTTCTTATTGTTGTGCTTGTTGTACGGTAACAAGGAGGAAAACATCTAGAAAGGGACGCGGACGCGGTCGTGTTAGTGTACCCTCTGGTGCTGGGAGAGGATGTGGCCATTCTGCCACAGCCACACGTCCTAGTGAACCAATTACCTCAGGTTCCAGTACCCGCCAGAATTTACAGCGATATTTGGTGGGGCCCAATGCCATTCTAAGGATGGTAAGGCCTGAGCAGGAACAGGCGCTAGTCAATTGGGTGGCCGACAGTGGATCCAGCACGTTCACAACACTATCTCCCACCCAGTCTTCTGCAGAAAGCGCACAGGTGGCGCCTGAAAACCAAGCCCATCAGTCTGTCACATCACCCCCATGCATATCAGGGAAACTGTCTGAGCCTCAAGTTATGCAGCAGTCTCTTATGCTGTTTGAAGACTCTGCTGGCAGGGTTTCCCAAGGGAATCCACCTAGCCCTTCCCCAGTGGTGGAAGACATAGAATGCACTGATGCACAATCACTGATGTTTCCTGATGATGAGGACATGGGAATACCACCTCATGGTAATCCGCACGTCTCTGATGATCATGAAACACAAGTGCCAACTGCTGCGTCTTTCTGCAGTGTGCAGACCGAACAGGAGTTCAGGGAGGAAGACTGTGTGGAAGATGAAGCAGGGGACGATGAGGTCATAGACCCCACATGGAATGAAGGTCGTGCCACTGACTTTCATAGTTCAGAGGAGGAGGCAGTGGTGAGACCGAACCAACAGCGTAGCAAAAGAAGGAGCAGGGGGAAAAAGCAGAACAGCCGCTGCCAAGAGAGTTCACCTGCTACTGGCCACCGCCACCAGGGACCGAGCATGAACTGCAGTGGAGTAAACACTTTAAAAGCAAGGAACTCACTCTGGCTCCCTCTGCTCTCTCTTCTGCTGCTGCCTCGGCCTCTTCCTCTGCCTTGGGAGGAACGTTGGCACCTGCCGCCCACCAAACAGAGGATGTGCCACCGATGCCACCACCTGCATCACCAAGCATCTCCACCATGTCACACGGCAGCGTTCAGCTCTCCATCTCACAAACCTTGAAGTGAAAGCGTAAATTCCAACCTAGCCACCCTCGAGCCCTGGGCCTGAATGCCAGCATTTCTAAACTACTGGCCTTTGAAATGCTGTCATTCAGGCTGGTGGACACAGACAGCTTCAAACAGCTGATGTCCATGGCTGTCCCACAGTATGTTGTTCCCAGCCGCCACTACTTCTCCAAGAAAGCCGTGCCCTCCCTGCATAACCAAGTATCCAATAAAATCAAGTGTGCACTGCGCAACGCCATTTGTTGCAAGGTCCACCTAACCACAGATACGTGGACCAGTAAGCACGGTCAGGGAAGCTATATCTCCCTAACTGCACACTGGGTAAATGTAGTGGCGGCTGGGCCCCAGGCGGAGAGTTCCTTGGCGCACGTCCTTCCGCCGCCAAGGATCGCAGGGCATCATTCTTTGCCTCCTGTAGCCTCCTCCTCCTACTCGGCTGCCTCCTCCTCTGCTTCCACCAGCTCATCCAGTCAGCCACACACCTTCACCACCAACTTCAGCACAGCCCGGGGTAAACGTCAGCAGGCCGTTATGAAACTCATATGTTTGGGGGACAGGCCCCACACCACGCAGGAGTTGTGGCGGGGTATTGAACAACAGACTGACGAGTGGTTTCTGCCGGTGGGCCTCAAGCCCGGCCTGGTGGTGTCCGATAATGGGCGAAATCTCGTCGAGCTCTGGGACTAGACGGTTTGACGCACATCCCTTGCCTGGCGCATGTGCTGAATTTGGTGGTGCAGAAGTTTATTCACAACTTCCCCGACATGTCAGAGCTGCTGCATAAAGTGCAGTCCGTCTGTGCGCACTTCCGGCGTTCACATCCTGCCACCGCTCGCCTGTCTGCGCTACAGCGGAACTTCGGTCTTCCCGCTCACTGCCTCATATGCGAGTGCCCACCCGGTGGAACTCCACCTTGCACATGCTGGAGAGACTGTGCGAGCAGCAGCAGGCCATAGTGGAGTTTCAGCTGCAGCATAGCACGTGTCAGTCGCACTGCGGAACAGCACCAGTTCACCACCAATGATTGGGCCTCCATGCGAGACCTGTGTGCCCTGTTGCGCTGTTTCGAGTACTCCACCAACATGGCCAGTGGCGATGACACCGTTATCAGCGTTACAATACCACTTCTATGACTCCTTGAGAAAACGCATAGAGCGATGATGAAAGAGGAGGTGGCCCAGGAGAAGGAGGAGGATGAGGGGTCATTTTTAGCACTTTCAGGCCAGTCTGTTAGAAGTGGCTCAGAGGGAGGTCAGAGGCCAGGTACAAATGTGGCCAGCCTGGGCCCACTACTGGAGGATGAGGAGGTGGTGGAGGAGGATGAGGATGAAGCAGGTTCACAGCGGGGTGGCACCCGACACAGCTCAGGCCCATCACTGGTGCGTGGCTGGGGGGATACGGAGGACGATGACAATACGCCTCCCACAGAGGACAGCTTGTCCTTACCTCTGGGGAGCCTGGCATACATGAGCGAATACATGCTGCAGTACCTGCGCAACGACAGCCAGAGTTGCCCACATTTTAACATGTGCGGACTACTTGGTTGCCACCCTGCTCGATCCCCGGTACACAGACAATGTGCCCACCTTACTTCCTGCAATGGAGCGTGATAGGAAGATGCGCAAGTACAGGCGCACGCTTGTAGAGGTGCTCCTGAGAGAATTCCCAAATGTCACAGGAGAACAGGTGGAAGCCCAAGGCGAAGGCAGAGGAGGAGCAAGAGGTCGCCAACTCAGCTGTGTCACGGCCAGCTCCTCTGATGGCAGGGTTAGCATGGCAGAAATGTGGAAAAGTTTTGTCTCCACGCCACAGCTAACTGCACCACCACCTGATACGGAACGTGTTAGCAGGAGGCAGCATTTCACTAACATGGTTGAACAGTACGTCTGCACACCCCTCCACGTACTGAATGATGGTTCGGCCCCATTCTACTTCTGGGTCTCCAAATTGTCCACGTGGCCAGAGTTAGCATTTTATACCTTGGAGGTGCTGGCCTGCCCAGCGGCCAGCGTTTTGTCTGAACATGTATTCAGCACGGCAGGGGGCATCATTACTGACAAACGCAGCCGCCTGTCTACAGCCAACGTGGACAAGCTGACGTTCATAAAAATTAACCCGGCATGGATCCCATAGGACCTGTCCCTCCCTTGAGCAGAATAGACATTTATTACTGCCTCCCCCTCAACCATGTATTCTTGTACTCCGGGGCACTTCTTTATTGAATCCTCATTTTTTTAACTTTACCATGATCTTGCGGTGCAACCCAAAGTTGAATGAACCTCTCCTCAATATGGGCCCCGGGGCCTAAATAACTGAAAGTGGCCTGTTACAATGGTTGGTGACATGAAGCCTGAACCTCTGCCATGTGACCTCTCTTCTCTGTCTGGGTGCTGGGACCTAAATAACTGAAAGTGGCCTTCTCCAGTGGTGGGTGATATGATGCCTTATTCCTTACTGTGGGACCTCTCTCCTCTGTCTGGGTGCTGGGACCTAAATAACTGAAAGTGGCCTTCTCCAGTGGTGGGTGATATGACGCCTTATTCCTTGCTGTGGGACCTCTCTCCTCTGTCTGGGTGCTGGGGCCTAAAACACTGAAAGTGGCCTTCTCCAGTGGTGGGTGATATGATGCCTTATTCCTCGCTGTGGTACCTCTCTCCTTGTCTGGGTGCTGGGGCCTAAATATCTGGAAGTAGCCTTCTCCAGTGGTGGGTGATATGACGCCTTATTCCTTGCTGTGGGACCTCTCTCCTCTGTCTGGGTGCTGGGGCCTAAATAACTTAAAGTGGCCTTCTCCAGTGGTGGGTGATATGATGCATGATTCTCTGCTATGGGACCTCTCTCCAATTGATATTGGTTAATTTTTATTTATTTTATTTTATTTTAATTCATTTCCCTATCCACTTTTGTTTCCAGGGCATTTACCTACATTTTGCTGCCTTTTTATAGCCCTCTAGCCCTTTCCTGGACTATTTTACAGCCTTTTTAGTGCCCAAAAGTTTGCGTCCCTATTGACTTCCATGGGGTTCGGGTTCGGGATAAAATTCGGGTCGAGTTCGGATTCCGAACCCGAACATTTTCGGTAAGTTAGGCCGAACTTCTCGAACCCGAACATCCTTCGCTCATCTCTAGTTATCGGCAGTGTGAACGATTATATCATATACAGAATAAGAGCTCAGGTAAGGACTAAGCTCTTTCCTTGTGTCACCTCGTACACAAATAACTGAAGTGTCTTCTAATGACACACTTGAATTCTAAAAGGTTGTAGCCACTTAATCAGGTTTCTGGATACAGTTTTGGTAGCCAAACATAAGGAGGAATTTAGAAAAGTCATATCTGTCCTTTACACTTTCTCTCCTTATATAATCCACTGTAAAAATAGGCAAATTTCTTGCGATTTGTTAAATCTCCAATTCACTAATTAAAAAAAAATTATTCAGGTCTGGATTGATTCTTCCCAAATAAAATATGCTCCAATTACCTAAATAAAATGTATACTGTAAAGGCTCAGATTTTCTATCTCAAACACTATATAAAAAAAAATTAAGTCCTAGAAGAGAGAGTGAGACATGTAAGCCAATTCTCCTTTTAAAAGAACAAGAGTACTGGATTTCCCAGTATTATGCTTCCCTGAGTGAGACATACACGCCAGAATGCATGCGGAGTATTGGGAAACATATTTGCAAATTAGCATATCTTATATCTGCTGGCATTAGATAGGTTTATTTTTTTTTTTCTTTTTGGAAAGAAAGATCATTTGCATACCATTGGGTTTCTGGGAAAGATATTCCAGTTGTATTTCCTTTCAAAAGAAAAGAACACCAAGCCTAACTGATGGCAGCAGATTTAGGGTATGCTAATTTGAATATATATTTCTAAGAAATTCAGAACATTGGCTAGACTACAGTCCTTAGTCTAGCCAATGCATACTTGGTGACACACTTTTGAGACACACTTTTTTTTTTTTTTTTTAAAGAAGAGCTGGCTTGTATGTCTCACTCAGAGTAGTTTAATATGCGTACATTCAGAACTCTTGTCCTTTTGGATGGAGAGCTGGCTTACATGTGTCATTCAGAGAAGTATAATGTATGGGTATCTGATTCACCTGAAACAAGTAACAAAAGATTTGAATTGAAAGTTGAATTAGTAGAATGAATTTGTTCAGCAGTGTGTATGTAGTTCCTCAGTCCTACACTTCAGCTACGTGTGTACAATGTGTGCTCTGTTCTGTGACACATAGACAGAACTCAATCCTTATCCCAGTTGTGATCTCTGTATAGCACAGTGGTCACCTTGCTGATAGCTGACAGTCAGAGAAGAGAGCCGGGCCTATGTATGGCCAATGTTCTGTTTGCTGACACAACCTGTCCTTCTATGTGATTAGCACTGACTCCTGATTTAGGAACGCGACACTGGTAATTTTAATTCTCCACTGATGCCCCCGTTCCCCCAGACAGCATAAGCCATTTAAATACTTAAAGCCTTTAGGAATTTATAGTAACGTGCTTTTCAGTATTTATAATGAATTCAATCCTGGTTGTTCGCTTCCGAAACTGTATGTAGAAATCTGACCATGTGGATGTACCCTTAGGGCTCATGCACATGAACGTATTTTCTCTCCATGTCCGTTCCAATTTTTTTTTTGCGGACCGTATGCGGAACCATTCAATTCAATGGATCTGCAAATAAAAACTAAAATTATTCCGTGTGCATTCTGTTTCCATATGTCCGTTTTTCCGTTCCATTTCTGTTCTATTATTGTCTGTACTATGGACAAGGATAGTACTGTTCTATTAGGGGCCAGCAGTTCTGTTCCGCAAAATACGGAATGCACACGGATGTCATCTGTATTTATTGCGGAACCGGTCATGTGCATGAGCCCTTAGATGGAGACAGGTTGAGCTTTACTCCTCGCCCCACAAAGTTTTATCATATTTTATGTTATATGGTATATTTGCATATATCTATATATTTACACAGACACAATTGATGTGTCACCTGGATGTATTTCATATATATTTATTATGACCTACACATGAACATTGTATCTATTTATTGTAAGATTTGAATTGTTTAACCACTTGAAGACCACAGGTTTACACCCCACTAGTGACCAGGCCCTTTTTTACAAATCCGCACTACACTACTTTCACCGTTTATTGCTCGGTCATACAACTTACCACCCAAATGAATTTTACCTCCTTTTCTTCTCACTAATAGAGCTTTCATTTGGTGGTATTTCATTGCTGCTGACATTTTTACTTTTTTTGCTATTAATAAAAATGTAACGACATTTTTGCAAAAAAAGGACATTTTTCACTTTCTGTTGTAAATTTTTTCAAAAAAAAATACATTTCTATATAAATTTTTCACAAAATTTGTTGTTCTACATGTCTTTGATAAAAAAAAAATCCACTAAGTGTATATTTATTGGTTTGGGTAAAAGTTATAGCGTTTACAAACTATGGTGCAAAAAAGTAAATGTCTGCATTTTGAAGCAGCTCTGACTTTCTGAGCACCTGTCATGTTTCTTCAGGTGCTAGAATGTCAGGATAGTATGAATACCCCCCAAATCACACCATTTTAGATAGAAGACACCCCAAAGTATTCACGGAGGGGCATGGTGAGTTCATGTATCATTTCATTTTTTCACAAGTTAGCGGAAAATGACACTTTCTGAGGAAAAAAAATAATAATAAAGTTTCCATTTCTGCTAACTTCTGGCAAAAAAAATAAAATCTCAGACGGACTCACTATGCCCCTCAATGAATACCTTGGGGTGTCTACTTTCCAGAAATGGGGTCATTTGTGGGGTGTGTTTACTGCTCTGGCATTTTGGGCGGGGCTAAATTGTGAGCAGCCATGTAAAACCTAAAGGTACTCGTTGGAATTTGGGCCCCTTTGCGCATCTTAGCTGCAAAAAGTGTCACTCATGTGGTATCGCCGTACTCAGGAGAAGTAGGGCAATATGTTTTGGGGTGTATTTTTACATATACCTATGCTGGGTGAGAGAAATATCTCTGTAAATTGTCAACTTTGTGTAAAAAATTTAAAAAGTTGTCGTTTACAGAGATATTTCTCACACAAAGTATGGTATATATAAAAATACACCCTAAACATTGCCCTACTTCTCCTGATGCAGCGATACCACATGTGTACTTTGCAGCCTGAATGCAAAGGGACCCTAAAACAATGAGTACCTTTAGAATTTCTGAGCCATTTTTACGCATTTGGATTCCAGACTTCTTCTCACGCTTTAGGGGCCCCTAAAATGCCAGGACAGTATAAATACCCCACATGTGACCCCATTTTAGAAAGAAGACACCCCAAGGTATTCCGTGAGGGGTATGGTGAGTTCATGTAAAATTTTATTTTTGTCACAAGTTAGTGGAATATGAGACTTTGTAAAAAAAAAAAAAAAAAAATATCAATTTCCGCTAACTTGTGCCAAAAAAAAAAAATTCTGTGAACTCGCCATGACCCTCACGGAATACCTTGGGGTGTCTTCTTTCCAAAATGGGGTCACTTGTGGGGTATTTCTACTGCCCTGGCATTTTAGGGGCCCTAAAGCGTGAGAAGAAAAATGCGGAAAAATGCCCTGTGAAATCCTAAAGGTACTCATTGGAATTAGGGCCCCTTTGCGCATCTTGGCTGCAAAAAGTGTCACTCATGTGGTATCGCCGTACTCAGGAGAAGTAGGGCAATGTGTTTTGGGGTGTATTTTTACATATACCCATGCTGGGTGAAGAAATATCTCTGTAAATGACAACTTTTAAAACAAATTTATACAAAGTTGTCAGTTTACAGAGATATTTATCTCACCCAGCATGGTATATGTAAATACACCCTAAACACTTGCCTACTTCTCCTGATGCGATACCACATGAGTGACACTTTTGCTGCCTGAGTGCGCAAAGGGGCCTAATCTAATGAGTACCTTTAGGAGGGCATTTTTACGCATTTTTCTTCTCACGCTTTAGGGCCCTAAAATGCCAGGGCAGTAGAAATACCCCACATGTGACCCCATTTTGGAAAGAAGACACCCAAGGTATTCCGTGAGGGCATGGCGAGTTCACAGAAGATTTTTGGCACAAGTTAGCGGAAATTGATTTTTATTGTTTTTCTCGCAAAGTCTCCCTTTCCGCTAACTTTTGACAAAAAGTTAAATTTTCATGGACTCACCATACCCCTCAGCGAATACCTTGGGTGTCTTCTTTCCAAAATGGGGTCATTTGTGGGGTGTTTGTACTGTTCTGGCATTTTGGGCGGGGCTAAATTGTGAGCAGCCATGTAAAGCTAAAGGTACTCGTTGGAATTTGGGCCCCTTTGCGCCCAGGCTGCAAAAAGTGTCACTCATGTGGTATCGCCGTACTCAGGAGAAGTAGGGCAATGTGTTTTGGGGTGTATTTTTACATATACCCATGTTGGGTGAGAGTAATATCTCTGTAAATTGACAACTTTGTATTAAAAAATTAAAAAGTTGTCGTTTACAGCGATATTTCTCACACAAAGTATGGGTATATGTAAAATACACCCAAACCATGCCCTACTTCTCCTGAGTCTGACGATACCACATGTGTGTCACTTTTGCAGCCAAGATGCTAAAGGGCCCTAAAACCAATGAGTACCTTTAGGATTTCTGAGGCCATTTTTACGCATTTGGATTCTCACGCTTTAGGACCCCTAAAATGCCAGGTCAGTATAAATACCCACATGTGACCCCATTTTGGAAAGAAGACACCCCAAGGTATTCCGTGAGGGCATGGCGAGTTCACAGATAAAAAAATTTTGGGCACAAGTTAGCGGAAATTGATATATATATATTTTTTTACAAAGTCTCATATTCCACTAACTTGTGACAAAAATAAAATTTTCCATGAACTCACCATACCCCTCACGGAATACCTTGGGGTGTCTTCTTTCTAAAATGGGGTCACATGTGAGGTATTTATACTGTCCTGGCATTTGAGGGTCTCCATAATCATTACACGTATGGCCAGCATTAGGAGTTTCTGCGATTCTCCTTATATTGAGCATACGGGTAATGAGATTTTTCCGTTCAGCCTCTGGGCTGAAAAAAAAAATAAAATGAGCAGCGCAGATTTTTTCATTCGCATCGATCAATGTGGATGAAAAAATCTCTGCCAAATCAGTGACTGCGGTGCGGTGGGCTGGGCGCTAGCTACCTAACAAGTAGCTAGCTAACTGGCGGTGATAAGGGACCCTTATGCCCCATTCACACGTCCGCAATTCTGTTTGCGGAGCGGAATTGCGGACCCATTCATTTCTATGGGGACAGACTTTGTCCCGCTCGGATCGAATTACGGATCCGCTTCCGAGTCTGCACTTCCGTTCCGCAAAAATATAGAACATGTCCTATTCTTGTCCGCAGTGCGGACAAGAAAAAGCATTTTCTATATAGTTCTGTGCGGATCTGCAAAATGCGGAAAGCACATTGCCGGTGTCCGTATTTTGCGGATCCGTAGATCCATGGATCCGCAGATCCATGGATCCATAAGCACATACGGACGTCTGAATGAGCCTGTAGGGGGTGATTAGTGACAGGGGGTGATAGGGGGTGATCAGGGGGTGACATTGGTGATCAGGGGGTGACATGGGTGATCAGGGGTTAATCAGTGATGGGGGTGGGGGTGTGTGTGTGTAGTGATTGGTGCACTTTACCTTTGTTTCCTCTGGTGGTCCCAAACAAAGGGACCACCAGACGAGCAGACAGCAGGCATATCAGGCGCTGTTTACAAAACAGCGTCTGATATGCGTTTAAATGCAGTTTTTCCGCATCTACAGCCTGCCAGCGCATGATCAGCGCTGGCAGGCTGTAGTCTCAGTTGTCCGGCTCCGATCACATGAGCAGCGCACGCGCGCGCGCGTTCATGTGAAATCTCGGGTCTCACGAGATGACGCCGATAGGCGGCAGTGAGACCTGAGAGAGCCGCCGCGCTGACGCCCATCGGCGTTAGCGTGGCGGCAAGTGGTTAATCGTGATTTATTTGACCGATGACTGTGCACTGCTATATAGTTACACCTGCCATTGCTGTGTCATCACACTTGCGAAAGGTTGTGTGATAGGACTGAACCATTGCATTTTTTATTGCAAAATAAATAACGATAATGAATCCCCATTGCTTTCATTAACTCTTGCTGGAGTGCTTCAGAAGTTATTTATGGATATTTGATTAAGTCAGTAGCTGTACAAAAGGTGTATTGCACCCAATTACAAAAGCATTTAAATCTAGGTACTGATTTGAAAAAATTTAACTATATTTGTGGGACCCTTTTTTAGTTGGACAAATTGTTTTCAAGTTCGCAAAGCTTTCCCGAAATTATTTGAACTGTATAAAATGTAATGCATCATAAGTAATAACAAATCTATCTATCTACTTTACAACAAATGTATAGACATTTCTTGATGCAACAACATCAAGGATCCCATAGTGTAATTTGATCGCTGTTCCAACTACTTATATCCTCTCAATGGTCAAATGCCCAGTAATTGTCTCTTGTGCTTATTTCTACCCTTAGTAATTATCTCTTGTGCCTTTTATTTGTACTCTCGCTGCCTACTTCACCTGGTGCTTTGATTCTATATTATAATTAACATGACTGCCATCATCAACCCTGTGGCTAATGCTCTAGGCCAGCAGCTTGTAAAGCTAACATGTCAGTCTGATTTTAGGCCATTCTCTTGCAATTCGCTACAGGCCTTTCTATGAGCACTAGGAGTCTCAATTGAGAAAAGAAAGTCTAATTGTTTTCTAAATCTCTGCCTTTGATTTTCACTACTAAAGTGGAGAAGGCACAGTGGGTATTGAACAATAAGTACAAATATAACTATATATTAGTGTTGAATTGATGATCAAAATATTTCAGGGTAATGTTCTATTTTAACCAGATAAATAATTGTAGAATTTGGTGATGTAAAAGTGGAGGAAATAAAGCTGTGTATCTGTTTGTGTTTAGTTACCAGTGTTCTTCTTGATTTGTTTATGGAGAATATTACAAGCCCCAGAGATTTCTCTTTTGTTTTGATGTTTGCCTATTTAGTAGCATTGTTGGGATAGTTTCTATACAGCTATGCAACTGTCATTTATCTGAATGTAGGTTAGGTTATCACCTAAATTAGTCTGGTTTATTTTGTGTGGCGTTGTTGATTGATTAGCCTTTATATGGCCGGGCTTTTTTCTTCTCTGGTTGCTTAGTTAATTTATTTCAAGATTTAGGGGGTCATTTATTCAGACCCGCGTTTTAGACACATCCGGCACCGCTTCTAAATGTAAAACTGCTTATTAGCTTTTCTACACCTAAATGTTTAGGTGTAGAAAATGATGAATGAGATGGTCCTACCCCTGCCCACATAACGCCCACTTTTTTTTAGACCTGGCGTGAGCCGGGAAAAGTAGCAGATTGCGGCCAGCACAACTAACAGTTGTTCTGCAATCTGCGCCTGAAATACACATATTTCAAGTTAATAAATGACTCCCTTAGTGCCTGGTTCTTGTCCATTGTGTTTTATCAGTGTATTCTGTGACTTGTTATTCTTTGTTTTTTCACGTGGTGTCATAATTTAAGTTTGACTGCTTGCTATGTTGCATTGGTCATTTGTATTGGCAAAATTCCTTGGTTGTATTTCAAGCAGGATCAGTTCAGTAAATCAGTTCAGTAAAACTCCCATCTACGTAATTGCTGGACTTCCATCTCCCAACTTAACCTTCATTGACAGCTACACTGGCATGTCACTGTGTGGTACGGTCACAAATGAAGTGTGCATCAGTGGAATCATTGTGCATGACACAAAAAGTACCCACATGTGCTTGACTGACTGCATAGCACATACAATCATTAAATAAGTAATTCGTAACAAATTTCTTTGTATGTAGAGGGCGCAATGATGCGAAACCGTGAATGCACTCCCCCACCCACACCTGGTCATTGAGCCCCTCAGGTGTTGCGTTCATCACTGATCGTGGCATCTGAAATAAAAAAATAGGACTTTTAGGGGTTAATCAGTTAAAAAAAATACTCGCTTTATCCATTTAATCGCTAACAGCCTTCCGAAGCCATCTTGATTGAAGACACCGCGTGGAATTCGGCTTTGCCACAAATCACATTTTTCCTGATACTTGGATCAAAGTCCACTTTGATTCGCTAAACACTAGTGGTCATGTTGCAGTAGTTACCTCTTTATATTGGCTGGCTCAAAAGCCTTCTATATATCAATAGTGTTGGTTCAGCTTGGGTTCAAGGCTTGTTTAAAAGAGTTGTCCAACAGCAAAAATACATCAATCTGAAAGATTATAAAAGTAAGTTAGGTACCTTAAGTCAAAATGAATATGCCAGTTTGAAAAACTGATATGTATGTTTCTAAATACTCCCTTTCAACTTTTTGGAGAATGACAATCTATGCCCGCCTGTGGTACAATGAATAACAGGTACATGGGTCTCTCATTTTCAGCAATATCGGGGATTCAGTAGTTTTACATCACCTATTGTTCTCTTAGAATCTGTCCAAATGACAAGGTAAAAACTAAAAAGGAATGCTGTAGGAAAGCACATTAATATTTAAATTAAAGGGGTTATTTCATAATTTATCACAAAATCTTTCTAACCAAGCTAGAACCAGCCCTGTACTACACATGGATCTAGAGATCTCCACATTGATTGCTCCAATTGTTTTGATAGATTATGTTCAGCCTGGCAGCTCAGGAGGTGTGTTCTTTCTGCTGTCCCTCCCCTCTGCCTGTAACTGCCACATTTTCTAACAGAACATATGGCTTTGCTGCAGCGGATCATAAAAAGACAGCACAATCTGCCGCTGGCATATCCTGATCTTTCAGCATGCTGAAAGATCTGGATTGCCCAATGAATGAGCTCATTAATCTGGCAATTGTCGGCAATATCCTACTGCAAAATTATCACTAACGAGTGTTCGTACGAAAGTCTGCCCATGTAATACACCCTTTAGTAGGCATATTCAGCCAATCTAAGAATGCATGTTTATGTGGAATTTGATGAATTGGAGGAGATAGCCAGAAGCTTAACAGTATAGCAGTTTTATATTCAAGCCAAGCCTATAGCTAGATTCACATCACTATAGGCATGTGTTATCTAATTTTAAAAGCAAAACAATAGCTTGGAAAGTGTGGTGAAATTGAATGGTAAGGCAAATTACAATGCACACTTAAAACCATATCTGACAGTTGCGTTCCTATTATTACAGATGGCTAATAAATAACCTTGGAATGCTGCAAATAGAGTTCATAATTTCTCTAATTGTTAATTTGCTTGTATCACAGATGGTAATCTGTGATAATAATAAATGCTGTGCATATGTGCTAAGTGCATCAACAGTATTGGAATGAAGTACATTCTGCAAACATCATAGATCTAATGCAATTGAATAATTCCAATAGCTTGCCCAAACTAAAAATGTGAGGGATACTGAAAATTGCCTGTAATGAAAAGTTAAAATTAGAGAATTGAATGATACCATTGCCATTAAGGACTCTTATTCTCAATTGTTTACTATAAAGCTGGCCATATACCTTAGATTAATGGAGGCTGATATCCGCCAACCATCTAATAACTGATCCCATAGCGAAAGATGTCAGGAACAAAAGGACCGGGTAGTTGGACTTCTGGCAGATAAGCACCCGTCAGTGGTGTCTGATAGTGGTAGTGTTGAGCGAATCAAAGTTAATGAAGTGGACTTTGATCCAAAGTTAAGGAAAAATTTGGTTTGTCACAAAGCCGAATTTCCTTGTGCTTTATGGGAACTAATCAATTTTTCCTAAAATGGTGGTGCAAAACAAAAGAAAACATACTATTACTCACCACATCCATTTGCTTATGGAGAGGCTGTCGTGGCCTTCTTGATTGAAGGAAACACACCAAATCTCGCACGCTCTGGCATTTGGCGCGCCTTCTTCATTCAAGATGGCCATGGCAGCATTTCCGCATGCAAATGAATAAGGTGAGTAAATATATTCTTTTTTTTAACCCCAGATTAACTCTCTGATAGGCTGAATGTGACCCTCAGATGCTGAAATTAGCATTAGAGGCAGCCATTCCCCATCATTCTCTCGCTAGATAAAATCGAATGCAATGCCTGACAAAGTAGTTTATCAAAAATCGAAGTTCTTTGTGAACTTGAGCGAAGCAGCCAAATCAAATTTTGGCAAACTTTACTCATCTCTGTGGTCTGGCCAGATTTTTCTCTTCGCCCTGTGTGAATGTAATATTTTTCTGTTGCATTGTTACAGAATCTGACAGACAAAAACCTCTCCATATTAAATTAAAGGCAGGCAACATTATGCGGTCACAAAAATCTTTTGCCTACGGCAGATCGTGCTGTGTAAACAGCATCTGCTGTCGTCAAACAATGAGACTGTATGGTGAAGAGCGGTGTCATTAGTGGTCGCTCCTCCCAATATTGTGGAGGAGATCACTGTATGTAAATGCACTTGTCAGGAAGGAACGTTATCTGTTCTAAAGCCTTTTTTGTGAGTATTAGTGGAAAAAGAAAAAATAGCTTTGCCGCTCAGCGGTGCAGTTATCTGTTCTAAAGCCCTTTTTTTCGTGTATTAGTGGAAAAAGATCAAATATCTTTGACACTCAGTGGTGCAGTTATCTGTTCCAAAACTCTTTTTTGCGTGTATTAGTGGAAAAAGAAAAAAATATATCTGCCAATCAGCGGTGCAGTTATCTGTTCTAAAGCCTTTTGTAGCCTGTATTAGTGGAAAAAGAAAAAATAGATTTGCCAATCAGCGGTGCAGTTATCTGTTCTAAAGCCCGTTTTTGCGTGTATTAGTGGAAAAAGATAAAATATATTTTCTGCTTAGTGGTGCAGTGATCTGTTCTAAAGCCCTTTTTTGTGTGTATTAGTGAAAAAAGAAAAACTGGTCAATATTGGGCCCTATTCTCTTCAATATATTTATTAATGATTTGTAGAAGGCTTGCATAGTAAAATATCAATTTTTGCAGATGACACTGAAGAGGACAGTTTTCTGCTACAGAGGGATCTGGATAGACGGGAGGCTTGGGCAGAATAACGGCAGATGAGGTTTAACACTGACAAATGTAAATGCACATGGGAAGGAATAATGCAAGTCACCAGTACATACTAAATGATAAAACACTCCGTAACACTGACATGGAAAAGGATCTAGAAATTTTAATTAACAGAAAACTAAGCTGTAAAAACCAATGTCAGGCAGCTACTGCCAAGGCCAATAAGATAATGGGTTGCATCAAAAGGGGCATAGATGCCCGTGATGAGAACATAGTCCTACCACTTTACAAATCACTAGTCAGACCACACATGGAGTACTGTGTAAAGTTCTGGGCTCATGTGAACAAGACAGACATAGCAGAGCTGGAGAGGGTTCAGAGGAGGGCAACTAATGTAAAAACTGTAATGGGGCAACTACAGTACCCTGAAAGGTTATCAAAATTAGGGTTATTCACCTTAGAAAAAAGATGACTGAGGGGAGATCTAATATCTATGTATAAATATATCAGGGATCAGTACAGAGATCTCTCCCATCATCAATTTATCTCCAGGACTGTGACTGTGACGAGGGGACATCCTCTGCGTCTTGGGGAAAGAAGGTTTGTACACAAACATAGAAAAGGATTCTTCATGGTAAGAGCAGTGAGACTATAGAACTCTCAGCCTGAGGAGGTGGTGATGGTGAGTACAATAAAGGAATTCAAGAGGGGACTGGATGTATTTCTGGAGTGTAATAATATTACAGGTTATAGCTACTAGAGAGGGGTCGTTGATCCAGGGAGTTATTCTGATTGCCTGATTGGAGTCGGGAAGGAATTTTTTCCCTTTAAGTGGGGAAAATTGGCTTCTTCCTCACAGGAGTTTTTTTGCCTTCCTCTGGATCAACTTGTAGGAAACAGGCCGAACTGGATGGACAAATGTCTTTTTTCGGTCTTGTATACTATGTTACTATGTAAAGCATTTTGTGGCGTGTATTAGTGGAAAAAGAAAAAATATATTTGCTGCTTAGCAGTGCAGTTATCTGTTCTAAAGCCTTTTGTGGAGCGTATTATTGGAAAAAGGAAAAATATATTTGCCGCTCGGCTGTGCAGTTATCTGTTCGAAAGCCTTTTGTGGCATGCATTAGTGGAAAAAGAAAAAATATATATTTGCCGATCAGCGGAACAGTTATCTGTTGTAAAATCCTTTTGTGGCCTGTATTAGTGGAAAAAGAAAAAATATATTTGCCGTTCAGCAGTGCAGTTATCTGTTCTAAAGTCTTTTTGTGTATTAGTGGAGAAAAAAATGGGCTTATTAGTCGTTGTGTGTTGAAGTGAAAAAATAGCAGATTTTTTTGGGGTGTATTAATTTCCTTTTTAGTTTTTTTATTTGATCTAACAGTATGTCAGACAGAGAAGTGCCAGGCCCTGCACAGGGGAGTGGCAGAGGCCTAAATGTTTCTGTCGCAGGCAGAGGTCACAGCAGAGTAAGTGGCCATGGCGGCAGGGGTCACGTCGAGGAGCCTGAGCTCCCAGTGTCAGCTAGCAGTCGTGTCGTGACATAAACCCAGCGGTTCTTGAGTGGTTGACTCTTCGATTTTATCGCAAGTGACATCAGACACCCCCAGCCAAGTGTCAGTGGGTTCGTCAGACACAACCCTTAGTTGGCATGGCCCGGGAGCAGGCCCTGTGACCTCACCTGTCCTCAACCTGCCTCTGTCCTTTTCTGTTTCCACAGCCACAGAAGTATTGTATGCTGTGGTCTCAGATCCACTATACAGTGAGGACAAGCTATTAGAAGACAGTCAGCAGCTAAAGACCAGCCAAGATGTGGAGACATCCGCCGCTTTCTCCACTAGTCGGGAAAATAGTGATGAGGAGACTGGCGTGGGAGCTGGTGTGAGCGGTCAGGCTCCTGATCCAGAGATGGTTGAGGAGGACATCGGTGACATGCAGACAGTACTCTATGATGATGATGTAGCTGATCGCACTTGGGACCCGGGTGACGAAGGGGCTTCATTTTTTCTTTCTTCATATAATAATGTAATATTATAAAATCTGGTGTTTCCATGATAAATCTGCAGCGTTCATTTCTTAACAGTCCAAAGACCCTCTCCATCTCCGTGCACCACAGGATGTTCTCCTTCCCATCCATGATGACTGGGAACTCGTGAGACCAGGGGCTGGTAGTTATGGTTTGAATGTTGATGAACTTCGCGACTCTTCCAGGCTCCAAGCAATCTTGAAGCTTTGTCTTCTCATTGTCTGTAGCTACTAGAGGCCTGTTCATGCCAGGCAGGTTCCCCCAGAAGTATCTGGCTCGAGGAGCAGCAGATACCGCACTTGCATCAATCTTGACAGGATTCGTCTCCAGGTGGACAGAAATAGTTTTTTGGAACGCTTTCTCTATCGCAACCACGTTCTCGAATAACCAGAAGACTGGCCGATTCTCTCGTGTCTTAGGCAACACTGAAATTTTTTTATTAAGAAAGGAAAAAAGAACATACACATTTATTTACTATACAGTTCAGTCTCTATCCTTATTAATTTCTCATTTTTACCCCTATCCTTCCCCCCTTTTCTTCTCCCTTCTTTGCGATGCATCTCCTATCCAGAGTAGGAATACCAGTTAGGTGAAGGCAGGGAATTTAAGGTTTCCAAATCCGCCATACCTTATTCCATTTCTTCTCAATATTTCTTTGTTAGTATAGAATTCTTTCATAATTTTTAATCTTGTTGACCAGATTCTACATATACACACTAGGAGTATTTGGTCAAAAACCAAACTCGCGTTATTAAGTGTCTTGCCAAAAAAGAGTATTTTGATTAAAAGGAATTTCCTATACTTATCACAAATATTTCGGGAAAGATCTCCCAGGATCCAACATTCCACCGTATATGAAACTTGACTTCCAATATTCTGTTAGTTGTGTACAAAACCAAAACATGTGTAAAAAATCAGCACCAAAAGACACACACCATGGGCAATAAGCCATCCTTCTCAATCCACATTTATTAAGCCATACTGGTGTGACATATATGTGTATAATATTAAATTGTACCAAAACATGATTACAATTATGTGACACTAACCTTAAATTAGTTATTATTTTCCGCCAATCATCTGGTTGGCTCCTTAAAGAAGATTTTCAAACCCTTTGTCCAGGAGAACATATATTGTTTAAATAGTGCTCGGAGAAGCAGTTGTCCCATTAAATCATTCAAAAATGTAATCAATAACTGTAAATATCTAAACCAATTTATGCAACACTTTATTGAGTAATGGTGGAAAGTCAAAAAACAGTTGTCCACTGCCCCCATAAAGGCCTTTCTGGTACACTCCCAGCAATTATCAGATAAAATTGTCTCCATTCTTCAATCTGTTTCCTGGTTATATTCTATATGTCGCCCACATATACAATCTGCCCTGGATGGTGTGCCCGTCCTATCGGGATGGCATCCTTACACACCTCTGATGCCATAAATTTTTCAACGTCGATTCTAAGCTTTTTGAGAACCATTAATCCAGTCTGTCCTTTCCAACACAACCAGCAGACTCCTGAAATACTCTGTGCTGCTGGGGACCCTGCTCTTTCCTCCTTGTAACCTTAAATCAAACCGTGGACAATTAAAAGTATCCTTTAAACCACATTTATTAAGCCATAAATGTGTAATATAGATTCGGTGGAAAATATTAAATTGAACCAAAACTTGGTTGTCTTCTGGTTCTTGTGCCCTGGCTTGCATTACTGACCATTCTCGTGTTTCTCTATTTACCATTAGTGATGAGCGACAGGGGCAATATTCAAATTCACGATATTTGGGCGAATATTCGTCAAAAATTCGCAAATTTGAGAATTTGCGATTATTTTCTTGATTTCAAAAATCGGCAATGTAATATGTGCGTATTGCGGGCGCAATACAGGAGTGGGTCACTATTGCTACATTTTCAAGCTGCTAAAAGTTTCCTGAACCTTTAGAAAATGGTTGGCATGGCCGAACATTACAATTGCGTTATATGCAGATACAGTGCTCTGATATACTCACATTTGCTCAAATTGGCAATTAATGTTGCGCGTATTTTTGCGCAATACATGCAACTTCACATTTTAGCAGGTCTGACTACATATTAGTGATTGGTGCACTAAGTTTTGTTGTGAACTTGTGACATCAGAGCACTATGTCTGTAGCATGTATTTATGGACAGCAGAACCTATCACCCTAACTTACACCGTGCACTGGAACCAGCTACACAATATTACGATTTAACCTACACTGACTATCTCCCATTAACTTTCAGTATTATATATATATACTAACTAATGTAATGACACAGAAAAGTACAGAGCACAGCAATGACACTGCTGTCTCTCTCAGAAGTGTAGAAACTGCAGAAAATGGCTGCTGGGGAGGTTCTTATATAGTAAGGGGTAGGCAACCTATTGGTTGCTAGGTATGTTGCAAAGCTCAGATAAAGACATTGCAGCCTTCTCACTGTCACACAATCAAGAAGCAGGGAGGGATCATGAGTTCAGAGGAAAGAAAACCTACAATATTTGCGAATACGAATATATAGCACTATATTCTAAATCTTCGTGAATTCTCGAAGTGGCCATATTCGCAATTAAAATTAGTGATTCGAATATTCGCGCCCAACACTATTGACCATTGCGTAGTGTCCCAGCCACAAGCCGCCCTGCTATTTGACACCTGGGAAGGACTCCTCCAAAGTCACCCTTCCTGCTAGAGGCGGTTGAAGAGTACCCCGGCCCTCAAGGGTATTCCGAGTGTGACGGCTTGTGTAAAGTGTTTCTGGTACGCCGCATTTGCTAGCCATCAAATTGGCTTTATCATTCCATTAGCATTACAGCATCACAGATTTCTAGAATGTCTGACTCGTGTAACTCCAACTAAACCCCCATGCTAAGTTTAAGACATTTGTATGAATTGTACTGGAGTGTTCCTTCAAATTACTATTGTATTGCAAACTATTCTGAAGCTTTCTTTGTACTAATGAAATAATGAAAGTCTTCAGAATATTAACCTTAAAAATAGGAATAGTAAATGATAAACAGTGCATACCAGTAAGCCAAATAAATAATTGAAATGTAAGATTGATTTATCTTGAGATGTGGAGCATATTTGTTGAGTTTGTTTCAGTTGACATTTTGATTGTCTTTGATGCTTTTTGGTTGTATTTTTCCTTAAAGAATAATATTTTGCTGTTTCTATACTTTTTCTTTATCAATTTGTTATTCTGTAGCTGTCCTTGCTGTTTTGGTGTATTCCCTTTTATTTACCGCCTGTCATGAGTATATCAAAAATAAAATTCACCAAAGTGGTTTCATCTGCTAACTTGTAGATATTTATGAAGTTTTTGAAACTTGTATACTCCCTATGGTTTGTTTTAAAATATGCTTTGGTATGCAGAATGTTCACACAGCTTATTTTGCCAGAAGTCATATTTTTTTGCATCAAAGATGGTTAAGAGTTTATTTTGCCTACGGTTTTACTTTGAATTTCCTTCAGGATAGGTATTGCAAAAGTGAGGCCTCCTAACAGCTTTGTTTAAGTCTCCAGGATGCAAACAAATTACTTCTATCACACATTCTTTTCTCCAATCACAGAGAATATCAGCAGAGTATTAAACGTAGACATCAATAACAGTTATAATCAGCAAGTGGTCTAGCCGACTCTACCTTGATAAAACTGGGATACTGAAATTGCTATCTTTCAAAAGGGTATTAGTAATGCAAACTAAAATATTTTACCATGCCATATTTTCACATGAGATATGGTAAAATGCTGACATTCCTGCAACTGGTAACTTTTACGAGTGTCTCAGTTTACAGTAGTGCACTAGCATTAAGGTAGCATAATATTGTTTTAGCATTTTGTATTATAATATTAGTTATATTTAATTATAATTCGATTAATTAAATTATCCATAGATTCACCAAAATTCTGAGAAGAAAAAATTGTGCTTGCAGCGTTTTGGTGTCCGTCTGATGAAACTGAGCCAAACACAATCTGGCACAATAGAAAACTGATCCGTCTCCCATTGACTTTCAATGGTGTTCAAGACAGATACGTCTTGACTATGTTAAATATAATAAAAAAGTGGATCCATTCTGAACGGATGTAGACGGTTGTATTATCTAAACAGAACCCTCCATGATGGATCCACACAAAATGCGAGTGTGAAAGTAGCCTAAGATGCTGTGTTATTTGGAAAGTCAGAGTACTGGTCACATGTAGGGTTGCCGCCTTTTCTTCGAGCCAAACCCGAACAGGAGGGAGGGACAGCCCCCTTCAGGCCCCACCCATGATCCGCCTCCAGCCACGCCCATCGGTGCGCAGCACTGGTCCATACAAGTTTCTCCTACAGAGCCGCACTTCAAGGGGCTGTCCACTCTGGACAAGTGTGGAGTAGATCTCCTGACAACAAGCAGATCTCCTAGATTCCAGCTCATGAAATGATTGACTGCTACTGGTGAACCACTCAGCATGTGAAACATCTTAAAAAAACAATATATAGACACCAAGGAGCCTCCACAAAGACAACTGTAAAGTCTGTATAAGGAGGGGTGGTCCTCATCAGGGGGCTCTTTATTACTTGCATCATCCGACATTTAGCCTTTTCTGAATGGTTACCATGGCAGCCAGGATGCTAAAGTCCTGGTTGCCATGCTAAAGTGTAGTGGGGAGCAGGGGAGCAGCATACTTACCGCCCGTGCGGCTCCTGGGGCGCTCCAGAATGACGTCAGAGCGTCCCACGCACATGGATCACGTGATCCATGTGTACGGGGCGCTCTGACGTCATTCAGGAGCGCCCCGGGAGCCGCACGGGCAGTAAGTATACCGCTCCCCTGCTCCCCACTACTACTATGGCAACCAGGATGTTAGTAGCGTCCTGGCTGCCATATTAACACTGAAAGCAAATTGAAGACTGATCTGTCTTCAAATGCTTTCAGTTCACTTGCGTTGTGACGGATGCGGCGGGCATTTCCGGCGACGTAAGTGCACGCTGGATCCTAACAATGCAAGTGTGAAAGGGGCCTTAGCATAGCATAATATAAAAGTATGAATTTTATTAAATAGAACAGGCAAGGGACATATGGATAAATTCAGCTGACATTAGCAAATAGCTAATGTCAGCTGACAGCTAGTGAAAAAAAATGATCAAATGGGGGGTGAGTGAACTACTAGTTTTGAAGCCCTTTAACTTCACACAGTGACTGTCAGTGCAGTGTGTCACAGACAGTAACAGTACATCAGTGCTTGCCTTAAGACAAGCTGAGGCTGAGCCTCTGACTGAGAGAGTGACAGTCAGTCACACATACCTCCAGTCCTCTCCTTACTCTCCTTGGCGCTGAGGCTGAGCCACTGAGTGATTTATCACCTTCATGTTATCAGACCTGCTGCGTCCTGTCAGCTAGTGTGAGAGCAGCAGGAGGTGATGTCACCACTGCTCTGCTACACTAGTACACTACACAGAGATTGATTGAGAGAGGGAGGGGAGGAGTCTGGGGGAGCAGCAGCACGGCCATCCATCAAGGAAACATCGATCGCAGAGCAGACACACTCAGACAGAGAGAGAGAGAGAAAGTTCTTTCACAGGGCAGGCTCACACAGCAGCTGATCGCAGCAGCCGGGTCCCGATGTGTCCCTGCGCCTGTGGCAACCAGCTCTCTCTCTGCCACTGCCGTCTGCCTTAATAATCATCTGCCCGGGTCTGAGAGAGCCTTGTATCCGGGCAGAGGATTAAAATCTCGGACTGTCCGGGTGAATCCCGGACAAGTGGCAACCCTAGTCACATGACGCAGCAAAGGATCAGAAGAGAGTGGATAATTCACAACTATAGTCACTGGTAAGAAAATTACCTTCACTACAGTTTGCATCATGTAAACTGTAGTGAAGGTAAGAATGAAGATAACGGGTCAGAGATTAAATAAAAGTTACTGAAATATATGCATTATGCCGATCTTCAATGATCGACCTAGAAGAAAGAGGAGCAAATATATTAATCTTTGTTCTGACATTGTACTGACTTGGGTCTCACAGATTCTCTCATGCAGGGAACAGTGGGTGTTCAGCTGTCTTATGACTAGGCTCAAGTGAATCGAGTTTCAGATCATAGATATAATGTTGATTTGTTAAAAAATTTAGTGAAACCGAATTTCCTCGTGCTTTGTGGCCATCTTGCTTGAATATTCTGCAATAAATCTTGTGCGAGTGACCCTAGCCAATATAATGACCTCATCACTGCCACTGGATCTTCAAGCAAGATGGTTGTGGCTGCCCCTTCGCAATCAAATGGATGAAGTACAATTTTTTTTTTAATTGCGAACACTAAAATCCTTTAACCCCTTAAGGACTCAGCCCTATTTCAAATCTGACCAGTGTCACTTCATGTGGTGATAACTTTTAAACGCTTTTACTTATCCAGGCAATTCTGAGATTGTTTTTTTTGTCACATATTGTACTTCATGACAAACGGAGAAAAGTTATTGATTTACATTCCCCATATGTCTAATTCATGTATCGATCATTTTGGGTATGCTATGTTATTTTTTGGGGACGTTACAAGGCTTAGAAGTTTAGAAGCAAATCTTGAAATTTTTCAGAAATTTTCCAAAACCCACTTTTTAGGAACCAGTTCAGGTCTGAAGTCACTTTGTGAGGCTTACATAATAGAAACCACCCAAAAATGACCCCATTCTAGAAACTACACCCCTCAAGGTATTCAAAACTGATTTTACAAACGCTGTTAACCCTTTGGGTTTTCCACAAGGGTTAATGGCAAATGGAGAAAAAAATTCAAAATTTCGATTTCTTTTGGAACATTTTCCATTTTAATCCATTTTTTTCCAGTAACAAAGCAAGGGTTAAAAGCCAAACAAAACTTAATATTTATTCCCCCAATTCTGCAGTTTGCACGAACACCCAATATGTGGTCGTAAACTGCTGTATGGCCAAACTGCAGGGCGCAGAAGGAAAGGAACGACATATGGTTTTTGGAAGGCAGATTTTGCTGGACTGGTTTTTTGACACCATGTCCCATTTGAATCCCCCCCTGATGTTCCCCTAGAATAGAAACCACATACAAGTTACTCCATCTAAGAAACTACACCCCTCAAGGTATTCAAAACCGGTTTTACAAACTTTGTTAACCCTTTAGGTGTTCCACAAGAGTTATTGGCAAATGGAGATGAAATTTCAGAATTTCATTTTTTGTTACCTTGCCTCAAAAAAAGTGTAATATAGAGCAAGCAAAAATCATATTTACCTGAAAATAGTACCAACAAAACTGACATCTTATCCCATAGTTTCCAAAATGGGTTCACTTTTTTGAAGTTTCTACTGTAGGGGTGCATCAGGGGGGCTTCAAATGGGACATGGTGTCAAAAAACTAGTCCAGCAAAGTCTGCCTTCCAAAAACCATTTGGCGTTCCCTTCCTTCTACGCCCTGCCGTTTGGCCATACAGCAGTTTACGACCACATATGAGGTGTTTCTGCAAACTAGAGAATCTGGGCAATAAATATAGAGTTTTATTTGGCTGTTAACCCTTGCTTTGTTACTGGAAAAATTGATTAAAATGGAAAATTTGCAAAAAAAATAGCTGTTTTGGGACCGTTTTTAAATTTTTTTTTATTTACATCGTTGAACTGACAGTTTAGATTGTGTGCTATTTCTATAGAGAAGGTTGTTACGGACACGACAATACCAAATATGACTACTTTTTGTTTTTTTGTTTTTCATTACAAAGCATTTTTGAAAAAAAATATATTTTTTAGTGTCTCCACATTCTGAAAGCCATATTTTGAATTTTTATTTTTTGGGCGACTGTCTTATGTAGGGGCTCATTTTTTGCAGGATGAGATGACGGTTTGATTGGCACTATCTTTGGGTGCATATGACATTTTAGTCGCTTGCTATTACACTTTTTGTGATGTAAGGTGACAAAAATGACTTTTGACACGGTATTTATATAATTTTTTTTTACAGTGTTCACCTGAGGGGTTAGTTCATGTGTTATTTTTATAGAGCAGGTTGTTTTGGATGTGGTTATACCTAATATGTATACTTTTTTTTATATTTATTTAAGTTTTACACAATAATATTATAAAAAATAAAAAATAAAAAAATAAAAATCATGTTTTAATGTCTCCATTGTCTGAGAGCCTTTTTTTTTTTTTTGGGGGGGGGCGATTGTCTTATGTAGGGTATCAATATTTGCGGGATGATATGACGGATTGATTGGCACTTTTTTGGGTGCATATAGCTTTTTGATCGCTTGCTATTACAGTTTTTGAGATGTGAGGTGACAAAAATGTTTTTTTTTACGTTGTTTTTATTGTTTACGGTATTTACCTGAGGGGTTAAATCATGTGATATTATTATATAGCAGATTCTTACAGACGCGGCGATAACTAATATGTATACTTTTTTTTAATTATTTTACTGTAACACTATAACAGCATTTTAGAAAAAAAATTATGTTTTAGTGTCTCTATAGTCTGAGAGACATATTTTTTTATGTTTTTGGGCGATTGTCCTCTGTAGGGGCTCATTTTTTGTGGGATGAGATGGTGGTTTGATTGCTACTATTTTGAGAGGCATAAGCCTTTTGGATCGCTTTTTATTACACTTTTTGTGATGTAAGGTGACAAAAAAATTGCTTATTTTACACCATTTTTTTTAACGGTATTTTTGTGAGGGGTTAGGTCATGTTATATTTTTATAGAGCAGGTTTTTTCGGATGTGGCGATACCTTATATGTGTAGTGTATTTTTTTTTTTTATTCAGTGATATGTGTTTTTTTTTTTTTTTTTTCACTTTTTTACATTTTTTTTGGACCCAGACCCACTTGGTTCTTGCAGATCCAGTGGATCTGGTGTCTATATAATACAGTACAGTACACTATACAGTGTACTCTACTGTATTTTTTTTACTTTACATGGGAGAGGGAGGGAGCTCCCTCTCTGTTAACCCTTTCCATATAGCGGTCTGTACAGACCGCGGCATGGAAGGGGTTATAACTGCTGACATCTGCAGCACAGATGTCAGCAGATTTTTTAGTAAAGTGTCAGCAATGTGCTGACACTTTGCTAAAACCACTAGACACCAGGGAAGAATACCCCACAACCACCCCCCTTGCACCCCTGCAGCCAAAATATGATTGGGGGATGCAGGGGGGGGGCTAAAAATTAACACTTTTGGGGCCTTAACTCTCTGATCCCCGCGGTTACAGACCGCGGGGTCAGAGGTCGCACTAAGAGCTGCAAACCGCAGGTATGAATTGACTTGCGGTTTGAAGCGATCGCCGATATGGGGGGGGGTCACAGGACCCCCCTAGGCATTGTAAAAAGGTACATGCTGAATGATTTCAGCAGATACCTTGTTCCGATCACTGCCGGCTGAGCAGCAGTGATCGGAACTGCTCATGACGTACCGGTACGTCATGGGTCCTTAAGGACTCGGGAACCATGACGTCCCGGTATGTCATAAGTTCGTAAGGGGTTAATATGGATCACAGATGCTGCAATCAGTGATCACGGCATCTGAGGGGTTCAATGATGTGGGTGGTGGTGCCATAGCACCAGCTATTTATAAAAGAAATATGCTTTCTGACAAAGTAATTTTTCACAAACCAAATTTATTTGTAAAATTCGGCAAAGCAGCCGAATACAATTTTAGAGAACTTCGCTCATCTCTATTGATTAACATGTTTCTGCAAACATACATTTCCCCATTATGGCCAAAAAGTTATATTTTAAATTCATCAGCCGACAGGACTTGTTTCCAAATTGCAGCAGGCTTGTTTAGATGTTCTTTTGCAAACTTCGAACACTGAATTTTATGGTGAGGATGCTGGACAGGTTGTCTTCTAGCAGTAGAACAATTTGCCACAGCTCCAGAGTCTGCTAAATCTTCCTGGATGTCTTTTGCAGTCAAGCAGGGGTTCTGATTTGCAGTCCTATGACAGGTTGAAATTTTTCTTGGTCTCCCAGGCATTCTCTTGGCATCCACTGATCCTGTTAATTGCCATTTCTTAATTACATTTTGAACTGAGGAAATGGCAACCTGAAAACACTTTGATACTGTACATTCTTCTACTGCTTTGTGGGCCTCAAATATTTAAATTTTTAGAGTGTTAGGCAGCTGCTTAGAATAAGCCATGGCTGCTGTTTTTTTTTTTTTTTTGGACATGGTTAGAGGAGTCAGGGTATCTATAAAGCTTTGAAATTTGCATCACCTGGCGTTTCCGAACAATAATTGTGTAAAATCCTAATCCTAACAGACTATTTAGGGTCTGAGACTTTGTTCAAAGTTATCTGAGCGCTCAAATATCCTTTTGCAAGGTAGTCCATTCCTTTTTTCCACTCTAAAATTGTACAAATCCAAAATAATGCACTAATATCATTAACTTTAACTTTATGCCTTTTGGAGATCATTTCATCTTCAATTTGCTTAACTGTTCATAGTAACACACATTTTTACCAACGGTGCCAATAGTTTTGCATGCCTATATATATATATATATATATATATATATATATATATATATACTGAAACTGAGGTATAGAGCACATCTTTATTTTATTATTTCAAGCACAAAAATCTATAACAGAAAATAGAACTGTCTACAGTATCTTCATGCAATAACTTTAACAATTACTACTTTTGAGAAGAATCATCTCTAGATTGAGTTTTACTGGTTCGTAAATGATAGTGTCTGCTTCTCTTTATTCTGCTCAATAAAAATAGAAGGTAAAATTTATAGTTGGCACAAAGAGATAATCACCTTACGCAAAGTGATCTCATTATCTTTGTATTGAAATACTGCAGGTAAACAAATAATAGTATGAAGTTGACATTCACCCTTAATTTAAGGGCCTTTTACCCAGACCAATTATTAGCCAAAATGAACTTTTCTTCCTGATCATTGGTCGCTTAAATGGCTTGCAGATCAGCAGACACACTAATAAATGATTGTCGGCTGATTGTATCATAAAAGTTATCTATTGTCGCCAGCACATCTCAACACCTTGTAAACAGGTGGTGTGCTGTTGAAAATGTAAATGAACAGCCACACAAATAATTCAATCATTTTGTTTGGGTAATTACTTGCCTGTGTGAATGGTGCTTAGCTTGTTACATTATGAAACAGCTCATTATTGGGCATAACTGCAAAAGGACCTTTAGGGTATATCTACATGAGACTATACAAACCATTAGAAAATGTGGTGTTAAACAGGCATGATATGCTCAAACCCACATGCGGTTGTGCATATATATAGGGGAGCATATCCTGCACTTGTAGTCCGTTGCATATTGCAATCAACAGCAAAAAAATGCCTGAGCTTATGACATGTCCTCCTAGTAGGATATGTCTAACAAACCTCTCAATTTTACATCAGTGTGAGGGTTTAGTATTATCGCAGAGTCCACCTGTCTTTGCTTTTGTTTATATCTACACGAGGCACAAAATATAGCCAAAATCCTCAAAGGAATTCGCTTCATGATGAATTACTTCATTATGAAGCGAAGTAATGGATGCAATGACGGGGAACAGCTGCATAATTTGCAGTACACATTGGACATTTATAGCCTATTCTTTAGGTAGGCCATTCATGTCATTCATTAACCCCTTAAAAAGGGGTCCTATTTCATTTTTACATTTTTGATTTTTCCTCCTCATGTTTCAATAGCCATAATTTATTTATTTTTCCGTTCACATACAGTTAGGTCACTATATATTTGGACACTGACACTAATTTTGTTTTTATTACCTGTTTACTAAAACATATTCAAGTTATAGTTATATAATGGACATGAACATAAAGTCCAGACTTTTGGCTTTCATTTGAGGATATCCACATTAAAATTGGATGAAGGGTTTAGGAGTTTCTGCTCCTTTACATTTTTAAAGGCACCAAAAGTAATTGGACAATTGAATCAAAGGCTGTTTCATGGGCAGGTTTGGGCACTTCCATCATTATTTAATTCTCAATTAAGCACAAAAAAGGCCTGGAGTTGATTTGAGGTATGGTGCTTGCATTTTGAATATTTTGCTGAGAAGTAAACATGAGGTCAAAGGAGCTCTCCATGCAGATGAAACAAGCCATCCTTCATCTGCGAAAACAGAAAAAAAAAAACATCTAAGAAAGTGCTGCACTATTAGGAGTTTCATACTGTCACAGCCTCGGTCTTGTGCATGTAAAACATTTGCTGTGCATGCCGGATGCCAGTGGCAATGCGTTGTTGTGGCTTGTATGTGCTTTTCTCCCCTTCTCCTAGTTCCTCCCCTGTCTGGTGCTTGAGGGGTTAACTTCCTGGCTGGATGTTGCCACTAGGGTATTTTTACCTGTGGCTCCCTGGCTGGAGGGAGTTGTACTTCAGCTGTGGTTGGTGCTGGAGCTCTGCTCCATTCCTGGGCATTTCCAGCTGGCCAGTCCTTGAGGGTCACCTAGTGGGATATAGATGTCTCCTGCGATGGCTTCTTTGTGCATTGTCCATGTTCCCCCACCTTACCTGTGTTGATGTTTGGTTTGGGTTTATGGTCAGAGTGTTTTGTTTGTCTTGTTGTTGTTTTAGGTCTGGTCAGTTGGTGTGTTATGTCCGGCTTGAATGCAAGGCATTTCCCGGTGTGTTATGCCTGCGGAAGTGGGCTCAATGGTTTCCCAGTGAGGAAGTTGCTGGAGTGCTGGTTCCTATGTTTGTCAGTATGTACAGAGTCCGGCATTTTGTTCATATGTAGGTACGTTTGCATGGGTTCCAGTTCACCTTGGTGTGGTCTTCTTTCGTTCAGTTCAGCAGCTGAGGCAGGTAAGTTACCATGCATTCCGGGGTTCTTGGTTTAGTGGTTATCCCCGCCACTGGATACTGAACTGCCATTCCACTTGGCTTTTCATTCTGTATTGGTTGCTAGGCCTGTGGGAGACTCTGGTTCATCCGTGGTTGGGATGAACCGGTTGTCTCTCATTCCTGACCATATTGCAGGGGCTGATAGGGTCTGCAGGGCCCAGGTTAGTTGGTATGAGCCCCACTACCTTTGAAGATGGCTCATACAGTCAGGAGGTCAGGGATTGGTTTTAGGGATGCTTAGTTTGTTTCCTGCTCCCTTATACCTGATTCAATGCCTAATATCTGCTGACATTGTATGGTGGAGGGTTTCCCCCACTCCCCACCATGACACGTACATCCTAAGAAAGAAAGAAAGCACTGGTGACATCAACAATGCCAAAAGACCTGGACGTCCATGAAAGACAACAGTGGTGGATGGGCGCAGAATAATTACCATGGTGAAGAGAAACCCCTTCACAACAGCCAACCAAGTGAACAACACTCTCCAGGATATAGGGGGAGCCAATATCCAAATCTAACATAAAGAGAAGACTGCATTAAAGTAAATACAGAGGGTTCACTGCACATTGCAAGCCATTCATAAGCCTCAAGAATAAGAATACTACATTGGGAATTTGCTAAAAAACATCTTAAAAAACCAGCACACTTCTGGAAGAACATTCTTTGGACAGATGAAACCAAGATCAACCTCCACCAGAATGATGGGAAGAAAAAAAGTATGGCAAAGGCATGGTACAGCTCATGATCCAAAGCATACCACATCATCTCTAAAACGCGGCGGAGGCAGTGTGATGGGTTGGGCAGGCATGGCTGCCAGTGGCACTGGGTTTCTAGTTGTTTATTGATGATGTGACACAGGACAGACTCAGGCAGATGAATTCTTGGGTTTTCAGAGACATACTGTGTGCTGAAATCCAACCAAATGCAGCCATACAGACTGGTCGGTGCTTCATAATACAGATGGATAATGACCCAAAACATAAAGCAACTCAGCAGTTTATTAAAGCAAAGAAGTGGAATATTCTTGAATGGCCAAGTCAGTCACCACATCTGAACCCAATAGAGCATGCATTTCACTTGTTAAAGACTAATCTTCAGACAGAAAGACCCACAAACAAACAGCAACAGAAAACCGCTGCAGTAAAGGCATGGCAGAGCAGTAAAAAGGAGGAAACACAGAGTACCAGTATTATAAATTAACATTTTATTTACAATTATGTAGTTTGTGCAATTACTTTTGAGCCCCTGAAATGAAGGGATTGAGTTTTAAAACATGCTTTAGTTCATATCTTATTTTTATGCAGTCATTTTGTTCAACCCACTGAATTAAAGCTGAAAGTCTGAACTCGAATTGCATCTGAATTGTTTTGTTCAAAATACACAGAACAAAAATTAGAAAAATGTTGTCTCTTTCCAAATATTTATGGACATAACTGTAGCTATATGAGGGCTTATTTTTGGTGGGACAAGATGCATTTTTTAATGCAACCATTTAAATTACCATAACTTGTATAAGAAAATGGGGAATAAAATTCTTCGTGTGGCCAAAAAAAAATAAAAAATCCACCAAGGTTTCTTTGGGTTTTGACATCACAGCGTTCACTATTCACTAAAAATGCTCAATATGAAAGCGGTAATACCAAACTTGAACAGTTTTTTTCTTTTGTTTTACTATTAATAAAATAAAAACCGTTTGAAAAATCTGCATTTTCTTTGCATCGCTATATTCTGACAGCCATAACTTTTTTATATTTCCATCTACAGAGCTGTATAAGGGCTTCATTTTTTGTGTAATGAACTGTAGATTTTATGGATACAATTTTTGTAGAATATACTCACAGGTGCAGCGATCAGCATTGATCGCGGTACCTTAGGGGTAAAATGATAGGGGCGGCGCATTTGCCGCTTCCTGTTAGTGCGGCTGGGTGCCAGCTATATGAAACAGCCAGCACACATCACGTAGCGCAGGGTAATTGCAGAGGCCCACTCCATACACCCACGGGCACATAATGCCTTATATATGCGGCGTTAAGGGGTTAATAGTATACAACATCTGGTCGAACAGTGGGATTCACACATGTACTTTCCAGGACACTCTTATAGATGCTATTTGTTTCCAGTAACATTTGTTGGTGTCAGACAACAGGTACAGGTGAGGCCTCTGCTGGACCAAATTGTGTGTGGGCAGTCTTATGCCGTCTAATTATGTGCTTGGAATCAATGTAAAACTTAAATGATCTAAAAACAAATTTAAAATAAATAGCTGCAAGTTTTTTTATTTATTATACCATATGATGGTTTTCCCACCATGAATTAAAGTGAAATGCACTTGCTGGACATTAATGAAAACACTTTAACAAATATGTGGGACGTAATATTTTAAAGGGTTATGCTGACCTTTAAAACCATGGAAGGTTAATGTGTTTTGTCTGAAAATGTGAGACTGTGCAAACAATTTAAGAGGATGAAATGTTAGCAACCATGTGTGCTTTTATAGGCAAGGATTGTATGTGATCTGAACGATCCATTAATATTGATGTTGGTCTTTTATGCATGCAAATTTTATTCACCTTGACTATTATCTGTGCTAACTGAAGGGTAACTGAGTCTCCATTTAGTGCTATATGGATAGACATTCAAACGCATACTTCAAAAGACTAACCATCAGAAAAAGAAACTCGCCAATCCATGCACCAACTGTCTAAACCACAATCGGAAGTTTGTTTTTATTTACAAAAAAAAAAAGAAAAAAGTATAAACTGCCATTTTCATTGTGTCAATCAGTAAATATTATGGAGGGTGTAACTGACCATATGCAAAGATTTTACAATTGTGTAAAGTTTCAACCCTATCAAAATGTTCATTAAAATGTGCATTACAATGCATTATATACAATTTACAAAAATGACAACTGACAATTTTTAATAGGGTATCTCCAAACAGTGCTAGGATTGTGAATCTGTATGTGAACACAGCTTATTGACAATTGGAATGATAATTTGTTGTCTATTTGCATATATAGTTCTAGGAGGAATTTAAAGATTCACAAACATCAAACAATGTGTTGTCACATATAAACAACCTATATCTAAATATTTAATGATCTATTTTTTTATTATTTTTTTTATAAAAAATTGTGAATGGTTTTCCGGATGTTTTTTACTGTAGTCAGAAATTGAACAGGGGGTTTCACGTGGACATTACATTGCATAGTAGTCCAGGAATTGAGGTTTTGAAGACATTTTATTATTACAAACAGTTCTAAATATCGCAAAGATTGCAATTTGAATATAATTCAACAGTAATATACAATTTTATAAAGGTCTGCAGTGAAGGATCCAGCTATACTTAATAATATTGTGGTGTATCCTTATAGTAGTGTTGAGTGCGAATATTCGAATAGCGAATTTTTTTAGGGAATATCGGGACTTCGCTAATATTGCGAATATAGCACTATATATTTGCTATTTTGAATATTTGTTATTTTTTTTATTGTTATATTTTTTTCTTTCCCACTTCCCAAAAGTAGTTCTACATAATACATTTGTCATCTTCTTCTACCAAGCCAACCATAGTAAACCAGGTCTAAGCTGAAATCGCAATGCGATTAATTCAAGTTATATTAATCACATTGCGATTTCAACTTAGACCTGGTTTCTATGGTTGGCTTTGTAGAAATAAAGAATATGACGAATGTATTCGTCATATTCCTCAAAACTAAGATAACAACATATTCTCCATCTTCGTTTTATCTACCTATGCTTCAACCTCCCTAATTCTAGCAATCAAATAGAAAGGTTGACTATAGAGACAGCTGTGTTTAATTCGCTATGCTATTATATTACTTTGCTTTTTCTAAAAATAAATAGAATAATTATATTACTTGATAATTACAATTATTCTATTTATAAAAAAAGAAAGCAAAGTAATATAATCGCATAGCGAATTAAACACAGCTGTCTCTATAGTCAACCTTCCCATTTGTTTGCTAGAATTATCGAAGTTGACGAATATGGAGCAAAAACGAAGATGGAGAATACTTTGTTATCTTTGTTTTGAGGAATATGACGAATACATTCGTCATATTCACTAATTCTACCAAGCCAACCATAGTAAACCAGGTCTAAGTTGAAATCGCAATGCGATTAATTCAAGTTCTATTAATAGCATTGCGAGTACAACTTAGCACTGCAATATTACATATTAGGCTAGAATTAACGAATATGGAATATAGCAGTGCTAAGTTGAAATTGCAATGCGATTACTTCAAGTTATATTAATCGCATTGCGATTTCAAATAGCACTGCTATATTCCATATTCGTTAACTTCGTTAATTCTAGCAAGCTGACCCATTAGAAACCCAGCCCTAAGTTGAAATTGCAATGCGATTAATATAACTTGAATTAATCGCATTGCGATTTAAACTTAGAACTGGTTTCTATGGTTGGCTTGGTAGAATTAGCGAATATGATGAATGTATTCGTCATATCCCTCAAAACGAAGATAACGAAGTATTCTCCATCTTCGTTTTTGCTCCATATTTGTCAACTTCAATAATTCTAGCAATCAAATAGGAAGGTTGACTATAGAGACAGCTGTGTTTAATTCACTATGCGATTATATTACTTTGCTTTTTTTTTTAAATAGAATAATTATAATACTTGATTATTATTCTATTTAAAAAATAAATAAATAATAATAATATAATCGCATAGCGAATTAAACACAGCTGTCTCTATAGTCAACTTTTCTATTTGATTGCTAGAATTAGCGAAGTTGACGAATAGGTAGCTAAAACGAAGATGGAGAATACTTTGTTATCTTCGTTTTGAGGAATATGACGAATACATTCGTCATCTTTGCTAATTCTAGATATCAAACCAATAGGAAAGTAGCCTTCAGTTACAATCGCAATACACGTTTATTTAAATCACATATTAATCGCGATAACTAGAATAATGACGAATATTCGATTTTGACGAATATGAAACGAATATTCTATCGAATATTCGCAAATTCACAATGAAATCGAATATGGCACCTGCCGCTCATCACTACCTTATAAAACTGCGATTATGTCTTTTGTAAATAGAGTAGACAGGAAGGTGCAAAAGGTGGACATCCTACAAAGTTCTGAGACATCTTGGAGCAAACACAGCCACTGTGAGATGGAATAATTTTTCTTTATTAAATTGTAACCTTAGTTACAACGCATTTTAGAGTTTTAAGACTCCTTTGTCAAATCTGTAAGGTGAAGAGAATGGGTATGGAGGAAACTGAAATAAAGCATCCTGGTTAAGACTGTACAGCTTCACCTTAATGAAGCTGTACAGTCTTGCCAGGACACTCTATTTCAGGCTCTTCCATAACGCTTCTCTTCACCTTAAAGATTTGACATAGGATCCTTAAAATGCCAAAACACTTTGTCACCGAGGTTAAAAATAAAGAAAAAATATTCTAGCTCACTGTGATGATGTTTGAAAATTTGAGTCTGCATTTTTGCCAAAATTTGACAAGAAATTTTAATTCAATACAAATTAATTCATCACAAATCACTATGTTCAAAACTAATTCAGCATATCAATCAATTGCATGGCACGCGTGAAGTGAATAGAGCCATACATTGGGGGTTGGAGAATGGAAAAAGTGTGTATTCGTGTTCAGCAACATAATATAAAATAGCAATTTTATTGGAATGGTACATATGGAGGGTTCAATGCACACCAATGTAAATTATTCTTACACCACTATTCTGACCCTATTCATTCTTACATACTCAGTATTCTGACCATTTTAAAGAAAAAGCTATAAAAACATACTGTACACCACATATATATGCCAATCACATATACACACATATAAAACACTAAAAACACAAATATATAGTACTTTGATGAAGTCCAGGAACTGGGGGATACAGTCAACCCAGCAGCTATAATGATAGTAGGCTAAGAAGGGGTTGGACACACTGGAAGAGCAGCTTATTCATTCAGTGTCAGCCGCCATCAGTCTTCTGATTACTATGTTCAGTTCCCACCGTTACTTTACCTGCTGAAGAGATTCCAGACTAAAGGTGGTAGATCTAAGGTGCTCTATGCTGCTGTTAATGATAGAGAACTGGAGTGTAATTCAGCCAGCCAGCATCACAGACACTGCTTGATAGTCTGTATTGGCACTCAGGGGCAGTATATCACTGTGCAGTCTAGCGATGAAGAGCAGTGTGTCTGTTCCCATTCAGGAATGAGATCAGTGCTAGCAGTGTTTTGCTGTGCTGGCAAAACCCATTACAGATTTTGACATTTTGTGGGAATTACTTTCACAGTATTCACTGTGTCTTATAAGTAACAATAAATACTAAAAACTTGATTCTATGTGGTCATGATGATGCCAAATTTATGTAGTTTTATTTTATAATACTTGGATAATAAAAACACTTGTTTTTCCAAAATAATCTGTTTTCCCTGGTGCCTTCACAATGGCACTCACAGGAGGGTGTCCCCGTCCCACCATAGGAAACAACATAGAAGAATGATTTTTAAAAGGCCTCCTCCCCTTACCTATTCCAGACGTTGATTCTTGTCCTCTGGTGATTGTAGAAGCCTCCTGGATTCCAGGAACCAGGGATTGTGTCGCACAGCCTGTTCTTTCCTCACTGTGTGTCCACTGACAATGCTAACTGGTTGACTCAGATAAAAATAAACAAGGCCTGAATTGCCCCTGACTTCTCAACTCCACCAGAGGAGAGCTGAGCTGATGATGAACATAAAGGCAATTTCAATGTATTGTTTGTAATGTACTCAGTCTACGTCAGACTACAAAAAAAAATTATATGGTTGAATCTTGTTTTCTCCTAATCCTCATCCTCATCCAGATTGTATATATTCCCTCCACTGCAATTTTTAAAGAGGGTCCGCACACCAGCAGGCCCTCAATGATAATGTTTTAGAGGGTCAGCTCACCAGCAGGCCCTCACCTATAATTTTTTAGAGGGTCAGCTCACCAGCAGGCCCTCACCTGTAATGTTTTAGAGGGTCACCAGCAGGACACCAATCATAATTTTTCAAGGGTGTGTATGATGCCCTTCTTTGTGTGTAATAAAGGGTGTATTGTAGTTCCAGATCCTTGTAATTTTTGGCAGCCCTTTTACTTAGTGCATAGGCTTTATGAGTGTGGGAATCTCACTACCTGAACAATTGTACCATAAAGTGAATGGAGCCCTACTTTATGTGATATAAAGCTCTTGCTTGTACTTTGTGGAAGCACTTGCACCTTATATACAATTGAATATACAGGAAAGAATGCTTCCTAACATTTTTTTATTTTTTGGGGGGAGGTTTTGGGCGTATTTTTGCCAGTGTGTAAAAGTGGCGTACAACTCGGACAACATGGTTCCCAGCAGCGACCTGAGAGTCCAAGATGCATCCAGACATCGTCCCCATGCTGTTTCCGAACCTTTTCGGTGGTGTTTCTGTCACTTTCAGACCTTTTCCAATGGACCAGGCACACTACCCTCTTCGTAGCAAGGGGTGCCTGGTTGTCTCCAATTGACTTCCATAATACTCGTGTGCTCGGCCGATCACACGGATATAGCAATGTGTTCAGGTCGAACACCCGAATACTTTGGTGCTCGCTCATCACTAGTAATAATGCATCTTACAGTATCATGGAAAGAGGGAGATCCTTCTGTGACTACTTTTACAGTGCACTTGGGGCATAACGCTTTTTTGAGTTTAGAGGAGGAGGACTTTTTGCTAATAGCACATTTTCTGCGTCCAGATTCACCACCCATAAATAGGGCCCATAACACCTATATATAGGTGTATACCAGCACCCTAAATACACCAGGGGTGAAAGTGTCACATGCCTTGGAGAGTTTTGCCCTGCCTTTGTTGGAACTGCTGTGTGTTCCCCTTGTCTCCCTTCCTCGGTTGCCTAAGGAAGTACAGACTCTGCCGGCCGTGTTGTCAGATGGAAAATTTTGGAGCAATCTCTCAACAAGTACCTTCTGGTATTGCATTGTTTTACTTGTCCTCTCCACCACAGGAATGAGAGATGAGAAGTTTTCTTTGTAGCGGGGGTCGAGAAGGGTGAACACCCAGTAATCTGTGTTATCTAAAATGTGTATAAAGCGAGGGTCGCGGGAAAGGCAGCCTAACATGAAGTCAGACATGTGTGCCAGAGTACCAACAGGAAAGACGTTTATGTCAACATCACACCAAAACATATATAACATCAACAGCTTGTGTATCAACATAATAGAAAACACCAAATCATGAAACTAACATACACAAGTACAAATAATCAATACATAATTTATTGAAAACATTCACATATCAACACATAATATTGGATATCTAAAATATACATATAGCAGCAATTTACATAAAAGAACTGGATATGATGACAAAAACACATCAATACAATGGGCCTAGTAATAAAGTGCAAAATGTGCTGCTTGAAAAACCCCCACTGTGTAGCAAAGAAAAAAAGTCTAAGGCCTCTTTTACACTGGCGTCACGTTTGACGCCCGGATCAGAGGCAGGTGCGTTGCGTAAAAATGCACGATTTTTCCACGCGAGTGCAAAGTGTTTTTATGCGTTTTGCACGCACGTGCGAAAAATCGGCATGTTTGGTACCCAGACCCAAAGCCCGACTTCATCACTGAAGTCCGGTTTCGGGTTGAATATTCTGTATATTTATTATTTTCCCTTATAACATAGTTATAAAGGAAAATAATAGCATTCTCAATAGAGAATGCAAAGTAAAAAGGGCAATAGAAGGTTAAAAATAATAAAAAAACAAACTCACCAATTCCATTTGATTGCATAGCTGCCGGTGTTCTTTTCTGTCTTCAGCAGAAGGGGGGTGAAGGACCTTCAGTGACGTCACTGGGTCACATGATCCAATCACCTGCTAACCCTCTAATGCTGAGATGATTTTATTTGGTTTTAATGTATCTTTATTTCACTCCATTAGGTTACCATACTATTGCTTAAAGAACTCACTTTGTATTTGAAAGAGGATTTCTAGGACTTGGTGGAGTACTTCAGTTTTGAATAGAGGAAGGGGTAAGTGCCTTGTCCCCTGTTGTGTCTTGTAATTTTGGAGAGGAGAGCAATAGATATATGTAGAATTGAGCCGGTTATAGCTCCAATCAATAAGGGGCAAGTGAGGAATTCCATTTTAAACTAGGGGTATTTGTTGAAGAATGAAGGCACCCCATGGCAGAATTAAGTGGGGACCCGACCTAGTGGTCTCGCATATAATATGTGGGATCACCAGTGGAGTGTTCTTTGTATAATTATAAATACTGGCTGACAGGCAGGATTCTCCAGAAGGTTTCCAACTGGAGCGTTCTGCCAGGCTGGAATGTGAGATGTCCTTTTGAAAATAGGCTGTGGGTGTGCCGAGAATGGGTGTGGGTGTGAGACCCTAAAAAGGACCTCATCTGCCCCTTTATTTAATTTTCCTTTATTTAATAAAACCCATAGTCTATTTGATATGTCCTTGATGCTCTCCTGTCCATTATAGAGGTACAACTAGGGGACCGGTCAGCACCTCATTATATAAAATAATTTGGATAAATATGAATGCGATAGTTGGATAGAATGTCTGTTTGCCCCAATTCCCTGTGTATAGAGTCATTTACATAATCGCCATACCCTGGTCACATCATCGTAACATTAGCATACAGAAGGTGCGGCATCAGGTGACTGGACGTAATTGCGTAAGGACGCTGCATATAGTGATGTCATTTGGGCATGCGCATATGGTAGTTTGAAGCCGGAGGCCCAGAATAATGTAGTATATGGACGCTGAACTGCGTGACGTCACTAGCGCCTGCGCAGCAGGGACATCTATACGCCAGAACCGGTGTTCGGCAACAGAGTTACTCCAGGTGAGAACCGCAAGCCATTGTTATAGGTAGCCATATGAGATCTGTATGAGAACTATGATATTTGAGTGAAATGTGAAATAAGAGGGATGGGTTTTACAGTCCATTGTAACTGACATGTGATTGGACCAATGAATACTGTATGTTTTAACCAATTGTAATCAGGTATAGGGTATATATGTTCACTGTGTCACATGTGTTTTTGAGCTTGATAAAGACGCATGCAGTCGAAATGTCGCTAATTTTTTGGTGCAATAAAGTCTTGAATTTTCCTCGCAACTGGAGTGCTGCACTCTTTACAAAAGACTATGTGATAACAAAACAAGTAAAATTCCTGTAAACTATGGTTGCATCATTTTCCTTTCACGTGAAAATCTAATCTAAACAACTGTTCATATTTGTGCTATGCTGCTCAAACATCAGGGGCCAGATTTATCATTACGCTTACATCTTATTCCACTTTTACATATGCCCAAAGTCACTTCAGGATAGTCAGATTTATTAATGGTCCTTTAATACTGTGATAAATGTGGTTTGTCGGTAGCAGTTTATGCTTCAGTAAGTGGCTTTACAAAAGTCACACGTCTTTACAAAAAAATTGCATGTTCTTTTAAAAAGTTGCATAAGATATGCATGGTCCCCCCTGGAGTGAAATTGCACAAATTTTTTTGCGACATTTTTGCAACTTTTTGAATGGTTGCAATAGTAAATATGTCTAGAGATTCATTTACATAAGACAACACGCTCACTTTCACAAAACTGGAGAGGTTAGTGCAGAGCTTGAAAATATCTGGGCTAGTATTTTTGCTCTAGCTCTGTTTGTAGTATTTTATTTTCTCTACATGGGAGCATCTAGAGATAAGCGAAGTTTTAAAAAATTTAATTCAGTAGGTTTACTGAATTTTATCAAAAAACTTGTTTTGTTATGAATTAATTTGTCACAAAGCACATTAACACTGGGTTCAGACCTGAGCGTTTCTAAGACGCGCGTTTTACGCGCGTTTTTAGTCGCGCGTATTTATGCGCGTTTTTGGCAATAGTAAACGCGCGTTTTACGCGCGTTCGTGACTCTGGAGACTTTTTTTAATTGGTCTGGAGACCAATTAAAAAAGGGCATCTCTACACTTAACGCGCGTTAAAAGCGCGTTAAACGCGCGTTAAACGCGCGTTCCCATTGAAGTCTATGGGAGGAAAAGCGCGACAAACGGCCAAAAAAACGCTCCTGAACGAGCTTATGCATCGGGCGTTTTACAGCGCGTTTTAAAACGCGCAAGTGTGAACCACTCCCATAGGGATGCATTGGTTTTCATGTGTTGAGCGTTTTACAGCGCGTTTGAACGCGCTGTAAAACGCTCAGGTGTGAACCCAGGGTAACTCAGATCTATCCCAGACATTAGTTAAAACTTTAGGGAGTATCTATCCTGGTATACATCACTGTGCAGTGCAGTAACATTCATAGCTAGTCCTGGTAGAAAAACACTTACTGTGCTTCAGAATGACTGGCAGGTTACATATATAGATTTACACATCATCATGCAGTCCACCAACATTCCTAGATTACCCTTAGCTAAACAAATACAACATCCTTCAGTAAAGCAAAAAAAAAAAAAAACTGTGCCCCCCTGCAGGTGTCCCAATGACTCTATAGTGAAACAAAATAAGGACATGGAGGCAGCGCCAATAAAGTAGTGGAGAAAAAAAAAAAAAAAGGTTCTTTTAATCCATGTTGCGGCAGTGCAAACACATGCATTTAAATCCCTTCTGTTAGCTATAGAATGACAGTGCATCAGTTCTAGAGATGGCCTTGCGTTCGCCCGGGATTCATTTTGCGGCAAACTTTGCGCGTTCCCAATTCGTCGAACATGCGAACATATGGCGATATCCGCCGGCGCCATATTCTTTTGCATTGCACAGAACTTTGACCCATGACACATCCATAGGGTGGGACAGAACAGCCAATTGAGATATTTCAGCACATGGACACACCCCCACCCTATAAAAGAACCTGATTTGGCAGCCATTTTACATTCTGTGTTTTGCCAGTGTAGGGAGAAAATGCTTTGTGGAGCAGGGACAGGCTGCTAGGGACACCAAACGCTAGCTAATAAGGCCACAAAAGTCCATTTAAGGATTGGTATAGGTGTGCTCTTCATAGGTGTGATACACTGAGGGGTGTGATATACTTATAATATGCTTTCTAACAAAGAAAGTATATAGTGAATTTGTATTGTGCAGCAGTTGTGTGCGGTTCTGCTGCGATACTGCAGCTATATAGAGGGACAAACGCTATTGGAACAACTATTTGCAAAGGGTGTGATATACCTGTTGCCCCCCAAAAAACTGATTGAGGGGTGTGATTTACGTTCTTCCACAAAATACTGATTGCGGGCTGCAATATATCTGTTGCCCCAAACAAATAAACAAGGTGGTGTGATATAACTGTTGTTGCAAAAAAAATTATTGAGGGGTGTGATATACCTGCTTCTACAAAATACTGATTAAAGGGTTCGATATACCTGCTTCCACCAAATATTGATTGAGGCCTGCGATATACCTGCTTCCAAAAAATGCTGATTAAGTGGTTTGATATACCTGTTTCCACCAAATATTGATTGAGGCCTGCGATATACCTGCTTCCAAAAAATGCTGATTAAGGGGTTTGATATATCTGTTTCCACCAAATACTGATTGAGGGCTGCAATATACCTGCTTCCACAAAATACTGATTAAGGGTTTCGATATACCTGTTTCCACCAAATATTGATTGAGGCCTGCGATATACCTGCTTCCACAAAATACTGATTAAGGGTTTCGATATACCTGTTTCCACCAAATATTGATTGAGGCATGCGATATACCTACTTCCACAAAATACTGATTATGGGGTTTAATATACCTGCTTCCACAAAATACTGATTGAGGGCTGCAAGATACCTGCTTCCACAAAATACTGATAAGGGGTTCGATATACCTGTTTTCACCAAATATTGATTGAGGCCTGCGATATACCTGGTTCCACAAATACTGCTCTTCAGTAGTGACTTAGACTCCGGCCTGGTGCACCTTCCCGACCCCTACCACCCCTGTGAGCCTGTGCCTAAGTGGGGAGTTGGAGAAGGCGCGTGAGATTACTTCAAAGGGCGCACCAGAGTTGGTTGAGTGGCTCACTCAGCCTTCCACTTCTGTACCCTCCTCATCCTCTGTATCTGCACGTTCCTCACTCTCTGCTGCATGCACCCCCAAATACACCCCCACCACCACAACTACCATAGCCACTCCACTCGAGTCAGATGAATTACTTTCCCATCCATTCCCAGATCTTACCGATGCGCAGCCATTCTTGACATTGGATGAGGAAGAGGAGGTAGCAACGGCCGCCACCCAGTGGTCTGACGACAGTACCCAGATCAGCCCATGGAGGGAGGTTCCCGCTGCTGCTGCCTACTCCGAGATCTCAAATGTCAGTGGTGGTGAAGGTGACGATTATGACATGTCGATGGACGTCACGTGGGTGCCCAGAAGAGAGGGAGAGGAGGAAGAGACAGAGCAGCAGAGAGGGAGGCAAAGGTGGAGAAACAGGCAGAGCTCGCAGGGCATAGGAGGTAAAAAGCAGACTGCAAATGTATCTGGAGCAAGTCATCCACCATGCACGGTCACTTCTGGTGCTCACAGGACGCCGGCACATGGGTCCGCAGTGTGTTTTTTTTTTAATGTTTCAGCTGCTGACAATTTTGCCATCTGAAGCCTGTGCTGTCAATGCATAAGTGGTGGTAAGCCCAACACTCACCTAGAGATGACCGCCTTGAAAAGGCACCTGGCCTCCCATCACTGAGCCCAGCGGGAGCAACGCTGTCAGAAGCCAGAAAGCCACGTCCTGCCTCTTCTCCTTCTCCTCTCTCCTCTCATTTGTCCTCCACTCCACCTTTCACCATGCCGTTGTTGTGTTCATCTGGCAGAAGGCAGGTTCCCGTGGCCCAAATGTTTGAGCGTAAAAAGTTGTTGACGACGGATAACCCTCTTGCCCAACAGCTGACCATGGACACATTCCATCTAAGATAAATCAGCAGGAGTCTGAAGAGGTGGTGGAGGATGGTGGCTGGAGGAGGAGGAGCAAGAAAAGCAGGCTTTGAGGGGGACTGTAAACTTTTCGGGATCCCTGGTGTTTTCCGTGGCTGGGGGGAGGAGACCGAGGACTACATTCTCCTGGGTGATGAGCAGGAGCCAGGGCGCTTCACTGCTTTCAATTTAGTGCAAATCGGGGCCTTCATGCTCCAGTGTTTGAAGAGGGACCCCCGTATAAAAAGCATAAAGATCAAGGACCAGTACTGGATGGCAACGTTCTTAGACCCCCGGTACAAACACAAAATGGTGGACATGTTACGAGCATCACAGAGGGCTGGCAGAACGCAGCATTTCCAGGCCTTGTTGCGAGAGATGCTGCTTTCTGCTGTTGCGGGCGCTGGCATAGGAATTTTTACCCACAGAGAATCAGGTGTGGTGACCAATCCTACCGCGCCTGCAAGAAGAGGGCGGTTTGAAGATGTGATGGTCACTTCGGATATGAGATCATTCTTGCAGCCAAACCATCGACAGCCTCCCTCCAGATCCAGCCTCAGGGAATGCCTAGACTGACAAGTCCGACACTGACTACATCGGGTTAATGGCCGATTTGGACGCTCTGAGAAGCAAGGAACCCCTGGACTACTGGGTGTACATGCTTGACCTGTGGCCAGAGCTGGCAGAATTTGCCATGGAACTCTTGGCTTGGCCCTCGTCGAGTGTCCTGTCCGAATAGACGTTCATCGCAGCAGGGGGGATCGTCACCGATAAGCACACTCGCCTAGCTCACGACAATGTGGACTACCTCACATTTCTAAAAAATGAATGAGGCATGGATCTTGGAGGAATTCAACTCCTGTGATGACCACGTGTAATTGAATTTCCTCATGCCAGCCCACACATATCCGCCACCACCCAGAACAAAGAATGGTCTTTGCCTTATGTATAAACAGAGGTATAAAAGGCCTTTTCTGTCAGGTGAATGGCAAATTTTTGTGGCCTGTACTGGCCTACAGTAAAAATTTTATCCAGTGACCGCCTAATGTACCTCCAGCCACATAATCACAAGTTCTTTTCTGTCAGGTTAATGCCTAATTTTTGGGGCCTGTATTCCCATGGCCTAAAATAATTTTTTCTCTAGGCTCCAACAGGGCACATTTTTGAAAGTTTCCCTTTAAGATGCATAAAATTGACCCATGATTAAATTACATATTTTTTGTCTGAATTTTTGCCAATGATCCCCCTCTGGTATGTCCCTGTCCATGCTGTGGAACTATTTGTGCACTTCTAGTAAGCATTTAGTGGCTGCAAATATGGCCTGAATGTTTTTCAGGTTCTCCTGCCATTAAAGTCAATGGGGCCCGCTGCAAATGCGCGGTTCGCGAATATTTGATCGCAAACGCATGTTCGCGAACCGTCCCGGCTGATGTTCGTCCATCACTAATCACTATTAGGCCGCATTCACACATACGCGGATTTTTACGGACCACGGTCCGTGAAAACCAGGCCTGCTGTCCTGCTGAGTGCATGAGTGCAGCCACCACCGGTGTACAATAATACACTCGTATAGATCATATGAGTGTATTACTGTACAGCGGTGGCACGTGGTCCGTGAAAATCCACGTTTGAGTGAATGCGGCCTTAGGCTTAGTTTACACTTATTTGGTCAGTTATTCTATTTGGTCAGTTATTGTTAGTCCACAGTAGGTGGGGGTCAAACCCACAGAACAGGTGTAGATCTATTCATGATACTTAACCCAAGACTAGGCTTGGCACCTGAATTTGCTCACAATAAGTGACGGAAATAACTGACTAAGGCCTCTTTCACACGACCGTATGGCTTCTGGCCCCTAATAGAACAGTACTATCCTTATCTGTGATGTGGACAAGAATAGGACAAGTTTTATCCTTTAATGGAATGGAAATACGGAAACGGAATGCATACGGCGTACCTTCCGCTTTTTTTGCGGACCCATTGAAATTAATGGTACCGTATACGGACCGCAAAAAACGTCCCGTACACTCGCAAAAAAAATGTTTGTGTGAAAGAGGCCTAAATAACAGAAGTGCAAACTTATATGTTAGCATCAGCTCTAATTTATCTGTGTGGACTAGTGCTGAGCGAACAGTTCGAGCATCGTTCGGGTTCGTACCGAATTTTGGGGTGTCCGGGACACGGACGAACCCGGACATTTTCAAAAAAGTTCGGGTTCGGTGTTCATCGATTACTTCCCGCTTTCTGAAGGGCTGCACAGCAGCCAATCAGCTAGCGTTTTACTTCTTGCCCTAAGAGCCCATCACAGCCATGCCTACTAATGGCATGGCTGTGATTGGCCAAGTGCAGCATGTGACCCAGCCTCTATTTAAGCTGGAGTCACGTAGCGCCGCACGTCACACTGCTCTGACTAGTGTAGGGAGAGGATGCAGCTGCTGTGTTAGGGCGAGATTAGGAAGGGATTAACTTAGCCAAAACACTTAATGAAGTGATCGATCAACAGCTGAGAATCATTGAACTTCTGATAGTTACTTGCTCACTGGTTTTTAGGCTGCAAAGAGTGTTTTTCTGTCACTTATTTTCTGGGTTGATCGGCGGCCATTTTGTGACTTGTGGTGCACCAGAAGAAGAAGCTGCCACCAAGTCCATCAATCCATCAATACTAGTTTTTTTTTGCTATATCCTACATCAGGGGCTTGGCGGTGCTAATTGTCACCCCTAGAAACTCAGGATAGCAATTTCTATATTTTATTAAGGGGTTAAATACAATTGCCCAAATACCAATCCCCTAAATCTGGTGTTCCAGCTTTGGCTAGACAAGTATAATACTGTCTGCTGTCTGGCAAAGGAGAGATTATTTTCTGGGGTGAAATTAACCTGCCAATATAGCAATACCCTGAATCTGGTGTACAAGTAGTTGCAGGCCAGATTTCATAGTTTCCGCTTACACATATATTTTGTTCTGGGGTTAAATTAACCTGCCAATATAGCAATACCCTGAATCTGGTGTCCAAGTAGTTGCAGGCCAGATTTCATAGTGTCCGCTTACACATATATTTTGATCTGGGGTTAAATTAACCTGCCAATATAGCAATACCCTGAATCTGGTGTCCAAACAGTTGCATGCCAGATTTCATAGTATCCGCTTACACATATATTTTGTTCTGGGGTGAAATTAACCTGCCAATATAGCACTACCCTGAATCTGGTGTCCCTGCAGTTGCAGGCCAGATTTCATAGTGTCCGCTTACACATATATTTTGTTCTGGGGTGAAATTAACCTGCCAATATAGCAATACCCTGAATCTGGTGTCCAAGCAGTTGCAGGCCAGATTTCATAGTATCCGCTTACACATATATTTTGTTCTGGGGTGAAATTAACCTGCCAATATAGCAATACCCTGAATCTGGTGTCCAAGCAGTTGCAGGCCAGATTTCATAGTGTCCGCTTACACATATATTTTGTTCTGGGGTGAAATTAACCTGCCAATATAGCAATACCCTGGATCTGGTGTCCAAGCAGTTGCAGGCCAGATTTCATAGTGTCAGCTTACACATATATTTTGTTCTGGGGTGAAATTAACCTGCCAATATAGCAATACCCTGGATCTGTTGTCCAAGCAGTTGCAGGCCAGATTTCCTAGTATCCGCTTACACATATATTTTGTTCTGGGGTGAAATTAACCTGCCAATATAGCAATACCCTGAATCTGGTGTCCAAGCAGTTGCAGGCCAGATTTCATAGTATCCGCTTACACAAATATTTTGTTCTGGGGTGAAATTAACCTGCCAATATAGCCATACCCTGGATCTGTTGTCCAAGCAGTTGCAGGCCAGATTTCCTAGTATCCGCTTACAAGTATATTTTGTTCTGGGGTGAAATTAACCTGCCAATATAGCAATACCCTGAATCTGGTGTCCAAGCAGTTGCAGGCCAGATTTCCTAGTATCCGCTTACACAAATATTTTGTTCTGGGGTGAAATTAACCTGCCAATATGACAATACCCAGAATCTGGTGTCCAAGCAGATGCAGGCCAGATTTTAAAGTATCCGCTTACACATATATTTTGTTCTGGGGTGAAATTAACCTGCCAATATAGCAATACCTTGAATCTGTTGTCCAAGCAGTTGCAGGCCAGATTTCATAGAATCCGCTTACACATATATTTTGTTCTGGGGTCGAATTAACCTGCCAATATAGCAATACCCTAGATCTGTTGTCCAAGCAGTTGCAGGCCAGATTTCCTAGTATCCGCTTACACATATATTTTGTTCTGGGGTGAAATTAACCTGCCAATATAGCAATACCCTGAATCTGGTGTCCAAGCAGTTGCAGGCCAGATTTCATAGTGTCCGCTTACACATATATTTTGTTCTGGGGTGAAATTAACCTGCCAATATAGCAATACCCTGAATCTGGTGTCCCAGCAGTTGCAGGCCAGATTTCATAGTGTCCGCTTACACATATATTTTGTTCTGGGGTGAAATTAACCTGCCAATATAGCAATACCCTGAATCTGGTGTCCAAGCAGTTGCAGGCCAGATTTCATAGTGTCTGCTAAAACATATATTTTGTTCTGGGGTGAAATTAATCTTTCAAAATAGCAATACCCTGAATCTGTTGTCCCAGCAGTTGCAGGCCAATTGTAAATCTGTCCATAAAAGGATACCTTTCATCCAGGGCCTAAATACTAGCCCTAAAAGAGATATTCCCCTAAATCAGTGGTTACTGCTGTGCCTGGATTAGTGTAATACGCTACATAAACAAATAGGCAGATAGTGTTAGGTGCCTTTAAAAAAAGGCCTAAATTTGAAATCAATACATTGGGCCGAATATTTTTTTCCTTATTGTGGTGCTTGCTGAACGGTAGCAATGAGGAAAACATCTAGTAAGGGACGCGGACGCGGTCGTGGTGGTGTTAGTGTACCCTCTGGTGCTGTGAGAGGACGTGGCCACTCTGCCACAGCCACACGTCCTAGTGAACCAACTACCTCAGGTTCCAGTACCCGCCAGAATTTACAGCGATATTTGGTGGGGCCCAATGCCGTTCTAAGGATGGTAAGGCCTGAGCAGGTACAGGCGCTAGTCAATTGGGTGGCCGACAGTGGATTCAGCATGTTCACAACAATATCTCCCACCCAGTCTTCTGCTGAAAGCGCACAGGTTGCACCTGAAAACCAAGCCCATCAGTCTGTCACATCACCCCCATGCATATCAGGGAAACTGTCAGAGCCTCAAGTTATGCAGCAGTCTCTTATGCTGTTTGAAGACTCTGCTGGCAGGGTTTCCGAAGGAAATCCACCTAGCCCTTCCCCAGTGGTGTAAGACATAGAATGCACTAATGCACAACCACTTATGTTTCCTGATGATGAGGACATGGGAATACCACCTCATCAGAGTCCGCACATCTCTGATGATGACGAAACACAGGTGCCAACTGCTGCGTCTTTCTGCAGTGTGCAGACCGAACAGGAGGTCAGGGAGGAAGACTGTGTGGAAGACGATGCAGGGGACAATGAGGTACTAGACCCCACATGGAATGAAGGTCGTGCCACTGACTTTCATAGTTCAGAGGAAGAGGCAGTGGTGATACCGAGCCAACAGCGTAGCAAAAGAGGGAGCAGGGGGCAGACCAGCCGCCGCCAGGAGAGTTTGCCTGCTACTGGCCACCGCCTGCAGGGACCGAGCACCCCAAAGGCAGCTTCAAGGAGTTCCCTAGCATGGCACTTCTTTAAAAAATGTGCTGACGACAAGACCCGAGTGGTTTGCACGCTGTGCCATCAGATCCTGAAGCGAGGCATTAACGTTCTGAACCTTAGCAGAACCTGCATGACCAGGCATCTACATGCAAAGCATGAACTGCAGTGGAGTAAACACCTTAAAAGCAAGGAACTCACTCTGGCTCCCCCTGCTCCCTCTTCTGCTGCTGCCTCGGCCTCTTCCTCCGCCTCGTGAGGAATGTTGGCACCTGCCGCCCACCAAACAGACGATGTGCCACCGACAACACCACCTGCGTCACCAAGCATCTCCACCATGTCACACGGCAGCGTTCAGCTCTCCATCTCACAAACCTTGGAGAGAAAGCGTAAATTCCCACCTAGCCACCCTCGAGCCCTGGGCCTGAATGCCAGCATTTCTAAACTACTGGCCTTTGAAATGCTGTCATTCAGGCTGGTGGACACAGACAGCTTCAAACAGCTGATGTCCATGGCTGTCCCACAGTATGTTGTTCCCAGCCGCCACTACTTCTCCAAGACAGCGTGCCTTCCCTGCACAACCAAGTATCCAATAAAATCAAGTGTGCACTGCGCAACACCATCTGTGGCAAGGTCCACCTAACCACAGATACGTGGACCAGTAAGCACGGCCAGGGACGCTATATCTCCCTAACTGCACACTGGGTAAATGTAGTGGCGGCTGGGCCCCAGGCGGAGAGTTCCTTGGCGCACGTCCTTCCGCCGCCAAGGATCACAGGGCATCATTGTTTGCCTCCTGTAGCCTCCTCCTCCTACTCGGCTTCCTCCTCCTCTGCTTCCACCAGCTCATCCAGTCAGCCACACACCTTCACCACCAACTTCAGCACAGCCCGGGTAAACGTCAGCAGGCCATTCTGAAACTCATATGTTTGGGGGACAGGCCCCACACCGCGCAGGAGTTGTGGCGGGGTATTGAACAACAGACCGACCAGTGGTTGCTGCCGGTGGGCCTCAAGCCCGGCCTGGTGGTGTGCGATAATGGGCGAAATCTCGTCGCAGCTCTGGGACTAGCCGGTTTGACGCACATCCCTTGCCTGGCGCATGTGCTGAATTTGGTGGTGCAGAAGTTCATTCACAACTACCCCAACATGTCAGAGCTGCTGCATAAAGTGAGGGCCGTCTGTGCGCGATTCCGGCGTTCACATCCTGCCGCTGCTCGCCTGTCTGCGCTACAGCGGAACTTCGGCCTTCCCGCTCACCGCCTCATATGCGACGTGCCCACCAGGTGGAACTCCACCTTGCACATGCTGGAGAGACTGTGCGAGCAGCAGCAGGCCATAGTGGAGTTTCAGCTGCAGCACGCACGCGTCAGTCGCACTGCGGAACAGCACCACTTCACCACCAATGATTGGGCCTCCATGCGAGACCTGTGTGCCCTGTTGCGCTGTTTCGAGTACTCCACCAACATGGCCAGTGGCGATGACACCGTTATCAGCGTTACAATACCACTTCTATGTCTCCTTGAGAAAACGCTTAGGGCGATGATGGAAGAGGAGGTGGCCCAGGAGGAGCACTTTCAGGCCAGTCTGTTAGAAGTGGCTCAGAGGGAGGATTTTTGCAACAGCAGAGGCCAGGTACAAATGTGGCCAGCCAGGGCCCACTACTGGAGGACGAGGAGGATGAGGAGGAGGTGGAGGAGGATGAGGATGAAGCAGGTTCACAGCGGGGTGGCACCCGACACAGCTCAGGCCCATCACTGGTGCGTGGCTGGGGGGATACGGAGGATGATACGCCTCCCACAGAGGACAGCTTGTCCTTACCTCTGCCTGCGCAACGACAGCAGAGTTGCCCACATTTTAACGTGTGCGGACTACTGGGTTGCCACCCTGCTGGATCCCCGGTACAAAGACAATGTGCCCACCTTACTTCCTGCACTGGAGCGTGATAGGAAGATGCGCGAGTACAAGCGCACGCTGGTAGAGGCGCTCCTGAGAGCATTCCCAAATGTCACAGGAGAACAGGTAGAAGCCCAAGGCGAAGGCAGAGGAGGAGCAAGAGGTCGCCAATGCAGCTGTGTCACGGCCAGCTCTTCCTAGGGCAGGGTTAGCATGGCAGAAATGTGGAAAAGTTTTGTCTCCACGCCACAGCTAACTGCACCACCACCTGATGCGGAACGTGTTAGCAGGAGGCAGCCTTTCACTAACATGGTTGAACAGTACGTCTGCACACCCCTCCACGTACTGACTGATGGTTCGGCCCCATTCAACTTCTGGGTCTCCAAATTGTCCACGTGGCCAGAGTTAGCATTTTATGCCTTGGAGGTGCTGGCCTGCCCGGCGGCCAGCGTTTTGTCTGAACGTGTATTCAGCACGGCAGGGGGCGTCATTACTGACAAACGCAGCCGCCTGTCCACAGCCAACGTGGACAAGCTGACGTTCATAAAAATGAACCAGTCATGGATCCCACAGGACCTGTGCCTCCCTTGTGCAGAAAAGACATTTATAACTGCCTCCCCCTCAACCATGTATTCTTGTACTCCGGGGCACTTCTTTATAGAATCCTCATTTTTTTAACTTTACCATGATCTTGCGGTGCAACCCAAGGTTGAATGAACCTCTCCTCTGTCTGTGTGGTGGGGCCGAAATAACTGAAAGTGGCCTTCTCCGGTGGTGGTTGATATGACGCATGATTCCTTGATGTGGGACCTGTATCCTCGGTCTGGGTGCTGGGCTGAAATAACTGAAAGTGGCCTTCTCCAGTGTTGAGTGATATGACGCATGATTCCTTGCTGTGTGACCTCTCTCCTCTGTCTGGGTGCTGGGCCGAAATAACTGAGAGTGGCCTTCTCCGGTGGTGGTTGATATGACGCATGATTCCTTGCTGTGGGACCTCTCTCCTCTGTCTGGGTGCTGGGCCAAAATAACTGAAAGTGGCCTTCTCTGGTGGTGGTTGATATGACGCATTATTCCTTGCTGTGGAACCTGTATCCTCGGTCTGGGTGCTGGGCCGAAATAACTGAAAGTGGCCTTCTCCAGTGGTGGGTGATATGACGCATGATTCCTTGCTGTGGAACCTGTATCCTCGGTCTTGGTGCTGGGCCGAAATAACTGAAAGTGGCCTTCTCCAGTGGTGGGTGACATGATGCATGATTCCTTGCTATGGGACCTGTATCCTCGGTCTGGGTGCTGGGCCGAAATAACTGACAGTGGCCTTCTCCAGTGGTGGCTGATATGACGCATGATTCCTTGCTGTGGGACCTCTCTCCTCTGTCTTGGTGCTGGGCCGAAATAACTGAAAGTGGCCTTCTCCGGTGGTGGTTGATGTGACGCATGATTCCTTGCTGTGGGACCTCACTCCTCTGTCTGGGTGCTGGGCCGAAATAACTGAAAGTGGCCTTCTCTGGTGGTGGTTGATATGACGCATGATTCCTTGCTGTGGAACCTGTATCCTCGGTCTGGGTGCTGGGCCGAAATAACTGAAAGTGGCCTTCTGCAGTGGTGGTTGATATGACGCATGATTCCTTGATGTGCGACCTGTATCCTCAGTCTGGGTGCTGGGCCGAGATAACTGAAAGTGGCCTTCTCCAGTGTTGAGTGATATGACGCATGATTCCTTGCAGTGGGACCTTTCTGCAATTGATATTGGTTAAATTGTATTTATTTTATTTTATTTTAATTCATTTCCCTATCCACATTTGTTTGCAGGGGATTTACCTACATTTTGCTGCCTTTGGCAGCCCTCTAGCCCGTTCCTGGACTATTTTACAGCCTTTTTAATGCCTAAAAGTTCGGGTCCCTATTGATTTCAATGGGGTTCGGGATAAAGTTCTGGTCGAGTTCGGATCCCGAACCCGAAAATTTTTATGAAGTTCGGCCGAACTTCTCGAACCCCAACATCCAGGTGTTCGCTCATCTCTATATACTAACTGATGACCCGGCTCAGGTATGTATTTATTGCAATTTTATATTAAATAACAGTGACTTTCACAGTGGCCGACCCCTTGAACGGTGACTTTCACATTGGCTTCCCCTTTAACAGTGACCACCCCTGTAACAGTAACTTTCACAGTGGCCGCCCCTTTAACCCCTTAAGGACTCAGCCTTATTTCACCTTAAGGATCGCCCATTTTTATGCAAATCTGACCAGTGTCACTTTATGTGGTGATAACTTGTAAACGCTTTTACTTATGAAGGCCATTCTCATTACATATTGTACTTCATGAAACTGGTAAAATGGAGTCAAAAAAGTTCATTTTTACTTATAAAAAAAATACCAATTTTACCCAAAAATTGGAGAAATTAGCAATTTTCCAAGTTTCAACTTCTTTATTTCTATAACACATAGTAATACCTCAAAAAATAGTTATTACTTTACATTCCCCATATGTCTACTTCATGTCTGGATCATTTTGAGAATGATATTTTATTTTTTGGGGATGTTACAAGGCTTACACATTTAAACGTAAAATTTTTCTGAAACGCTCAAAAACCCACTTTTTATGGACCAGTTCAGTTCTGAAGTCACTTTGTGTGGCTTACATAATAGAAACCACCCAAAAATGACCCCATTCTGGAAACTACACCCCTCAAAGTATTCAAAACTGATTTTACAAATTTTGTTAACCCTTCACGTGTTCCACAAGAATTTATGGAAAATAGAGATAAAATTTCAAAATGTCCCTTTTTTGGCAGATTTTCCATTTTAATATTTTTTTTTCCAGTTACAAAGCAAGGGTTAACAGCCAAACAAAACTCAATATTTATTGCCCTGATTCTGTAGTTTACAGAAACACCCCATATGTGATCGTAAACTGCTGTACGGGCACACGGCAGGGCGCAGAAGGAAAGGAATGCCATACGGTTTTTGGAAGGCAGAATTTGCTGGACTGGTTTTTTGACACCATGTCCCATTTTAAGCCCCCCTGATGCACCCCTAGAGTAGAAACTCTAAAAAAGTGACCCCATTTTTGAAACTACGGGATAGATAGAAGTTTTTTTGGTAATATTTTAGGGCACATATGATTTTTGGTTTCTCTATATTACACTTTTTGTGAGGCAAGGTAACAAGTGTGGGGATCCGCTCTGGTAAGCAGTGGTAGCGAGTGCAGTGTAGAGGCAATACAGACAGGTCTTGGTGTTTAAATGGTGCTTTCTTTATTCACACGGTGAATACAAGTGAAAGGCAGTGCAGTTCATAGGGAGGGTGGTCACACACAACAGCAAAATAATAGTTTAATCACAGCAAGTCCCCGAATGTGCCCCAAACCAGCTTCAGGCTACTAGAGGCCTGTTTCCTTCACATAAAGCAAAGTCCATTTAAAGCCAGGAGTAATGTCACCTTTTTCTCCTTGATGAAGTAAGCCCCTGGGTCCGGCTTCTAACCACGGAACACGGATCCCTTCTGGCTTCAGCTGCGGTTCCCTGCACAGACCTTTATAGGCCTCAGCACACAGCCCAGATCACCTCCACCTCTCACTCTCACAGCCAGAGAACAAAAGCCTCCACATTGCACACCACACCCTTGTTGTTGGTCGGGTTTTAACCCTTCCCTGCAAAACCTGGCCTGGACCGTGGGGAGACAGGCTTCCACCCGCATATCTGCCTGCTCCCAGCTAGAGCCGGCCCGGATCCGCTGTGTTAACAGCATAACCTCTGCAAAATGCACTTTTCCGGCTCTTACTTCACCGGGGCCAGGACCCCTGGTGGCACGTACCTCCCGTCTATCACCACCCCAGGTACTCTCCTACACAAGAAAGTTTTACACAATGATTTCATTTTTTAAACAAAAAAAATAATGTTTTAGTATCTCCATAGTCTGAGAGCCATAGTTTTTACAGTTTTTGGGCAATTATCTTGGGTAGGGTATGATTTTTGTGGGAGGGGATGATGGTTTGATTGGCACTATTTTGGGGTGCGTATGACTTTTTGATCGCTTGGTATTACACTTTTTGTGATGTAAGGTGACAAAAAATGATACCTAATATGTATACATTTTTTTATTTAACGTAAGTTTTACACAATAACAGCTTTTAAAAAAAAAAAATGATGTTTTAGTGTCTCCATATTCTGAGCCATAGTTTTTTTTATTTTTTGGGCGATTGTCTTTGGTAGGGGCTAATTTTTTGCGGGATGAGGTGACGGTTAGAGTGGTGCTATTTTTCTGGGCATACGCCTTTTTGATCGCTTGCTGTATCACTTTTAGTGATGTAAGGTGACAAAAAAATGGTTTATTTAGCACAGTTTTTATTTTATTTTTTTATGGTGTTCATCTGATTGTTTAGGTCATGTGATATGTTTATAGAGCTGGTCGATATGGACACGGCGATACCTAATATGTTTTTTTTCTCTTTTTTTTACTTTATTTGGGGAAAATTACGTTTGTTTTTTTTTACTTGAAACTTTACTTTTTTTTTTGGGGGGGGGACTTTATTTTTCAACTCTTTTTCACTTTATATTTTGTCCCACTTTGGGACTTCAACTTTTGGGGGTCTGTTCCCCTTTACAATGCATTCCAAAACTTGTATGTACTGTATTGGAATGCATTGGATGTATGAGTAATACAGTGGGTATTGCTCATACAGCTTCCTTCCTGTGAGATCCAGGGGGCTGGATCTCACAGGCTCTTCACCGGAAGGCAGCGCCGATGCTAAGGTAAGCATGGGCTGCCTTCCCTGCTATCGGGTCCCCATTACAGCAGCACGGGGACCCGATAGCCACCGCGCTCGCCGCCCGATCACCGGGAAAAGACGCAAACCATTGCCACCCCTTTAACAGTGACTGCCCCATTTAACGGTGACTTTCACAGTGGCCGTCCCTTTGACAGTGACCACCCCTTTAACAGTGACCGCCCTTTAACAGTGACTTTCACGGTAGTCGACCCTTTAACAGTGACTTTCACGGTAGTCGACCCTTTAACAGTGACTGCCCCTTTAACGTTGACTTTCACAGTGGCTGCCCTTTTAATGCTGACTTTCACTGTGGACGACCCTTTAACGCTGACTTTCACTGTGGACGCCCCTTTAACGGTGACTGCCCCTTTAACAGTGGCCTCCACGGTGACCACCCCTTTAACAGTGGCCTCCTCATTAACTGTGGCTGCCCCTTTAACGGTGACTTTCACAGTGGATGTCCCTTTTACAGTGACCACCCCTTTAACAATGACCAGCCCTTTAACAGTGAACTCCACAACGCGCTCCTCCGTTTAATAATGGCCCCTTCCCCCCATGCATGTAGCAGGGTGAATTGGTCAAAGCTTTGATCAGTTGTCATGGAAACCTGGTATAGGACCTGCGAGATTCTATTGGCTGATAAGGGACATGTGACCGTGGGTAGGAGTTAGGGTTTAAGTGAAAGGCTGGCAGGCTTGTATTGGCTATAATGCAGGTAATTTTTTGGAAATAGCTTGGGAACGTTACGTCCTAGAGAGCTGAGACCCCCACAAGATTTCTTTCCTGGTAGCATGTGTATACCAAGTTTAGTTGAAAAGGATAGTTGCGTTTTTGAGTTTTTGCGGAATATACATACACACATACATACGTCCTTTTTTATATATATAGATGGGTGTCACCATTATATCTCGTAAATTCTGACTGTAATGATGATACGATGACTAGTGACTATGAAAGAGGATGTTTCAGTCAGTCTCAGTGGACAGTAATAAAATAGTGCACAATTCCAGGACTTTTTTATTTTTTATATACAGTACCAGTTAAAAGTTTAGACAAAAGAAAAAAAAAGTGGTACCATGTTAACTAGTAGGAAACTAATTTAGTGCTCTTATTAATAGAACCAAAATAAGAGTCTTGCAGATATGATACTGTAACTTTTAATAACAATAGAAGCAATGATGAAACATAGCAAGTACAGATGAGTGAACCAGTTGAGAATTGGTTCAGGTTTAACAAATTTTTCAAAGAGTTTGGTTCGGACCTGAATCGGTTTGGCTACAATAGCCCTCAAAATTGGTATATAATACCCTCTAGAAGAGATGAGCGAACACCTGGAAGTTCGGGTTCGGAAAGTTCAGCTGAACTTCCCGAAAATGTTCGGGTTCGGGATCCGAACTCGACCCGAACTTTATCCCGAACCCGAACCCCATTGAAGTCAATGGGGACCCAAACTTTTAGGCACTAAAAAGGCTGTAAAATAGTCCAGGAACGGGCTAGAGGGCTGCCAAAGGCAGCAAAATGTAGGTAAATGCCCTGCAAACAAATGTTGATAGGGAAATGAATTAAAATAAAATAAAATAAATAAAATTTAACCAATATCAATTGCAGAGAGGTCCCACTGCAAGGAATCATGCGTCATTTCACCCACCACTAGAGAAGGCCACTTTCAGTTATTTCGGAACCAGCACCCAGACAGAGGAGAGAGGTCCCACAGCAAGGAATCATGCGTCAAATCACCCACCACTGGAGAAGACCACTTTCAGTTATTTCGGACCCAGCACCCAAACCGAGGATACAAATCCCACAGCAAGGAATCATGCGTCATATCACCCAACACTGCAGAAGGCCACTTTCAGTTATTTCGGCCCAGCACCCAGACAGAGGAGAAAGGTCCCACAGCAAGGAATCATGCGTCATTTCACCAACCACTGGAGAAGGCGACTTTCAGTTATTTCGGCCCAGCACTCAGACCGAGGATACAGGTCCCACAGCAAGGAATCATGGGTCATATCACCCACCACTGGAGAAGGCCAATTTCAGTTATTTCGGCCCCAGCAACCAGACAGAGGAGAGAGGTCCCACAGCAAAGAATCATGCGTCATATCACCCACCACTGGAGAAGGCCACTTTCAGTTATTTTGGCCGAGCACCCAGACCGAGGATACAGGTCGCACAGCAAGGAATCATGCGTCATATCACCCACCACTGGAGAAGGCCACTTTCAGTTATTTCGGCCCAGCACCCAGATAGAGGGGAGAGGTCCCACAGCAAGGAATCATGCGTCATTTCACCCACCACTAGAGAGGGCCACTTTCAGTTATTTCGGACCCAATAACCAGACAGAGGAGAGAAGTCCCACAGCAAGGAATCATGCGTCATATCACCCACCACTGGAGAAGGCCACTTTCAGTTATTTCGTCCCAGCACCCAGACAGAGGAGAGAGGTCCCACAGCAAGGAATTATGCGTCATATCACCCACCACCGGAGAAGGCCACTTTCAGTTATTTCGGCCCCACCACAGAGACAGAGGAGAGGTTCATTCAACTTTGAGACAAAGCGCTGGCCGCCGGGCAGGCCAGCACCTCCAAGGCATAAAATGCTAACTCTGGCCACGTGGACAATTTGGAGACCCAGAAGTTGAATGGGGCCGAACCATCAGTCAGTACGTGGATGGGTGTGCAGACGTACTGTTCAACCATGTTAGTGAAAGGCTGCCTCCTGCTAACACGTTCCGTATCAGGTGGTGGTGCAGTTAGCTGTGGCGTGGAGACAAAACTTTTCCACATTTCTGCCATGCTAACCCTGCCCTAGGAAGAGCTGGCCGTGACACAGCTGCATTGGCGACCTCTTGCTTCTCCTCTGCCTTCGCCTTGGGCTTCCACCTGTTCTCCTGTGACATTTGGGAATGCTCTCAGGAGCGCCTCTACCAGCGTGCGCTTGTACTCGCGCATCTTCCTATCACGCTCCAGTGCAGGAAGTAAGGTGGGCACATTGTCTTTGTACCGGGGATCCAGCAGGGTGGCAACCCAGTAGTCCGCACACGTTAAAATGTGGGCAACTCTGCTGTCGTTGCGCAGGCACTGCAGCATGTAGTCGCTCATGTGTGCCAGGCTCCCAAGAGGTAAGGACAAGCTGTCCTCTGTGGGAGGTGTATCGTCATCGTCCTCCGTATCCCCCCAGTCACGCACCAGTGATGGGTCTGAGCTGTGTCGGGTGCCACCCCGCTGTGAACCTGCTTCATCCTCATCCTTCTCCACCTCCTCCTCATCCACCTTGTCCTCCAGTAGTGGGCCCTGGCTGGCCACATTTGTACCTGGCCTCTGCTGTTGCAAAAAACCTCCCTCCGAGCCACTTCTAAAAGACTGGCCTGAAAGTGCTAAAAATGACCCCTCATCCTCCTACTCCTCCTCCTCCTGGGCCAACTCCTCTTCCATCATCGCCCTAAGCGCTTTCTCAAGAAGACATAGAAGTGGTATTGTAACGCTGATAACGGTGTCATCGCCACTGGCCATGTTGGTGGAGTACTCGAAACAGCGCAACAGGGCACACAGGTCTCGCATGGAGGCCCAATCATTGGTGATGAAGTGGTGCTGTTCCGCAGTGCGACTGACGCGTGCGTGCTGCAGATGAAACTCCTTTATGGCCTGCTGCTGCTCGCACAGTCTCTCCAGCAAGTGCAAGGTGGAGTTCCACCTGGTGGGCACGCTGCATATGAGGCGGTGAGCGGGAAGGCCGAAGTTCCGCTGTAGCGCAGACAGGCGAGCAGCGGCAGGATGTGAACGCCGGAAGCGCGCACAGACGGCCCTCACTTTATGCAGCAGCTCTGACATGTCGGGGTAGTTGTGAATGAACTTCTGCACCACCAAATTTAGCACATGCGCCAGGCAAGGGATGTGCGTCAAACCGGCTAGTCCCTGAGCTGCGACGAGATTTCGCCCATTATCGCACACCACCAGGCCAGGCTTGAAGCCCACCGGCAGCAACCACTGGTCGGTCTGTTGTTCAATACCCCGCCACAACACCGAGCCAACAGCGTAACAAAAGAGGGAGCAGGGGGCAATAGCAGACCAGCCGCCGCCAAGAGAGTTCGCCTGCTACTGGGCACCGCCACCAGGGACCGAGCACCCCAAAGGCAGCTTCAACAGTTCCCTGGCATGGCACTTCTTTAAACAATGTGCTGACAACAAAACCCGAGTGATTTGCATGCTGTGCCATCAGATCTTGAAGCGAGGCATTAACGTTCTGAACGTTAGCACAACCTGCATGACCAGGCATCTACATGCAAAGCATGAACTGCAGTGGAGTAAACACCTTAAAAGCAAGGAACTCACTCAGGCTCCCCCTGATCCCTCTTCTGCTGCTGCCTCGGCCTGTTCCTCCGCCTCGGGAGGAATGTTCGCATCTGCCGCCCACCAAACAGAGGATGTGTCACCGACACCACCACCTGCGTCACCAAGCATCTCCATCATGTCACACGGCAGCGTTCAGCTGTCCATCTCACAAACCTTGGAGAGAAAGCGTAAATTCCCACCTAGCCACCCTCGAGCCTTGGGCCTGAATGCCAACATTTCTAAACTCCTGGCCTTTGAAATGCTGTCATTCAGGCTGGTGGACACAGACAGCTTCAAACAGCTGATGTCCATGGCTGTCCCACAGTATGTTGTTCCCAGCCGCCACTACTTCTCCAAGACAGCCGTGCCTTTCCTGCACAACCAAGTATCCGATAAAATCAAGTGTGCACTGCTCAACGCCATCTGTGGCAAGGTCCACCTAACCACAGATACGTGGACCAGTAAGCATGGCCAGGGACGCGGAGGAACAGGCCGAGGCAGCAGCAGAAGAGGGATCAGGGGGAGCCTGAGTGAGTTCCTTGCTTTTAAGGTGTTTACTCCACTGCAGTTCATGCTTTGCATGTAGATGCCTGGTCATGCAGTTTGTGCTAACGTTCAGAACGTTAATGCCTCGCTTCAAGATCTGATGGCACAGCATGCAAATCACTTGGGTTTTGTTGTCAGCACATTGTTTAAAGAAGTGCCATGCCAGGGAACTGTTGAAGCTGCCTTTGGGGTGCTCGGTCCCTGGTGGCGGTGCCCAGTAGCAGACGAACTCTCTTGGCGGCGGCTGGTCTGCTATTGCCCCCTGCTCCCTCTTTTGTTACGCTGTTGGCTCGGTCTCAACACTGCCTCTTCCTCTGAACTATGAAAGTCAGTGGCACGACCTTCATTCCATGTGGGGTCTAGGACCTCATCGTCCCCTGCATCGTCTACCACACAGTCTTTCTCCCTGACCTCCTGTTCGGTCTGCACACTGCAGAAAGACGCAGCAGTTGGCACCTGTGTTTCGTCATCATCAGAGACGTGCGGACTCCGATGAGGTGGTATTCCCATGTCCTCATCATCAGGAAACATCAGTGGTTGTGCATCAGTGCATTCTATGTCTTCCACCACTGGGGAAGGGCTAGGTGGATTTCCTTGGGAAACCCTGCCAGCAGAGTCTTCAAACAGCATAAGAGACTGCTGCATAACTTAAGGCTCTGACAGTTTCCCTGATATGCATGGGGGTGATGTGACAGACTGATGGGCTTGGTTTTCAGGTGCCACCTGTGCGCTTTCAGCAGAAGACTGGGTGGGAGATAATGTTGTGAACGTGCTGGATCCACTGTCGGCCACCCAATTGACTAGCGCCTGTACTTGCTCAGGCCTTACCATCCTTAGAACGGCATTGGGCCCCACCAAATATCGCTGTAAATTCTGGCGGGTACTGGAACCTGAGGTAGTTGGTTCACTAGGACGTGTGGCTGTGGCAGAGTGGCCACGTCCTCTCACAGCACCAGAGGGTACACTAACACCACCACGACCGCGTCCGCGTCCCTTACTAGATGTTTTCCTCATTGTTACCGTTCAGCAAGCACCACAATAAGGAAAAAAATATTCAGCCCAATGTATTGATTTCAAATTTAGGCCTTTTTTTAAAGGAACCTAACACTATCTGCCTATTTGTTTATGTAGCGTATTACACTAATCCAGGCACAGCAGTAACCACTGATTTAGGGGAATATCTATTTTAGGGCTAGTAATTAGGCCCTGGATGAAAGGTATCCTTTTATGGACAGATTTGCACTTGGCCTGCAACAACTCGAACACCAGATTCAGGGTATTGCTATTTTGGCAATTGAATTTCACCCCACAACAAAATATATGTTTTTGCGGACACTATGAAACTTGGCCAGCCACAGCTGAAACCACTGATTTATGGTATTGCTATTTTGGCAATTGAATTTCAACCCAGAACAAAATAGATGTTTTTGCGGACACTATGAAACTTGGCCTGCAACAGCTGAGACACCAGATTCAGGGTATTGCTATTTTGGCAATTGAATTTCACCCCAGAACAAAATATATCCTTTGCAGGACACTATGAAACTTGGCCAGCCACAGCTCAAACCACTGATTTATGGTATTGCTATTTTGGCAATTGAATTTCACCACAGAAAATAATGTATCCTTTGCCAGACAGCAGACAGTATTATACTTGGCTAGCCAAAGCTGGAACACCAGATTTAGGGGATTGGTATTTGGGCAATTGTATTTAACCCCTTAATAAAATATAGCAATTGACTCCAGCTTAATTAGAGGCTGGGTCACATGCTGCACTTGGCCAATCACAGCCATGCCATTAGTAGGCATGGCTGTGATGGGCTCTTAGGGCAAGAAGTAAAACGCTAGCTGATTGGCTGCTGTGCAGCCCTTCAGAAAGCGGGAAGTAATCGCCGAACAACAAATCCAAACCCGAACTTTTTTGAAAATGTTTGGGTTCGGGTCCGTGTCCCGCACACCCCAAAATTCGGTACGAACCCGAACTATGCTCGAACTGTTCGCTCAACACTACCCTCTAGTCTCCTAGGAATAATATTTTTTAGAAAAACCTGTTATTTGTTCTTTCTCTCTCCCTGCCCTCTCCCCAAGGTCTGAAACGTTATGGTAACAATAGTTAGTCATGTCTGAGTGAAACTGACATACATAGCTACATATGGACAAATCCCTCGAGAATCTAAGTTTGGTTTATTTTGACAAAAGTGATGTTTTGGACACTGGCGATGGAGAACTTGGTCCATTTGTTGTTACCACGCCCCCCACCCCCTTCCCCTCCAAGAAATCCATGGGGTCAGGGATCAGGGTATGTGCCAGAGACTGGCCAGAGTGTAGGTTGGCCTGAAACTGGGAATTGAGTTGGGAGCTCTCTGCCCTGCTGATTGTCCTTACCCTGGCATGGCATATGGAGAAACAACTCCATCATGTATAGGAGACTGAACTGGCTGCTGCAACTGCTGCTGTGGCTTCTGCAGCTTGTGGTAATAGAAGGGGACGACTCTATAACATAATTTGTTCACCCTTTGATAACAAGGGTCTAAAAGCATGGCAATTCAGTAATCATCAGACTGCTTGATGGCAATGATACTCCTGTCATGGTAGTAAGCAAGTGAGTCTACAGGTTACCATTCTAGTCAGCGTTGCCAATGAGCCATTTCTTTTCAACTTCGCCCACACTGAGACAATTGGGTGTTGTGGCTGTTCTCAACATCATCATCGTCATCCTCTTGCTTCTCTGACCCCTCCTCCTCCTCCAGTGGCAGCATCTCATCCTCCTCCCCAACAGCTAAAGGGTGGACCCATGTACAACTGTTTTTCCTCCTCCATTGCCCCATGTTGCATGAGCATCAGTGTCTGTTCTAAGATACATATAAGGTGGATAAGATTACATGATTTGCCACTGCCTGACCTGTAAACAACACATGCTCCCTGCTGAGGCAGTCTAGTGCATGACCAAATTTTTTAAAATTTTCCGATGGTCATACAGATGCTTTAACATGAGTAATGTTGAATTCCTATGAGTTGGAACATTGTGGAATAAGTGGTGTAGCTGCAGACCGTTCTATTGCTGTAAGTCCAGGAGAGAGTTTCTTGCCACGTGAGAATGACTGAAAAGATGGACAGTCTCCTGGACATTGTCAGCATCTTGCCCAAGCCAGTGCACTTTTTTTAAAAAGCCATGCAGTAGTATGTCTTATTTCCCCTATTTTCAGTGAGGCCATGATGTTGCAACCAGTGTCGCTGACCACCTTTTCCAATGAGTAGTAGGGGTGAAAGCTAGCAAAATGTTTGCTGCTTGATGTACTTTAGCAAATGCTTGTCTGTGTAGCTACTCTCGCCCAAGCTAGTCAGTTCTAACTCCCCATAGCAATGCTTGACACGTGTGATAGGAAGGGGGAGAGTCGGAGAGATGCTGTGGCCTGTTTCTGTTTGGGACATTAATGTGTTCATTGAGGAGGAGGTGGAGGACGCGCATAAGTGCTTTGTCTGAGAGCCAGTCTGATGTAATGGTGTGTGTGTGGAGATGGGGGGTTCAAAAGGACCTGGCCAAGTTGCTGGTGTGCTGCCTCGCCTCTTCAGCAAAAACATTGACCCAGTGGGCCGTGAAAGACATGTACTGTCCCTGTCCATAACATCTGCTCCTCGTCCACCATGGAGTGCAGCTTGCTGCTCAGTGAGAATCACAAGGAGCGGCCCACATTCTCTGCCACATGAGAGTACAAGGCACTACTAAATGGTGTGGCTGCGACTGCACTGCCAGCAACGTGGCCAGTTGGGGGTTCAGCTTGTAGACAAGCTAATTGCTGGTTTAGAAAAGTTTTTTAATGGACAAACATTCTGTTATATATGGAGCAGAGGACAAGGTGAAGTCAGCAGAAGAAGAAACAGGTGATGCTGATGATAACTAGAGATGAGCGAATCGAAGCTGACAAAGTGGAATTTGTTTAATACTTCTGCAATTATTTCTGGTGAAAGCGTATAGAGGCATATTTCAGTCCAACAAGAAATATATATTCTCAGGTCACTTCTGCAGTTATTTCTGGTGAAAGCGTATAGAGATGTGTTTCAGTAAAAAAAGAAAAATATATACGCACTGCACTGTTGCAGTTATTTCTGGTGAAAGCGTATAGTGGCCTATTTCAGTCCAACAAGAAATATATATTCTCAAGTCACTTCTGCAGTTATTTCTGGTGAAAGCGTATAGAGATGTGTTTCAGTAAAAAAAGATTTCCCCTGAAGACGCCAGTTTATCTGGTGAAACATGTTGGGGGACAGAATCTGTTGGTTTTAGCTCTGCTCGAGTTGCTAAACACTGAGTAGGAAACAGTAGGAAACAGTTATTTACTTTAGGGTGTATGTTCACAGCACCGAGTACCCTGCAGGATTAGTCAGGCAGGTAGTTATACACTGATTGCAAACTTGTGGGAAGGTTAGGAGGGTAGTGCACACCCTCCGTTACCACTAGCAACCTGTGCGATAGCAGTGTGCAAATTCGAGCAGTAGTTTTAACAAGTGTGTCAAAACTCACAAACATTTTTAGAGAACTACTAATAAAAGTGAAGTTTTACTGATTTAAATATTAAGGGTAAAAGTGGTGAATTGAGCTCAATTGAGCAAAGTTTTTTTGTTGCTATGGAACCCTCCCTTAATAGGGTCTCTAGTTTTTTTGTATTACACTTGATAGCCAGGCACTCCCTCTCCACTATACTATACCTGGACTCGGCGGGACTGAGCTTACGGCTCAGGAAGACAAGGGGATGTTCTTCCCCGTTGACCTCCTGAGACAGTACCGCACTGAGGCCTACCTCCGAGGCGTCGGTCTGTACGACGAACTCCCTGTTGAAGTCGGGTGTCACCAAAACCGGGGACCCACACAGGGCCGACTTCAACGCGGAGAAAGCCTCCTCCGCCTTCTCACTCCAGCTAACCTTCCCAGACTTTCGCCCCTTCAACAGGTCTGTCAATGGCACTGCTATTGTGGCAAAGAGGGGCACAAACCGCATGTAGTACCCTACCATTCCCAGGAAGGACTTTACCTGCCTGGTGGTGACCGGTCGGGGCCAGTTACGTATGGCTTCTACCTTAGTTACCTGCGGCTTGATGACTCCCCGCCCAATAACATATCCCAGATATTTAGTCTCTTCCAACCCAATCGCACACTTCTTTGGATTGGCGGTTAGACCAGCTTTCCTCAGGGCATCCACTACCGCCTGCACTTTGGGCAAATGGCTTTCCCAGTCGGTGCTGTGGATGATTACATCATCTAAGTAGGCCGAGGCGTACCGACGATGAGGTCGCAGCACTATGTCCATTAACCTTTGAAGGTGGCGGGGGCGCCATGCAGGCCAAAGGGTAACACCTTGTAGTGATACAGGCCCTGCGGGTAACAAAGCGGTTTTTTCCTTGGCCGACTCGTTAAGGGTACCTGCCAGTACCCTTTAGTGAGGTCTAGCACAGAAAAATACCGGGCTTGTCCTAAATTCTCAACAAGCTCGTCTACCCGGGCATGGGATACGCATCAAACTTGGACACTTCATTTAACTTGCGAAAATCGTTGCAGAACCGCAACGTCCCATCCGGCTTGGGTATTAGAACTATGGGACTGGCCCACTCACTTTTCGACTCCTCAATGACATCAAGCTTCAACATTAATTGCACTTCCTCCGCGATGGTCCGCCGCCGAGCCTCGGGTACCCGGTATGGTTTTAACCGGATCTTGGCCTGAGGCTCAGTGACGATGTCATGTTGGATGAGAGACGTGCGGCCAGGGAGGTCCGAGAACACATCCGTGTTCCGACTGATGAACTCCCTGACTTCCTGAACTTGTTTGGAAGACAGGCTGTCTGCAATTTTTACCGTGGCTACCGCTCGCAGGCCTCGAACTGTGGGGCTGGACCCTTCTCACTCCAGAAGCCCTGGCCGGGGGCTGTTGTCGCCGGTCGCGTTCCTATCCTTCCACGGCTTTAGTAAATTCACGTGGTACACCTGCTCCGGCTTGCGCCGCCCTGGCTGGTGTACCTTGTAATTTACTTCCCTACCTTCTCAATCACCTCATAGGGGCCCTGCCACCTAGCTAGGAACTTGCTGTCAAGGGTGGGTACCAGAACCAAAACCCGATCTCCCGGATTGAAGCCCCGCACTCCGAGCCTGACGATTATACACCCTACTCTGGGCTTGTTGCGCTGCCTCCATATGCTCCCGGACCAGCGGCAACACCCTTTCCATCCGGTCTTGCATCTGGGTGACATACTCAACGACACTTTTGTGGGGGACAGGCTGCTGTTCCCACGCTTCCTTGGCGATATCCAACAGGCCCCGAGGGTGTCTGCCATAAAGCAGTTCGAAGGGCGAGAACCCAGTAGAGGACCGGGGCACCTCTCGCACTGCGAACATGAGATAGGGCAGAAGCAGGTCCCAGTCCTTCCCATCTCTAGACACCACCCTTTTTAACATATTTTTTAGAGTTTGGTTAAACTCTTTCGACAAGACCGTCCGTTTGCGGATGGTAAACGGACGTCCGCAATTGCTTTATACGCAATAATTTTCACAGTTCCCTCATAACTTTAGACATAAAAGGGGTCCCTTGGTCTGTCAGAATCTCTTTTGGCAGGCCCACACGGGAAAACATTTCCATTAACTCTTTGGCAATGAGCTTAGCCGAGGTATGTCGCAGAGGCACCGCCTCCGGATACCGAGTGGCGTAGTCGAGAACTACCAGAATGTGTTGGTGGCCCCTGGCAGACTTCGGTACAGGCGCGACTAGATCCATAGCGATACGCTCAAACGGGACCTCAATGATTGGAAGAGGCACAAGGGGACTACGGAAATGTGGCTGGGTGCTATTTACCTGACAGGTTGGACAAGATTTACAATATTCTTCTACGTCCTTAAACACACCAGGCCAATAAAACCGCTGCAGTATGCGGTCCTGCGTTTTCTGCCACCCCAGGTGTCCCCCAAGAACATGTTGGTGGGCAAGCTCCATGACCAGCTTGCGATACTGTCACTACCAGAGCTTTGAGACGTTCTCACAGCTCTGTTTCTCCACCCCTGTGATGATGTAACTACTAGAGCTTTGAGACGTTCCCACAGCTCTGTTTCTCCGCCCCTGTGATGAGGTCTTTACTTTCTGTTTCCTTCCTCCCAGCTGTCCCTCCTGTGTTTGATTGCTCTGCCTTTAAATCACCTCTCTTCCTTTGTACGGTGCGGATTATACTACTTCATTTGACCTGTATCTCTCGCTTGAGTATCTTCACTGGTGTGATATCTTTTCTGGACCTGTGTTCTGCTGAAACAAGTACTTCGGACATTGTCTGCTGACTTTGGATCTGTTTTCACTGCTGCTGCAGCTCCTTCAGTTAAGTGTGCAGACATTGTGTGTTTCTGTTTGTTTTGCTGACTGGATCCGAGGCGACCCCGGTTCCGCCCATATACTGAGCAGGGCACCGGTGGCCGTGCCCCTTCCACTACTGTAGGGGTTACAGTGGTCATCAGCCTTAGGTACGCTGGCATGTCTCGATCCACCATCTGATCTGGACATGGGCTTAGCAGCATAGGGAGAGCTTTTAGGGTCTGGACAGGGGTCACCCTTATGTTCCCTAGTTTGGGTCCGGTCAGTAGCTAACTCACTGTGTATGCTCTTGTTGCTCACATACAGCCGTGACATTATAATCCGCCGAAACCGTCCTTTTGACATGGATCCGCTTTCTGACCTGGTTGACCGCATGCAGGGTCTTTCTTTGGAGGTAGCGGATCTCCGTCAATCTATGATTCAGCTTCAAGCATTGGGCTCGGCCCGCCCATGGAGTCTGTTGCGAGCCAAAGGTCTCACTTCCGGAAACGTTCTCCGGGGGCAGTGAGAATTTTGTTCGCCTCAGAGAGGCATGCAAACTCCATTTTTGCTTGTGTCCCCGTTCCTCTGGTAATGAGGAGCAGAGGGTGAGGATTGTCATCTCCTTGCTCAGGGGTAATGCCCAGACTTGGGCTTTTTCACTGCCATCGGGGATCCCTCCCTTCGATCCACAGAAAGATTTTTTGTGGCCCTGGGCAGATATATGATGACCCGGATCGTGTTGCTCTGGCTGAATCTAACTTACGTTTTTTATGCCAGAACAAAACTGTCTGCTGAGCTTTATTGTTCTGAATTTCTGAGATGGGCAGCTGATTCAGGTTGGAAATGATGCTGCACTCCGGAGTCAGTTCTGTCATGGTCTCTCAGAGAGATTGAAAGATGCGTTTGCTTTCCAGTGAGAGACCAACATCTTTAGAGTCTGCCATGTCATTGGCGTACGCCTTGACAGGCGTCTAAGAGAAAGAAACGAGACCTCTCGGTCCAGCCATTGTCACTCTAGGGGCAGTGGTGCGGACTCATTCAGTGTGCAGGGGTCTCATCCTGTCTCGGTCCCCTCTGAGGAGGAGCCTATGCAGCTAGGTCGACTCTGCTCCTGATAAAGGAGGATTTAGTCCTCAGAGAATGGTGTGTTTTTGTTGTGGGGGCATTGGTCATTTGGCAAATGTTTGTCCCTCTAGGAGATTCATGAACTGTACTAAGAGTGATAATAAGAGAAAATCTCTAAAGGAAAATCATCAAACTCTGCTTCATCTGCTACCCTGGGCAAAGTTGATGTAGGAATTGGGCTTTTCCTCTGACCTGCAGTTCTCGCTTTCTCTCCTTTCTGCCAGGGTGGCGCTAGAGAGCAAAGTCATTTCTGTGAAATTTTTGTTGATAGTGGAGCTGCCGTCAATCTTATTGACACTCAATTTGTAGCCACGGCATGGTTTTCGGGTTTGCACATTAGAAAAAGATATACCTGTTTTTGCCATTGACTCTGCTCCACTCTCACAGAGATCCCTGAAGGGCATTGTTCAACATCCGGTTAGCTGTAGGTGACACTCATGTGGAGGATATATCTTGTTTTGTCCTTAACGGATTGCCTACTCCTCTAGTGTTGGGGTTACCCTGGCTCACTAAACATAACCCTCACTATTGATTGGCAAGGAAGGCAAATAAATGAGTGGAGTGAGTTTTGTAGAGAGAATTGTCTCACAGCGACTTTTGCAGAGGTATCTACTAAAACTTTGCCATCATTTCTCTCTGATTTCTGGACGTGTTTTCCGAGAGCGGTGTGCAGGAGCTACCTCCTCACCGGGAGTTTGACTGTCCCATTAACCTCATTCCCGGCGCCTAAGCTGCCAAAAGCACGCCTGTACAATCTCTCACAACCGAGAGAATCGTAATGCGAACCTATATCTCTGAGAGTCTCGATAAAGGCATATTCGTCCCTCAAAATCACCGGTCGCCGCGGGTTTTTTTTGTTAAAAGAAAGATGGCTCTCTGAGACCTTGCCTAGATTTTAGGGAGCTGAACCGTATCACGATTCGCGATCCCTATCCCCTTCCTCTGATCCCAGACCTCTTCAACCAAATTGTTGGGGCCAAGGTTTTTCCAAATTGGATTTGAGAGGCTGCATAACCTGGTCAGGGTCAGAGAGGGATGAATGGAAAACAGCCTTAATACTCCTGAGGGGCATTTCCGAGAATCTCGTTATGCCTTTTGGCTTGATGAATGCCCGTCCGTCTTTCAGCATTTTGTTAACAGTATTTTCTACCATTTAATGGGAAATTTGTATTGGTGTATCTTGATGATATTTTGATTTTTTCCCTGATGTTCGGACTCATCAGGATCATCTTTTCAGGTTCTGCAGATTCTGCGAGAAAATAAATTGTACGCCAAGCTGGAGAAATGTGTGTTTATGGTATCGGAGATTCACTTTCTGGGTTTCTCCTCTCTGCTTCTGGTTTTCGCATGGATCCGGAGAAGGTCCGTGCTGTGCTTGAGTGGGAGCTTCCTGAGAATCAGAAGGCATTGATGCGCTTTCTGGGTTTTGCAAACTATTACAGAAAGTTCATTTTGAATTATTCCTCTGTTGTCAAAACCCCTCACTGACATGACCAAAAAGGGCGGATTTTTCCTCTTGGTCGGAGGAGGCGCTTGCAGCTTTTGCTAAGATTAAAGAGAGTTTTATGCCTGCTCCCATCTTGGTGCATCCCGATGTTTCCTTACCTTTTATTGTTGAGGTGGATGCTTCCGAGGTGGGTGTGGGTGCGGTTTTGTCCCAGGGTCCGTCTCCTTCCAAATGGCGACCCTGTGCCTTTTTCTCTAAAAACTCTCACCGGCAGAGAAAACTATGATGTGGGAGATAGGGAATTGTTGGCCATCAAGCTGGCTTTCGAGGAATGGCGCCATTGGTTGGAGGGGGCCAGGTACCCTACCATTCCCAGGAAGGACTTTACCTGCCTGGTGGTGACCGGTCGGGGCCAGTTACGTATGGCTTCTACCTTAGTTACCTGCGGCTTGATGACTCCTCGCCCAATAACATATCCCAGATATTTAGTCTCTTCCAACCCAATCGCACACTTCTTTGGATTGGCGGTTAGACCAGCTTTCCTCAGGGCATCCACTACCGCCTGCACTTTGGGCAAATGGCTTTCCCAGTCGGTGCTGTGGATGATTACATCATCTAAGTAGGCCGAGGCGCACCGACGATGAGGTCGCAGCACTATGTCCATTAACCTTTGGAAGGTGGCGGGGCGCCATGCAGGCCAAAGGGTAACACCTTGTAGTGATACAGGCCCTGCTGGGTAACAAAGCGGTTTTTCCTTGGTCGATTCTGTCAAGGGTACCTGCCAGTACCCTTTAGTGAGGTCTAGCACAGAAAAATACCGGGCTTGTCCTAAATTCTCAACAAGCTCGCCTACCCGGGGCATGGGATACGCATCAAACTTGGACACTTCATTTAACTTGTGAAAATCGTTGCAGAACCGCAACGTCCCATCCGGCTTGGGTATTAGAACTATGGGACTGGCCCACTCACTTTTCGACTCCTCAATGACATCAAGCTTCAACATTAATTGCACTTCCTCCGCGATGGCCCGTCGCCGAGCCTCGGGTACCCGGTATGGTTTTAACCGGATCTTGGCCTGAGGCTCAGTGACGATGTCATGTTGGATGAGAGACGTGCGGCCAGGGAGGTCCGAGAACACATCCGTGTTCCGACTGATGAACTCCTGACTTCCTGAACTTGTTTGGAAGACAGGCTGTCTGCAATTTTACCGTGGCTACCGCTCGCAGGCCTCGAACTGTGGGGCTGGACCCTTCACCCAGAAGCCCTGGCCGGGGCTGTTGTCGTCGGTCGTGTTCCTATCCTTCCACGGCTTTAGTAAATTCACGTGGTACACCTGCTCGGCTTGCGCCGCCCTGGCTGGTGTACCTTGTAATTTACTTCCCTACCTTCTCAATCACCTCATAGGGGCCCTGCCACCTAGCTAGGAACTTGCTGTCAAGGGTGGGTACCAGAACCAAAACCCGATCTCCCGGATTGAAGCCCCGCACTCGAGCCTGACGATTATACACCCTACTCTGGGCTTGTTGCGCTGCCTCCATATGCTCCTCGACCAGCGGCAACACCCTTTCCATCCGGTCTTGCATCTGGGTGACATACTCAATGACACTTTTGTGGGGGACAGGCTGCTGTTCCCACGCTCCTTGGCGATATCCAACAGGCCCCGAGGGTGTCTGCCATAAAGCAGTTCGAAGGGCGAGAACCCAGTAGAGGACCGGGGCACCTCTCGCACTGCGTAACATGAGATAGGGCAGAAGCAGGTCCCAGTCCTTCCCATCTCTAGACACCACCCTTTTAACATATTTTTTAGAGTTTGGTTAAACCTTTCGACAAGACCGTCCGTTTAGTGGATGGTAAACGGACGTCCGCAATTGCTTTATACGCAATAATTTACACAGTTCCCTCATAACTTTAGACATAAAGGGGTCCCTTGGTCTGTCAGAATCTCTTTGGCAGGCCCACACGGGAAAACATTTCCATTAACTCTTGGCAATGAGCTTAGCCGAGGTATGTCGCAGAGGCACCGCCTCCGGATACCGAGTGGCGTAGTCGAGAACTACCAGAATGTGTTGGTGGTCCCTGGCAGACTTCGGTACAGGCCCGACTCAGATCCATAGCGATACGCTCAAACGGGACCTCAATGATTGGAAGAGGCACAAGGGGACTACGGAAATGTGGCTGGGTGCTATTTACCTGACAGGTTGGACAAGATTTACAATATTCTTCTACCTCCTTAAACACACCAGGCCAATAAAACCGCTGCAGTATGCGGTCCTGCGTTTCTGCCACCCCAGGTGTCCCCCAAGAACATGTTGGTGGGCAAGCTCCATGACCAGCTTATGATACGCTGTGGGCACCACCAACTGTTCCACAGATTCACCTCGGATTTGGTTCACCCGATATAACATTTCTTGGTGAACGACAAAGCGGGAAATATTAACTCAGCCCCTGGCTTCTGGGGTTTACCATCAATTTCCACCACATTCTCCCAGGCCCTAGTTAGGGTTTGGTCCCGGTGTTGGGCGGTCCCAAAATTGTCTCTGGAGACGTGGAGGTCTGCCAACTCAGGTCCTGGTGGCAAGTCCTCCATGTCTCCCACCATTACACTCAGTGGGGGTGTCTCCCTCTATCACAGCAGTGGTGGTCACCCCTACCGCAGGCCCTTCAGACTCGGGCTCCCAGGGCTCTGGCCCCCACTGGAACCAGGCCACTCTGCTAGGGTTGCCCCTGTCTCAGGGCTATTAGTCACTTTCATCTCAGGCCATAGTGACGGAAAACCAGGGAAGTCTCTCCCAATTATTAGTTCATACGGTAGCTTTGTGGAGATCGCCACTTCACAACTCCATGTGCCGGCCGCCGTGGATAGAGACATTACAGCAGTGGGATAGTCCTTTAAGTCTCCATGTATGCACACCACACCAACTTTCCGGCCCGTATACTGGGTGGGCTGTACCAGGGCAGCACTTACCAGGGTTACTAGGCTCCCTGAGTCCAACAGCGCCACTGCCAGGTTATCACCCACTTGCACCTGGCACAGGTGACGATTGTCTACTGTCTCGGGGTGCCGGTTGCACACAGTCTCCGGGCATACATGGAAGCCCGGTACCCATAATTAATCTCCATGGGTTCTCCGCACTGTGGACAGTCGGCCCTTACGTAGCCAGGCTCGTGACACCGCCAGCAGACTATCGGGGCCGGGTCTACAGGGGCTACACCCCGAGCAGGTTTCTCGGGTACCAGTCGTCGGGACTGGATGGGAGTCCTCCGGGTTTGACCGGCCCCTCCCAACAACACCCCCTTTCAAGTTTTGGGTGGCCTCATAGCGCTCCACCAGGTCGACCATTTCTAGGGCATTGGTGGGTGATACCTGGCCGATCCAGTGCTGAAGGGGGTAAGGCAAGGCCCTCCAAAACATGTCAGCCAGCAGTCGGTCCAGCATAGCAGTCGGACTTAGAATATCAGGTTGCAGCCATTTTTGCAACCTGTGCAGCAACTCATAGTACTGCGGACGGGCGGGTTCAGCCGCTTTAAAGTCTCACTAGTGGACCCGTTGAGCCCGGACTAACACGTTTACCCCCAGCCTGGCCAGGATCTCCCCTTCACCGTGGGTAATCAGCAGCCTGGTCATCTGCTAAGTCAAAAACTTGTTGGGATCCGGATGCCAGGAACGGAGCGACCACCTCAGCCCACTGGTCACGGGGTAACTTCTCCCTCATGGCCACCTTTTCAAAGACCGCCAGATACGTCTCCACGTCGTCCGAGGGGGTCATCTTTGGGATCGCCGCACGGACCGCTTCCGGGCATCATGGTCGTGGTGGGACGCTCCTGCAGCTTGTAATGCCATCACGTGCTGTAAAAGTAGTTGGTTGGTCTCCCGCTGCTGCACGTTAGCCTCCATGAGGGCTTTCACAGCCGCCTCCATGTTGCCAGAAATTCCTGTTTGCAACTTTGCCGGTTTTATATATGCCATGCACTTGTGCTCAGCAAAACAAAAACAATTCGGCGTTCACGCCAGCCTCACTGCGCATGCCCGCATCCGACACCAAATGTGGGAGTCGCTCTGGTAGATAGCAGTGCGGGTGCAGTATAGAGGCAAAACGGAGTCCAGAAAGTGTAGCAAACAGTGTTTAATTCACACTTGTAGCAAATACACAGCAAACAGTCACTTGGTGTTAATTCACACCCATCAGAAAACGTGCAGCAAAACAAAATAGTCCAAAACAGGTTCCAGTCACCTGGGAGGCTTTAGGTGCAGGTTCGCACCTGGCTGTCAGTCCAGCCGCAAGGCGATCGACCTCCGGCTTCCAGGCCGTCTGCACTCCTCCTTGCTTGGGGTCTTGCTTCCAGCCCAGAGAACTCCACACAGCACAGCATGGATCAGCACTCCCAAACTCAAGTGATTCCACAGCCTAACAGCAGCTCCAGGACAATCACACTCAGCTGCTGAGGAGGCTGCCTTTTAAAGGCCCGGATAAAGTCCGGCCTGGACCGTGGGGAATAGGCACCCACCCAACTCTTTGCCTACTCCCAGTAAGAGCCGGCCCGGATTGGCTTTGCAGCCAAACTAAAAACAAGGTGTCAAACAGCACTAGCTGCTGCTGACACACGAAAACCCGGCTCTTACCTCACCGAGGCCAGGAACCTCGGTGACACGTACCTGCCATCGACCACGGTACCTTGCACCCTCTTACAGCGCTTACGTGGCGACGTCCATAAGAGCGGCGCATCAATACAGATAAATACACTATACCTTAGCCCTGCACAAAAATGCTAACTTATTCACACCAGCCCGCATCTATCTGTGGTATTTCTTACTGGACATTACTGAGAATTTTCTGCATCACACAAACCGCGCAAGGACCGCGTCTCTCTCTTCCAGCGGAGTCCTACTTCCTTCGCTATGTCCCGTTCACTTCAGATTACTCTGCCTCAAGCGCCATTTTTTTATTTTTTAAACTGACAGCCTATAATCCTCTGAAAAGCGTTTAGTGTCGTATATACGTGGAAAAAGAAAAAGATACTCGGCGTTCAGCGCTGCAGTTATATGCGGTAGATCTTTTATGACTTATTTCGATGGAAAAAATATTGTATTCAGCGTTAAGCGCTGCACTTATTCGCGGTAAAATTTTTTTTTAAATACTTTGTTGGAAAATAAACTTGTATTTAGCATTAAGCTCTGCACTTATATGCGGTAAAATCTTTTTCAAATTATTTTGTTGGGCAAAAATCTTGTGTTCTGCGTTAAGCGCTGAACTTATATGCAGTAAAATATTTTTTGAATTATTTTGGTGGAAATACACCACCTAGGAGCGAAAAAGGTAAATTACACTGCCAGCCTGTTAAAGGGAATTACAGCATTATACCACAATACATTTGATATGACATTTAGCAAGAGTTTAAAGAGTGTATTCTGAGGAAAGCTCTGCACTTATATGCTGTAAAATCTTTTTGGAAATATTTTGGTGGAAAAATATCTTGCATTTAGCATTAAGCTCTGCACTTATATACGGTAAAATCTTTTTTGAATTATTTTGTTGGGCAAAAATCGTGTGTTCTGCGTTAAGCGCTGAACTTATATGCAGTAAAATCTTTTTTGAATTATTTTGGTGGAAATCCACCACCTAGGAGCGAATAAAGGTAAATTGCACTGCCAGCCTGTTAAAGGGAATTACAGCATTATATCACAATACATTTGATATGACATTTAGCAAGAGTTTAAAGTGCCCACATGTAGCACATAGTGGGACACTGCATCAAGATAAATCAGATGTGGATAAGCCAGGATTTCCACACACCAATGCCTGATGCATAAGACTAGATCATCCATGGTGCCACACCATCAATTTGACAAAAGAGACCGTTTCTTCTGGCTACTTACCTCAGCTACTCTTCTGATGCTTTTACCCGCCTGATGCCACACATCCTCCTCATGCTGCCGCCACCTCCAGACTCTGTCATTGCACCGCTCTGTGGCCTGCTCATGCTGCCGCCACCTCTAGAATATGTCATTGTGCCGCTCTGTAATCTCCTAATGCTGCTGCCTTCTTCAGGCTCTGTCATTGTGCCGCACTGTGGCCTCCTCATACTGCTGCCAACTTTAGTGTTGAGCACGAATATTCGAATAGCGAATTTTATTAGCGAATATCGGCACTTCGATAATTTGCGAACATTTAGAATATATTGCTATATATACGTTTGTTCGAATATTCGTCATTTTTTTCCATGAACACATGATTCCTCCCTGCTTTTTGCTTGTGGGCCAATGAGTCATTGGCCCACAAGCAAGAAGCATGGAGGAATCATGTGTTCAGATAGAAAAAAAATGACGAATATTCGAACAAACGAATATATAGCAATATATAGTGCTATATTCCTTACTAGAATATTTGTCATTTTTTTATGAAGTAGTGATACTGATCACTCATGATTGATTCCTCCCTCCTGTCTGGTTCCCCAAAAAACAGTTCTTACGTGTCCGGGCTCCCTAGGATTTCACCCTGCTCCAGTCAGTGCCTGGTGCCGACTTCCCATGCGCTGAAGTAGGCAACAGGCACTGTAAACCAGACGTAGAAAATGGTCTAAAGTTAAGATAGCTAGGAAGCTGACTTACATTTAGAACTGGCGCTGGATGCGACAAAGTTATGGATAGGTCTGCGCCTCTTTATAACTTAGGTCGGAACCACCCCCAGCACAGTGCCTTTATTAAGACCAGCATCTAAAACACAGGTCTTATTAAAACTGCCTCAAGATGTACCGACAGAGATTTTGGGCTAGTATTTCACATTATCCATCAGAAATTTAAACCATCTGCCATAGGGATAAGCGAACCTGAACTTAAAGTTTGTATTCGTACCGAACATCAAGGGTTTGGGCACCCGGACCGGAACACGGACTTTGTCACGGAAGTCCGTGTTCGGTGTTCGGAGGAGACAGGCAGTTTTACAAACTTATTGACGGTGGCTGCCCCACAGTACGAGGTTTCCAGCTGCCACTAAAATTCTGCCATCCCTGCCCGAACTAGTGGCGGACAAAATCAGGTGTGCGCTGAAAATTCCATCAGTGGTAAGGTCCACATAACCACCGATACGTGGACCAGTAAGCATGGGCAGAGACATTATATCTTCCTAACTACCCACTGGGTAAATGTAGTGACGGCTGTGCCTGAGGCAGAACACATTTTGTGCATGTCCTGCCACCACGAGGATTGCTGGATGCTTTGTGTTGCCTCCTCCTCCGCTTCCTCCTCTATCACCTCCCCATCCAGTCAGAGTAACACCTACACCACTAACTTCAGCACAGCAATGGGAAAATTACAGAAAGATGTTTTGAAACTCATCTGTTTGGTGGAAAAACCCCACACCACTCAGGAGCTGTGGACGGGCGTGGAAGAAGAGACCGATGAGTGGTTAGGGCCGCTGTGCCTTAAGCCTGGCCTTGTGTGGTGTGCAATAACAGGCAAAATCTTGTAGCAGCTCTAGGCCTAGCCGGTTTGATGCACATCCCTTGTCTAGTGCATGTGCTGAATTTGGTGGTGCAGAGGTGTCTGGCAAATTAATTTGAGACATTTGTGGGATGTGTTGCCATTTTGAGTACTCTGCGAACATGGCCAGGGCTGATGACACGGTCATCAGCGTTGCCATCACTTCTATGCCTCCTTGAAAAAACGCTTCAGGTGATGATGGAAGAGGTGGTGGCACAGCAGGAAGAAAAGGGATAATTCCCACGGTTATCAGGCCAGTCATGCAGATGTGGCTCGGTGGGGAAGTTCCTGCACCAACAGCGGCCAGGTACACTACTGTCCAGCCAGTGCACAGTTTTGGAGGATGAGGAGAAGGATGATGATGAGAAGCCATGTTCACATCAGGGTGGCACCCAAAGCGGCTCACAGGCATCAATGGAGCGTGGCTGGAGGGATACAGAGGACAGAAACAATACAACTCCCACAGAGGACAGCTTGTCCTTGCCTCTAGGCAGCCTGGCACACATGAGCGAGTACATGCTGTAGGGCCTGAGCAACAAACGCAGAGTTTCCCTGATTATTACCACTTCTGATTACAAGGTGGCCACCTACTGGATCCTAGCTACAAGTACAACATACCATCCTTACTTCCATCACTGGAACGTGAAAACAAGGTAAGCTGATAGACACAATACTGATAGCATTCCCACCTGACAGCTGGAGCTCCGTAGAAGCACGAGGCGTAGAAGTTTCAGCAACATAATGGAAGAATATGTGTGCATACGTCTGCAAGTACTGACTGATGGGTCTTCCCCATTTAACTTCTGGGTCTCCAAGTTGGACACATGGCTTGATCTTGCCCTTTAGGCCCCAAAGTTGCTGTCCTGCTCTGCGGCAAGTGTATTATCTGAACATGTGTTTAGCTCAACAGTGGGTGTGATCATGGACAGGCGCATCTGCTTGTCCACAGCCAATGTGGACAAGCTTACATTCATTAAAATAAACTAGGCATGGATCCCACAGGACATATCCTTACCTTGGGCTGAGTAGACTAGTATACCTGCCACACTAAGCCATTGTTATACTCCAATGCAGTTTGTTTGTTCTATTTGCCATTTTCCATGCTTTTGGGTCCTCCCTACATAAAATAATAAAATAACCCACCACCACAAAAAAAAGTGTTGGCTACCTCCTCTGCCTCTTCCACCTACACCGCCATGTCCATCTCCTCCTCCACTCAGACCTCCACCTACAGGTTCAAGATTATTATTTGTTGTATTGGCAGAATAGAGAAGTATGCAGTCTGCACCCAGCCATTGTTATAATCCAGCACAGTTTGTTTAATCTGTTTTGGGGCCCCCCAAATAAAAAATAAATACAAAAAAAACATAAAAACTTTGTTGGCTATTTTCTCTTCCGCCTCTTCCACCAACATCGCCACGTCCACAGCCTTTTCAACCTCCAACTACACTTGGACCTCTGTCTGGTTCAAGATTATTATTTTATATATTCTATGTTATGTTAACCACTTGAAGACCACAGGTTTATACCCCCCTAGTGACCAGGCCCTTTTTTACAAATCCGCACTACACTACTTTCACCGTTTATTGCTCGGTCATACAACTTACCACCCAAATGAATTTTACCTCCTTTTTTTCTCACTAATAGAGCTTTCATTTGGTGGTATTTCATTGTTGCTGACATTTTTACTTTTTTTTGCTATTAATAAAAATGTAACGACATTTTTGCAAAAAAATATGACATTTTTCACTTTCTGTTGTAAAATTTTTAAAAAAAAAATACATTTCTATATAACTTTTTCACAAAATGTATTGTTCTATATGTCTTTCATAAAAAAAATCCAATAAGTGTATATTTATTGGTTTGGGTAAAAGTTATAGCGTTTACAAACTATGGTGCAAAAAAGTGAATTTCCGCATTTTGAAGCAGCTCTGACTTTCTGAGCACCTGTCATGTTTCTTCACGTGCTAGAATGTCAGGATAGTATAAATACCCCCCAAATCACACCATTTTAGATAGAAGACACCCCAAAGTATTCGCGGAAGGGCATGGTAAGCTCATGTATTATTTCATTTTTTTCACAAGTTAGCGGAAAATGACACTTTCTGAGGAAAAAAATAATAATAATAATAAAGTTTCCATTTCTGCTAACTTCTTAGACGGACTTACTATGCCCCTCAGTGAATACCTTGGGGTGTCTAATTTCCGAAATAGGGTCATTTGTGGGGTGTGTTTACTGTTCTGAAATTTTGGGCGGGGCTAAATTGTGAGCAGCCATGTAAAACCTAAAGATACTCATTGGAATTTGGGCTCCTTTGCGCACCCAGGCTGCAAAAATGTGTCACACACGTGGTATTGCCGTACTCAAGAGAAGTAGGGCAATGTGTTTTGGGCTGTATTTTCACATATACCCATGTTGGGTGAGAGAAATATCTCTGTAAATTGTCAACTTTGTATAAAAAAATTTAAAAAGTTGTTGTTTACAGAGATATTTCTCACACAAAGTATGGATATATATATAAAAATACAACCAAAAACTTATTGCCCTACTTCTCCTGAGTACGGCGATACCACATGTGCGACACTTTTTGCAGCCAAGATGCGTAAAGGGCCCTAATTCCATGAGTACCTTTAGGATTTCACAGGGCATTTTTACATATTTGGATTCTCACGGCTTTAGGACCCTTGAAATGCCAGGAGCAGTATAAATACCCCACATGTGACCCCATTTTGGAAAGAAGACACCCAAGGTATTCCGTGAGTGGCATGGTGAGTTCACAGAAAAATTATTTTTGTCACAAGTTAGCGGAAATTGAGATATATATATATATATATTACAAAGTATCATATTCCACTAACTTGTGACAAAAAATAAAATTTTACATGAACTCACCATACCCCTCACGGAATACCTTGGGGTGTCTTCTTTCTAAAATGGGGTCACATGTGAGGTGTTTGTACTGCCCTGGCATTTGAGGGTCTCCGCAATCATTACACATATGGCCAGCATTAGTAGTTTCTGCGATTCTCCTTATATTGAGCATACGGGTAATGAGATTTTTTTTTCCGTTCAACCTTCGCATCGATCAATGTGGATGAAAAAATCTCTGCCAAAATAAGTGACTGCGGTGCGGTGGGCCGGGCGCTAACTACCTAACAAGTAGCTAGCTAACTGGCGGTGATAAGGGACCCTTATGCCCCATTCACACGTCCGCAATTCTGTCTGCGGAACGGAATTGCGGACCCATTCATTTCTATGGGGACAGACTTTGTCCCGCTCGGATCCGGAATTACGGATCCGCGCTTCCGGGACTGCACTTCCGTTCCGCAAAAATATAGAACATGTCCTATTCTTGTCCGCAATTGCGGACAAGAAAAAGCATTTTCTATATAGTTGTGGCAATGTGCGGATCTGCAAAATGCAAAAGCACATTGCCGGTGTCCGTGATTTTGCGGATCCGCAGATCCATGGATCCGCAAAACACATACGGACATCTGAATGAGCCTTACAGGTGGGTGATTAGTGACAGGGGGGTGAAAGGGGGTGACATGGGTGATCAGGGGTTAATCAGTGATGGGGTGGGGGTGTGTGTAGTGATTGGTGCTCTTTACCTATGTTTCCTCTGGTGGTCCCAGACAAAGGGACCACCAGACGAGCAGACAGCAGGCATATCAGACGCTGTTTACAAAACAGTGTCTGATATGCGTTTTAAATGCGTTTTTTTTACGCATCTACAGCCTGCCAGCGCATGATCAGCGCTGGCAGGCTGTAGTTTCAGTTGTCCCAGCTCCGATCGCATGAACGCGCGCGCACGGCGAGCCCGCGTTGATGCAAAATCTCGGGTCTCACGAGATGACGGTGATAGGCGTGATTGAGACCTGAGAGAGCCGCCGTGCTGACGCCCATCGGCGTTAGCGTGGCGGCAAGTGGTTAAGTAATTTCCCTATCCCAATTTGTTTACATGGCAATTGTCCTGCTCTTATCCCCATTTTGCTTCCTTTTGCAACCCTCAGGCCCTTAGAATGACTATATTACAGCCATTTCCCAGCACCAAAGTTTGGTTCCCCATTGACTTCTATGGGGTTCAGCTTCAAGTTCGGGTACCCAAACCTAACTTTGAACTAAAGTTCAGCCAAACCCGTCGAGCTCGAACATCCATGGGTCTGCTCATCCCTAATCTGCTACCCTTTGTATTATAAGACATACATTTGCTATGTCCTCTAACTTAACAAAAAATAAATAAATAAATGCAATGAAGTTTCTGGAGATGCACCGATAAAGATTTTTGACTAGTATTTCACATTATTATTCAGACTGGTATTCCGTGAGGGGCATGGCGAGTTCACAGAAAAAAAATTTTTTGGCACAAGTTAGCGGAAATTGATATATATATATATATATATTTTTTACAAAGTCTCATATTCCACTAACTTGTGACAAAAAATAAAATTTTACATGAACTCACCATACCCCTCACGGAATACCTTGGGGTGTCTTCTTTCTAAAATGGGGTCACATGTGAGGTGTTTGTACTGCCCTGGCATTTGAGGGTCTCCGCAATCATTACACATATGGCCAGCATTAGTAGTTTCTGCGATTCTCCTTATATTGAGCATACGGGTAATGAGATTTTTTTTTCCGTTCAACCTTCGCATCGATCAATGTGGATGAAAAAATCTCTGCCAAAATAAGTGACTGCGGTGCGGTGGGCCGGGCGCTAACTACCTAACAAGTAGCTAGCTAACTGGCGGTGATAAGGGACCCTTATGCCCCATTCACACGTCCGCAATTCTGTCTGCGGAACGGAATTGCGGACCCATTCATTTCTATGGGGACAGACTTTGTCCCGCTCGGATCCGGAATTACGGATCCGCGCTTCCGGGACTGCACTTCCGTTCCGCAAAAATATAGAACATGTCCTATTCTTGTCCGCAATTGCGGACAAGAAAAAGCATTTTCTATATAGTTGTGGCAATGTGCGGATCTGCAAAATGCAAAAAGCACATTGCCGGTGTCCGTATTTTGCGGATCCGCAGATCCATGGATCCGCAAAACACATACGGACATCTGAATGAGCCTTACAGGTGGGTGATTAGTGACAGGGGGGGTGACAGGGGGTGACATGGGTGATCAGGGGTTAATCAGTGATGGGGGGGGGGGGGGGTGTGTGTAGTGATTGGTGCTCTTTACCTATGTTTCCTCTGGTGGTCCCAGACAAAGGGACCACCAGACGAGCAGACAGCAGGCATATCAGACGCTGTTTACAAAACAGTGTCTGATATGCGTTTTAAATGCGTTTTTTTTACGCATCTACAGCCTGCCAGCGCATGATCAGCGCTGGCAGGCTGTAGTTTCAGTTGTCCCAGCTCCGATCACATGAACGCGCGCGCACGGCGAGCCCGCGTTGATGCAAAATCTCGGGTCTCACGAGATGACGGCGATAGGCGTGATTGAGACCTGAGAGAGCCGCTGTGCTGACGCCCATCGGCGTTAGCGTGGCGGCAAGTGGTTAAGTAATTTCCCTATCCCAATTTGTTTACATGGCAATTGTCCTGCTCTTATCCCCATTTTGCTTCCTTTTGCAACCCTCAGGCCCTTAGAATGACTATATTACAGCCATTTCCCAGCACCAAAGTTTGGTTCCCCATTGACTTCTATGGGGTTCAGCTTCAAGTTCGGGTACCCAAACCTAACTTTGAACTAAAGTTCAGCCAAACCCGTCGAGCTCGAACATCCATGGGTCTGCTCATCCCTAATCTGCTACCCTTTGTATTATAAGACATACATTTGCTATGTCCTCTAACTTAACAAAAAATAAATAAATAAATGCAATGAAGTTTCTGGAGATGCACCGATAAAGATTTTTGACTAGTATTTCACATTATTATTCAGACTGGTATAAACCTCTATCCTTTGTATTGTTAGAGACTGTAATGTGCTATTTTCCAAGACTTAAAAAAAAAAAAATGTATGAAATGTCTGGAGATGCACCGACCTAGGATTTGGACTAGAATTTCATGGTATCATTCGGATATATATTTGTCCGATACCTTTTATATTATAAGATTGACTAATATGCTAGCTTCCCAAGCTTAAAAAAAAACTATTTGAAATGCCTGATGATGCACAAACATGGATTTTAGCCTAGTATTTCACAATATCAGTCAGACTGGTATACACTGCTACCTTTTGTTTGCATTTTAAAGTACATGTAGGCTATTTTTCCCAATCAAACAAAAAATTTAGTTAGAAGTGCCTGGAGATGCCTAACATAGATTTCGGATGCTTATTTCATGTTTATACTCAGACTGTTATGCACCGCTACCGTTTTTATTGTAAGACACACTAATTTGATATTCTCCTAAACTTAAACAAAAAAGAATTTGAAATGCCTGAAGACGCGCCAACATGGATTTCTGCCTAGTTTTTCACGTTATCAACCAGAGATGTATACTGTCTGCTACCCTTGTAACTTAAAAAAAATATGTAAGTGCCTGGAGATTCCCCCAACACGGATTGTTGTGGTATACACTGCTACCTTTTGTATTGTAGTGCACATGTAGGCTATTTTCCCAAACCTAAAAAAGCTAATAATAAATTGAAGTGCCTGGAGATGCCCTGACACAAATTTCAGCCTCGTATTTAATGTTTTTGCTCAGGTATAAAATACTGCCTTTTTTTATTGTACTGTAAGACACACTAATATGCAATTTTCCCAAATTTAAACAAAAATAAAGTAAGCAAATTTGAAGTGCCTAGAGATGCACCGACATGGAATTCGGAGACGTATTTCATATTATCCCTCAGACCTGTTGTATAAAATTGCAACACTTTGTATTATATGACACTCTATAAAACGAAAAAGGGAAATCCATCTTTCAAAAAAGTGACAGCCTTTATTCTTAATGTATAAAATCCAATTCAGACACCACGTTAGTTGACGTGATGTCTAAATAAAGGCTGTAACCTTTTTGGAAGTTGGATTTCCTTTTTCCTTTTTATCTTGTTTATTATGACTTGTTCCCAGTGCAGTCCCTGCTTCCTCTGAGATTCAATGCAGGTGAGTGCAGCTAAGTGTTTTCCTTTTTAGATAAGACACACTAATATGCTATTTACCCAAACTTTTAAAAAAATTGAAATATCTAGAGATGCTCTAACACAGATTTGGACTAGCTGTCTACATTTCCAATTGCTTATCTATCCTCTGGATGGTAAAACACATGTTATGCAATTTTAAGCTTGTTTACCGACCCCACCCCCCAACACACACAAAAACTTTTGGAGTCATTTATCAAACATGTAAAGTAGAACTTGCTTAATTTCCCATAGCTCCTTTGGAAAATGAAAGGTGGGATCTAATTGGTTGCTATGGGCAACTCAGCCAGTTCTACTTTACACCAGTTTGATAAATGACCCCATATATTTCTATCAAAATGGCAAATAAATAAAAAGATAATAAAAAAGTCCTTGCAGGTAGCGTTTTTTTTTATGATCTGCAGCAGCTGAAACTGTTATAAGGCAGCAATTACAGCTAGAATGTACTGCCAGGTACACCCAGCCTGAGCTCCTCACTCCCTGGCTGACAGCTTTCCTGCCTTTTCCTGTTCTACATCATTCTTCTTCTTTTCTTTAAGCAAGAGAAAAAATTCAGCTCAGCTCGGGTGAATCTTATTCTGCGACTTTATTCCAGCGGTTAAAACTTCAATGCAAGATGTGAAAACAGTGATGCGTTTCAGACCTTTGTGATATCTCGGTCCTTCTTCATGATGTTTGTCATGAAGAAGGACCGAGATATCACAAAGGTCATAAATCAAGGCAAGAGATCCTACTGTAGCGTTAAAGAGCGCACTCCTTTTGCACTGTCGTCAGCTGATTCCACATAGATTTCTACAGAACCTGTTCTATTAAATGCTCATACAAGGTCAGCCCCCCTGACAAGGTGGAGAGGGTGTCAGCAGTAAGTTTGTGTTGATGTCACTGATTATTTTGCCCTTCCTCTGATCCATCAGAAAAAATTACCCCCCAAAAATGGATTCTGTCTGTTGACAATCCGCCTTTACTCGGTCAGCATTTGGTCAGTAATCCATCAGTATCGCTAAAGCCCCCCCCCCAAAAAAAAACAGGAGTGGATCCAAAACAAAGATGGCATGTGAATGGCATCTTTGCATGTCTTCTGTGTTTTGTACGCACTCATGCTTTTGGCTACCAAATCATAAGCCAATTTTGATGCAAAATAGGGACCATGTCATACAGGCTACATAGACAGGATCTGTTGTGCGTCTAATTTCTCCTTCCTTCTGACAGATCAGAAGAAGGGTCAAATAAATGATTATGTTGACCAGGCCAAGTCATTAAATGAGGAGGATGGGAACAGCACGAGATGTCCACAGATTGGCCCAATGACAGAGTGGGGAGGTGGGGGCCAATACCAGTAGTAGCTGAAGATGGTGGATGGAAGTAGGAGCACCTGGCAGCATGTGTGGCATCAGGCGGGTGGGGCAGCATCAAAATAGTAGTTGAAGCAGGTAGTCAGAAGAAACAGGTCTCTTTTGACAAAGTTTAGATGTAGAACCATGGATGATCTAGTCTGATGCATAAGGCACTGGTGTTTTAAAAATCCTGGCTGATCCATACCTGATTCATCTTCACAAAAGTCAGTTCCTCCACTTTTTGGGTGGACAGGCGAGTTCTCCTTGGTATATCTATGGCCCCCGCCACACTAAACACCCGCTCTGATAGTACACTGCTGGCCAGGCAGCAAAGCTTGTCCAGGGCAAACTCAGTCAGTTACAGCCACAAATCAAGTTTGGCTGCCCAGTAGTCCAAGGGATCTTTTATGTGGGGTGGCAGGGTGCACTCCAAGTATGCCGCAACGTGCTGGTTCAGGTTCTGCTGTAAGTCTAGCTGTTGCTGCTGGTGAGTAGTCTCTTCAGTAGGTGGGTGAAGAAAACTGCACATCAGCGACTCTAGACTTAAGTTGCTGTGGATTTAGATGGTACTTCTCCTGCCCCCCAACCCCCCCCCCCCCAGCAGCCATGGCAGTGGAACATTAGTGCAGAGGCCCTCCCTGGTCTGACCTGCGTGAGGATGGGCGATGGCGCACATAGGCAGTTGACTACATGGATGTCTAGTTCAGTTTGCCCTCCCTCTCAGCGGGTGTAAAAAAAGTCCCCCCATTTAGGATCGATAGCGAGGGTGAAGAGCCAGTAGTCATCCCTCAGTCGAATAGTGACAATTCGGCTGTCACTATGCAAGCAACTGAGCATGCATTGGGCCATTAGCGCAAGTGATTCGGAGGGACTCCGATTGTAGTCGCCACGTCTCATGTCCCCTGGCCAGCCAGATTTAGCAGCATCTGTTCAAGGACATGAATCAGTGGAATGACGTTGTTCATCCTGTAGTCCTGGCGACTGACAAATAAAGTGGCATCCTCCAAGGGCCCGAGCAAACGTCAGATGTCACGCATAAGCTGCCACTGGCTAACAGTGAAGTTACACAGGGGAGTACCTCTATCCGCTTGTATCATCAAGAAATCGTATATGGCCTTCCTCTGTTCATATAATTGGTCCAACATATGGAAGGTGGAATTCCAATGGGTGGAAAATTGTCGCATATCAGCCTATGTTGGGGAGCTGCAGCTCAAGTAGGGTGTGCTTTGTGGTGTATGAGTAGCTGAAGTGCATGCAAAGTTTCCTGGCCATTTTTAGGATGTCTTGCAGATGGGGGAACTGATTTACAACCAGATTGAACATGTGCACCATGCAGGGTGCATGGCTCAGCTATCCTTGACGCAGCGCCGATACCATGTTCTTCCCGTTGTAGGTCACCATGGTTCAAATTTTGAGTTGTCGCAGAAAAAGCCAGGATTCGATTTCTTGATGAAGGATGCAGAGCAGTTCCTCCTCTTTGTGACTCCATTTGCCCAGGCAAACTAGGTGCAGAACAGTACGATACCGCCGTGTCCTGCACATGTGATATGCTGGAGGGGCACTGTGAATTTCCCTGCAGTGGAGGCTGAGGACACGGTGGATGATGAGAAGGCAGAGGCGGACATTGCCGCAGGACCAACGGCATGAGAACGTGGAGGTGGAAGCAGCGTCACCTGGACAAGTTGCTGGTGTAGCTGGGCAAGAACCCAGTGGGCCGTAAAGGACATATATTGCCCTTGACATTAGGTACAGCTCCACACATCGTCTCTGCCGTGCACTTTGGCAGACACTGACAGGCTCAAGGACTGGCCCACCTTCTCTTCTATATATGTGTGCAGGGCTGGTACTGCCTTTTTGGCAAAGAAATGATGGCTTGGGACTCTCCAACTCGGCTCGGCACAAGCCATCAGTTCTTTGAAAGGTGCAGAGTCTAGCACTTGGAAAGGGAGGGACTGCATCACCAGCAACTTGGCCAGGAGCACGTTCAGCTTGTGTGCCGTTGGATGAGTGCACGCATACTGTTCTCTCTTGGCAATCGCTTCAGTGATCAATTGCTGACGAAATGACTGACGAGGAGTAGGAGGAGGAGCAAGAGCATCAGGACCAGCAGATGATTGGAAGGACAGACAGCTCTCTTTGGCTTAGGTGTTGGAGCCCTGACTGCTTGAAATTGGTTGCATGGCACTGGGTGATGCAGTGGTTGCTTCTGCAGGCTGGACCACCACATCGGAGCCATGGTTCTCCCAGGCCACTTTATGGTGAAACTGAAAGTGTTGACACAGGGATGTGGTGCCAACCATGGCACCCTGGCCACACTTCACCTTCTGACAACAAATTCGTGAAATGGCCTTGTTCACCTACTCTGGCGGCTCAACAAAAAAATGCTACACCGCCGAGTATGGCATTTTTCCCCTCAACACTCTACACTGACTGCCTGCTAACGCTGCCTCCGAGAACTTCTGCACCGCTACTTTCCCAGCAGGTAGGCTCCTGCGAAGCAGGACGGGCAAGTTTGGCTCCCGTCCTTCCACTGCTGCCAACCTGCTGACTCACAGTCACGCTACCATCTTGCTGTCTCAGCCACTGCCTCCCACATAAGCTGCCACCCTCTTCTCCTGATGATGATGAAGCCCTCTTCTTCTCCCAGCTTCCAAGTGAGATTGGCTATTTCATCATCATCCGCTACTGTCTGCATGTCACTGATGTCCCACTCGACGGTCTCAGGGGCCAGGAACCTAACCGATCGCAACACCTGCTCCCACGCTACTCTCATCAGCATTACTTGCCCGTGTACTGGAGGAAGCAGCAGATGTCTCCTCCGGATATTAGCTTCGCAGTAGCTGCTGACTGTCCTCGTTGAAAAGTGGAGACGATCCTATGGCATATAATACTTCTCGCGCTAAAGGAACAGAAAATGACAGAGGCAGGTTCAGAACATGTGGGGGCACAGGGCCTGCTCCCAGGCCATGCCAACTAAGCATCGTGTCAGAAAAACCCACCAATTCTTGACTGGGGCTGTCTGATATCGCTTGCGAAGAAGTCGAAGACCGAGTCAACCATTCAAGCACCGCTGGGTTGCTTGTCAAGACATGACTGCTAGATGACACTGGGAGCTCAGGCCTCTCGCTGCGACTCCTGCTGCCACCCCCTTCTTCTGCTGCTACTTCTGCTTGCGACAGAAACATTTTGGCTATTGCCCGTTCCCATTAAAAGGCCTGTCACCTGTCTGTCTGACATACCATATAATAAAAGACTTAAATAAAAAATAAAATATACCCCAAAAAAGGAAGGTACAATCTATCTTCCACACAGAAAGGCAATTAAGACGTATTATTTTTCCTATTAACCTCTTAAGGACACAGGACGTACCCGTACATCCTGTGTCCTGTCCCTAAAGATGGCGCCATCGCTGCGGGTGGCCACCTGCTTATTCAAGCAGAGCCCCGCAGCTAATGTTCTGGATCAGCAGTGCTGCCGATCGCGAACATTTAACCCCTTAGATGCCGTGGTCAATCCTGACCACAGTATCTGCGCGCGATTAAAACCAAAAGTAGAACTTTCGGCAGCTCTCCGGCTCCCCCTTGTGGCGATTGCGGGAACCGGAGCCTGTCAGCAACAGCCATGGTTTCTGTGAATGAAACAATGCTGTTGCATAGTATTTCCTATGGAGCCCTTGTTAGTAATGGGGCTCCATAGGAAACTAGTAAAATCATCATAGACTCCAATACAAGTGTATTGGAGTTTATGATAGAAGCAATCAGATGACTGATTTATATAGTTTCCTATGGGAGCTATATAAAAGTGTTAAAAAAAATAAAAAAAATAAAACATACCTAAAAATTCAAATCACCCCCCTTTTCCCAAACATAAAATAGAAATATATATATTTTTTTAAATACACATCATGGGTGTCGCAATGTGCGAAAACCCCCAGAGAGATAAAAATATATTCCCCATACGTTAAACAGAAAAACGGAAAAAATCATCCAAAAGGCCGATTCGCCGTTTTTTGATGCTTCATTTCCTAAAAAAAATTAAATATAAAGTGATCAAAAATATATACACACCCTATAATGGTATCACTTAAAAGTTCAGATTGTCCCGCAAAAAATAAGCCCCCATTCAACTCCGTACACATAAATACCAAAAAGTTATAGTGGTCGAAATATGGCGACAAAAAAAAAATCCCACTTTTGAATTTTTTTCACTATCAAAACACAAGAAAAACTATACATATTAGGTATCGCTAGATTCCTACTGACCTGTAGGTCAGTTTTATCGCACATTGAACATCGGAATTTAAAAACCCGTAAAACTGGTGTAATTGCTTTTTTATTGCAATTTCACCCTTAAGAATTTTTTTACTGCTTCCCACTACATCGTATGCAATATTAAATGGTGGTGTGGTAAAGTACAATTTATGCTGCAAAAAACAAGCCCTCATATGGCTATGTGAACAGAAAAATAAAAAAGTTATGGCTCTCGGAAGGCAGGGAGCACAAAATGATAACGCAAAAATGAAAAAAACCTGTGTCCTTAAGGGGTTAATAAACCCCCAAAAAAGTATAACAATCAAAATTCACCAGAGAACGGAGGCATCTTTCCTATTAATGCACCCCGTAAATGGCTGTAGTACAATGTAACTTCACTGCAGAATGGCAATTAGGACATATACTTTTTCCTTTTTTTTTACCCGTATTAATACACCCCCAAAGGAAATATAAAACTGTGTAAAAATCAACGCAGAATGGCTAATAGGATATATTTCCTATTAATACACCCGTAAATGGCTGTATCACACAGAACTTGCCCCCAATAGCAAGACAAGGTTTGCTGGAATTACTGATGTATCATATAGTGCAAACAACCTAAAAGCAACAGTTTAACTGCAATTTGGATTTCCAATTAGTTTAGCAAGGTATAATAGAATTGCTCCTATTACCCAGGCTGTACACTCTCCTATTGCACCCTGTTCTCCTTTTATAGTATGGATGATGCCTCCCTATCCTTTCCCTACACCTTGAATAATCTTTCCCTGAACATCTGAATTGATTTTTCAGCACAGCAAAGTTTTTTCTAGCACTGTCCCTAGAGCCTGTCACATCTCTCCCTGCTTTAAGTAAACTGAAAAATTGTTGAATCCGAGATGGCTGAGGCTATTTATTGGGCTGTCACATGGATTTGGCTGCATGCATGGAATTGTGGGTGATTCCTCTTTCCCATAGTTCTTTGCTCCACGTCCTAACATGTGCAGCAGCCATTTTAGGAAAAAATGTGATTCATTGCCAAGAAGCGTGAGGAAATTTTTCCTGAAATTCGGATCAAATTCCACTTCGTCAACTTCGATTTACACTCAGATTGTGATAATGCTTCTTTTCTTTTCAATTCTCTTTTTATTGAATTTTTTAAGTGTTGTAACAACAAAAAAAAAGGCATAAATACATCCAGAAAATTCCAGAGAATATGAGCATAAAAAAAAGACACAGTCATAGCAGAATATAACAGGTTACAATCACCAATAATAAAGGATGGGAAAAGGAGGAAGGGGAAGGGGATGGAGGCAAGGGGGGGGGGAAGGGGTAACCATGGAGTCTCGAGTGATAAAGATTGCATGTATTAAAAGTGGTAATGAGAGTCACAATAGGATTGGAAATTTGAGGGCCACTAGGTTAAGTTATGTCCGAAAAGGCCGCCAACGCCTTCGGGGAGGAGCGGAAAGTAATCCAGTCCCTCCAGATATTTTGGAAGGAGTGGTGGGTTCTACGTTCCCACACGGAAAGTTCCTCCATATGGTAAATGAGATCAATTTTCTTAAGCCATTGATTGATTGAGGGTTGAACCGAGCAGTTCCAATATTGTGGAATAATAGATTTCGCAGCTGCTGTTAGGAAATGGAAAAGACGTCTTTTATTAGGAGGGATGTCATCTAGTCTGATGTGGAGGAGCACTGAAGTTGGGGAAGGGGTTGTTGGAGTGGAGCATATTTGTTTTATCACAGCGAGAACCTCATCCCAGAACGGACGAATATTTGGGCAGTGCCACCACATATGTGTATAGTCTGCGTCGGGGCTAGAACATCTCCAGCAATTATCCGTACTCAGACAGCGCATCTGTTTGAGACGTTTTGGGGTGAGGTACCACCGCGATACTAATTTAAATGAGTTTTCTTGTAGTCGGGTGCACCTCGTTGCGCCGTGGGAGAGAAGATATATCTGCTTAATCTCCTGTTCCGTCCATTTAGTATTTAAGTCCTTCTCCCAGTCACTAATTTATTTCCTCTCTTGTGGGAATTTTGATGTTTGAAGTAGTTTATATATTTGTGAAAGGAGATGCTTCGGTTGGGAATGTTGTGCCACCAGCTTCTCGAAGGGGGTCAGTTCCATGCGGACCTTCGGTTGAGTTAGGTATGGTCGTAATATAGCGTGGATGTGTGATTTATGCAAAAATGGAGTGGGCTCTTATCCAGCGGGTCCTCTATAATTTCAGGGTCTGTGAATGAGTGAACGAAGATATTTTGTAGTTCTAATTTCTTGAGACCAATGTCAGTATATCTAGTCTGATAAATCTCGGCCAAGTCAGCTAAGGTCATCAAGGGCGAGATGATTGGGCTCAGAGACGATCTGTATTTGTGCCAGACCGTTGTAGTAGCTTTGATTAAAGCGTTGCGTATAAGGGGGCGCGGAAGCTTCGGGTCGTCTAGGCACCAAAGAAGTGAACGTAGAGGACCCGGGCTTAATTCTTCTTCAGAAGAGACCCAGTTTTTATCCGAATCTCGTCTTATCCAGTGGATAATAAATAATAAAGTTCCCAATCGGGGAGCGCCATACCGCCCCTCGATTTGTGTTGTGTCAGTAGTGCAACATTTATTCTGGGCTTCTTTTCTCTCCATAGGAATTTATTTGTGACCTTCTGCACCGCCAAAAAGAAGGTGGAGGGTAGCGGAAGGGGGAGTGTTTGAAAGAGGTAGAGCAATTTTTGTAACAGTATGGCTTTGATCAGGTTTTTTCGACCCATCCAGGACAGAAATGGGAGTGACCAAGACTCTGTAATAGACTAGAATATCTGTGGAATGGGGGAATAATTTAAGGTGTATAAATTTTTCCACTCATGGGAGATTTTCAATCCCAGGTAGGTAATATGTGATGATGGCCATTGGTATGGGAATTGGCTTTGAAGGGAGGATTTGGTAGTGGGAGAGATATTAACGCCAATGGCTTCAGACTTAGAAGGATTCACTTTAAAGTTAGAAATGGAGCCATATGTATTTAGAATAGATTGCAACGCTGGGAAGGCAGAGAGGGTTTGTGATAATTAGGAGGATGTCATCGGCGTAAGCCGCCGTGTGATGTGTGGTCAGTCTGTCGTTGTAGCCTTCGATGTCAGGGTGTGTTCGGATGGATAGGAGCAATGGTTCTAGGGCTAGCACGAATAGAGAGGGGGACAGGGGGCAACCCTGTCTGGTTCCATTATGTATTTTGAAAGGGTCTGTCAAAGATTTATTAATTCGAAGACGTGAGGCTCCGCGGTGTTTTTTGTGGATGGTCTCCCTGAGATCAGCTATTGTTGTGTTTAATTCGAAGACGTGCAGAGGGACTGGAGTACATTGCAAAGATAGCAGAGATGAAAATCTGCGGGATGCCAAATCGGGCCAACACTAATTTCATAGAGGTCCAGTCCACCCTGCCGAACGCTTTTTCAGTGTCAGTTCCCAGTAACACTAGTGGGGATTTCTTGTGCGTGGCATTCTGCAAGCTAGATAGGATCCTCATTGTATTGTCCTTCCCCTCTCTGCCAGTCACGAAGCCTACTTGCTCTGGTGAGACTAAGGAAGGTATATAGGGTTTGAGCCTATTTGCAAGCAAACTGGCATATAACTTAATGTCTGTATTTAGCAACGAAATAGGCCTGTAACTGCCGCATTGGGAGGGGTTCTTTCCCTCTTTGTGTATAAGAGTTATGTAGGCCTCTAAAGCTTGTTTGGGTATCGAAGATCCCTGTAGATAGGCGTTGAAGGTATCAACCATCTGTGGGAGCAGGAGAGAGGAGAAGGAGCAATAATAAGAGGATGGGAGACCGCTTGGACCTGGCGCTTTAGATTTTGGGCAACGTCTCAGGGTGGACTGGACCTCTAATTGAGCAAAAGGAAGGGTCAATTTATCCCTATCGAGTGAAGACAGTGTAGGGAGTTCAATCCGCGCAAGAAAATCATTAATATGATCGGTATGTGTGGGCTGTGCCGTGGCGTGGTCGGTGGGATTCAGTTGGTATAGAGAGAAATAGAAGGAGAGGAATTCCTTTTCAATTATTTTCGGGTCGGTGGTAGAGATTCCTGCTCTCGTTTTAATTTCCTGTATATGTGGTTGTGATTTTCGTTTTTCAATAAGGGACATCGATAGTTTAGAAGCTTTGTCTCCATGAGCATAAAATGAATGTCTGACCGACATGTAGACCTTAGCAGAGTTTTTATTAAAAATATCTCGAAGTTCCAGACGAGCTTTAGTGAGCGATTGAAGGTGAGATATTGCCAAAGAGCGTTTATGTAGTTTCTCAAGTTTTCCAATCTCAAGCTGCAACTGCTTGATCCGGGCGTCCCTCTGTTTTTTATAATAAGAACTCGCGGAGATGAACTCTCCTCTAATTGTGGCCTTATGGGCCTCCCATACTATTGGAATAGAAATATCTTCAGTTCTATTTTGGGAGAAATAGAGTTCCAGTCGAGTTGCGATTTTAGAACGTATATCCGGGACCGACAGGAGAGTCTCATTAAGACGCCATGAGGGTTTAGTTGGAGGGGTCGGATTTAACGCAAAGGACAAATCTATTGGGGAATGGTCAGAATGTATGCTGGATCCAATACCAGCGGAGAGTAGCTTAGGGAGGGAAGAATTATGTATGAAATGTGATAATGCTTCTAATACTTTTCGAGTTGTAAATATAGAATTGAATTACTTTATTTAGAACTGTTTTTTAACTTTGGTTTTGATGTGTAAAGCACAGAAATAAGCCAAAGTAACAAAGAATCAGTCAGGCTAAACAGTTTTCAATAATTGTCACAAAAATAAACTAAAGGAAAAAATTCAGTAGTCAGCTTTAAAGCCATTTTGAAATGTTATAAAAAGCCCTTGGTGTGTACACTTCAAAGAACTTGAGTTGTGCTTGCATGGTGTAGTGTACAAAAAATGAGACTCTGTAAGAAGAAAACATGTCTTGGATATCTCATGTTGATATAATAACAATGAGATGGCTGAGATAAAAGTTATGAGATAATAAACCCTAGTGTTTTAAGATTAGTCCTTTTCCAACAAAATACTTGCTTAAATGACCTCTGTTAGAAAAAGCCACATGGGAAACAAGCAAACCAACAACAATTAGTTAAAAGGCTCATATAGAACAAGCCGTCTGCAGGGTGAATTTAATTTTCTTTCAGTTAATTTCTGTACACTGCATTTCATTGAAGCAAACAACTAACTGCACATTAGAGAATATTAATACTTAACTATGCCACAGGGCAGAAGATAATATTGTACACTGATTTCTCCAATAACAGGTACTTTCCTTACAAACAAACAAAAACTTAAACTATTAGGAAAGTTAATGTCAGGCAAATGTTTCTAAGACAGCAACAAGTTATACATTTAGCTAAATGGAAAGATATCAGAATAAAATCAATGAAGTATCCCAATAATTGCTCACTGGTCCTGGGCCTTCTGTCCTGTACTAATGAGTACTTTGACAATGGAGGCTCCCCTGAGGTATTGAGGTAGTGCCTCATGCAGTCGCACCACTTACCCGATCCCAGAATCGTTTTTAGCATTGTCACACCAAAGTGTATAAAATTGGCAAACACAAAAGATTGTTGGGGCAAAAGATTGTTGGGGTCATTTATCAAATTGGTGTAAAGTAGAACTGGCTTTGGAAAATGAAAGAGGGAATCTGATTGGTTACTATGAGCAACTAAGCCAGTTCTACTTTACACTAGTTTAATAAACGACCACCTATGTTTGTGAAATGAAAAAGGCATGGATCGGTGAGGGTTTTCACATACATCTATATGAGGTCATTGAATCGATCTGCCATCACTCACAGTGGCTATTTATCGCTGGCCCAATAATGCCACTGCCACTGTCTGTCTGTCCATCATGTTTCATATTGCTGCTGCCTCAGATGCCTCTAATTTCTGCTGCCTCAGCTGCTAAGCCCCCTACTGCCTTTAGCATTGTCCCTACACAGCTACACATACTGCCTTGCCACTATTGTTGCCCATACACAACTGCATATCTCCTGTCTTGTCTGTCAGGTTTCATGCAGTTCTGCTATGCTGTTGCTAGTACTGTCCCTACATAGCCACACATCTCCTGTCTGCCGGGTCCCATACTTTATTGTTGCTTCCAAAAATGGAGATAATTTTTGGACTCTAGTTCAGAACAAGCCACTGCTTCTTCCAATACAACCATGTGTGTATTAATACAGGTGTCATGAAAGGGCAGGGAATAGTGCAGCCCTATGTGCCACCCACACCACTGTTCCCTTCTTAGCTAAGTGCAGGGGCCTAAACCAAATGGCAAAAAGAGCAGTGAGACAGAAGGACGTGAAAAACAGACAGACAAAACAAAGTCAACAGCCAAAGATGAGGTAACAAGCTAGTAGAGTCAAATACCAGGAGGTCACACCCAAGGGAAAATGAGTAATCAGAAGCAATGTCAAAGTCAGCAAACAAAGGTAAGTGATCCAGAGTAGCAAACACATAGCAAACACACAAATTAATCACAGGCATCTGTGGCCAGGGGCTACTTTTTAAATTAGTCTACCTCAGGAGGCATGTGACGCTGGCCCAACGTTTCATATGCCTGCTGTTATTCATTCCATCATAATAGAAGTCTATGGCCACCATAACAGCTCCACCCGGTTTCCGTCATTCAGGAGAGTCCTCGTTGAATTATGTTATGTTCAGTGGTAAAGGAATCCATGACGCAATTCAGCATAAACCAAAACCAGAACTTCAAAAACTGAAATTTGCTCATGCCTACTTGCGACTTTAATGTTCTTGCACTCACTGCCCTGTTTTTTTATTGGCCAATCTTTAAGTACTGTATTTGTTACAGATGCTTTTAAATTATATTTCAGACACATAAGCATTATTAGTATAGGCCATGTATAATGCATTTGAAAAGTCTTCAGACCTTTTCACTTTTTATATTGCAGTCTTCTGCTAAAGCTAAAAAAAAATCTAAATACCCCTTCATCAGTTTGCACTCAATACCCCATAATGACAAAGTGTAAACAATGTCCCAAATTTTTGCTAATTTATTGAAAAGGAAAAATTAAAATTGTATTGACATAAGTACTGTATTTAGATACTTTACTCGGTAATTAGTAGAAGCTCCTTTAGCAGAGATTACAGCCTCTGTCTTTTTGGGTATGATGCCACAAGGTTTGCACCTGAATTTGGGAATTTTCTATCATTCATCTCTTTAGATCATCAGAAGTTAGGATGGGATTGTTGGTGGACAGCCATTTGCTGGTCTTTCCAGAGATACTCGATCGTGTTCAAGCCAGGACTCTGGTTAGACCACTCAAAGGCTTTCACATAGATGTCCCTAAGTACCCCTGTGTTGTCTTGACTGTGTGCTTAGGGTCATTGTCTACTTTTAAGGCAAAGCTTTTGCCCAGTCTGAGGTGCACAGCAGTTTAGATCAGATTTTTATTAAGAATATATCTGTGCCTTACGGTGTTCAGCTTTACTTCAACCGTGACCAGTCTTCCTGTCGTAGAATCTGAAAACACTCTCACAGCATGATGCTGGTGCCACCATGCATTACTGTACCAAGTCGTATTGGGCAGTACCAGGCTATCTTTAGACATGATGCTTAGAAATAGGTCAAAAAGTTCTATCTTGGTATCGTCAGACCAAATAATCTTGTTTCTCACAGTCTAAAAGTCTTTTAGCTGCTTTTTGTTTTTTAACTGCATGCAGTCTTTTGCTGAGGAGGGACTTTTTCTCTCCAACTCTGCCTAATTGATGTATCATTCCACTGATGGTCAACCATCTGGAATTTTCTCCCATCTGCACACAGGATCTTTGGAGCTAAGCCAGAGTGGGCATTGGGTCCTTGGTCACCTCTCTAACCATAGTCTTATTCTCATGATTACATAGTTTAGTGGGGAGGCCAGCTTTAAAAAGAGTCCTGTTTGTTCATAACTTCTTTAATTTAAGAATTACGGAGCTCACTGTGCTCTTGGGAACTTTTAGTGCAGCAGAAATAATATTTACAAACTCTCCAGATCCGTGCCTCCACACATTCCTGTCTCTGAGCTCTACAAACAGTTCTTTTCTCCTCATAACTTGTTTTTTGCTCTGACATGCAGTGAAATCTGTAGAGTGCAGCTGATAGATTACCTTTAAAAAACTTGACGCTCCAAGAAACGGATTTAAAATATTATCCCATAATCTAAAATGTAAAATACACCGTAGTAAGATTTACCAAATTTATAAAAATATTCACACTTCTTAATAAATTTGGTGTTTTGTCCATTTAGGTAGATTGTGCACCAGAAAATTTAATCTACACCAGCTATGAGCTGGCACAAATTTAAGTTATAATTTGGCATAAATTATGGCAAATCTACTGTGCCAAAACAGACTATGTGCCTCCCACCCGTTTGCACTTTTTGCCACTTGTGGAAAGTGGAAAGAAATGTGAATAGTTGCAAACTATAAATAATATAAATATGGTGTGTGAAATAACTCAGTATGAAGTGTGAAACCTTTGATAAACCTGACCCTATGTTTAAATTAATTGCATTAATTAGTGCTGGTGCTAGATATGCCTACTACATCTTGGACATATAGTTTATTTGATTAACAATACCTCTCTTTATTATTCTGCAGATCATCATCCAAGGGCAATTTAAATATACATACAACATGTATTTTCTGTAATTTTGTAACATAAAATCATTTAAATTTAGTCACCTCGGTTTGGAAAGTCATTTTTTTTTTCTAACTTCCATTCATTTTTTTAATATAACAATTTTGTAAATTACTAAGATGTTTTATTAAGAGTTTGGATGTTTTCAAGCCTCCTCCCTGACACAGTGAAACTGATATCTTTGACAATAACATTACTGTGATGAATTGCGGATGGAATAATGACTATGGAAATCAACATTGACTTATCATCAATCACAATTTGCATTTAATCAATGTTTTCAGTTTTGTTCTTTGAATAAAGTTTTATGTAGATAAGAATTCTTGCTGTAGTACATGAAGTAATTATGATCCACAAAGTATTAAAGCAGTTTTGTGCTTTGACTGCTTGCAGATTTGGTGATTGTTTTCTGAATAGATTATATGTGGTCGTTTACTGGGTGATCACATATTTTATCTTTTACTTGCTTTTTTCAAGTTGAAGTGATGTTTATGAACTTTTTAAAAATACTGCACAGTTGCAGAATTTGCCACTATTTATTTTTTGCTTAATAATTTGCTTTTAAAAGGGTTATCCCATGGATAGATATTACATCTCTCTGTTAGGCACAAAACAGAAAAGAAATGAATATTTAAAATAATTCCCTGTGTATTGCTGTTACATATGTTTTATGGAGCTCTTTGGTGTTCTTTTGATTCCTCTTTAGAATGTCCACCTAACGTGTTCAGTACCAGTGAAAACATATGTTTGGTCCTCAGTTATACCACTGGACACATTTGGTGAACAGTCTGACAAAGAGTTAAATGAACAACGGGGCACCATGACAAGTTTGTAACAGTAATATCTAGACATAGAAGGCCATTATTAAATGGCATAACCTAAGAAATGTAATATTTAGTTGTTGTTAACTGTATTAAAGATTATGACTATATTTGCTACATATTTTTTATGAATCCAGTGCATCTAGAATGTACAATAATGCAAATTTGCAAATAATTTTGATTTACAATGTACTAACAATATTTTTCTTTTCTGTAACTCCTATGCACTATATAGGTCTTCAAGGTTACATACCACTTTCTGTCATACATTTCATAAGTTAGTAGTGGAATTATTTCCCTCTATTGATGGCTTCCTGCAGGCATGCAGTATAAAGATTTGTTCACATGTGATGGTTAAGATAGGAGTTAAAACTGCATCAAAACTAAACTGGAAAAAAATAACTAATGTTTTGCCACAATTTTCCATGTGGTTGTAGTTTTTGCATATGAAACTCTTTGATTTTGAATGGTTCAACTATAAAAAATGCAATCGCTTTAAAAAATTGTGGCAAAAAATTCATTTTTTTATGATGCAATGTTGATGCTGGTTTAACTTCATCTCATCCACTACATAGAGATATACCCTATAACAAACACCGAGCAGTGAAAGAAAGTGGACTGAACCTGTAAACACCACCCCCTTCCCATTTATACTATATGTACATGGTGGTCCCTCTCAATTATGGGAGAGAGAAATGTGGGAACAGCTTAACAAGCGGTAGTATTGGATTCTCACAAATTAGTCAATTCTGTAAGACATGTAGTGGTATAATAGTTTTGTCCTTCCTTCCTACATGCTTTCATTACTCCCTCCCCCAACATTGCCAAGTACTCACAGCACTACATACAATGATATAGAGCAATTTTATTGACAGATTATGCCACTTGTTACAAAACACAGTACCAATGTGTTCTATATATAGGGAAACCACACAACTTCCATATACAGTGCTAACTAGGGATGAACAAACCCATGGAACTCAAACTTTGGTGCTGTAAAAAAGTCATAAAAGGGCTAGTGAGCTGCCACAGGAAGCAAAATTGGAGTAAGAGCAGATCCATTGCCCTACAAACAAATGTGAATAGGAAAATGACTTAAAATAACATAGAATAGAAAAAAAAATCTAAAATAATAATCTTGAACAAGGAGACGGAGGTCCAAGTGGAGTAGGAGGTTGAGGAGGTGGTGTATGTGGCAGTCTATGTGGAAGAGGCAGAGCAGGTCGCAGAAGAAGCCAACACTGTTTTTGTGTTTTTTGTTTTTTTTTACTTGCCTGTTAATTCTATGTGTGACCTATAGCCATTGTTTGGGGTGAGGCCGGTATACTTCTCTACTCTGTCAATATAACAAATAGTAATCTTGAACAAGAAGGTGGAGGAAGTGGGCAGGGCAGTGTAACTGGAAAAGGCAGAGGAGGAGGTAGCCAACACTGTTTTTGTGTTTGTTTTTTGGGGGAGGAGCCAAAACATTGGGAAATGGCAAACAAAACAAACTGCCGTGGAGTATAACAATGGCTGGGTGCGGCCGATATACTTCTCTACTCTGCCCATGGTATGGACAAGTCCTGTGGAATCCATGCCTAGTTCATTTTATTGAAAGTAAGCTTGTCCACGTTGGCTGTGGACAGGCAGATGCGCCTGTCCATGATCACACTTCCTGCCATGCTGAACACACATTCCAACAAAACATTTAATGCAGGGCAGGCTAGCACCTCCAGGGCATAAAGGGCAAGTTCAGTTCATGTGTCCACTTTGGAGACTCAGAAGTTAAATGGGGCAGTCCCATCATTCTGTACATGCAGATGTATGCATATATATTCTTCCACCATGTTGCGGAAATGCTGCCTCCTGCTAAGATGCTCCATATGAGACAGTTATGCAGCATGTTGTAGCATGCTAACTATGGATGAGCGGACCTGTGGATATTTGGGTTTGACGGGTTCAGCTGAACTTTGTTTTAAAGTTCGGTTTAGGTCCCGAACTTAACCGTGGACAATGGACCCCATTGAAGTCAATGGGGACCCGAACTTTGGGGCACAAAAATGGCTGTACAAAAGTCATAGAAAGGGCTAGAGGGCTGCAAAAGGAACCAAAATGGCGGTAAGAGGAGAACAATTGCCCTGCAAACAAATGTGAATAGGATATTGGGACCACTGGCGCTATATACTCTTTAAAGAGAACCTGTCACCAGGAAATTCACTGATAAACCAGGCATGCTGCCTTGTAGGGCTCACCCTGCTGATTATAATGATACCTTTCACTTGGTGATTTGTTGCTTTATTGTGGAGAAAAAGTACTTTTAATCCATATGCTAATGAGCTGATTTGAGTCCAGTAGTTCATTTGAGTCCAGCGTTTTTTCTATTCAGAGCTGTAGCCACTCCCCTATTCACTTCTTCTGTTGTAAAAGGGGAGTGGTTTAAAAAAATGACCTGCATTATAGCCAATACAAGCCTTGCTGCCTTTCACTTTAAAGCCTAACTGCCATACCCACAGTGACATGTCCCTTATCAGCCATCATGTGTTTATCACCCCATGAACAAACTAGCCCTTATTATAATTACTAACTTCAATAGTATATTCCTCCCCCTTTTTTTACCTTAGTAATATAATACCTTAGCATTCCCTGTTATTAATTTTCCCGCCAATTATTAAAATGAATGAATGATGTAATAAACCTTGCTCCTTTTACATCTGAAGAAGTGAATAGGGGAGTGGCTACAGCTCTGAATAGAAAAAACGCTGGACTCATATCAACTGCTGGACTCACATATGGATTAACAGTACTATTTCGCCACAATAAAGCAACAGGTCACCAAGTGAAAGGTATCATTATATTCAGCAGAGTGAGCCCTACAAGGCAGCATGCCTGGTTTATCAGTGAATTTCCTGGTGACAGGTTCCCTTTAAAGCTGCAGTGTCACCGCAGTCCCACTAACTGCTAAAATAACATGTGATGAACCACTAAAAAACTTTTGGACACCGCGCTCAGCCTAACTAGCAACTAACCCCCTTTCTACTATCTGCAGATACAAGATGCCTTTACGTGTCAAACACCACTCAAGCCTACCTCGACCCGGGGAACTGTCACGGAAGTTCTTGTAATTCTTGTGGTCCGGCGTGTTACTCACGCTATAGTAGGCACCAGTCTTTAGGAATCCTTATGTGCAGGGGATTTTTGTCAGTAGCAGGCTGCTATATTGGAATTCGCCCTGGCCGGTGGCAGAACTTCCACTATCCTATCGTTCGTGCTCACAAATGAGCGAGTGACGTCACCACTAAGAGTTACGGATCGTCAATAGCCCCACGTCACCATTCAATGCATTTCGAGCAAATTGCGATGCTCTTCGTCAGGGAATTAACCTGCTGCCTCCTGCTAAGATGGACCATAACAGATGGTGGTGCTAGATGTTGTAAAGTGCTATCAAAGCTTTTTCACATTTCGGGCATGCTCCCTTCTGAGATGCTGGTGGGGCCCCAGCTGCATAGGCGACTTCCTCCACCTCTGGCTTGTGCTTCCACTGAGCCCCCACTGTCAGGTGGTAACCCCATCAGTAGCGCGTCTACCAGCATGTGCTTGTACTTGCGCATCTTCAGATCGCACTCTAGTGACGGAAGTAAGGGTGACACGTTGTTCTTGTAGCGGAGATCCAGCAGGGTGGCCACCCAGTAATTTGCACTGGTAACAATGAGGGTAACTCTGCTGTCATTGCACAGGCACTGCAGCATGTAGTCGCTCATGTGTGCCAGGCTGCCCAGTGGCAACGACAAACTGTCTTTGCTGGGAGGTGATCTGTCTGTGTCCTCTGTATCCCCCAGCCACGCTCCATTGATGACCGTTAGCTGATTCGGGTGCCACCCTGCTGTAAACGCGGATCCTTGTCCTCATCATCATCATAATCCTCCTTATCCTCCAAACCTCTGCCCTGGTTGGAAAGTTGTATACCTGGCCGCTCTTGGTGCGAGAACCCACTCTCCGAGCCAGCTGTAACCGACTGGCCTGATCACCGTGGGAATGATCCCTGTTCCTCCTCCACTTCCTCCTGTGCCACATCCTCATCTATCATCACCTGAAGCATTTTTTCAAGTAGACATAGAAGTGGGATAGTAACGCTGATGACGGCATCATCAGCATTGGCCTTGTTGGTGGAGTACTCGAAACAGCGCAACACGTCGCACACATCCCACATGAAGGCCCACTTATTGATGGTGAAGTGGTGCTGGTCCACAGAAGAACTTACCCGTGCGTGCTGCACCTCAAAGTCCACTATCACCTGCTGCTGCTCGCATAGTCTCTCCAGCTTGTGCAAGGTGGAGTTCCACCTTGTGGGTATATCACCTATGAGGTGGTGAGCGGGAAGGCAGAAGTTGCGATAAAGTGCAGACAGGCAAGTAGCATTAGGGTGAGAATGCAATTCCAGCACATATGCCAGGAAAGGGATGTGAGTTAAACTGGCTAGGTTCAGTGCTGCTACAAGATTTTGCCGTTACCACACACCACAAGGCCAGGCTTGAGGCTCAGTGGCACCAGCCACTCATTGGTCTGCTGTCATTTCCCCTTATCTGTGCTAAAGTTGGTGGTGCAGATGACCAGATAAGGAGGATGAGGAGGCAGTAGAAGAGGAAGTGGAGTAGGAGGTGGCAACAGTAAGCACAGAGAAACATCCAGCAATTCTCGGTGATCGTAGGACATGCACCAAACCACTTTTCACCTCAGGCCCAACTGCCACTACTTTTATCCAGTGGGCAGTTAGGGAGATATAAAACTTCCATGTCCGTGCTTACTGGTCCACATATCACACCTGATTTTTTCTGCCACTTGTTCATGGAAATGCCCCCCCTGGAAAAGTAGTGGCGGTTGGTGTCTACTCAACTGTAACTCATTCTTTGCTTTACGATGCCTGGTCATGCAGGTGGTGCTGAGGTTTCGAACATTTAAGCCTCATTTCAGGGTCTAACTGCACAGCATGCAAACCACCCGTGTCTTGTCATCAGCATACTCCAGACGAACTGCCACACCAGAAAACTCGTTTGAGCTAGCTTTGGTGTGCTCTGTCCCTTGGTGCTTTGGGCAGTAGCAGGCATACTGGCTAGGGACCAGCCACTGTGCCTTTGCAACCTGCTCCTTCTTTTGGTGTGTGGCTGGCACTGCGTGACCACCATCTCTTCCAGTCTGCACACTGTGGAAAGCCTCCGTAGTTGACACCTGTGTTTGGTCATCATCATAATCAGAGATGCACTGTGGTGGTCCTCCCATGTCTTCATCCTTAAATGTAAGTGGTTGTGCATCTGTGCACTCAATCTCTTCCACTTCTGGGGCAGGGCTAGGTTGATGGCACATGGAACCCCTGCCAGCACAGTCATCATAAAAGCATAAGTGACTGCTGCATGACTTGGGGCTCAGACTGCTTGGCTGATGGGCAACGGGTTGAAATGGAAGACAGTATTTCTTTGTCACTGGTGCAAAGGAGTTGTATTGCACCCAAAAAAAAGCTATAGGTCCCCCACAGAATTAACAGCTAGATTAAGTATTGTCTTTTTGTGTCACTGGTGCAAAGGTGTTATATTGCACCCATAAAAAATGCCTACAGATTACAAGCCTAACACTTTCCCTCACTGCAGCAACGTCCTGTCTCTACAGTAGTTAGAGCAGAATGGCTGTGAAACACGTGATCTCGCATTTATGCAGGCCGGATCATGTGCTACACCTGCCAATCACAGCCATGCCAATACTAGACATTACAGTGATGGCTTCAAAGTGCCTACAGCTTAAAAGCTTGTTGATTGGCCGCTACAGCCTTTCAACAAGCTTTATTTATCATCTGAACACTGAACCATGTTCGCGTGCCCAGTCTGGGTTCGCAAATCCCTAGTCATGGTGTCATCATGTATGTAATGGGGCAGCAAAGGTTTAAAAATTTCACTGGGTGAGGTTCCAGCACCAGCAAGCATAAATGCAAAATAAACGCCTGCCCATCTGGGCTCTAACTAACACATAGGTCTCTATCTCACCTCTAAGTCCCTGTTCACACCAGGGGATAGATCCGGCTTCACTCAGCTTCTCAGTCTGCTGGTTGGCAAGCCTTTAATCAAGCAGGTCTGTTCTCTGGGGGAGATCTCTCTCCAGACATCCTCCCACACTGAGTATTGCTGCTGATTTTTAAATGAGAACCGTGGACATGGGCCACCTGTGAAAACCCGGAGTGGATTGTGGGGAATAAGCACCCACTCAGCTCTATGCTTATTCACAATAAAGCCAGGCCTGGATTAGCTGAAACCAGCTATGATGAGTAACAACAGCGTCCACGATCTATCCTAGTGGACACACTAGCTACTCGCTTTTACTCCACCAAGGCCGGGCACCTTGGTGACAAGTCTCTGGTGAAACACAGCAAACCATGATATGCATTTCCTCTAATAGGTTTCCTGCACAATTCTAGTACACACATATCTTGCCTCATATAAGAGGCCTGTCACTGCATCACAATAAATAAATAAATGAAAATAATAAAATACAGAACAAAAGGTAAATAGAGACAAATATTTCCAGTGTGCCTGAGTACTTAATGAACTCTAGTGCTCTTTACTTATATCTCTACTTTATAATATGTAAGAGGGTGCAAGGTACCGTGGTCGACGGGAGGTACGTGTCACCGAGGTTCCTGGCCTCGGTCAGGTAAGAGCCGGGTTTTCTTGGGTGTCAGCAGCAGCTAGTGCTGCTTGACACATTTGTATTTAGTTTGGCTGCAAAGCCAATCCGGGCCGGCTCTTACTGGGAGTAGGCAAAGAGTTGGGCGGGTGCCTATTCCCCACGGTCCAGGCCGGTTTTTCCGGGGCCTTTAAAACACAGCCAGCACCAGCAGGTGGGTGTGTGATTGTCCTGGAGCTGCTGTTAGGCTGTGGAATCATTTGAGTTTGGGAGTTCTCTGGGCTGGAAGCAAGAGCCCAACAAGGAGGAGTGCAGACGGCCTGGAAACCTGACGTCGACTGTCTTGCGGCTGGACTGACAGCCAGGTGCGAACCTGCACCTAAAACCTCCCAGGTGACTGAAACCTGTACGGGACGGTTTTGTTTTGCATCATTACTGCTGATGTGTGTGAATTAACACCAAGAGACTGTTTGTCATTTATTTTGTGCAAGTGTGAATAAAACACTGTTTATTGCACTTTCTGGACTCCGTGTTTTGCCTCTGTACTGCACCCGCACCGCTATCTACCAGAGCGACTCCCCACATTTGGTGTCGGATGCGGGCATGCGCAGTGAGGCTGGCGTGAACGCCGAATTGTTTTTGTTTTGCTGAGCACAAGTGCATGGCATATATAAAACCGGCAAAGTTGCAAACAGGAATTTCTGGCAACATGGAGGCTGCTGTGAAAGCCCTCATGGAGGCTAACGTGCAGCAGCGGGAGACCAACCAACTACTTTTACAGCACGTGATGGCGTTACAAGCTGCAGGAGCGTCCCACCACGACCATGATGCCGGGAAAGCGGTCCGTGCGGCGATCCCAAAGATGACCCCCTCGGACGACGTGGAGACATATCTGGCGGTCTTTGAAAAGGTGGCCGTGAGGGAAAAGTTACCCCGTGACCAGTGGGCTGAGGTGGTCGCTCCGTTCCTGGCATCCAGACCCCAACAAGTTTTTTTTGACTTAGCAGATGACCAGGCTGCTGATTACCCCACGGTGAAGGGGGAGATCCTGGCCAGACTGGGGGTAAACGTGTTGGTCCTGGCTCAGCGGGTCCACCAGTGGGACTTTAAAACGGCTGAACCCGCCAGGCCGCAGTACTATGAGTTGCTGCACAGGTTGCAAAAGTGGCTGCAGCCTGATGTTCTAAGTCCGACTGCTATGCTGGACCGTCTGCTGGCCGACATGTTCTGGAGGGCCCTGCCTTACCCCCTTCAGCACTGGATCGGCCAGGTATCCCCCACTAATTCCCTTGAAATGGTTGATCTGGTGGAGCGCTATGAGGCCACAAAAAACTTGCAAGGGGGTGTTGTTGGGAGGGGGCCAGTCAAACCCCGGAGGTCTCCTATCCAGTCCCGACGTCTGATACCTGAGCGACCTGTTCGGGGTGTGCCCCCTGTGGACCCGGCCCCGATTGTCTGCTGGCGGTGTCAGGAGCCTGGCCACGTAAGGGCCGACTGTCCCCACCGGGGAGAACCCATGGAGACTAATTATGGGTACCGGGCTTCCATGTATGCCCGGAGACTGTGTGCAACCGGCACCCCCGAGACAATAGACAATCGTCACCTGTGCCAGGTGCAAGTGGGTGATAATCTGGCAGTGGCGCTACTGGACTCAGGGAGCCTAGTAACCCTGGTAAGTGCTGCCCTGGTACAGCCCACCCAGTATACGGGCCGGAAAGTTGGTGTGGTGTGCATACACGGAGACTTAAAGGACTCTCCCACTGCTGTAATGTCTCTGTCCACGGCGGCCGGCACATGGACTTGTGAAGTGGAGATCTCCACAAAGCTACCTTATGAACTAATAATTGGGAGAGACTTCCCTGGTTTTCCGTCACTATGGCCTGAGATGAAAGTGACTAATAACCCTGAGACAGGGGTAACCCTAGCAGAGTGGCCTGGTTCCAGTGGGGGGCCAGAGCCCTGGGAGCCCGAGTCTGAAGGGCCTGCGGTAGGGGTGACCACCACTTCTGTGATAGAGGCGGAGACACCCCCACTGACTGTAATGGTGGGAGACATGGAGGATTTGCCACCAGGGCCTGAGTTGGCCGACCTCCACGTCTCCGGAGACAATTTTGGGACCGCCCAACACCGGGACCAAACCCTAACTAGGGCCTGGGAGAATGTGGTGGAAATTGATGGTAAACCCCAGAAGCCAGGGGCTGAGTTAATATGTCCCCGCTTTGTCGTTCACCAAGAAATGTTATATCGGGTGAACCAAATCCGGGGTGAATCTGTTGAACAGCTGGTGGTGCCCACAGCGTATCGCAAGCTTGTCATGGAGCTTGCCCACCAACGTGTTCTTGGGGGACACTTGGGGTGGCAGAAAACCCAAGACCGCATACTGCAGCGGTTTTATTGGCCTGGTGTGTTTAAAGAGGTAGAAGAATATTGTAAATCTTGTCCAACCTGTCAGGAAAATAGCCCCCAGCCACATTTCCGTAGTCCCCTTGTGCCTCTTCCAATTATTGAGGTCCCGTTTGAGCGTATCGCTATGGATCTAATCGGGCCTGTACCAAAGTCTGCCAGGGGCCACCAACACATTCTGGTAGTTCTCGACTATGCCACTCGGTATCTGGAGGCGGTGCCCCTGCGACATACCTCGGCTAAGCTCATTGCCAAAGAGTTAATGGAAATGCTTTCCCGTGTGGGCCTGCCAAAAGAGATTCTGACAGACCAAGGGACCCCTTTTATGTCCAAAGTTATGAGGGAACTGTGTAAATTATTGCGGATAAAGCAATTGCGGACGTCCGTTTACCATCCGCAAACGGACGGTCTGGTCGAAAGGTTTAACCAAACTTTAAAAAATATGTTAAAAAGGGTGGTGTCTAGAGATGGGAAGGACTGGGACCTGCTTCTGCCCTATCTCATGTTCGCAGTGCGAGAGGTGCCCCAGGCCTCTACTGGGTTCTTGCCCTTCGAACTGCTTTATGGCAGACACCCTCGGGGCCTGTTGGATATCGCCAAGGAAGCGTGGGAACAACAGCCTGTCCCCCACAAAAGTGTCATTGAGTATGTCACCCAGATGCAGGAACGGATGGAAAGGGTGTTGCCGCTGGTCCGGGAGCATATGGAGGCAGCGCAACAAGCCCAGAGTAGGGTGTATAATCGTCAGGCTCGGGTACGGGACTTCAATCCGGGAGATCGGGTTTTGGTTCTGGTACCCACCCTTGACAGAAAGTTCCTAGCTAGGTGGCAGGGCCCCTATGAGGTGATCGAGAAGGTAGGGGAAGTAAATTACAAGGTACACCAGCCAGGGCGGTGCAAGCCGGAGCAGGTGTACCACGTGAATTTACTAAAGCCGTGGAAGGATAGGAACATGACCGACGACAACAGCCCCCGGCCAGGGCTTCTGGGTGAGAAGGGTCCAACCCTACAGTTCGAGGCCTGCGAAGCGGTAGCCACGGTAAAAATTGCAGACAGCCTGTCTTCCAAACAAGTTCAGGAAGTCAGGGAGTTCATCAGTCGGAACACGGATGTGTTCTCGGACCTCCCTGGCTGCACGTCTCTCATCCAACATGACATCGTCACTGAGCCTCAGGCCAAGATCCGGTTAAAACCATACCAGGTATCTGAGGCTCGGCGACGGGCCATCGCAGAGGAAGTGCAATTAATGTTGAAGCTCGATGTCATTGAGGAGTCGAAAAGTGAGTGGGCCAGTCCCATAGTCCTAATACCCAAGCCGGATGGGACGTTGCAGTTCTGCAACGATTTTCGCAAGTTAAATGAAGTGTCCAAGTTTGATGCGTATCCCATGCCCCGGGTAGACGAACTTGTTGAGAATTTAGGGCAAGCCCGTTATTTTTCTGTGCTAGACCTCACTAAAGGATACTGGCAAGTACCCTTAACGGAGGCGGCCAAGGAAAAAAACGCTTTTGTTACCCCGCAGGGCCTGTATCATTACAAGGTGTTGTCCTTTGGCCTGCATGGCGCCCCCGCCACCTTCCAAAGGTTAATGGATATTGTGCTGCGACCTCACCATAGGAACGCTTCGGCCTACTTAGATGATGTAATCATCCACAGCACCGACTGGGAAAGCCATTTGCCCAAAGTGCAGGCGGTAGTGGATGCCCTGAGGAAAGCTGGACTAACCGCCAATCCAAAGAAGTGTGCGATTGGGTTTGAAGAGACTAAATATCTGGGATATGTTATTGGGCGGGGAGTCATCAAGCCGCAGGTAACTAAGGTAGAGGCCATTCGTAACTGGCCCCGACCGGTCACCACCAGGCAGGTAAAGTCCTTCCTGGGAATTGTAGGGTACTACATGCGGTTTGTGCCCCACTTTGCCACAATAGCAGCGCCGTTGACAGACCTGTTGAAGGGGCGAAAGTCTGGGAAGGTTAGCTGGAGTGAGAAGGCGGAGGAGGCTTTCTCCGCGTTGAAGTCGGCCCTGTGTGGGTCCCCGGTTTTGGTGACACCCGACTTCAACAGGGAGTTCGTCGTTCGGACGGATGCCTCGGAGGTAGGTCTCGGTGCAGTACTGTCTCAGGAAGTCAATGGGGAAGAACATCCCGTTGTCTTCCTAAACCGTAAACTCACCCCAGCCGAGACCAGGTTTAGTATAGTGGAGAGGGAGTGCCTGGCTATCAAGTGGGCACTCGAATCTCTCCGCTATTACCTGTTAGGGAGGAGGTTCCGTCTGGTGACCGACCATTCCCCTCTCAAGTGGATGAGCCAGGCCAAGGAGAGGAATGCTCAGGTCACCAGGTGGTTCCTATCTTTACAAAATTTCAAATTCTCGGTAGAACACAGGGCAGGTCGCTTGCAGGGTAACGCAGATGCCCTGTCCCGCGTCCACTGCCTCACATGTGTTCACCCCCTCAGGGTTGAACAAAGGGGGGGTGTGTAAGAGGGTGCAAGGTACCGTGGTCGACGGGAGGTACGTGTCACCGAGGTTCCTGGCCTCGGTTAGGTAAGAGCCGGGTTTTCTTGGGTGTCAGCAGCAGCTAGTGCTGCTTGACACATTTGTATTTAGTTTGGCTGCAAAGGCAATCCAGGCCGGCTCTTACTGGGAGTAGGCAAAGAGTTGGGCGGGTGCCTATTCCCCACGGTCCAGGCCGGTTTTTCCGGGGCCTTTAAAACACAGCCAGCACCAGCAGGTGGGTGTGTGATTGTCCTGGAGCTGCTGTTAGGCTGTGGAATCATTTGAGTTTGGGAGTTCTCTGGGCTGGAAGCAAGAGCCCAACAAGGAGGAGTGCAGACGGCCTGGAAACCTGACGTCGACTGTCTTGCGGCTGGACTGACAGCCAGGTGCGAACCTGCACCTAAAACCTCCCAGGTGACTGAAACCTGTACGGGACTGTTTTGTTTTGCCTCATTACTGCTGATGTGTGTGAATTAACACCAAGAGACTGTTTGTCATTTATTTTGTGCAAGTGTGAATAAAACACTGTTTATTGCACTTTCTGGACTCCCTGTTTTGCCTCTGTACTGCACCCGCACCGCTATCTACCAGAGCGACTCCCCACAAATACTATAGAACCTCTATGGTCAATGCAAAGCTCACTGTTTGATTTTACATTTTAATAAAAGCAGCAGCAAAGTTAACGTAAGAACATTATCAAACAAATAACTGACATTCCTAGCAAGACTGTAAAGAGCCTCAATGTAGATTCTGTCCACATGGTGGTGTTTCTAGACTGCTTCCAGAACAGTATTCTACGCTTGCAATATTTCTAATCTAAACAGTAAGACACAAATCAATACAACTTGACATGCTGTCATATTTTGTTTCTACAAAAAAATGCTGTTGTTTTCACACTTCACATGGTTTTTAAATGTCAGAGGTAAACGCAATGATTAAGCATTCATTTTAATAAATAATCTTTTTGTGCATTGGCTATGTACAGTAATACAGATTTTTATTAGGTAATGATTTATAATTGACAAATGCAGAGATCATAATCGGGATCACTACCCTTTTATAACTATAAATGTTGCAGTATTGGGTAAACTGTGCTGAATACAGTACTTTGTGTTCCTCCTTGTGATACTCCATTTTGAAGGTACATTAAAAAAAGTTTTATACAATGTTATATCAATGATATAATACATGCAAACCCTATTACAGAGCCCAGCAATGATTGTTAAACACTAGAGATGATCGAAGTGTTGCAAAATTCATTTGGTTGCTTCACCGAATTTTAAAAAAATCTTTGCTTTGTGACGAATTAATTTGTCACGAAGCGCATTTCTTTATAAGTAGTGGGTGCAATGACAGGGAGCCGTGATTGCGCCCCCCTCCTCCCCCGATCATTGTACCCTTCAGATGCCACTTTCATAGCTGATTGCGGCATCTTATAGCATTAACAGTGCAAAATTAAAAAAATAAATAAACAAAAAATATCATACCTCCATCTTGTTTAACCCCTCCAGGACCCAGGACGAGAATGCTCATCCTAATTGAGCAATACTTAGCGCATTAGGATGAGCATTCTCGTCCTACAGTTAAAGTGTCACCATGTCTGCAGATGCTTGTACAGATGCCAGCCTTTTTACCTCTTCCATGCCATGGTCCGTACAGACCGCGGCATGGAAGGGGTTAACAGGGAGGGAGCTCCCTCCCTTCCTCTCCCATTGGGGGGCTGCTGTGCCTTTGCAGCCCCCAGACAGGATGGGATCCCAGAAGGAGGGATCCCCCCCTCCCTCCCCATCACCCGCTGCTCAGTTCTGGCAGCGGATGATGGATACCATGGGAACAGGATGCCTTCAGAGGCGTCCTGCTTGCCATGGTAATAGTAACTCTGATCAGACTTCTGCTAAAGGCAGAAGTCTGACCAGACAGTGTAAAGTACAAAATACAGTCCAGTACACTATATAGTGTACTGTACTGTACTATATAGACACCAGATCAACTGGATTTCCAAGAACCAAGGGGGTCTGGGTCAAAAAAATGTAAAAAAACTAAAAATAAAAAAAACACATATCACTGAATAAAACTTAAAAACATAAAATACACGACTACACATATTAGGTATTGCCGCGTCCGTAAAAACCTGCTCTACAAAAATATCACATGACCTAACCCCTCAAGTAAATAAGGTACAAAAAGACAAAAAAGGTGTAAAAAAAAGCCATTTTTTGTCACTTACATCACAAAAAGTGTAATACCAAGCGATCAAAAAGGCGTATGCCTCCCAAAATAGTACCAATCAAACCGCCATCTCATCCCACAAAAATGAGCCCCTACATAGCACAATCACCCAAAAAAAAAAAAAAAAATATGGCTCTCAGACTATGGAGACACTTTAAAACATTTTTTTTTTCTAAAATGCTGTTATTGTGTTAAGGTAAAATAAATAAAAAACAGTCTACATATTAGGTATCAGCGCGTCCGTAAAAACCTGCTCTATAAAAATATCACATGGTAAATACCGTAAAAAATAAAAACTATGTCAAAAAATCATTTTTGTCACCTCACATTACAAAAACTGTAATAGCAAGCGATTAAAAAGTTATATGCACTCAAAAAAGGTGCCAATCAGTCATCACGCAAAAAATCAACCCTTATCACGCAAAAAACCTTACATAGGACAGTCGCCCCAAGAAAGAAAAAAAAAATGGCTCTTAGACTGGAAACATTAAAACATGATTTTTTTTGTTTCAAAAATTTTATTGTGGAAATATTATTGTGGAAAACTTAAATAAATAAATAAAAAGTATACATGTTAGGTATTGCCGCATTCGTAACAACCTGCTCTATAAAAATATCACATGATCTAACCCCTTGGGTGAACACAGAAAAAAAATATATATAAATACTGTGTCAAAAGTCATTTTTGTAACCTTACATCACAAAAGTGTAATAGCAAGCGACCAAAATGTCATATGCACCCCAAGATAGTGCCAATCAAACCGTTATTTCATCCCGCAAAAAATGAGCCCCTACCATAAGACAGTCGCCCAAAAAATAAAAAATAAAAATATGGCTTTCAAAAATTATTTCTTTCAAAAATGCTTTATGAAAAACTGAAACAAAACCCCCCAAAAAGTAGTCATATTTGTTATTGTCACATCCGTAACAACCTGCTCTATAGAAATAGCACACGATCTAACCTGTCAGATCAACTATGTAAATAACAAAAAATAAAAACGGTGCCTAAGCAGCTATTTATTTTTCACATTTTCCATTTTAATCCATTTCTCCACTAACAAAGCAAGGGTTAACAGCCAAACAAAACTCAATATTTATTGCCCTGATTCTGTAGTTTGCAGAAACATCCCATATGTGGTCGGAAACTGCTGTATGGCCAAACGGCAGGGCATAGAAGGAAGGGAACGCCATATGGTTTTTGGAAGGCAGATTTTGCTGGACTGGTTTTTTTACACCATGTCCCATTTGAAGCCCCCCTGATGCACCGCTACAGAAGAAACTCCAAAAAAGTGATTCCGTTTTGGAAACTACGATATAAGGTCGCAGTTTAGTTTGTACTATTTTAGGGCAAATATGATTTTGGTTGCTCTATATTACACTCTTTTTGAGGCAAGGTAACAAAAAATAGAAATTCTGAAATTTCATCTCCATTTGCCAATAACTCTTGTGGAACACCTAAAGGAACAAAGTTTGTAAAATCGATTTTGAATACCTTGAGAGGTGTACTTTCTTGGATGGAGTCACTTTTATGGAGTTTCTACTCTATGGGTGCATCGGGGGGGGGGGGCGGCTTCAAATGGGACACGTTGTCAAAAAACCAGTCCAGCAAAATCTGCCTTCCAAAAACCATATGGCGTTCCCTTTATTCTGTGCCCTGCCGTTTAACCATACAGCAGTTTACGACCACATATGGGGTGTTTCTGTAAACTACAGAATCAGGGCAATAAATATTGAGTTTTGTTTGGCTGTTAACCCTTGTTTTGTTACTTGAAAAAATGGATTAAAATGGAAAATTTTCCAAAAAATAGAAATTCTGAAATTTTATCTCCATTTGCCAATAACTCTTATGGAAAACCTAAAGGGTTAATGACATTTGTAAAATCAGTTTTGAATATCTTAAGGGGTGTAGTTTCTAGAATGGGTCATTTTTGGGTGGTTTTTATTATGTCAGCCTCCCAAGGTGACTTCTGACCTGAACTGGTCCCTAAAAGTGGGTTTTTGAAAATTTCTGAAAAATTTCAAGATTTGCTTCTAAACTTCTAAGCTTTGTAAAGTCCCCAAAAAATTAAATGGCATTCCCAAAATTATCGATACATGAAGTAAACATATGGTGAATGTAAATCAATAACTTCCTTAGGTGGTATTACTATGTATTATAGAACTAGTGAAATTAAAACTTGGAAAATTGCAAATTTTTCAAAATTTTTGGTAAATTTGGTATTTTCTTATAAATAAAAATGACATTTTTTGACTCCATTTTACCACTGTCATGAAGTACAATATGTGACAAAAAAAAGTCTCAGAATGGCCTGGATAAGTAAATGCGTTTTAAAGTTATCACCACATAAAGTGACACTGGTCAGATTTGCAAAAAATGGCCGGGTCCTTAAGGTGAAATAAGGCTGGGTCCTTAAGGGGTTAAAGAACTAGCACAAAATCTTGTGCAGTCCGTGATGAAGTCATCACGTTGGCCAGCATAGTTAAATCATACATCACCGCACGTGGGATTTCATGCAAGTTCTTAAATCAAGGTGGCAGCGACCGGCCCGTTGTGAGCAAATGCTTAAGGTAAGTATGATTGTTTTGCTTTTAACACTATTTCAGGGAAAATCTATTTGCTAGCATAAAGCACAAAGAAATTCGGATTTGCGGTGAATCAAATTTTCCATGAAATTATTACTATTAACCACCATAAATTCATTATGACGGCACTAGCCATCAATTTGAAAAGTGCATATCTACAACAATTCAGAACAGTGTTGATGGTTTGGCACTTGAAAGGTGGAAATTCTTTGTAGGTCTTGATTATCCTTCACTCTCTCTTGTACCATCAGGGTTAGTGCCAGCTGCTTGTGGGAGTGATTTAGGGCCTTTTTCGGTATGACTTTTCGCTGGTGATACTGCTCCATGTTACGGTCACCTGTGGTGTGAAAAGTGCTTGTACGCCTTCTCATTCCTGTCCTTCGAGGGTTAATTGTTCTATTGTGTGGGTCTGCATCTGTTTAACATATCATTTTGTTAAGTCTGCTATATACAGTATGTTCCTGAGTTCTGAGTCAGTTTTGGAATATCTCTTGAGAGAGCAGCTCTTACTGAATGTGAACAGATACCTAGAGCTCTTACTGAGTGTGATTTTATTCCTCCAGCACCTACTGAGTGTGAACTGGCTCCTCTGTCTGTCTGCATTAGCTCCTAGTCTGTTTGTCTACCAGTGCTCTGTGTATTTTCTTTTGCCTGTATTATGTATTTCCTTTGAATTTGTCTGTATTCTACCTGGTTGTGAATTGTGGCATGCACTTGTCTCTGGTGTTTTCACCAGTGTCTCTGTCCCCAGTAGGGCAGCTGCCAAGTACACTAGGTCCATCCCAGAAGGTAGCAGTCTGGTCGCTAACCTGCAGAGAAATTCATTTCTCTGTACAGGCGTTAAAGGGTAAATATCTGGGAAGCACCAGAATTATGCCTAGGGTTTGGCATAACATGAAACTAGATGTTAATAGACATATCTGTAACACTGACTTTAGCTGTTTTTTGTTTTTTTCCTATCTCTTTAGGGTATTGAAGTGTCTCTTAAAAAATCTACATGCTCTAGGTATGGAATTTAGTAATGCTCAGGCATGACTAATACCAAGATTGTAGCCACAAATGGCAGCAGTCAAGTGTAAAGTTTTGATTCATGTTGCCAATGCTATGATGTGGAAAAATATTTGTATTATGCGGAGTACAGCGAATACATTTAAAGACATGCAGTTCAGTAATATTATTTTAGAATAAATTATGAACAGCCCAGGATTTTATGGAAACTGCTGGATTAATAAGCAATATAGTCCAGTATTCCCTCGGAGCTTCATGCGATTTCCACAATAATTGAAAGTTCACCAGCATCAAAACAAATCAATTGACACAATGATTTTCGCACAGGAAAAAGACCCCAATGTGGATCGATATGTAGTGTATTATAGGGAGTGGTGACATTAAAGGGTACACTATTATCACTGGATCTATTCTAACTTTACATTATTATACATCAATCAATTTTTTTTTAAATCAATTATTAAATATAGTATTCTGGAAGCCTAGCTAAAAATGGAAATAATATTTCCATTGCTGATATTAGTAGCAGAACTAGTAATGATTATAAAAGAATATGTTGCCATTATAGACGTCGTAGTAGTAGTAGTAGACACATTAGTAATAGTAGCAGTACTGTGGTTGTATGAAAAATTTGAAATGTAAACCAGCTACTGGCTTTACTATACATTATACAATACCCTGGGAATATACATTATAGAATTGAGACCACTTGTTCTTCAATTCATCATTCCACAAAAATACATTTTTAAAAACTCAGCTACCTACCTAGGTCTGGTACTCTTGTTGGTCCGAGACCCCTGCGCTGCTCCACTCTATTTTCTCTTTGCCAGTCAGTTATCTTCTTCTTCTTCCTATGCCCTTATACAGTAATAATACTGTAAATTATTGGTGCAATGTGCAGTATGTCTTAATCAAGTTCAAGTTAAATGTTTACTCAATGGTATTGACTTTTTGACTTTTTCTGAACTTTGGCTTCATCCAAATGCATTTGACCAGTTGTCCTATTATTGTGCTGCTGATAACCAAGTTGGATATCATGGATATCTCACTGATATGTCATTCTAGCATGAGTAAGCTCCCATCCTTAATTCTGCACACGTTTTCAGGAGTTTGCCTTAGAAACTGGAGCTTCATGAAGTCCATTTCTTCTTGTAAATGCTCTTTGAGGAAATATCTGCGACCATACTCTTCATTTGATCTAAAACAATCCTAGGTGACATCAGTAGTTTTACCATTTTCTTCTTATTTCCTTAAGGTACTTTTGCACAAGGCGATGATCGTTACTATTGAGCAATGAGTCGTTTCTTGGGGTAGTGAACATTTCAAAAATGACCCTTTAGATGCGCAGATTATCGTTTACAAAATAGTAATTTTGATCTCATATTCCATCGTTTGTAAAGCAGACGGTTGTATTTACACGAGTGAAATTTGAGTGGCGTTCAGTGAACGACTCCTGTTTACACATATGAAATCATTAAGGTCCAATGAAAAATTTTTGTGCCCACAATGCAAAATCTATTGACAGTTGTCGCTCTTTCATTTATTGCTTTTATATTGCTCGATAATCATGCAGTTTCTCTCAATTTAACGATAAATTACATGATAATCAGATTTTGTAAAGGTACCTTTAGTATGTGAACTAACCTTTCAATTAAATTATTGTGGGAGTCATTTCAACATAATAGACAGTGCTGAGATTGATTAAAATGTCATCCATATACTTTTGATGTAACATTTATTAATCATATTTGGCTAGCTTTTGATTGTTAAGACAATATTCCTTTGATTCTGAATCAGGGTTGATATATGTATTTTACATGTATGACCTATATCCTGGTGCGTTTTTTTTACAAATTAATTGGAACTAATGAGAAAATAGATTACTTGACAGCAAATAGTTAACTAATTTACTTTTAAGATTTTAAAGCATTACTGCTGGAGTACAGTCAATCAAAGAGTGAAATTGACTACGACTACTATGAGTTAGAACATGCACGTTCTCTTCTTCATAAGGGAATTTAGCTAATTTGTCATTTTGCCAGATTGATACCAGAGAGCTACAGACTATGGCTTTTATTTTTTTCATACTGTGATTTCCTAAAGGGCACTTATGGGACTGTTAAAATCGAATCTGTAAGCTCTTGCATTTAACTTTGCAAAGCAGTGTGAGAAGTGCATAAATTATTATAATCATTATTATCAGCCACGGCTTAAAAACATCTGGATCGCAGCTTGTTTTATCATATCATACTGTTTTATTGTATTACACACTGACATAATTTTTATGTAAATTTGTGAATCTTTGTTAATGTTTCAATGCCAAATCCAGTCTGCATGGTGAGAACTCCTAGGCAGATTGATTAGCAGCAAGTGGTTTATGGCTATAGCAACATAAATTTGCAAAACCCTAGGTTCTGCTGCCGTATGGTTTATGACTGTTGTCTAGCCCCAGCTGGAAATAGCTCTTAACCTACAGTACACAAACCATAAGGGAAATGCATTGGTTCACTGGGCAAACACAATATTTTATATGTAATTTTGTTTCCCTACTTATTTTCAAAAGGTTTTATTTTCTGTAAAATAAAATGATACGGTGTAAGGACTTTTACAATTTAACTTCATTTGTTTTTCTTCCTCAGCACATATTTTAGTTTTAGGATAAAAATATTTTATTTGCATATTTAGCTCAGAGTTCTGGTTGGCACTATGCTATTTAGGAATGAGGCTTCCTGACTTTGAGTTGGTGCAGGAAGGACTTAACTAGCATTAGGAAGGTCACCTTTTAGAAAATGGGATGGGGTTAAGAAAGTGACAAATCACAGGATCTGCTGTGGACTTTGCAATACTTTATTGCATCTTTTTTAAAATATTCACAATGAATGGTGAATACAAAGCTTGCATAGTCAAGCTAGCACCTCCAGACATTAACATATCACAATCCAACTGTTTATAGATTTAGATGCTGGGGATGACTGCTTATTAAATGGGTTTTCTGAGATTTTGCCATTGATCACCTATCCTCCAGATAGGAAATCAATATCAGATTGTGGGGGTCTGGCTCTCGACAGCAACACCGATCACTAGTTTGAAGAAATTGCAGTGCTCTGTGAGTGCCATAGCAGACCATGCGACTGCTATGGGGCCCAGGGCAAGAGAGGGCCCAGTCTTAATTTGGATTATCTCCTATTCTACTGAATGTGAAAATTTGGTCAAGACTCTACCCTTTTAGCAGTGGAAAATTGACCCAAGGGACATTGAATATGGTTTAGGCAGAAACCGAAACCATTCTGTCCTGTGTGGGGGGCCTGGTTTGATCCTTGCTATTGGGACCTTACTTCTCTATGTACGCCATTGTTGTCACTACCTTCTGCTAGGCCAGTGACATCACATTAATTGGTCATATGGTCTAGGCGCAGTTAAGTCCCATTAAAGCGCATCAGGCTGAGCTGCAATACCAAGCACAGATACTATCAAATGGCTTGTTAAGCTGCGAGGAGGCTGTGGCACTCACGCAGCCACCTCAAACAGCTGATTGGTGTTGGTCTTGAGGATAGATTATTAATATCAGAATCTTGGGAAACACTTTTAATTATGAGTATCAATATAACGGTAAAAGCTGTGGACAGTCTGTAAAATAAATTAATATCTATATCCATTTTCATGTATAGTTTTTAAACCAAAATACTTTGGATTTTGTTTAGTACTCCCTGCAGTCTGTGGGGTCAAATCACATACATTTCAATTTCTATATTTCATAATGTATGCCCCCTTATTTACAAAGTCTTTTGTGCTGTCTACACAGAGATCCTGTCCATAAAATGGCTGCTGATGGAGAGTGATGTGAGCAGACACCTCCATGTGATGTCTCCTTCATTCAGATAAACTGCACCTGCACTCTGCATATCACCGTTGGGAGTTTTGAGCAGTGTGTTTGAATAGAGGAGTATAAGGCCTCTTGAAAACAAGCAATACGGATTGTGTCAGGATCTCTTCAGGAAAAAACTGATGGTTTTGCCCTCAAGTTGAATCAGTTTTTTCAGCAATTGCGTTTTTTCCAACTGAATTGTATCCAGATTGCATTCATTTTTAACGCACGTGAAGAAAAACTGAAGAATAACAATTTACATCTCTTAGTAACAATCAAGTGAAAAAAGCACTACATCTCGATGTCTTCCATCTTTCAGACAAGCCCCATTCACTTCTTTGGAGCCAAAGCTGTGTGAAAAATGCACTATATAAAACATGCTGCTCTAAGATGTAAAATAACCTCCTAGAGGCGAGGCTAAGTACTATAAAATAAAATAAAATACAAAAAAGGAGCAATAGTAATACATTTAACAATTACATAATAAAAACACCAAGCATCCGCCAGAAAGAGGTAAGAGTAACCAAATCAAATGCACAAATAGGAGTAGTAGGGCATTCATTCCCCTGCCACTTAAATATCCTCTACATGGAGATACTTGACCCATTACAGTAAATAACACATTGCTTATATTACCTTTAAACATTTATTCCTTCTTTCCCTCCTCCCCTCTCTTCCCCAACCCTTACCCCCCCCCCCCCCTATATCCACCGTGGGGAAGGACAAAGAGAAAAAAATAAATAAATTTTTATATATATATATATATATATATATATATAAATAAAAGTCCGAAAAACGAACAGCACATCCAGAAATCAAAAAAAGGTGTTTTTTATTCACCCATATGGTGCAACATTTCGGCCCAAACTTGAGCCTTTTTCAAGCCAATCATTTTCAAGTTTGGGCCGAAACGTTGCACCATATGGGTGAATAAAAAACACCTTTATTTGATTTCTGGATGTGCTGTTCGTTTTTCGGACTTATATTGGGGTAAGAAGCCTATTCCCATTGAACGTGCACTCGCTTGTTTCTACATTTTGTCAGTGCCGCCATTTTTCGTGTATATATATATATATATTTGTTTATTTAGATATTTTAGCCACTGAGTCCAAATTTTCTCATGTCTATAACCTATGTTACTCTTGATGTATCCTACCCTTTCTATTATACAATTGGAATTCATCAAATTTTCCCATTCTTTTATTGTTGGTAACTCGAGGCGCATCCATCTTCTTGCTATCAGTAGACGAGCTTTAAAACATGATTTATATAACATAATTTCATTTTCCTTTGATAACTCATGGGAAGTTTCACCCAAAATACATATTGAAGCCGTCCACTGGATTTTAAGACTAAAAATATCCCCGATTATTTGATCATACTGCACCAGAATGGTTGAATCTTTGGGCACCTCTACCACATATGGATAATGTCTGCTTTATCATTCATACATCTAGGACATAGTCCGGGCATTTTAGCTGAAACTTTCTTGAGCCATTTTGGTGTTATATATAAATGGTGTAATATCATAAGCTGAGTTATCCTGTGAGAGGGGATCCTCAGATATGGTTTAAAACACCAGAGTTTTCCCCACTGATCATCTGTTATTTTCCCTGCAGTATATTATTCTCCCATTTTAATTTACTATTGCAAATAAATCCCTAATTTCTAACTTCTCGTATCTTTTTATACAAACTTGACACTAATTTGTGCTTACCTTTCCTGCCTAATATATAATTCATCACCTCGTGTGATTTTATCCCTAGCTCTTCCATTTGTATAACCGTTTTAACAATATCCACCAACTGAATATATCTAAAATAACTTTGTCTATCTGCCCTTACATTTATTATTGGAGTATCCCTATCCTTCAGTGTTTCATTTTGAAAATATTGTGAAATATGCCATAATCCTTTGTCAATCCAATATTTGGCCTCTTTCAAAAAGGTAGCATTACCTAACCTCCTTTTATACCATAACGGTGTAACTTTAATCTGTCCTTCTAAATTCAGTGACTTTTTGATTGAAAATGATTGTCGCGTCTCCCATAGACTCTGGTAGACATCCTGTACCTTTTTAAGTATTCAAGTACTTCCATAAGTCTATTTGCCCAAAATTCGTTATCTCTTTTATATAATTCATTTGGAATACCGTCCAGGCCTGATGTTTTACCAAGAGGTGATTCATTTATTGCTACTAGTATCTCCTTCAAGGATATAGGCCGGTCTAATGCTGTATGTTGGTCATCATTAAGTTTTGAGGTTCCTATTTCTCGCACATATTTTATCATCTTTTCTATATGTATCAGTTTTTTTTTTTTCTGAATACAATTCTTTATAAAAGGTCTTGAATATATCTCATATTTTTTCCTGGTCATTATATAGTAGGCCATCTTTTCCTCTAATTGCGGCGATATTCTCAACCGCATCCATATTTTTGATTATCTTAGATAAGACTTTACCTGGTTTACCTCCTTCCTAGTAATTCCTAGTTTTGACAAATAATTATTTATTCTGTGCCCTTTCCTTGATGTAGTTATCTTAATTATTAACCGCTTTTGTCCACTCATTTTTTATTTCCAGTGTTTTTTTACTTATCATCTGTGCCTCCTTATTTGTCACTATAGTTCTTAAATCTTCCTCTTTTTTTCTTATATCCTTTTTTAGGCTCAATAATCTTTTTGTTTATCCGTCCTCTTACATAGGCCTTAGCAGTGTCCCAAACCACATTCACTCCAGCTGTATCCTTATTAATTTGAAAAAAAAGGCACATATTTTATTATTTGATCTTCTTTACCTATTAAATTGAGGCATATGGGATTTATCATGTAATATTTACACTTCCCTTTCAAATTCTCGACTTTCAAGCGCCCCTTTACCAGTACTGGGGAGTGATCTGAGATACATCTCGGTTCATACAAGACCTCTATATTTTTTTGTAGTGTTAACTGATTACCAAATATCAAGTCTATTCTTGACAAGGAATTGTAGCTCTTACTATAACATGAATACTGTTTTGCTTCTGGATCCTGAATCCTCCATATATCCCACCAACCAAATTCTTGCATTAGTTTTTTCAGCGGAGTATCAAGTCACTTTTGTTTAACAGAAACTCATATAGTTTTAAGAGCACCTCATGTCTATAGGGTGGAGGGATGTACACTCCAGCCAACACACATTTTACCTTTTTAAAATAACCATATAGAAATATATACCATCCCTCCACATAAATGTTCGTCGAGATTATAGAGCACATAATATCCTTGTGAATAATAATGCTAACCCCCCTACTATACCCATTGAATACAGAGTGGAATTGGTAAGCTATACATTTTCTTTTAAACAAGTTTAGTCTGTCTCTAACCATATGAGTCTCTACCAGACAAACCAGCGCTGGAAGGTATCTCCCAATGATATCAAATACTGCAAAAATTTAAATTTCTCCCCAAGACCTCTCACATTCCAACATAAAATTTTAGTATTGATCATATTTTTTACTTCTCATAGTGTATACCCAAGGACCAGTGAAAGAAAAAGAAGAAGAAAAAAAAAACAAAAAAAACAAAAACAAATAAAATAAATCTCCTTTGTCCTCCCCTCCATATTCCCCCTCCTCCCATCTCTCCCCCCCAATCCTCACATGATGCCCTTGACCCATATGGGGCTTGAACATCCTACCCAACTGGCGTATACTCCGTATCCCCTCACTCTCCCCCCCAACCACCATCAACAAACTGCTATGTACAATTGTATTATAATGTTATCATAAGCCCATAGTTTCCAACCATTTCTGTACTTCTTGTGAGGAAGAGAATAAACTAACTATCTTTGTGCACCACGCTAAGTTTTGCCGGGTACAGAAGGGAATATTTAATCTCAGCCTGGCGTAGTCTTCTTTTCACTTCTATAAATTTTCCTCATTCTCTTTGCGTTGTTACAGAATAGTCTAGGTATATTGAAACCCTTGAACCATTAATTTCAACTAATTCTAATGCTCTTATTCTCCTCATAACAATTTCTTTATCCTTAAATGGGAAAATGTTTGCAATAATAATTCTAGGTAGATTTCCTGGTATATTTTACCCTGGAATTCTATGTGCTCTCTCAATTATGAACTGACTGGACACGTTTTCCCTTCCTACCACTTCAGTAATCCAGTTCTGGATATATTGTGCACAGTTCGTACCCTCCTACTTCTCTGGTATACCAATAAGCCGAATATTACTTATCCTATCCCTGTCTTCTAGGTCAGTGATCTTCTTAATTAAATCTGTGTTTACCATTCTCAGAGCTCTAATTTCTTTTGATAATTCAGAAACCTGATCTTCTACATCATTAATTCTGTCTTCTGCTTGTTTTACTCTCTCATCTAGCTTTCTAGCGTCATCTCTAACCAGTTGAACTTCTGATTTCAAATCCATCATCTTACTTACACATTGGTCACAAGTAGACAGAAAGTGATCAATCTGGTTAATGTTTGTTACCAGCAATTTAAAACTGGGATATACTTATTTGTATTAAAATCAGCATTCATGCCCAATTTTAACAGGGTTCTTGGAAAGGAAGGGCAATACTTAAAATATGTCATGATTTGAGATCGAAATGTTAGGTAATATTATCTGACTAGTGAGATAACGTACTGCCAGTTTACTCCCAGGGAGACAACAAATAAATATTAACAGTGAGCTGTGAACTCCTTAAAAAAATAAAATTTTACTTTTAATTAGATAATTACGATATTAAATCAAGAACTATGCTTAACCCCTTAAGGATTCGGCCTTATTTCACCTTAAGGACTTTTTGAAAATCTGACCAGTGTCAATTTATGTGTGAATAACTTTAAAACGCCTTTACTTACCCAGGCCGTTCTGAGAATGTTTTTTGACACATATTGTACTTCATGACACTGCTAAAATTGGGTCAAAAAAGTTAATTTTTTTGCATAGAAAAATACCAAATTTACCAAAAATTTTGAAAAATTAGCACATTTCAAAGTTTCAGTTTCTATACTTCTGTAATACATAGTAATACCCCCAAAAATTGTGATGGCTTTACATTCCCGATATGTCTACTTCATGTTTGTATCATTTTGGGAATGCCATTTTATTTTTTGGGGATGTTACATGGCTTAGAAGTTTGTGAGCCTTATGTAATAGAAACCACCCAAAAATGGTTTTACAAATGTCGTTAACCCTTTAGGTCTTCCACAAGAGTTCATGGCAAGTAGACATAAAATTTAAGAATTTCGATTTTTTTGGAAAATTTTCCAATATAATCTATTTTTTCCAGGAACAAAGCAAGGGTTAACTGCCAAACAAAACTCAATATGGGTTTGCCCTGATTCTGTACTTTGCAGAAACACCCCATATGTGGTCGTAAACTACTATTTGGCTAAACAGCAGGACATAGAAGAAGGGGAACACCATATGGTTTTTGGAAGGCAGATTTTGCTGGACTGGTTTATTTACACCATGTACCATTTCAAGCCCCCTGCTGCACCCGTAGAGTAGAAAGTCCATAAAAGTGACCCCATTTTTAAAAAACTATGGGATAAGGTGGTTGTTGTTTTGGGACTATTTTAGGGTAAATATGATTTTTGGTTGCTCTATATTACACTTTGAGGTAAGGCAACAAAAAATTTTAATTCTAAAATTGTTTCTACATTCATTAAGTTTTGTGGAACACTAAAAGGGTTAAAGTTTGTAAAGTAATTTTTAAATACCTTGAGGGGTGTAGTTTCTTAGATGGGGTCATTTTTTTTGGAGTTTCTAGTCTAGGCTGCATTACATGGTGTAAATAAACCAGTCCATCAAAATCTGCCTTCCAGAAACCATATGGCGTTCCCTTCGTTCTATGCCCTGCCTTATGGCTATATAGCCATTTACGACCACATATGGGGCGTTTCTGAAAACTACCGAATTAGGGCAATACATTTTAATTTATATTTTGGGCTGTTAACCCTTGCTTTCTTACCAGAAAGAATGGATTCAAATGGAAAATTTGCCAAAAAATGGGTGTTTTTACACGGTTTTTATTTTTATTTTTTAACGCTGTTCATCCGAGGGGTTGGGTCAAATGTTGACACTAATGGAGACACTAAGCAGGCATCCTCAAACTGCAGCCCTCTAGATGTTGTAAAACTACAATTCCCACCATGCCCTGCTGATAGCTGTAGGTTGTCTGGGCATGCTGGGAGTTGTAGTTATACTACATCTGGAGGCCCGCAATTTGAGGATGCCTGCACTAAAACTAATATTTTTGGGAAAAGTCTGAGAGCTATATTTTTTTATGTTCTCTAGGGGACTGTTGGGGATTATAAAAATGTAGTACTCCATGGAAGTGTGATACTCCCTGAAGCAATTGATAACGCAGAGGCCCGGATGATCGGGGCAAGTTTCACATTGAGTGGTGGTGTCCTTCCGTATCCCCCTCTTGTGACACACTCTGCATCTTTTTTAGGTTCGTCCCTTCTTTCCAGTATGGGGGACCTGAAAAGTGTTGGCCAGGGACGATCCGGGCGCCTCCAATTCCCGAGGTACTCCGACCTGCTCTTTCCCGGTCTGAAAAGATCAGGTCCTTGAGGACTGCCTCATAGAATTGGAGGAATGTCCCTGTGCTGCCAGCGCTTCGGGATAGTACAAAAGCATTGTACAAGGCAACCTGTACCAAGTAGACCGCAACTTTTTTGTACCATACCCGGGTTTTCCACATGGCATTATATGGTTTGAGGACTTGATCATATGCTTCCTCCCATATGCCGATTGTAGTCGACGATACAATCGGGCTTGAGGACCGTTGCTGTGGTACTGCGCACAGAGACGGGGGTGGTGCCATTACCGTGAATTGTGGTCAGCATAAGGACATCACACTTGTCTTTATATCTGACCAGCATCAGGTTGTCAATGGTAAGGGCACGGGTCTCACCCCTGGGGATAGGTACCTGGAGGGGGGAGGTAGGGAGGCCGTGCTGATTTTTCCGCACGGTCCCACAAGATGACGTGGATCTGGCGGCAAGGGACCTGAACAAGGGAATGATAGTATAAAAGTTATCCACGTACAAGTGGTAACCCTTATCTAGCAGTGGGTGCATAAGGTCCCACACGAGTTCCCCGCTAACAGCCAGAGTGGGGGGACATTCTGGAAGTTCAATACGGGAAACTCAACCCTCGTACATATGAAATTTGTAAGTGTACCCTGAGGTACTTTCACAAATTTTGTCCATTTTCACGCCATACCTCGCCCGCTTAGTGGGAATGTATTGGCGGAAACTGAGTCTCCCCTTCAAAGCAACGAGAGACTAATCAACTGCGACCTCCTTTCCAAGTACGTAGGCCTGAACAAATTTGACCCCAAAGTGATCAATGACCGGCCGTATCTTATACAGACGGTCATAGGCAGGATCACCTTGTGGGGGGGGTATGCTGCATTATCTGCATAATGCAGGCATTTCCGGATGGCCTCAAATCTGGGACGTGTCTTGGCCATTCTGTACAGTGGGGTATGGTAGAGGACGTCCCCACTCCAGTATTGCCTGACACTCGGTTTTTGCACTAGACCCATATGCAGCACGAGGCCCCAAAACGTCCTCATTTCGGCTGCACTGACCGGCGTCCAGCCACCGGGTCTAATCAAAAAGTAGCCCGGGTGCTGAGCAACGAACTGTTGGGCATACAGATTTGTCTGCTCCACCATCAGATTCACAACTGGGTCACTGGGAAAAAAAAAAAAAGTTAATTTCAGTGAAGCCCACTGTGGGAATCTGGATTCCTGGAGTGCCAACAAAATCCGAAATCTCGGGCTCAAAATCCACTGGGGGACACCGGCTAAGTTCACCGGTAGGGGGCTCCGGGGGCCAGGTCTGCTTATACTGGTTTGGGCCATAGGGTCCCTAGCATGTGGATGATGAGGAGGAGGATGCGGAGGACAAGAGGAACGTGGGTCATCCTCATCTTCACTGGGGCTCTGGGAGTCGGAGAGCATATGGGCGTATGCCTCCTCCACCGAGAACGTCTGGCGGGCCATGGGTATGGGTGTGTGCGTGTGCATGCATGTAAAACTTTATTGTATGTGCGTGTGTGTGTGGGCACGTGTGTTCACGTACTAAAAGGTAAAGGAAAAAAAAATGGACAAGTGTTAGAAAAAAATTAAAAGTTCAAACTTGCTGATCAGCGGTACAACGCTGGTCAGCGGTGGGGCTGGCGATGCGCTAACAGTGGCCGGATGCTAAGAGTGCCGGCCACAGTCAGCGCACGCAAAAAAAAATCCCCAAAAAGTGGTGGTGGAGGGGGGGGGTCAAGTGGCAGCACCCCTGGGTGGGTCTAGGGTCACCACAGAGTGCTGAATCATTTAGTGTGTTTATTTTTTTTCCCTAAACCTAACTAACTCTCCCTCTAACTCTATCCCTGCCTAATGGTACCTCTCCCTCACTGACCCTAACCTACCTGATGGGTGCAGGAGGGTGATGGGGGTCGCTGGAGATGGTGCTGCACGATGCTCACAGCACAGCAGCAGCAGCAGGAAGAGGAGGGGAGAGAGAAGTGCCGGGAGTTTGAATCTCCCGCCTCTCTCCCACACCAATCACAAGCCATCGCCGCCACCACCGCCCTCAATGCAAGGACGGTGATTGGTGGTGTGTTATGACACCACCTATCACCGTCCTTTTCCGGTTCATCAGAGACCCCAATGGACCGGAAACGCAGCAAACCCCAGGTCTGAATTGACCTGCGGTACTTTGCGATCGCCGATATGGTGGGCGGGGGGGTTAAAGATATGTTTTAAAGATATGACGTACCGGTATGTCATGGGTCCTTAAGGACTCGGGAACCATGACGTATCGGTACGTCATAAGTCCTTAAGGGGTTAAAATCCTATTTGGGATTTTGGATTCGATATAAGTGAGATTTGTAGTGGCTGGGTGAGGTCAGAAAAATACTGTACCGAAAAGCTCTATGGCGGGTTGCTACTCCAAGACAGCATGTATTGCTAATAGCCTAGGTAAGCTTTCCCTTATCAACCCTAGTCTTTTCATAAGGATCATCTCAGCTGGTTGTAGTTGGAGCCTCGGACCTAATCTTTTTAGATCCTACTAACTAATACACCCTAAATCCTCCAACGCATTTCGCCATAAATATGGCTCATCAGGGAGCAGTGTCACGGGTAGTCAGTGTAGGCAATGGCAGCGGCCTCGTCTTCTTTTTAAGCACATAGCTCAGCCCACCACAGGGGCTTGTCGGAGCTCATAGCCAATAGTGTGTGGAAGGCTGGGACCAGCTAGGTCTACTCAGCTTCCTTTCCTCCCCGCACAAATCACGTAGACCTGAACGTCACAAGGGGTGGGATCATTACCAAAGAGGCAGTATGACGCTTCCCCGACAAGTTTCTTTGTACAGTGCATAACAATTATTTGACACTAAAAAGGCTTATCGCACTCGTTGCTCATTTCATGCAGCACGCTTGGGAAAGCTTAATTACTACAAAATATGAGGTGACAAAAGGTAATATTAAGGCAGAGAGCATAAAATATCAATTTGAGATGTTGGTAAGCATGCTTTCTGTATTTATGGTTCTCTATTTAGATATAGCCCAATTCTGACATATATTGCAGTTACTCTACTTGATATACACTGTGTATAGTTATCAGATTTTAAATAAAATCCTTTTACTTTTAAATATTTTGTGACCATGTGCACAAATTACATATATATGGGATATTGTGATCAACAATAGATATATATAATTAGGCCAGGAACAGATGATATAATGGAAGTGAAAAGAAAGACTTACTATAGGTACTCAAAAGAAGTTAATTAGAAGAATTATTAGCAGAGTCTGAAGTTAGTCTGACAAGCCAGTAATAAATAACTCTACTGTGAATTGAATTTGATTTTGAAATGACATTCATACATCCAAATTATTTAAAAAAAAAAAAATCTATTTTTACTATCTGTCATGTGTCACTTCCTCATACATTATGGTATAACTCTAAAGCAGCTGAGCACATCATTGTATTTCTTATCTCAGTGCTATTGAAATCTATCTTTTAACAAGTGATATGTAATACCTTGTAAAACATTCTCATTTTTACTTGAAAGCAGTGCATTCATCTCTTCCTCTTTATGTCTCATTTTATCTCCTTATGCCACCTGCTAGGCCAGCAAATCTAATCTTTCCTGTTCTGTCCCACTTATGTGTAATAAGAGTCAGCAAAATTTGTGTGTCATCTGACAAGGCAAATTGGGATAGCATAAGCTTGTTTATAAACCTGTGGTGGCTTTGTATTGGTTATATATATGACAAAAGGTTGTTGAGGGCTGTGTGACAACACACATAAATTTAATGTGTCACTGTGTGATCTACCTGGTGGAAGATACTCTCCCCGTGAGACAATGCTTGGAACAATACCTCTGTGATAAGGCATCCAATGTAGTGATGAGCGAGCAGCAAAGTATTTGGGAGTTCGGGCCAAACACATTGCTATATTCGTGTGCTCGGCCGAGCACCCGAGTATTATGGAAGTCAATGGGAGACGACCAGGTACCCCTTGCTCTGAAGAGGGGAGGGTGCCTGACCCATTGGAAAAGGTCTGAAAGCGACACAAAAACTGCCAAAAAGGATCGGGAACAGCATAGGGACGATGTATGGATGCATCTTGGACTCCCAGGTTGCTGCTGGGGACCATGTTGTCCAAGATGTATGCCACTTTTACAGACTGACAAAAATAAGCACAAAATCCCCCCCCCCCAACAAAAAAAATAAAAAAAATTTTTAAGGAAAAAATGTTAGGAAACATTCTTTCCTGTATATTCAATTGTATATAAAGTACAAGTGCTGCCACAAATTACAAGCAAGAGGCACTCCGATACAGCCTGTATATCACATAAAGGAGGGCCCCGTTCACATTGTTGTACTATTGTTCAGTAGAGATGGCCCGAACTATTCGCCGGCGAACAGTTCCCGGCGAACATAGCTTGTTCACGTTCGCCTCTGCCGGGCGAACATCTGAGATGTTCGGTCCGCCCCCTATACATCATCATTGAGCAAACTTTGACCCTGTACCTCACAGTCAGCAGACACATTCCAGCCAATCAGCAGCATACCCTCCCTCCCAGACCCTTCCACCTCCTGCACAGCATCCATTTTAGATTCATTTGGAATTTGCAGTCTTAGTGAGAGGAGGGAGAGTGTAATTGCTGCTGATTTAATAGGGAAATTGATAGCTAGGCTAGTGAATTCAGTGTCCACTCCAGTCCTGAAAGACTCATCTGATCTCTGCTGTAAGGACAGCGTCCTGACAGCACCCCAAAAAGCCCTTTTTAGGGCTGCAACATTAGTCTGCTTTTTTACACTTTAATCTAAGGTTAGTTGCCTGCCAGTGTGTGTCAGGCTGACTTCCACTGACTGTAGTGTGCCCACTGCCAGTGCCCACCCCTGTCATCCCGTGTGGCACAGGACTTTGCATCAAAAAAGGCATTTAATTTTTACACTTTAATCTAAGGTTAGTTGCCTGCCAGTGTGTGTCAGGCTGACTTCTAGTTACTGTAGTGTGCCCACTGCCAGTGCCTACCACTCATACCGGCTGGCAGAGGACTTTGCATCAAAAAAGGCATTTCATTTTTACACTTTAGTGTAATTTCAGCTGCTTGCCTGCTGCTAGTGTGTGTCAGGCCGACTTCCACTGACTGTAGTGTGCCCACTGCCAGTGCCCACCCCTGTCATCCCGTGTGGCACAGGACTTTGCATCAAAAAAAGGCATTTAATTTTTACACTTTAATCTAAGGTTAGTTGCCTGCCAGTATGTGTCAGGCTGACTTCCAGTGACTGTAGTGTGCCCACTGCCAGTGCCTACCACTCATACCGGCTGGCAGAGGATTTTGCTTCAAAAAAGGCATTTCATTTTTGCACTTTAGTGTAATTTCAGCTGCTTGCCTTCTGCTAGTTGTGTCAGGCCAACTTCCACTGACTGTAGTGTGCCCACTGCCAGTGCCCACCCCTGTCATCCCGTGTGGCACAGGACTTTGCATCAAAAAAAGGCATTTAATTTTTACACCTTAACTCTAGGCTAGTTGCCTCCAGTGTGTCAGGCTCTGTAGTTGTGTCAGGCTGACTTCCACTGACTGTAGTGTGCCCACTGCCAGTGCCTACCATGTCATACCGTCTGGCAGAGGACTTTGCATCAAAATAGGCATTTAATTTTACACTTTAGTCTAAGGTTAGTTGCCTGCCAGTGTGTGTCAGGCTGACTTCCAGTGACTGTAGTGTGCCCTGCCAGTGCCTGCCATCTTGGCTGGCAGCTGACTTTGCATCAGAATAGTACCCTCACTCCCAGACCTTCCACCTCCTGTACAGCATCCATGTTAGATTCATTTGGGACTTTGCAGTCTTAGTGAGAGGAGGAGATGTATAATTGCTGCTGACTTTAATCGTAAATTGATTAGCTTGCCGTGCCTAGTGTATGTCCAGTGCTGACCTCCAGTGACTGATAGACTGTGTCCGATCTGCTGCAGTGCACAGTACCACTGTATACCAGCTGGCAGAGGCACTTTGCATCAACAAAGGCATTTAATTTTTACACTTTAGTGTACATTTCAGCTAGCTTGCCTGCCTGCTAGTGTGTGTCAGGCCGACTTCCACTGACTGTAGTGTGCCCACTGCCAGTGCCCACCCCTGTCATCCCGTGTGGCACAGGACTTTGCATCAAAAAAGGCATTTAATTTTTACACTTTAATCTAAGGTTAGTTGCCTGCCAGTGTGTGTCAGGCTGACTTCCAGTGACTGTAGTGTGCCCACTGCCAGTGCCTACCACTCATACCCGGCTGGCAGAGGACTTTGCATCAAAATAGGCATTTAATTTTTACACTTTAGTGTAATTTCAGCTGCTTGCCTGCTGCTAGTGTGTGTCAGGCCGACTTCCACTGACTGTAGTGTGCCCACTGCCAGTGCCCACCCCTGTCATCCCGTGTGGCACAGGACTTTGCATCAAAAAAGGCATTTAATTTTTACACTTTAATCTAAGGTTAGTTGCCTGCCAGTGTGTGTCAGGCTGACTTCCAGTGACTGTAGTGTGCCCACTGCCAGTGCCTACCACTCATACCGGCTGGCAGAGGACTTTGCATCAAAATAGGCATTTAATTTTTACACTTTAGTCTAATTTCAGTTGCTTGCCTGCTGCCAGTGCGTGTCAGGCCCACTTCCACTGACTGTAGTGTGCCCACTGCCAGTGCCAACCACTGATACCGGGTGGCACAGTAGCTTGCCGATAAATAAGGCATTTCATTTTTACACATTAGTCTAATTTCAGTTGCTTGCCTCCTGCCAGTGTGTGTCAGGCCCACCTCCACAGACTGTAGTGTGCCCACTGCCAGTGCCAACCACTGATACCGGGTGGCACAGTAGCTTGACGATAAATAAGGCATTTAATTTTTACACATTAGTCTAATTTCAGTTGCTTGCCTGCTGCCAGTGTGTGTCAGGCCCACTTCCACAGACTGTAGTGTGCCCACTGCCAGTGCCCACCACTGATACAGGGTGGCACAGTACCACTTATCGAAAAAAAATGACAGGCAGAGGCAGGCCACCCGCAGGGGCCGTCGTGGTCGTGGTGCTGTGATTTCCACTGTCCCTGGAATAATGCCTAGTGTTCAGAGGCCATGTACCCTGAACCCGAAAAATTCTGAGGGCGTAGTTGACTGGCTTAGACAGGACACCCAATCTTCAACAGCTTCCGCTAAGAACCTTGACGCACCATCTTCCTCCAGCTCAGCTTTGGTCACCTGCTCTCAAGTTACCACGCACCCGCCTGCCGCTGATAGGAATAGTACTAGTTAAGACACCACTCATATAGGGTGTCACAGCACATTGCTCTGTGCACGCGCAGTGCCCCAATTTGGGAGTATGAGGACCGACCAAGCTGCTTTTCCATCTCCCGGTTCCTGAAATCAATTCAGTTTGGTGTATGAGAGTTTGGTCTGTCATTGTGAAGGCAGTCGAAGGTACCAGGCCTAAATTTTTTTCACAAAAGGCAATCCCTGATATGGGATGTAACAGGGATTAAACTGATGAGAATAGTACTACAGAAAATACCACTCATATCGGGTGTGACAGTAAATTGCACGGCGCAGACGCAGTCACCGTGGTTTAAAACAGAGTGGAGGGAGCCAGCGTTTTTAACCATCTCCCGTTCGAAAAATCTATTCAATAAATGGCCCCCAGATTGGGGACGTTAGAGGATTAAACTGATGAGAATAGTACTACAGAAAATACCACTCATATCGGGTGTGACAGTAAATTGCACGGCGCAGATGCAGTGACCGTGGATTAAAACAGAGTGGAGGAGCCAGCGTTTTTAACCATCTCCCGTTCGAAAAATCTATTCAATAAATGGCCCCCAGATTGGGGACGTTAGAGGGATTAAACTGATGAGAATAGTACTACAGAAAATACCACTCATATCGGGTGTGAGAGTAAATTGCACGGCGCAGAAGCAGTGACCGTGGATTAAAACAAAGGGGAGGGAGCCAGCGTTTTTAACCATCTCCCGTTCGAAAAATCAATTCAATTGACCTTTCGGGGACCCTTGGTGTTGTACGTGGCTGGGTGGAGGAAGAAACCTTCAATGACATCACCGGGACGTGGCTAGCTTAGTATCCAACCTTGTGCAAATGGGGAGTTTGCGGTTGTGCAAATGGACTGTTTGCGGTGCATTAAAAGAGGAGTTTGGTATGTCAATGTCTGAGAATCGGGCGTAACCCTTACACTACCTGATCGATACAACATCATACCTGATCGTATACACACACTGGATGTTTTAAAGCATGTTATTCCAAACAATTTAGGAATGTTAGTTGATTTATGCCCTTTATGGATTAAAACCCGACTCTGCGTCCACTACGTAATTTTCCATGGGAGTTTTGCCATGGATTCCCCTCCGGCATGCCACAGTCCAGGTGTTAGTCCCCTTGAAACAACTTTTCCATCACTATTGTGGCCAGAAAGAGTCCCTTTGGTTTTTAAAATTCGCCTGTCTATTGAAGTCTATGGCGGTTCGCCCGGTTCGCCTGTTCGCGAACATTTGCGGAAGTTCGTGTTCGCTGTTCGCGAACTGAAAATTTTATGTTCGCGACATCACTATTGTTCAGGTAGTGGGACTCCTACACTCATAAAGCCTATACACTAAGTGAAAGGGCTGCCAAAAATTACAAGGAATTGGCACTACAATACACCCTTTATTACACACAAAGGAGGGCATCATGCACACCCTTGAGAAATTATGATTGGTGGCCTGCTGGTGACCCTCAAAAAAAATTAGAGCAAGGGCCTGCTGGTGACCCTCAAACATTACGGGCGAGGGCCTGCTGGCGAGATGACCCTCTAAAACATTAGGTCGAGGGGCTGCTGGTGAGCTGACCCTCTAAAACATTATGGTTGAGGGCCTGCTGGTGATCTGACCCTCTAAAACATTAGGTCGAGGGGCTGCTGGTGAGCTGACCCTCTAAAACATTATGATTCAGGGCCTGCTGGTGAGCTGACCCTCTAAAACATTATGGCAGGGCCTGCTGGTGAGCTGACCCTCTAAAACAATATGATTGAGGGCCTGCTGGTGAGCTGACCCTCTAAAACATTATGATTCAGGGCCTGCTGGCTGAGCTGACCCTCTAAAACATTACGGTCGAGGGCCTGCTGGTGAGCTGACCCTCTAAAATATTATGGTTGAGGGTCTGCTGGTGAGCTGACCCTCTTTAAAAATGGTAGTGAAGGGAATACTTACAATCTGGGGGAGGAGGAGTAGAAAACAAGATTCAACCATATACACTTTTTTGTGGTGGAAATTTGCTTGGGAAAACACTGCAGTAGATTTAGTACATTATAAATGATAAATTGAAATTGCCTTTATGTCATCATCATCATCTCAGCTTTCCTCTGGTGGAGTTGAAAAGTCAGGAGCAATCCAGACCTTGTTCATTTTTATCTGAGTCAACCTGTCAGCATTGTCAGTGGACAAGTGGATACACTTATCAGTTATAATGCCACCAGCATCACTAAATACACGCTCAGACAAAATGCTGGCAGCAGGGCAGGCCAGCACCTCCAAGGCATAGAGCGCACGTTCGTGCCATGTGTCCAGCTTGGACATCCAGTAGTTGTAAGGCACTAAGGGATAATTTAGAATGCTGACAAGGTCTGCAATATATTCCTTTACCATCTTCCAAAAATTTTCCCTCCTTGTAGCACTTTGCTGCGCTTCAGGGTAAGGTTGCTGCCTGGGTGTCATGAAAGTGTCCTATGCCTTGGAGAGTGTTGCCCTGCCTTTGTTGGAACTGCTCTGTGTTCCCCTTGTCTCCCTTCCTCGGTTGCCTAAGGAAGTACGGACTCTGCCAGCCGCATTGTCAGATGGAGAATTTTGGAACAATCTCTCAACAAGTACCTTCTGGTATTGCACCGTTTTACTCGTCCTCTCCACCACAGGAATGAGAGATGAGTAGTTCTCTTTCTAGCGGGGGTCGAGAAGGGTGAACACCCAGTAATCTGTGTTATCTAAAATGCGTATAACAGGAGGGTCGCGGGAAAGCCAGCCTAACATGAAGTCAGCCATGTATGCCAGAGTACCAACAGGCAAGACGTCGATGTCAACATCAGGATAACTCTCCATTCCCTCCTCCTCCTCCTCTTCTGCCCATCCATGCTGAACAGATGGAATTAAAGTTCCAAGGGTACTACCCTCTGTAGCAGAGGCAACTATCTCCAGCTTCTCCTCCTACTCTTCATGGCCCAATTTGCGCGGAGAAGACGAACTGTGGGTGGTCTGGCTGTCACCCTGTATAATGTTCTCCCCATTTCCTCATCTGCCACATTCAGAGCTTCGTCCTTAATTGTAAGCAGCGATCGTTGGAGTAGACACAGCAGTGGGATGGTTATGCTGATAATAGCGTTATCACCACTAACCATCTGTGTGGATTCATAAGTTTTTTATAACCTCACAGAGGTCTGACATCAATGCCCACTCCTCGCTTGTGAATAGTGGCTGTTGACTGGAAAGCTGACGACCATGTTGCAGCTGGTATTCCACCATGTAGAACGTAAAGTTACAGCGCATGCTCACGTCGCACAACTGCAGCGTTGACAGACTGGCTGAAGCTGTGGACGACCTTAAGGAAATGGGCGCACACGTGAAGCGCCTTCACTAGTAGCTCTGCCAAATTGAGATAGGTTTTTATAAACTGCTAAACCACTTAGTTTAAGTCGTGTGCCAGGCATGTGTGTCAGGTTGCCAAGCTCTAAAGCCGCCACCAAGTTACGGCCATTGTCAGACACAACCATGCCTGGTTTTAGGTTGAGTGGCGAGAGCCACAACTCGGTCTGGTCCCTTATACCCTGACATAGTTCTGCAGCGGTGTGTGGTTTGTCCCCTAAGCAGATCAGCTTCTGCATGTCCTGGTGACGCTTACCAACAGCTTACACTACACTGCTTCCAGCTAGCGACTGATGGCTGACTACTGTTGGAGATGGAAGTGGAGGAGGAGGTGACAAAGGAGGAGAAGTGGGGTTTGGAGCCAGTAACATAGCTTCTGGCAGAGACCCTGATGGACGTAGGGCCCAAAATCCTGGACGTGGGTAGCACTTGTGCCATCCCAGGGTTCGACTCACTCCGGGCCAACACATCATTCACCCAGTGTGTGGTCAGGGAAATGTAGCGTCCCTGGCCACCAGCACTTGTCCATGTGTCTGTGGTGAGGTTACCTTCCCAGTAAGCGCGTTGGTCAGGGCATGGGTGATGTTTTGAGACACATGCTGGTGTAAGGCGGGCACGACACACAATGAAAAATAGAGGCAGCTGGGGACTGAGTACCGAGGGATGGCAGACAACATCAAGCTGCGGAAGGCCTCAGTGTCCACAAGCCTAAATGGCAATATTTCAAGGGCCAGTAATTTAAAAAGTTGCGCATTTAGTGTTTTGGCCTGTGGGGGGGGGGGGGGGGGCAATTTGTGCTTGCATTCAAATGCCTGTATTATTGACATTTGGATGCTGCGCTGGGACAGGGAAGTGGATGTTGTTGCTGACGGTTCATGCGAAGGTCAAGCAGCAGGGTGAGGGGCATCCGGGCCTAGGCCTTCGACAAGGATTGGCCGGCAGTGCTTAACACAGAAGAAGAGGAGGCAGACTCGACATGGCAGAGGAAGGAGGATAGGAGTGAGGAATCGGTTTACCAGACTCTTTGCTACAGAGGCTGGACTTAGTGGAATAGAGGGTGGTGCTTAACTGACTGGAAGCATTATTGTCATCAATTCAACCGACCACCTGTTCACACTGTTCCGACTTGTACAGTGTTGTCCTGCACCGCCCAGCTAAGTTGGACATGAAACTTTTTAGATTTTTCTTGTGCACTGGAAACGGGCACAGTTTCATTGCGCCCAAGGCCAGGGCCTCTGCTTGCACCATCAGCATCACGCACACTTCCCCGTACCTTAGTGCTCGCCTTGTTCATATTAATGGTTTTGTCACTAGATGTGGCTTAGATTGTTTTAGTTTTCGCTAAAGAAACTGTTTTCTGATGCTGGACAATATTGGTTACAGAATACCACAAATTTTTGACACTTTACTAGGCCCAGATTATTGGAAGTTGTAGTATACACAGTGTTTTCAGAGTCATTTCAGTATGGGATACAAAAAAACACAGATTTCGGATACTTTACTAGGCCCAGATTAATGAAAGTTGTAATATAAACACTGGTTTCTGAGGCACAACAGTATTGGTTATAGAACTCCATAGATTATGGACACTGTATGAGGACCAGATTATTGGAATTTTTCTGAGGCAGGACAGTATTGGTTACAGAGAACACCACAGATTATGGACACTAGATGTAATCCAGATTTTTAAAGAGTCAGTCTGTGGATGATGTACAGTATATGTTATAGTTATTAAAAAAAAAAAAATCTTATTCCTGTGAAACACACACAGTAGCTCTTAAAAGGATTTTGGGTTCTTTGAAAAGCTTTTGGTATTAAATACAGCAAATTTCTCTACCTGCACTACCTGTCCCTTCCTTAGCATGGATGTCCCTGACATTGCTGTTAAATATATTGTTGATCTAAAACACACACACACACACAGTAGTCCTTAAAAGGACTTTTTGTCCTTTGAAAAGCTTTCTCTAACTAAAATCGCTGAAATTCGCTCCCTGCTCTGTCTTTACCTTCCTACCGAATGCTCTACCTTGCTATGTCTGGTCTGAGCACGTTTCATCAAGTGCTATATAACCTCCGATGATGCGTTCCGGCCATCCAATCACTGTAATGCCAGCAGATGGCGGGTAACCCTGCGTGGTGCCCCTCCTCAACTTGAAGGGGACAGACAGGACCCCCACTGCCTTTGTTCAAGCTATTGGATCTCTATACATATTATTAATAGAGTTGAGCAGACACCTGGAAGTTTGGCCGAACTTTACGAAAATGTTCGTGTTTGGGGTCCAAACTTGACCCCGAACCCCATTGAAGTCAATGGAGACCCGAACTTTTGGGCACTAAAATGGCTGTAATATAACATGGTAACATAGTATATAAGACCCAAAAAATACATTTGTCAATCCAGTTCGGCCTGTTTCCTACAAGTTGATCCAGAGAAAGGCAAAAAACGCCTGTGAGGCAGAAGCCAATTTTCTGCACTTAAGGGGAAAAAAATCCTTCCCGACTCCAATCAGGCAATCAGAATAACTCCCTGGATCAACGAACCATCTCTAGTAGCTATAGCCTGTAATATTATTATACTCCAGAAATACATCCAAGCCCCTCTTGAATTCCTCCTCAGGCAGAGAGTTCCATAGTCTCACTGCTCTTACCGTAAATAATCCTTTTCTATGTTTGTGTAAAAACCTTCTTTCCTCCAGACGCAGAGGATTTCCCCTCGTCACAGTCACAGTCCTGGGGATAAATAAATGATGGGAGAGATCTCTGTACTGACCCCTGATATATTTATACATAGATTTTAGATCTCCCCTCAGTCGTCTTTTTTCTAAGGTGAATAACCCTAATTTTGATAACCTTTCAGGGTACTGTAGTTGCCCCATTCCAGTTATTACTTTAGTTGCCCTCCTCTGAACCCTCTCCAGCTCTGCTATGTCTGCTTTGTTCACAGGAGCCCAGAACTGTACACGGTGCTCCATGTGTGGTCTGACTAGCGATTTGTAAAGTGTTTGGACTATGTTCTCATCATGGGCGTCTATGCCCCATTTGATGCAACCCATTATGACCCAACCCCAAAAAATCAAATAGTATTCACAAAACGATCCAAACATGAAGTAAACATATGAAAAATGTAGAGTAATAACTATTTTTGGGGGTATCACTATCTGTTTTAAAAGTAGAGAAATTGAAATTTGCTAATTTGCTAATTTTTGCAATTTTTTTTTAAATTTGGTATTTTTTTATAAATAAAAATGACATTTTTTGACTCAATTTTACCACTGGGATGAAGTACAATATGTGACGAGAAAACTATTTTAGTAAGGCCTGGATAAGTAAATGCTTTTTAAAGTTTTCCCCACATAAAGTAAGACGTCAGATTTGCTAAAAATGGCCTGGTCTTTAAGGTAAAAAATGGCAGGGTCCTTAAGGGGTTAAAAAACATGTTTATGTTTGGGTTGCACATGCTTACAGCTAGTGCAACAAATATAGTTTTTCATCTCTCTTATGTAAGTTATTGTTATATATTGCGCTAAAAATTACAGTGAGATAAATTATATTATTTTTAGTATTGTTATGAGACTAGTAACATAGTAACTTAGTACATAACGCCGAAAAAAGACATTCAGTTCAGCCTGTCATCCTGCTAGTTGATCCAGAGGAAGGCAAAAAAAAACTGTGAGGTAAAAGCCAATTTTCCCTACTTAAGGGGAATAAAAAATTCCTTCCCGACTCCAATCAGGCAATCAGAATAACTCCCTGGTTCAACAACCTATCTCTAGTAGCTATAGCTTGTAATATTATTACACTCCAGAAATACATCCTTGAATTCCTTTATTGTACTCACCATCACCACCTCCTCTGGCAGGGAGTTCTATAGTCTCACTGCTCTTACCGTAAAGAATCCCCTTCTATGTTTGTGTACAAACCTTCTTTCCTCCAAACGCAGAGGATGTCCCCTCGTCACAGTCACAGTCCTGGGGATAAATAGATGATGGGAGAGATCTCTGTACTGACCCCGGATATATTTATACATAGTTATTAGATCTCCCCTCAGTCTTCTTTTTTCTAACGCAAATAACCCTAATTTTGATAATCTTTTAGTGTACTGTAGTTGCCCTATTCCAGTTATTACTTTAGTTGCCCTCCTCTGAACCCTCTCCAGCTCTGCTATGTCTGCTTTGTTCACAGGAGCCCAGAACTGTACACGGTACTCCATGTGTGGTCTGACTAGCGATTTGTAAAGTGTTTGGACTATGTTCTCATCATGGGCGTCTATGCCCCTTTTGATGCAACCCATTATCTTATTGGCCTTGGCAGCAGCTGCCTGACACTGTTTTTTGCAGCTTAGTTTGCTGTTTATTACAATTCCTAGATCCTTTTCCATGTCAGTGTTACCTACCGAGTGTTTTACCATTTAGTATATATACGGGTGACTTGCATTATTCCTTCCCATGTGCATAACTTTACGTTTGTCAGTGTTAAACCTCATCTGCCATTTCTCTGCCCAAGCCTCCAGAGAAATGGCAGATGAGGTTTAACACTGACAAATGAAAAGTTATGCACATGGGAAGGAATAATGCAAGTCAACTGTACATATTAAATGGTAAAACACTTGGTAACACTCACATGGAAAAGGATCTAGGAATTTATAGCCCTGGAAAGGGCTAGAGGGCTGCAAAAGGCAGCAAAATGTAGATAAATCCCCTGCAATCAAATGTGGATAGGGAAATGACTTACAATAAAATAAAAATTAATTAATATTAATTGGCAACTTTGAGGAGGAGGTGCAATAGAATGTTGGGGTGGCGTCAGGTGGGAATGCTATGGGAGTTGAACTTCTCCTCACAGCCAAAAAGAATTCATGTCTGCATGCAGTGCCACAGGCCTCACTCACAGACTCAGGCCAAAGACAACCATACATGGGAGTTGGAGAAGTTGTCAACACAGCCAAAATGATTCATGCTGCAGTGTCACAGGCCTCATGCACAGACTCAGGCCCCTGGCACCCACAAATAGAAGAGTTCAAATCATGCCAAAACAGTATTTCACCCAGCAGTGGCACAGGCCACAATCACTCATTCAGGCCCATGGCTCCCATAAAGAGGAGAGCGGTCCCGTAACAGCAACACAGGCCTCAGGTCAACCTGCAATAAAACAGGCCATTATCATTTATCTAGGCTCTAGCACCCAAACCGAGGTGAGTGGTCGCATAACAGCAACACAGACCTCAGGTCAACCTGCAAAGGAACAGGCCATTATCATTTATGTAGGCCCTGACACCCAGACAAAGTTGAGGACATTTGACAGCAAAAAGAGGTTAATATCTCCAACCAATACAGCAGGTGATTAAATAAAATATAGGCCCCTGACACCCAGACAGAGAGGTCATTTGTCAGCAAAAATAGGTTAATGTCTCCCACCAATGCAACAGGCCATTAAACGAAATATAGGCCCCTGACACTCAGACAGAGGAGAGGTCATTTGACAGTAAAAAGAGGTTAATGTCTTCCACCAATGCAGCAGGTGATTAAATGAAATATAGGCCCTTGAGAACCAGACAGAGGAGAAGTCATTTGACAGTAAAAAGAGGTTAATGTCTCCCACCAATGCAGCAGGCAGTTAAACTAAATATAGGCCTCTGACACCCAGACAGAGGAGAGGTTCATTCAACTTGGGGTTGCCCCCAAAATAATGATACAATTAAAAAAAGAGGATTCAATAATTAAGTGCCCTGGAGTACAAGAATGTATGGTTGAGGGGGAGGCAGTTATAAATGTCTATTCTGCACAAGGTACGGACAAGTCCTGTGGGATCCATGCCTGGTTCATTGGCTGCGTTTGCGTTTGTCTGTAATGATGCCCCCTGCCGTGCTAAATCCACGTTCAGACAATACACTGGCCACAGTGCAGGCCAGCACCTCCAAGGCATAAAGGGCAAGCTCTGGCCATGTGGACAATTTGGAGACCCAGAAGTTGAATGGGGCAGAACCATCAGTCAGTACTTGGAGGCATGTGCACACGTACTGTTCCACCATGTTGTTGAAATGCTGCCTCCTGCTAACACGTTCCCTATCAGCTGGTAGTGCAGTGATAAAACTTTTCCACATCTCGGCCATGCTAACCCTGCTGTCTGAGGAGCTGGCCGTGACACAGCTGCGTTGGCGACCTCTTCATCAGGAGCGCGTCTACCAACGTGCACCAGTGTGGGAATTAAGGTGGGCACAATTTCCTTGTACCGCAATCCAGCAGTGTGGCAACCCAGTAGTCAGCACAAGTTAAAATGTGGGCAACTCTGCTGTCGTTGTGCAGGCACTGCAACATGTAATCACTCATAGTCACTTATGTGTGCCAGGCTGCCCAGAGGTAACGATAAGCTGTCCTTTGTATGTGGTGTATTGTCTTTGTCCTACGTATCACCCCAGCCACGCTCCAGTGATGGCCCTGAGCTGCGTAGGGTGCCACCCTGCAGTGAAACCGGTTCCTCCTCCTCCTTCCCTACCTCATCCTCCTCCTCCTTCTCCTCCACCAGAATTGTGCTCTGGCTGTCCACATGTGTACCTGGCCTCTGCTGGTGCAGGATCCCACCCTCTGAGCCACTTCTGTATGACCTGCCTGAAACCCTGTGAAATGCCCCCTCTTCTCCTCCTCCTGTGCCGCTTCCTCTTCCATCGTCGCTATCATTTTTTTTTCAAGGAAACTTGGAAGGGGTATTGTAATGCTAACAACGGCGTCATCAGCACTGGCCATGTTGGTTGTGTACTCAAAATACCGCAACAAGGTACAAAGGACTCGCATGCACTGGTGGTGAAGTGGTGCTGATCTGCAGAGCGACTGACCCGTGCATACTGCACCTGAAACTCCATCGCCCGCTGCTGATCGCACAATCTCTCCAGCATATGTAAGGTGGAGTTCAACCTGGTGGGCACGTTGCATATGAGGCGGTGAGCAGGAAGGCCAAAGTTACGCTGCGGTGCAGACAGGCGAGCAGCAGCAGGGTGAGAACGCCGAAAGCGCTCACATATGGACCACACTTTCAGCAGCATCTCTGACGTGTCTGGGTAGTTTTTAAGAAACTTCTGCACCACCAGATTCAGCACATGCGCCAGGCAAGGGGTGTGCGTCAAACCGGCTAGTCCTACAGCTGCAACGAGATTTTGCCCATTATCGCACACCACCAGGCCGGGCTTGAGGCTTACCGTCAGCAACCACTCATCAGACTGCTGTTCTATGCCCCTCCAAAGCTCCTGTGCGGTGTGGGGTTTTACCACCCAAACACATGCGTTTTAAAATCGCCTGCTGACGTTTACTCAGGGCTGTGCTGTAGTTAGGAGTGAGGTCCTTTCGATGACCGGATGTGGGGGTGGTAGAAGAGGAGGAGGAGGATGATGCAGAGTAGGAGGAGGAAGCAACAGGAGACAAAGAATAATGCCCTGTGGTCCTCGGTGGTGGAATGGCATTTGCCAAACCGCTATCCGCCTCGGGCCCAGCCACCACTACGTTTACCCAGTGTGCAGTTAGGGAGACATAGCGACCCTGGCCGTGCTTACTGGTCCATGTATCTGTGGTTATGTGGACCTTGCCACAGGTGGCGTTGCGCAGCGCACACTTAATTTTATCCACCAACTTCATCGTGCAGGGAAGGGACGGCTCGCCTGGAAAAGTAGTGGCGGCTGGGAACAACATACTGGGGGACAGCTGCCGCCATCGGCTCTTTGAAACCGTCCGTCTCCACCAGACGGAATGACAGCATTTCAAAGGCCAGTAATTTTGAAATGCTGGCATTCAGGGCCAGAGCTCGATGGTCGGTTGGTGGTTTTTTCTTCCTTCTCTCCAATGTTTCGGAGATGGACAGCTAAACGCTGCCGTGTGACACGGTGGAGATGCTTTGTGATGGTGTCATATGTGGTGGTGTGGGTGGAACATCCTCTGTTTGCTGGTCGCCAGGTGTCACGGTGACGCCAGAGGTGGAGGAAGAGGCCGAGGCAGCAGCAGAAGAGGGAGCAGGAGGAGCCTGAGATGATTCCTGGTTTTTAAGGTGTCTTTTCCACTGCAGTTAATGCTTTGAATATAGATGCATGGTCATGCAGGTTGTGCTGAGGTTAAGAACGTTTATGCCTTGCTTCAGGCTCTGATGGCACAAAATGTAAACCACTCGTGTCTTGTCGTCAGGACATTGTGTGAAGAACTGCCATGCCAATGAACTCCTTGGAGCAGGCCTTGGTGTGCTTGGTGCCTGGGTGCGGTGGGCAGTAACAGGCGTACTGTCTCTGTAACGGCTGGTGCGCTTTTGCACCCTGCTCCCTCTTTTGTTGTGCTGTAGCTTTTGTGCGACCACTGCCTCTTCCTCAGAACTGCACGCCTCAGTAGCATGACCTTCAGTCCAGTCTGGGTCTAGGACTTCATCATCCTCCACATCATCTTCCACTCATTCATGACCCCTGCCCTCCTCGCCGGTCTGCACATTGCAAAAAGCCACAGCATTTGGCACCTGCGTTTCGTCATCATCAGAGACGTGTTGCGGCGGTCTTCCCATGTCCTCATCCTGCAAAAAAAGCGGTTGAGCATCAGTGCATTCAAGTTCTTCCTCTTCTGGGGCAGGGCTAGGTAGATGGACCGGGGAAACCCTGCCAACAGAGTCATCAAAAAGCATGAGACGTTCCTGCATGTTTTGGGGCTCTCACTGCTTGGCTGATTTGCAAGGGGGTGAGGTGGAAGACTGATGAGCATTTGCTGCAGGTGCCAACTCTGAGCTTTCTACAGAGATTTGGGTCTAAGATACTGTGATGGAACTGGAGGCACTGTCAGCCACCCACTGTACATGTTCTGTCTTCACCATCCGTACAGCGGCATTTGGACCTAACAAATAACGCTGCAGATTCTGTCGCCTACTCGCACCAGAGGAAGGTGTTTCACTTGGAGCGGTAGTTGGCGGTGAACGGCCACGTCCTCTCCCAACAACAGGAGTTCCACCAACACCACCACGACCATGCCCACGTCCCTTATTTGATGTTCTTCTCATTATTTGCGTTCACCCACCAAGCTGAAAGATTGGTTTCTCTCCGGTGTCAATTTACCTTCCCCTAGTAGACAATTACGTTCGCTAAGGCAGTGCCCGTGTCATAAAAATACTCTGTGGACCCAGAATAATGTTTTTTGGGCCCATAATACACTGATTCTAAATTTCTATGCGGAAATGTAAAACATTTTTGGGTACGCTGTATGCACAAGTCGTTTGTGGAACAAGAACAAGTATTTTTGTAATAAAATACAGAAAATTTGTATTTCACTGCTGCAAATTGAAATTAATTATTTATATGCCGGATGCACAACAGGTTTTTTTGGCCTAAAACACGGCTTTTTTCATTAAAACCCCAAAATGCAGTTTTTAACTGCTGTACATTAACAGTAGATATTTATACTATGTATGGACACCAGATTTGGGGACCCAGAACACGGATTTGGTCACCAAAATCAACAAATGCAGTATTAGACTGTTATCAATTGGAAATAATTATTTAAACGACGGATGCACAACTGTGTTTTCGGCCTAAAACACATGTTTTTTCAATAAAACCCCAAAATGCAGTTTTTTACGGATGTAAATTTTAATTAGATATTTATACCGTGAATGTACAACTGCTTTGTGAAGCAAGAATAATGCTTTTTTCACACAAAAAAGAATAATGCACTATTTCTCAGCTGTAATGTGAAATCAGAATTTAAGCGGTGTATTTCAAGATGCCCTGTGGATCAGGATTTTTGTCAAAAAAATATACTTATGCTGTATTTCACAACAGTAGCAATGTAAAATAGGTGGTTGGAATGGGTATTTCAGACTGTTTGGTGGACCTTGAATAAGTTTTTTTTTTTCTATAAAAAACAAAGAATCACTATTTTTCTGCAGAAATATAAAATATGTCGTTGGACGGTGTATGCAGAACTGTTTTGTGGACAAGGAATACGGTTTTTCACCCAAAATTACACGTATTCTCTATTCCACCGCAGAAATGTCAAATATATATTTTGGCGGTGTAAAATAGGCTTGGTGGATCAGGATGATTTTTTAACTAAAATACACTGATGCACTATTTGATAACTGAAATTGAATATACGATTTAGTGCATAGTATACAAATGTTCACTGTGGCACCACAGATCCCAAACTAGACAAATGGACTATGTCACCCCTTAAACATACAAAAGGCAATATAGGGGACTTGAGCAGCCAGAAATTTTTTTTTTTTTCCTTCACTGAGCTATAAAATAGGATTAGGCTGATGTCCCTGAATGGCTGGCACACATGCAGTACACTGCAGTGGCTAAAATGGCCGGCGAGCACCACCTCAGTAACAGATGAATTACAAAAAAAAAGATTTCTCTGGCAGTGGCTGGGTACAGAAATGTTGGATAGCTGAAGTGCCCTCCCTCTCTATTTGTTGTATCTTGTGGATTAAAGTAGCACAGGTTTTTCTGATTTCTGCCCTACTCTGTCCCTGATCGCAGCACCAGCATCCTATCCATAAGCTCAAATAAGCAGAGTGACATGCGGCATTACGTGACTCCAGCTTATAAAGAGGCTGGGTCACATGCTGCACTCAGCCAATCACAGCCATGCCATTAGTAGGCATGGCTGTGATGGCTTCTTAGGGCAAGAAGTAAAACGCTTGCTGATTGGCTGCTGTGCAGACCTTCGGAAAGCGGGAAGAAATCGCCGAACAACGGACCCGAATCTGAACTTTTTTGAAAATGTTCGGGTTTGGGTCCGTGTCCCGAACTCCCCAAAATTTGGTACGAGCCCGAACTATACACTTCAGGTTCGCTCAACTCTAATTATTAATTAATTGTAGTGTTGATCAAGCACCAAAGTGCTCGGGTGCTCTGGTGCATGAGAAGAACACTTTGGGATGCTCAGGTGCTCTACAGAGCACCCGAGCACTATGGAAGTCAATGGGAGAACCCGAGTATTAAACCAGGCAACCCCTGCTCTGAAGAGGAAAGGGTGCCGGGTCCCACTGAAGTCTATGCAGAAGATCGCTGTACAGTGAGGGAATCCACTAGTTTGAGTCCGTAGCTCAGGAGTCCCTGCTCTGACTCCATATATAGCGATGTCCATATATGAAGTCAGTGCTTGGGGACACCCAGTGTATTTAAATCTAGCTTAGCCTCTATTTCTGAAAAGTTGAACTCAGAACCTTCTACATTAGCTATAAAGCTGAATGATAAACTGTGTCAGAACATGTTTTATGTTCTTGATTACAGTGATGCAAGCATATAGACATGTTTTTTAATGAAAAGAGCATGATCCAGTGACCTAAACGGAGATCAATATATTGTCATATAAGCAAAAGAACAAGTTAAAGCTAGTTCCCATCAGCACTATTATTTTCCTCAGGCCTCTACATAACTTTGGTGCTTGGTTCCGCCTGCCCTGCGGCATGGTTTAAACTGCGCCAACTCCCTTGCTGGTGTAGACCATTTTCCACATCATAAACCGGCATAAACAATGGTAAATGAGACCAGCTGGCCAGTCCTCTTCTCCACCTATGCCAAGTGCCCTATTTCTGCCACCTTTGCAAAGTAGTGTGAGTGGGGAAAAGCTGCAAAACCCCTTTGAGACAAAATCTGCACCTAAAATACATCCAAAAGTGTTGTATATTTCTTCATATATTTTGATAAGACTTCATACCCACACTTTCATTTATTTTCAAAAACTGAAGTTTTACTTTATATTTTCATTTACTATTAAAATGGAAAATGAAATGAATTTTGAACCAAACATCAGTGTATGAGTTCATTTGCCCATCCTTATCATGATTCCATTCCGTCAAGAGAATAGTTCCAGCTATAACTAAATGTATCTCAACTAGGAGTATTAATCATCGCCAAATATCCAGCAGTTTACAACCCCCCTCTTAAAATATCACTTTTATTTAATATCACTAAGAATTATTGCTGATAACCGCGGTCAATTAACCAAACCCCACCCTAGACTAATAAACAAACAGATACCATTATTGCCATCATCTGTATGTCATAACTGATATGACCGAGGAAGAGGTAGGTAGTTGGGTTAATCCTACTACTAACCCTATGATTCACCCTGCGTCTCTTCCTTTGCCCAGGGACGGACCCTTATGGTGGGACCTCCCACCCTTAGTCTTACCCTGTTCTAATCACATTAATTGCTTAATGTCAGTTATTAAGACACACAGATGATATCAAATGGTGTAAACGTCTCAATTAATTAAGTCCACCCAAGTCAGTGAAGGTGTCTAATTATAGTCACACTGAGTCTACTCTGAGCAATCTAATACATTCAGACCCCTAAATTCAGGGTCTGAAGAGTGGGCTTATTAAGACTTAACACCCCAATTATCAATCAGTATAATTTTTCTCATCGTGTCTCATTATGCCTTATATATTTTTAAACCTCAACGCGTTTCCCTTCAGGTTACTGAAGTTCATCAGGAGGCCAGAAGGGCATCAGTATCCCAGATTGATATAGTAAAAAATTGATACAAAGAACCTGATATAGCTCAGATGTCAAGAGGAGTTGACTTTGATAGAGTACAAATATCACGGAATACCATTTCAGCAGGCATGTGACTTGTGCCAATTCACATGGCGTTATGTCACGCTCGTGAATGTCGATATAACCTCTCCTCACATGTCATTGCTCAAAACCATGTTTCCTCCTCTGACGCCATGATTCTGTCAAGAGCCCTAATAGGACTTCCATAATTGCATATGAAATCTATACTGTACTACTGTACGCCTCCTGTTTTATATAAACACATACTGATTAGTGTTGAGCGTGAATATTTAAATTGCGAATTTTTTTTTGCAAATATCGGCACTTTGAGAATTCACAAATATTCGATTTTTTCTTTTTCCATCTGAACCCATTACCTAGTATACCTACCTGCTTCTTGCTTGTGGGCCAATGTGAGAAGGCTGCAATATTGTAGTTTGTAGTGAATTAGAATATTTTATCTTCATTATTTATGTCATGTTATGCGGCAATGTAATATTCACGTAATGCGAATATTCTAAAACACAAATATATAGCACTATATTCAATATAGTATTATATATTTGTTTTTTTAGAATATTTGTCATTTTTTTCCATCGGAAGTCATGATTCCTCCCTGCTTAAGTTGCCTTTGGGCCAATGACTTTTCACATTAAATTTAAAAAAATAAAGAATATTCTAAAATATATTCTATAGTGCTATATATTCGTGTTTTCGTATATTCGCATTACGCGAATATTACATTGTCGATTTTTCGCAATCAATAGAATAATCTTGAATACAAATATTTGTGAATATATGATGAATATTCTAACGAAAATTTGCGAAAGATCACATATTTTAATATTGCCCCTGCTGTTCATCTCTAATAGTGAGGCTTTTTCTAATGGATTTTTGGCAAATGTTGCATTCCATCTAGAGAAGGTCTCGGCTCACAGCAATTTTGACAAAGCTTCTATGGCAATTCAGGGCAGCTGCACGTCCCTGATCTGAAAGTGTCATACAGGTGTCAGGCACTGCTATACAGACATATTCCAGTGTACAAGAGCCCCAAGGGTGGGTGGTGGGTGCAGGCAGACAGCTTTGTGATAGAAGGGAAGCAGATATTTATGTTTGCCCAGTTTTCTGGTATAAATACATTGAGAATTATTGGGATCGCCAATATTGAAGCCATTGTTCAACTTTCTCCAACATTAAAGTCAGATAAAGTGGTTGAGGTTAAAGGCATTTTTTAAATTACAGTTTGTATTTAATTATTTTTTTTCCCACTTCAGTAAAAAAAAAAAAAAAAAAGTGTAAATTAGTTAGAAATCTGGAGTGTTGCACTTTTCATTCTGAAGTGCCTGCAGATGCATGCCCCCTGCCCTGGGTGGAGCAGGGGGCCCATAGTAAGTTTTGCCATGGGCCATATAAGATATGTACACTCACCTAAATAATTATTAGGAACACCTATTCTATTTCTCATAAATGCAATTATCTAGTCAACCAATCACATGGCAGTTGCTTCAATGCATTTAGGGTTGTGATCCTGGTCAAGACAATCTCCTGAACTCCAAACTGAATGTCAGAATGGGAAAGAAAGCTGATTTAAGCAATTTTGAGCGTGGTTGTTGTTGGTGTCAGACGGGCCGGTCTGAGTATTTCACAATCTGCTCAGTTACTGGGATTTTCATGCACAACCATTTCTAGGGTTTACAAAGAATGGTGTGAAAAGGGAAAAACATCCAGTATGCGACAGTCCTGTGGGCGAAAATGCCTTGTTGATGCTAGAGGTCAGAGGAGAATGGGCCGACTGATTCAAGCTGATAGAAGAGCAACGTTGACTGAAATAACCACTCGTTACAACCGAGGTATGCAGCAAAGCATTTGTGAAGCCACAACACGCACAATCTTGAGGCGGATGGGCTACAACAGCAGAAATCCCCACCGGGTACCACTCCTCTTCACTACAAATAGGAAAAAGAGGCTACAATTTGCACGAGCTCACCAAAATTGGACTGTTGAAGACTGGAAAAATGTTGCCTGGTCTGATGAGTCTTGATTTCTGTTGAGACATTCAAATGGTAGAGTCCGAATTTGGCGTAAACAGAATGAGAACATGTATCCATCATGCCTTGTTACCACTGTGCACGCTAGTGGTGGTGGTGTAATGGTGTGGGGGATGTTTTCTGGGCACAATTTAGGCCCCTTAGTGCCAATTGGGCATCGTTTAAATGCCATGGCCTACCTGAGCATTGTTTATGACCATGTCCATCCCTTCATGACCACCATGTACCCATCCTCTGATGGTTACTTCCAGCAGGATAATGCACCCTGTCACAAAGCTCGATTCATTTCAAATTGGTTTCTTGAACATGACAATGAGTTCACTGTACTAAAATGGCCCCCACAGTCACCAGATCTCAACCCAATAGAGCATCTTTGGGATGTGGTGGAACGGGAGCTTCGTGCCCTGGATGTGCATCCCTCAAATCTCCATCAACTGCAAGATGCTATCCTATCAATACGGGCCAACATTTCTAAAGAATGCTATCAGCACCTTGTTGAATCAATGCCACGTAGAATTAAGGCAATTCTGAAGGCAAAAGGGGGGTCCAACACCGCATTAGTATAGTGTTCCTAATAATTCTTTAGGTGAGTGTATATGCCTCTGCTTACGACATTAAAGAGGACCTTTCATCACTTTTAAAGATATTAACTAACAATGCTCACATGTAGAGCTGCGCCCCGGGATCTCCCTACACTTACTATTATCCCTGGGCGCAGCTCTGTTCTGCCGGTATAGGCTCCGGTCTCTGTGCTCACAAAGTTATAGTAGGCGGGAACTTGGGGGACTTGGTTATAGTAGGCGTAGCCTGCCCTTCATCTCCTTCTTCCAGGCTGTAGCGCTGGCCAATCGCAGTGCAGAGCTCATAGCCTGGGAGAAAAAAAAACTCCCAGGCTATGAGCTCTGCGCTGCGATTGGCCAGCGCTACAGCCTGGGAGAAGGAAATGAAGGGCAGGCTCCGCCCACTATAACCAAGTCCCGAAGATACCGGAGCCTATACCGGGAGAACGGAGCGGCGCCCAGGGATAATAGTAAGTGCAGGGAGATCTCTGGGCGCCGCTCTACATATGAGCAACGTTAGTTAATATCTTTAGAAGTGATGAAAGGTCCTCTTTAAGTAATATTTTGTGTTATACACCTTGCCCTCACCAAGCCAAGCTTTTAAGTGGTGTTAAGTATAAACAAAGGTCCACACTTCAGCCATAGGTGTCTTTATTCAGTCGATGCTATTTTTAGCTCTCTCAGTCCTTTATGCATAAGCTTTATTTTTCATTTTGTAGATAGATAAAGGTGAAATTAGAGTAAAATATTATCAAATTGACTTTACTAAGTAAAACATTCACAAATCTGCAATGGGAAAAGTACCATTAAAATATAACAATATTTATCCCATGTGACGAAATGGAAAATAAAATTCAAAATGGCCATTTCGCCATTTTTGTCACTTTATCTTTCCCCAAAAAAAATCGAACAAAAGTTGATTGAAAAGTCACACACAGTCCAAAATGGTATCACTGAAAAATACAGATCATCCTCACACAGGTCTAGAGACACGAATATTAAAAAGGTATAGGGGTTAAAATATGGCAATAAATAGAAAAATATATATCTTTCTTCAAAGTTTTTATTTTTTGCAGTATTAAAACACATAAATAACATCATAATACAATCATTCTGACCTGGAGAATGAAGGCAACAGGTGAATTTTACTGCACAGGGAATGCCGTAAAAAAAAAATAAAGAAAAACATAAAACTGTAAAAATTGCTTTTTTTTCTACTTTTACCCCATTTGGATTTTTTTTTTGCAGCTCCCCACTACATGATATGTAATATTAAATGGTGCCATTAGAAAGTGCAACTTGTCTTGCAAAAAAACAAGTCCTTACACGGCTATGTGAACAGAAAAATAAAAAAAGTTATGGCTCTGGGAAGGCAAGGAATGAAAAATGAAAATGGCAAATTGCAGGTTCCTCTAGGGGTTAAACATAAAAACATGATTTAAATAATATCATTGTCTAATGACATGTGGTTAATCACTTAATGATTTGCAACTTGCAGAGAATTTATTTTTTTGTTTCCTTTTCAACTGTTTCCAAAACAATAAATTAAAAGTTTATGATGATTAGCTTGACAACGCTTTGCTATGTACATTATAATAGAAACTGCAAGCCTACTGAGGCATGTTATAAAGCCAGTTAGCCAAACCGTCTTTGCATAACAAGAGTTCTTTATGTTAGCGTTACCATAGCACATAGGTTTCAATTCATCATTGTATAGTTGACTTTCAAAATTGATTCCTCTCTGAAAGTCCTGCCCAATAGATGCAAGTCATTGTTTTGTTCTTGCAGCTGAACATGTCTTGACAGTTTTCGATGTCGACCTCTTTAAATGTTACAGTACATCACACAATGTATTTTGGATGTGTGAGTTAACCACACAAATTTTCATGGCAAATGTAATCAAAAGCACACACTGAAACTGCACACGTTTTTTAAAATCCATTTTACTAGCTGAAGTTTCCAAATACTGCAACATGTGCTGGAAAGGGAAATCATATATAATTTTAGATTACTTGAGTTTAAGCTAAGCTGTATAATACACAGCTTCAAGATGTGTAATTTAATTTCTTTAATGTTTTCCAAATTTGTATGGCAATTTTAAATGGGATATCCCACAAAAATTATTACTAAGCAATGAAATTCTGGTTCACCCTGCCGTGCATTCAGAGGTAGACCAACATACTCAGTAGTTTCCCTGTTTCTTCCTCTCCCCTTAGTGCCAGAATAGTGATCTCTTAGAAAAGGAGGACATATTTCATTGTTTTATTTATGCATTCATTTATTTATACTTACTTTTAAATTCATAGAAATATGTAGCCCTAGTGCCCTCTAAATAGTGGAGAATGAGATTTAGGGGTGGAGTATTATTTACATTACATTCAGAAAGTCTTCAAACCATTCACTGTTTCACATTGTGTTATGTTGTCATGTGGCATTATGCTAAATTAAAATAAAAAAGATATATATGTATTCTCCAATCAACCTGCACTCAGAAACCTATAATGACAATATTAAAACAGAATTTTAGAAATATTAGCAAATTTACTAACATTGAAAAACTAAAATTTTGCATGGACATCAGTATTCAGACCCCTTGCTATGAGACTTGAGATTTAGCCTCCCATTTGTCTTGATCATCTTTGAGATGTTTCTACACCTTGATTGGAGTCCCCATTTGGTAAATTCTGTTGATTGGGCATGAATTGCAAAGACATACACCTGTCTATATAAGGTCTCACAGATGACAATGCATATCAGAGCAAAAACTAAGCCAAGTGGAGGAAAAAACTGTCTGTAGAGCTTAGAGAAAAAATTGGATGGAGGAACAGATTTGGAGAAGGGTACACAACATTCTGCTGCACTGAAGGATTCCAAGAGCACAGTGGTGTCCATAATTCTTAAATAGACATTTGAAAAAGCAGGAGTCTTTCTAGAGCAGACCTCCCCACCAAAGAAAGAAATTGAGGGAGAAGGGCCTTGGTAAGGGAAGTGAACAACCCAATGATCACTCTTGCTTAGAGCCAAAGATCCTGTTTACAGGTGGGAGAAACTTCCAGAAGGATAGGTATCACTGCAGTACTCCACTAATCTGGACTTTGTGGTAGAGTGGCCAGAAAGAAGCCTCTCCTTAGTAAAATACACACAAAAGCCTTTGCAATAATGCACCTAAAGGATTATCAGATTGTGAGGATCAATATTCACAGGTCTGATGAAAACAAAATTGAACTTTTTGGCTTTAATCCTAAGTGCACTGCTTATCACCTCCAATACCATGAGTGAGGCATGGTGGCAGCATCATGCTATAGGGTGTTTTTTTATCAGCTGGGACATAGAGACTGGTCAAGTTTGAGGGAAAGCTAAATGGAGCAAAGTACAGAGATATTCTTCTTGAAAACATGATTCAGAATGCTCTGGACCTCAGTCTGAATGGGCTGTAATTGCTGCCACAGATACCTCAACTAAAGGTATTTAATACTTATGTAAAATACAATATATTACATTTTTACTTTTCAATAAATAAACAAAGATTTTGAAAATTTTGTTTTCTCTTTGTCACTATGGGGTATTGACTTCAGAATGATGGGGGATTTTTTTTTTTCTTTTAATTTTAGCACAAGACTACAATATTAAAATGTGAAAAAAAGTGAAAGAGTCTGAAGACTGTCTGAAGGAATTATAACATTTGTATATTTGGGGCTATGCTGTCTGTGAGGGACTATTTTCTATACAGGGTATGAAGGGTTTAACAAGAGCTGATTATAGTGAATCCTGGGAAATATAGGTACTTGACTGACCCATATGGCGAGCTACTGCTGCCTACAGAAAGGCAAGACAGAAGTCCCCCAGATAATAGGAGTAAAAAGGAAAAAAAAAAAGGAAAAATCACACCGAAAAGCAGGGTGTGTTTGCAATTATATCATTTAAGAGCTTTTGTAACCAGATTTATTGCAATAAAACAGGCTGATCTGAAAATTGTGCGTTGGTCAGCAGAAACTATCTGTGTTGGTCCCATTCTCATCTATGCCACCATTTCAGAGAAAAATTATGTTTTAGTAGATGCAAATGAGCCTATTGGGGTGTTGCTGTTATACCTAGAGGCTCAGCTCTCTCTGCAACCGCTGTCCCCTTTCCACTTTGACAGGGACAGACTGATAAGCTTAGATAGTGAAAACATATTTACTGTCTGTCCCTGTCAAAGTGGAAAGGGGACAGCGGTTGCAGAGAGAGCTGAGCCTCTACGTTTAACAGTAATGCCCCCATTGCTCCTAGAGATTCATTTGAATATATTAAAACTTAATTTTTCTTCTAAATATGTGCACATATTATTATGAAACTAACACATTTAGCTTCTTCTGAACAGCACACATGTCTAGGGTCAGCCTGTATTTAATGAATACATTTGTGGGATAGCCCATTTAAACACTATTAATATGATAAAGCTTTCTATATCACAACCATCCATTAAGTATTGTATTTAAATAAGAAATATATATATATATATATATATATATATATATATATATATTATTTTATTTATATATTTTTTTCTCGAGGATAATTTTTATGGCTATTAATAGCACTTTGTGTCATAAACATCAAACTGTTTTCTTTGAAAGCAGGAAGGAAAGGAGAATAAATATTTTATGCCCGTAGCTTTTGAGGAACATTGTTCAGTCTTAAAACACTGCTTCTGCACGCATGTCAATCAGTGGTCTTTAACAGATGTAAAATGCATCTTGTCTCCTTGTCATTGAAAAATGTAAGGATCGCCAGATACGGTACATCTAAAATATTCATCATGTAGACAAAAGTCTGGGCTTGGGAGGAAATTGCTGAGCACTGCTGACGGCTCTTATCTTTCTTTCTTTTTTTTTTTTAGCCTCTCCACTTAAAAGCTTTCAGTACAGATAAAACTGCTGTCTACACCGTCCATTTAGTTGAAATTCTAGACTATATTATTATTAATGTTACATAAAAAAACTCAATATTTTACAATCTTTGGATTTTTTTATTTTTACTTTTATAATATTTATTTATGTTGTAGAGTAGGTGACAATAACATTTTTGACAATTTTAGACTTTAAAGGTACTGGGGGGAATTTATAATCCCCCCCAGGGCATTTTTTTGGTTCAAAGTATTTGCAAACTCTGTGTTTATAACTTTATAAAAGCCACTTTCAAGTATAGATATTAGATCTGTATATCTAATCTGTAGTTTACTTAAACCTTTAAGATGGTGGATAAACATACCGTATATAGCCAATATAATGACCAGTAGATGCAGTAACAGTGAATATCTGTGTATAGTATCTCAAAAAAGTGAGTACACCCCTTACATTTTTGTATATGTTTTGTTATATCTTTTCATGGGACAACACTGAAGATATGACACTTTGATACAATTTAAAATCAGTGTGCAGCTGTAAGATTCTCACCTGTCTCACACTCAGGTGTGACCAAAAGGGTTCCTCGTGGAGCGGCGGGGCAGGTTATGAGTGTCTTCACTGATACACCAGATCCGACCCCTTTGCAAACCAACGTGGGGATGCGTTCGTATTTGCATTGGAGGGGAAGACCATCGGGGTCTCGGGGAAAGGTTGGCCAGTCTAGTGTCAGTACGCCGCGGCCGGGCTTGTCTCCAATACCCCTTGCTGATTCCACTTCAATGTCCATGTTGGCGCACTTGCGTACGCTCGCTGAGTCTGACGTGCGTCTGCGTGTATGCTCGGGAATGGGTTTGCAAGGAGATGTGTGGTCGTGTGTACGTGCTTCTTATGCACTTCGCCGATCATTGATGGGAATAGCACCTGAGCACAAGGTCAAAGTACATTAGGGGGCAGGCATTGGTCAATGACCGGCCAAGGCCTTGTACACAGGTGTAAGGCAGTTTTATGACCTATGGGGAGTGGACATTTGGTGCCCTGGGATTTGTTAGCAGGCACATAAAAGGTGGTCTCCCCGGTCGGTCAGTGCCCACTATTATCCTTCCCTTTCCAGGTATAGGTCACAACTACTTGTGCTAGTGGCTGAAGTTTGCCTGGACTTTGTCCTTTCCAGTGGGACCCAGGATCTGGAATCCCCTGTGACGCATCCTTTCGTCTGGCAAGTGCGCACAGTGATTTAAAGCACGGATTGAGACTACTCCTGGCTTCCCCTCCCTTTCGTTTTCCTGTTATTTGTTACTGTTAATTGTTACCAGTGAAGTTTGCCTGGACTTTGTTTATTTTTTGAATAAACCCCTTGCTTCCTCTACACTAGTCTTTTACACCTTGATTCTAAAATTGGGTTGAATAAGCTATTTTTACTCTTATTGGGGTGCCCTCCTTATTTAATAGATAATCAATTCTATTACACATTGATTCTCAAATTTAGGTGAATAAGATATCTAGTTCTAGTTTTATTAGGGTGTCCCACCTTCTTTAATAGATAGGCAATTCTATTATGTCTTGATTCTCAAATTGGGGTGAATAATAATGAACAATAATTTAACTGATATTGGGGTGTCTACCTGCCTGTCACAGTAACTGTTACACTACCAGAAAGGACTACCTATGCATGGTACAATGCACAGTGATGAGACACTCTCCCTGCATGCCGGGATATAGCTGATTTAACGTGCTTTGTGACGAATGAATTCAGACCTAAGCAAATTTTGGGGAAAAATTTGGTGAAGAGTCCGAATCAAATTTTTTAAACTTTGCTCATGTTTAATGTAATCCAAACACATGTTCAGTTGAAAAAATATAACTCCTGATTATACTCTTTGTAGGAAGAGAGGGGAGCCAAGGCAGGGTCAGGGGGCTCCAATACACAGGTCCTTTAGCCAACCGGGTTTTTTGTGTAAAGTGTCAGATTAAAGTTTGCAGTAAATCTATTTAATCTAAATAGGCTTTAGTCACACAGCAATTTTATTGTGTTCTTGTGCGGCTCTGACTTCACCCACATAGCAAACGGATCCATTGAAGTAAACAGTACAATTGACATGTCAGTTCTGTTGATCAGTGACAAGAAACTCGGAGCATGTGCACCATTCTTGTTTGTTTTCCTTCATTCAAATGAACGGGTATATTATGCTGTTATGGCTGACAAAACAGGCAGTAACGAATAAAAAGAAGGCAGAGCCCAAAGTTTTGTCTCAAATTGATCCATAGTGGTAAAACGTTGAATACCGTTTTCAGCTATACCCTTGATGGAAAACCCAGCAAAGATCAGAAATAAGGTGTAAACTGAATCAAAAAAAAACCTGAAAGATGTTTCTCTGCAAATATATACAAAACAATGTTTCTCTGCATATATACACAAAAGTGTGCTGATTCTTCCTTCTGACCTCTCACCCAGCCTAGGAATATTGTGAAGGAAATGAGTGGCTGTGCTGGGAGTAAACAAGCCTCTGCCTTAGGCCCAGCCGCCATTACTTTAACCCAGTGTGCTGTTAGGAAGATATAACGTGTCTACCCGTGTTTACTAGTCCACGTATCGGTTGTTGCGCAGTGCACACCTGATTTTGTCCGCCACTTGGTTGTGCAGGGAAGGGATGGCTCATCTGGAAAAGTAGTGGTGGCTGGGAAACACGTACTGTGGGACAGCCACCGCCATAAGGTTTTTAAAAGTCTCCGTCTCAACCAGACGGAATGACAGCATTTCAAAGGCCAGGAATTTTAAAATGCTTGCATTCAGGGCCATGGATCGCGGTTGGGTAGAGGGGTACTTCCTCTTTCTCTCCAGTGTTTGGGGGATGGACAGCTAAACACTTCCATGGGACCTTGTGGAAATACTTGGTGACGGTGACGGATGTGGTGGCGTTGCTGCCACATCCTCTGTTTGCTGGGTGGCAGGTACCACTGTCACTCCAGAGGGGCAGGAAGAGGCCGAGACTGCAGCAGAAGAGGGAGCAGGAGGAGCCTGAGACTTTTCTTGGATTTGAGGTGTTTACTCCACGCAGCTCGTGCTTTGCTTTTAGATGCCTGATCATGCAGGTTGTGCTCAGGTTTAGTATGTTTATGCCTCACTTCAGGCTCTGATTGCACAGCATGCAAACCACTAGTGTCCTGTCATCAGCACATTGTCTGAAGAACTGCCACGCCATGAAACTCCTTAGAGCTGGCTTTGTTGTGCACGGTCCCTGGGAACGGAGGACAGTAGCCGGTGTACTGCCTAGGGGACGGCGCTCTGCTTTTGCACCTTGCTCCCTCTTTTGCTCTGCTGGTGGCTCTGTGCGACCACCACCTCCTCTGAACTGCACATGTCACTCACATGACCTTGATTCCATGTGGGGTCTAGGACCTCATCATCTTCCACATCATCTTCCACCCACTCTTCACCCCTGCCCTCCTTGTCCGTCTGCACACTGCAGAAAGGTGCAGAAGTTGGCACCTGGGTTTCATCATCAGAGACGTGCTGCGGTGCTCCTCCCATGTCCACATCCTAAAACATAAGTGGTGGGGCATCGGTGCACTCAATCTCTTCCACCTCTGGGGCAGGGCTATGTAGATGGCCCATGCAAACCCTGCCAGCAGAGTCATCAAAAAGCATAAGAGATTGTTGCATGACTTGGGGCACTGTCAGCCACCCAATCTACTATCACCTGTACGTGTTCTGGCCTCAACATTCGTAGAGCGGCATTCGGGCCTACAAAACAACGCTGAACGTTCTATCGCCTTTGCTCAACTGAGGAAGGTGTTTCATTTATGCTTGTAGCTGGCACAGATCGACCATGTCCTCTCCCTGAAAAATGAACTGCACCACCACCACAACCAGGGTCACATCCCTTATTTGACCTTCTCCTCATTCTTTGCGTTCACCCACTAAACTAACAGAAATATTTACAAAATTTATTTTCCAGTCAGGTATGCAGTGCAGGGGTACTTTGAAAGAAAAAAGGGGTATAGATCACCCAACAATCTAAACGCCGGCAAATTTACAGAATATATTTCCCAGTTAGGTGTACAGTGTAGGGGTAGTTTGAAAGATAAAAGGGGTACAGATCACCCAACAATCTAAAACCCGCCAGATTTACAGAATATATTTCCCAGTCAGGTATGCAGTGCAGGGGTAGTTTGAAAGAAAAAAGGGGTACAGATCACCCAGCAATCTAAACGCCGCTAAATTTACAGAATATATTTCTCAGTCAGGTATGCAGTGTGGGGGTAGTTTGAAAGAAAAAAGGGGAACAGATCACCCAGCAATCTAAACGCTGTCGAATTTACAGGATATATTTCCCTGTCAGGTATGCAGTGCAGCAGGAACACCCCTCCAAGCCACTTGTGAATGACAGGCATGATAACCGTGGAAATGTCCACCCACAATCTAATTTCTATCAGAAATGCAGTGCAGGCTGCAAAGGTATTTTATGGCAAAAAAGTGATTTTTTCAATCAGAATGTCACAGTTGTATTTACTGATTATATTTCACTATCAGAAATGCAGAGCAGGCTGCAAACATACTTTTTAGCAAAAGAAAAATGTATTTGTCCCCCCAGAATCAGATGGATTTACTAAATTGATTACACTGTCACATATGCAGCACAGGGATACTTTACAGAAAAAAATGTGAATATGTCACCCCCTGGGTCCCTGAACTCACAGACGGATTACCATTATTATTTTTCCTTCCCCTGGCACATATGCAGTGCAGGTGCACTTAAAATTTGGGTATATGTCGCCCACTGAACTACAAGAACAGGATTAAATTATTGTCCCTGACACACTGCACTTGCACAAAATGGCCGATGACGCCCAACTAACTAAAACGTATTTTTCTGTGTCACTGGGTTCAGGGCAGGGTACAAAAATGTTGCATTGCACCCAAAAAATTTTTTGCTGTAGATGGCAGACTTAACACCAACTCTAATATCAGATTCTTTACTAATCTCTTCCTCACAGCAGCAGCATCCTATCCCTACACTAGTAAGAGCTGACGTGACATGTGGCGCTACGTGACTCCTGCTTATATAGAGGCTGGGTCACATGCTGTACTGGGCAATCGCAGCCATGTCATTAGTAGGCATGGCAGTGATGGCATCTAAGGGCACACATCTTAAACAAACTGTATTAAACGGCCGAACATTAAACTCAAACCCGAACTTTTTACGGAAAAGTTCGGGTTCGGGTCAAGGCACAAAAAAAACCTAAAGTCCGGTACGAACGCTTAACACTACTGCCAACTTCAGACTTTGTCATTCTGCCACTTGGTGGCCTTCTCTTGCTGCTGCTACTGCTGCTGCCACCACCTCCAGACTCTGTCATTGTGCCACTCAGTGGCTCCTCATACTGCTGCCAACTCCAGACTCTCATTGTGCCACTAGGTGGCCTCCTCATACTGCTGCAACCTCCAGACTATGTCATTGTGCCACTCGGTGGCCTTCTCCAGATGGTGCTACTGCTGTTGCCGCCACCTCCAGTCTCTGTCATTGATCCACATGGTGGCCTTCTCCTGATGCTGCTACTGCTGCTGCCACCACCTCCAGACTCTGTCATTGTACCGCTCTGTGGCCTCCTAATGCTTCTGCCACCTCCACACTGTCATTGTGCCACACAGTGTCCTCCTCCTGATGCTGCCTCCACCTCCAAACTCTTTCATTGGCCATTCTGTGGTTTCCTCATGCTGATTCCACCTCACCATTATCACATAGGGCCATTCTGTGGTGGGCCACTATTTTGACTTTTAGCCTGGCTGACATCATCATTTATTTGACCTTTTTTCTGATCTGTCAGAAGGAAGGAAAAATGAGACGCACAATGGATCCTGTCTGTGAAGCAGCTGTAAGGCCTGTGTGGTCCCATCAGAATTGGCTTCTGATTTGGTAGCCAAAAGCAGGAGTGGGTACAAAACACAGAAGACATGCAAATATTCCATTCATGTGTCATCTCTGTTTTAGATACACTCCTCCTTTATTTGGCATTGGCAATACTGATGGATTATTGAGAGAATGATGACCGAGTGAAGGCTGATGCTCCACAGACAATATCCGTTTTTTGCGGGTTATCGTTCTGTGGATCAGAGGAAGGGCAAATTAATCAGTGACATCAACACAAACTTACTGCTGACACCCTCTCCACCCTGTCGGTGGACTTTACTTGTATAAGGTGTAAAAGGAGTGTGCTACTTCTTGACTCTAACATCGACCAACGGGTGGTAATGTCACACATTAGCCTATGTTGGGGGACACCGTTCTGCTGCTGCAGCTCAAGGAGGGTGTGATTGGCGGCGTATGAGTGGCTGAAGTGCATTCAAAGTTTCCTGGCCATTTTTAGGATGACTTGCAGATGGGTGGAAGACTTCAGGAACCGTTTAACAACCAGATTGAACACGTGCGCCATGTAGGGTGCATGACTCAGCCATCCTTGACGCAGTGCTGACACCATGTTCTTTCCATTGTCGGTCACCATGGTTACGATTTTAAGTTTTCTTAGAGAATGCCAGGATTCGACTTCTTGATGTGACTCCGTTCGCCCAGGCAAACGAGGCGTACAGCAGCATGACTTTGCCATGCCCTGCACATGTGGTATGCTGGAGGAGCACTGTGAATTGTACATTAAGTGGAGGCAGAGTACACTGTGGTAGGTGAGAAGGCAGAGGCGGACATTGTAGCAGGACAAAAGGCATGAGAACGTGGAGGAGGAAGCAGCGTCACCTGGCCAAGTTGCTGGTTTGGCTGGGCAGGAACCACATTTACCCAGTGGGCCGTAAAGCCATCAGTTCTCTTAAAGGTGCAGAGTCCACCACTTGGAAAGGAGGGACTGCAGCACCAGCAACTTGGCCAGGAGCAGGTTGAGCTTCTGCAGCGCTGGATGTGTGCATGCATACTGTTGCCTCTTGGTAATCACTTCAGAGATCGATTGCTGACGGAATGACTTATGAGGAGTAGAAGGAGGAGGAGCAGGAGAATCAGGACCAGCAGATGATGGGAAGGACAGACAGCTCCCTTTGGCTGAGGTGGTGGAGCCTTGACTGCATGAAAGTGTGTGCCACTTGGTGATGTAGAGGTTGCTGCAGCAGGCTGGACCACCACATCGGAGACCTGGTTCTCCTAGGCCACTTTATGGTAACTCTGCATGTGTTGACGCAGGGCCTTGGTCACGCTTTACCTTCTGCCCAATGATTCGGCAAATAGCCATGTTCACCTTCTCCGGTGGCTTAACAAAAAACTGACACACCGCCGAGTAGGTGATTTTACCCCCAACACTCCGCACGGATTGACTGCTACCGCTGCTGCCTCCATGAACACCTGCATCACTACTTTCCGGGCAGTAAGGCTCCTGCGAAGCGGGTGTTCTATCATGGGCACATTTGGCTCCCGGTCTACAACTGCTGCCACCCTGCTGATTCCCGGCCACGGTACCGACTTGCTGGCTCCACCGTTGCCTCAAGCTGTCACCCTCTTCTCCCGATGATGATGAAGTCCTTTCGTCACCTGGCTCCCAAATGTGATCGGCTATATTATCATCGAGTACTGTCTGCAAGTCACTGATGTCCTCTTTAATGGTCTCTGAGCCGGGAGCCTGATGGCTCACAACTCCAGCTCCCACACCACTCTCCAAATCACTACTTGCTTGCTTACCGAAGGAAGCGGCGGGTGTCTCCTCCAGATCTTGGCTGGGCAGTAGCTTCTGACTGTCCTCTAGTAGCTAGTCTTCACCACACAATGGCAAATAATATATTTTTTTGCCACTAATACACGCCAAAAAATCTTTATAACATATAACTTGTGTTGGGCGCGAATATTTGCATCGCAAATTCTAATCACGAATATCGCAACTTCGAGAATATGTGAAGATTTAGAATATAGTGCTATATATTTGTATTTGCGAATATACTATTTTTTTTTCCCCATGATCCCTCCCTGCTTCTTCCTTGTGGGCCAATGAGAAGGCTGCAATGTCTTTGTCTGAGCTAAGCAACATCTCTAGCAATCAATAGGAAAGTTGCCTACCCCTTACTATATAAGAACCTCCCCAGCAGCCATTTCCTGCATATTTTTTATTTATTTTTTTCAGTTCTGAGAAAGACAGCAGTGTCACATTACATTAGATAGTTAGTTAGTTAGCTGATATATATAATACAGATAGTGAGTGGGAGATTGTTAGTGTAGGTTAGATCTTGATATAGTGTAGCTGATAGTTTCCAATGTTAGGTAGTGTGATAGGTTCTGCTTTTCATACATACATGCTACAGGCATAGTGCTGTGATGTCACAAGTTCACAACAATACTTAGTGCGCCAATCACTAATATGTAATCAGACATTGCTAAAATATAAAGTAGCACGTATTGCACAAAAATATGTGCATCATTAATTGCACAATCGCGAATATATCAGAGCACTCTATCTGCATATAAAGCTATTGCAATGTTCTGCCGTGCCAACCATTTTCTCCAGTCTCATGAAACTTCTAGCAGCTTGAAAAATGTAGCAATAGTGACCCCTCACCGAGCGCTGTGTATACAGATCAGGAAGCTTCCGGTCCTGGCCCGGTGGTGATGTGACCGCCGGGCTCTGGAGAGTGCAGGAGCTGTCGGGTCTTTCACAGACCTTGATCAGCCCTGCACTGAGGCTGTATAGCGTTGTACTCTGCTTTACAGCCTCTCTAGGTGCTGTATTTCCCCTTTAACTGGGGCTACTATGTCAGCCGCAGTTACAGGAGAAATCAATAGTGGAAAAAAAAAAGTGATGTTAAATGTCTCCAAGAGGTCTTGTATGAACTTATGGGGGATGCAAAGTGCAAAAAAAAAATAATAAAAAAATAAAGTGTTTTATAAAAAAAGAAAAGTTTCACATTAAAAAAAAATTCCCCAATTATTAATAAAAAAAAAGCTAAAAATAGAAAAAATAAAAATAGACATATTTGGTATTGCCAAGTCCGTGACGGCCGGCTCTATAAATATATCACATGATCCAACTTGTCCGATAAATACCATAAAAAAAATTATAACAATAGAAACGGTGTCAAAAAAATACATTTTTGTCACCTTACATCACAAAAAGTGCAACACCAAATGATCAAAAAGGCATATGTCCCACAAAATGATAACAATAAAACCCACCTCATCCCACAAAAAATGAGCCCTCTACATAAGAAAATTGCTTAAAAATAAAAAAATATATATAGCTCTCAGAACATGGAGACATTAAAACATAATTTTTTTGTTTAAAAAATGCTATTATTGTGTTAAAGTGAAATAAATAAAAAAGTATTGCCGCATCTGTTACAACCTGCTCTATAAAAATATCATATGACCTAAACCCTTAGGTGAACACCATAAAATAAAAAATAAAAACAGTGCCAAAAAAGCAATTTTTTATCACCTAATATCACATAAAGTGCTACACCAAGCGATCAAAAAGGCGTATGCCACCCAAAATAGTACTAATCAAACTCTTACCTCAACCTGCAAAAAATGAGACCCTAACTAAGACAATCAGTCAAAAAATAAAAAAGCTATGGCTCTCAGACTATGGACACACTGAAACATCATTTTTATGATTTAAAAAATTCTATTATTGTGTAAAACTTAAATAAATGAGAAAAAGTATACATATTAGGTATTGCCACGTCCGTACCGATCTGCTCTATAAAAATGTCACATGACCTAACCCCTTGTCACGATGGGGAGTGAAGGAAACCCCCCACCGTACAATGTCTGCTAGGCCGGATAGCAGGGAACAGGGAGCTGAAAACCTCCTGATGCGTCCCTATATAGCCCTGGTCTCCTAGCTATATGGGCCGACCAAGATGGTAGGAGGACCCATACAGTACCTCAGGAATCTAGAGCCCTACAATCCCTACATCTCCCTAGAACAGTGAGAGGGCAGAGACCACACGCTCATCCTATAACACGGATGAGCAGGCGTCTCCAGAGGCCCAGTGGCAGCCGAGGATCAGGCAGTGTGCAAGCCTGCATGCCAGATAAGTAAACAGAGCAAACCAACAATCCAGAATAATGACACTTACCAGCAGAGACATCAGCCAATACCAGAACCTCCTGGACCCCCAAGCAGACACAAGATGCATGGTGGCTCCAGGCAGGGCAGCACACTGTCTTGCTTTGCTTAACCACCACCGGGAAAGCAATACCCTTCCAGGGGAGACATATCACCAAACAGTCCAAACATCTCTCCACTCACACCCACACCAAAACCGAACACACAAGGTGGGGAAGGGAGTAAGGAGGAACAAACAAGGGACCATGCAGACAGCGCCAAAGGAACTTGTATAACAACTAAGGGTGGCTCACACAGACAATACAATACAATCAGCCAGGGAGCAGAGCTCCTACACAGACTGACATACAAAACCAAACTGACCTCAGGCTCCACCAAACCAACATATAAAGAGACCTGAGGCCACACCCATCACTCCAAGCAAACACTGCTAAATCCTGTGAACACCAAACAGGGGAAGTGCACACATGCATACACACATTGCCACAGGCAACCGCATGTGTTGACAGCAAGACACCTAGCACCAAGCTTAGGCTGCAACACTGCCAACAACACAAGGGGAAAGTGCACAACCAAGAATGTGTCACGCATGCAACACCACATGTTGCCAGCAGGAACCGCACGTGGGGCGACCAGGTATAAACCCACATATGCGGCAACCAGAAACAACAGCATGCCTGGAGATCAAGTCACGGCAGAACCACAGATTGTGACACCCCTCAGGTGAACTGTAAAAATAAATAAACACTGTGCTAAAACAACAAATTTTTTTTGTCACCTTGCCGCATAAAGTGTTATAATGAATGATCAAAAAATCATATGTATCCAAACATGGTACCAATAAAAACATCAACTCTTCCTGCATAAAACAAGCCCCTGCACAAGACAATCGGCAGAAAATAAATAAATAAATATGGCGTTCAGAAAATGGAGACACATTTTTTTTTTCAAAAAAGCTTTATTATGTAAAACTGAAACAAAAAACTAAGAAAGTAGACATATTTGATATCATTGCGTCCGTAACAACCTGCTCTATAAAATAGCACTTGATCTACCATGTCAGATGAATGTTGTAAAAAATAAAAACGGTTCCAAATCAGCCATTTCTTTGGTTACCTTGCCTCTCAAAAAACTTAATATAGAGCAATTAAAAATCATATGTACCTCAACATAGTACCAATAAAACTGTCATCCCCTAGTTTCCGAAATGGGATCACTTTTTGGGGGAGTTTATACTGTAAGGGTGCATCAGGGGGGCTTCAAAAGGGACATGGCATCTAAAAACCAGTCCAGCTAAATCTGCCTTCCAAAAACCATACGGCGCTCCATTTCTTCTACACCCCGCCGTGTGCCCTTACATCAGTTTATGACTATATGTGGGGTGTTTATACAGAACCAGGGTAATAAATATTATGTTTTCTTTGTCTGTGAATCCTCGATGTGTTAAAGAAAAAAATGATTAACATGGAAAATCTGGCAAGTGAAATTTAGAAATGTAATCTCAATTTTCTTTTAATTCTTATGGAACACCTAAAGTGTTAACAAAGTTTGTAAAATCTGTTTTGAGTAACTTGAGCGGTGTAGTTTTTACAATGGGGTAATTGATGGGGGGTTTCTACTACGTAAGTCCCACAAAGTGACTACAGACCTGAACTGGTCTTTAACCCCTTAAGGACCCAGCCTTAAGGAGCCGTCCATTTTTTGCAAATCTGACCAGTGTCACTTTATGTGGTGATAACTTTAAAACGCTTTTACTTATCCAGGCCATTTTGAGAGTGTTTTTTTCGTCACATATGGTTCTTCATGACACTGGTAAAACGGAATTAAATACCAAATTTACGAAACATTTAGAAAAATTGGCAATTTTCCAAGTTTTAATTTCTCTATAATACATCTGAATACTGCCAAAAAAGTTATTAATTTACATTCCCCATATGTCTACTTCATGTTTGGATCATTTTGGGAATGCCGTTTATTTTTGAGGTACGTTACAAGTAGTGTTGAGCGAACAGTTCGAGCATAGTTCGGGTTTGTGCCGAATTTTGGGGTGTACGGGACACGGACCCAGACCCGAACATTTTCAAAAAAGTTCGGGTTCGGGTCCATTGTTCGGCGATTTCTTCCCGCTTTCTGAAGGGCTGCACAGCAGCCAATCAGCTAGCGTTTTACTTCTTGCCCTAAGAAGCCATCACAGCCATGCCTACTAATGGCATGGCTGTGATTGGCCAAGTGCAGCATGTGACCCAGCCTCTATTTAAGCTGGAGTCACGTAGCGCCGCACGTCACACTGCTCTGATTAATGTAGGGAGAGGACGCAGCTTCTGTGAGGGCGAGATTAGGCAGGGAAAAGTCAGCAACAGCACCTAATGAACTGATCGATCTACAGCTGTGAATGATTCAACTTCTGCTAGTTAATTGCTCACTAGTTTTTAGGCTGCACAGAGCGTTTTTCTGCCACTTTTTTCTAGGGTGATCGGCGGCCATTTTGTGACTTGTGGTGCACCAGAACAAGCTGCCACCAAGTCCATCAATCCATCAAAGCTAGTTTTTTTTTTTTTTGCTATATCCTACATCAGGGGCTTGGCTGTGCTTATTGTCACCCCTAGAAACTCAGGATAGCAATTTCTATATTTTATTAAGGGGTTAAATACAATTGCCAAAATACCAATCCCCTAAATCTGGTGTTCCAGCTTTGGCTAGCCAAGTGTAATACTGTCTGGCAAAGGATAGATTATTTTCTGTGGTGAAATTCAATTGCCAAAATAGAAATCCCGTAAATCTGGTTTCCCAGCGGTGGCTGGCAAAGTATAATAGTGTCCGCCAAAACATATATTTTGTTCTGGGGTAAAATTATTTTGCCAAAATAGCAATACCCTGATTCAGGTGTCCCAGCACTGGCTGGCAAAGTATAATAGTGTCCGCCAAAACATATATTTTGTTCTGGGGTGAAATTCAATTGCCAAAATAGCAATACCCTGAATCTGGTGTCCCAGCACTGGCTGGCAAAGTATAATAGTGTCTGCCAAAACATATATTTTGTTCTGGGGTGAAATTCAATTGCCAACATAGCAATACCCTGAATCTGGTGTCCCAGCAATGGCTGGCAAAGTATAGTAGTGTCCGCCAAAACATATATTTTGTTCTGGGGTAAAATTCTTTTGCCAAAATAGCAATACCCTGATTCTGGTGTCCCAGCACTGGCTGGCAAAGTATAATAGTGTCCGCCAAAACATATATTTTGTTCTGGGGTGAAATTCAATTGCCAACATAGCAATACCCTGAATCTTGTGTCCCAGCACTGGCTGGCAAAGTATAATAGTGTCCGCCAAAACATATATTTTGTTCTGGGGTGAAATTCAATTGCCAAAATAGAAATACCCTGAATCTGGTGTCCCAGCACTGGCTGGAAAAGTATAATAGTGTCCGCCAAAACATATATTTTGTTCTGGGGTAAAATTATTTTGCCAAAATAGCAATACCCTGAATCTGGTGTCCCAGCACTGGCTGGCAAAGTATAATAGTGTCCGCCAAAACATATATTTTGTTCTGGGGTAAAATTCACTTGCCAAAATAGCAATACCCTGAATCTGGTGTCCCAGCACTGACTGGCAAAGTATATTAGTGTCCGCCAAAACATATATTGTGTTCTGGGGTGAAATTCAATTGCCAAAATAGCAAAACCCTGAATCTGGTGTTCCAGCAGTTGCAGGCCTAGTTTAAATCTGCCTGTAACAGAGTTTATTTTGTTCAAGGGGGGGGGAATTAAATTGCCAAAATAGCAATAGCCGGAATCTGGTGTCCCAGCACTGGCTGGCAAAGTATAATAGTGTCCCCCAAAATATATATTTTGCTCTGGGGTAAAATTCACTTGCCAATATAGCAATACCCTGAATCTGGTGTCCCAGCACTGGCTGGCAAAGTATAATAGTGTCCGCCAAAACATATATTTTGTTCTGGGGTGAAATTCAATTGCCAAAATAGCAATACCCTGAATCTGGTGCTCTAGCAGTTGCAGGCCAAGTGTTAATCTGTCTGTAAAAGGGTATATTTTGTTCTGGGGTGAAATTCAATTGCCAAAACAGCAATACCCTGAATCTGGTGTCCCAGCACTGGCTGGCAAAGTATAATAGTGTCCGCCAAAACATATATTTTGTTCTGGGGTGAAATTCAATTGCCAAAATAGCAATAACCTGAATCTGGTGTCCCAGCTGTTGCAGGCCAAGATTCATAGTGTCCGCCAAAACATATATTTTGTTCTGGGGTAAATTCACTTGCCAATATAGCAATACCCTGAATCTGGTTTTTCAGCTGTTGCAGGCCAAGCGTTAATCTGTCCGTAAAAGGGTATATTACACTCAAGGTGTATATACAAGTGCTGAGAGGGTCATCCTCAAAAACTTCACACTCTACCGTGCATCTCCCATTGTATTTCTGTCTGTTAAAGGGTATATTACACAAAGTGTTAAAATACAACTGCTGAAGGCATAATCTTACATATTTTTTCACACACTACTGTGCATCTCCAAGTGTAAATCTGTCCATAAAAGTATACCTTTCATCCAGGGCCTAAATACTAGCCCCAACAGAGATTTTCCCCTAAATCAGTGGTTACTGCTGTGCCTAGGTGAGTGTAATACGCTACATAAATAAATAGGCAGATAGTGTTAGGTGCCTGTAAAAAAAAGGCCTGAATTGAAATCAATACATTGGGCCAAATATTTTTCTTATTATTGTGGTGCTTGGTGAACGGTAACAACGAGGAAAATATCTAGTAATGGACGCGGACGCGGTCGTGGTGGTGTTAGTGAACCCTCTGGTGCAGGGAGAGGACGTTGCCATTCTACCACAGCCACTGTCTCTTATGCTGTTTAAAGACTCTGCTGGCAGTGTTTCCAAAGGGAATCCATGAAGCCCTCCCCCAGTGGTGGAAGACATAGAATGTACTGATGCACAACCACTGATGTTTTCCTGATGATGAGGACATGGGAATATCACCTCATCGGAGTCCGCAAGTCTCTGATGATGACGAAACACAGGTGCCAACTGCTGCGCCTTTTTGCAGTGTGCAGACCGAACAGAAGGTCAGGGAGGAAGACTGTGTGGAAGACGATGCAGGGGACGATGAGGTCCTAGACCCCACATGGAATGAAGGTCGTGCCACTGACTTTCATAGCTCAGAGGAAGAGGCAGTGGTGAGACCAAGCCAACAGCGTAGCAAAAGAGGGAGCAGGGGGCAAAAGCAGAACAGCCGCTGCCAAGAGAGTTCGCCTGCTTTTGGCCACCGCCACCAGGGACCGAGCACCCCAAAGGCAGCTTCAAGGAGTTTCCTGGCATGGCACTTCTTTAAACAATGTGCTGACGACAAGACCCGAGTGGTTTGCACGCTGTTCCATCAGAGCCTGAAGCGAGGCATTAACGTTCTGAACCTTAGCAAAACCTGCATGACCAGGCATCTACATGCAAAGCATGAACTGCAGTGGAGTAAACACCTTAAAAGCAAGGAACTCACTCTGGCTCCCCCTGCTCCCTCTTCTGCTGCTGCCTCGGCCTCTTCCTCCGCCTTGGGAGGAATGTTGGCACCTGCCGCCCACCAAACAGAGGATGTGCCACCGCCAACACCACCTGCGTCACCAAGCTTCTCCACCATGTCACACGGCAGCGTTCAGCTCTCCATCTCACAAACCTTGGAGAGAAAGCCTAAATTCCCACCTAGCCACCCTCGAGCCCTGGGCCTGAATGCCAGCATTTCTAAACTACTGACCTTTGAAATGCTGTCATTCAGGCTGGAGGACACAAACAGCTTCAAACAGCTGATGTCCATGGCTGTCCCACAGTATGTTCTTCCCAGCCGCCACTACTTCTCCAATACAGCCGTGCCTTCCCTGCACAACCTAGTATCCGATAAAATCAAGTGTGCACTGCGCAACGCCATCTGTGGCAAGGTCCACCTAACCACAGATACGTGGACCAGAAAGCACGGCCAGGGATGCTATATCTCCCTAACTGCACACTGGGGAAATGTAATGACGGCTGGGTCCCAGGCGGAGAGTTCCTTGACGCACGTCCTTTCGCCGCCAGGGCATCATTCGCAGGGCATCATTCTTTGCCTCCTTTAGCCTCCTCCTCCTACTCGGCTTCCTCCTCCTCTGCTTCCACCAGCTTATCCAGTCAGCCACATACCTTCACCACCAACTTCAGCACAGCCCGGGGTAAACTTCAGCAGGCCATTCTGAAACTCATATGTTTGGGGGACAGGCTGCACACCACGCAGGAGTTGTGGCGTGGTATTGAACAACAGACCGACGAGTGATTTCTGCCGGTGGGCCTCAAGCCCGGCCTGGTGGTGTGCGATAATGGGCGAAATCTCGTCGCAGCTCTGGGACTAGCCGGTTTGACGCACATCCCCTGCCTGGCACATGTGATGAATTTGGTGGTGCAGAAGTTCATTCACAACTACCCCGACATGTCAGAGCTGCTGCATAAAGTGCGGGCCGTCTGTGCGCGCTTCCGGGGGTTCACATCCTGCCGCTGCTCGCCTGTCTGCGCTGCAGCGCAACTTCGGACTTCCCGATCACCGCCTCATATGCGACGTGACCACCAGGTGGAACTCCACCTTGCACATGCTGGAGAGACTGTGCGAGCAGCAGCAGGCCATAGTGGAGTTTCAGCTGCAGCACGCACGCGTCAGTCGTACTGCGGAACAGCACCACTTCACCACCAATGATTGGGCCTCCATCCTGTGTGCCCTGTTGCGCTGTTTCGAGTACTCCACCAACATGGCTAGTGGCGATGACACCGTTATCAGCGTTACAATACCACTTCTATGTCTCCTTGAGAAAAGCGGAGGTGGCCCAGGAGGAGGAGTAGGAGAATGAGGGGTAATTTTTTTCACTTTCAGGCCAGTCTGTTAGAAGTGGCTTAGAGGGAGGTTTTTTGCAAAAGCAGAGGCCAGGTACAAATGTGGCCAGCCAGGGCCCACTACTGGAGGACGAGGAGGATGAGGAGGAGGTGGAGAAGGATGAGGATGAAGCAGGTTCACAGCGGGGTGGCACCCGACACAGCTCAGGCCCATCACTGGTGGGTGGCTGGGGGGATACGGAGGACGATGACAATACGCCTCCCACAGAGGACAGCTTGTCCTTACCTCTGGGGAGCCTGGCACACATGAGCGACTACATGCTGCAGTGCCTGCGCAATGACAGCAGAGTTACCCACATCTTAACGTGTGCGGACTACTGAGTTGCCACCCTGCTGGATCCCTGGTACAAAGACAATGGGCCCACCTTACTTCCTGCACTGGAGCGTGATAGGAAGATACGCGAGTACAAGCGCACGCCAGTAGACGCGCTCCTGAGAGCATTCCCAAATGTCACAGGGGAACAGGTGGAAGCCCAAGGGGAAGGCAGAGGAGGAGCAAGAGGCCTCCAACGCAGCAGTGTCACGGCCAGCTCCTCTGAGGGCAGGGTTAGCATGGCAGATATTTGGAAAAGTTTTGTCTCCATGCCACAGCTAACTGCACCACCACCTGATACGGAACGTGTTCGCAGGAGGCAGCATTTCACTAACATGGTTGAACAGTGGTTGAACATGGTCTGCAGACCCTTCCACGTACTGACTGATGGTTCGGCCACATTCAACTTCTGGGTCTCCAAATTGTCCACGTGGCCAGAGTTAGCATTTTATGCCAAGGAGGTGCTGGCCTGCCCGGTGGCCAGCATTTTGTCTGAACGTGTATTAAGCACGGTAGGGGGCGTCATTACTGATAAACGCAGCCGCCTGTCCACAGCCAACGTGGACAAGATGACGTTCATAAAAATGAACCAGGCATGGATCCCACAGGACCTGTCCCTCCCTTGTTCCCTTGTGCAGAATAGACATTTATAACTGCCTCCCCCTCAACCATGTATTCTTGCACTCCGGGGCAATTCCTAATTGAATCCTCATTTTTTTAACTTTACCATGATCTTGCGGTGCAACCCAAAGATGAATGAACCTCTCCTCAATCTGGGTGCCTGGGCCTAAACAACTGAAAGTGGCCTGTTACAATGGTGGGTGACATGACTGGAACCTCTGCCATGTGACCTCTCTCCTCTGTCTGGGTGCCGTGGGCTAAATATCTGGAAGTGGCCTTCTCCAGTGGTGGGTGATATGACGCCTTATTCCTTGCTGTGGAACCTCTCTCCTCTGTTTGGGTTCTGGGGCCTAAATAACTGAAATTGGCCTTCTCCAGTGGTGGGTGATATGACGCCTTATTCCTTGCTGTGGGACCTCTCTCCTCTGTCTGGGTGCTGGGGCCTAAATATCTGGAAGTGGCCTTCTCCAGTGTTGGGTGATTTGACCCCTTATTCCTTTCTGTGGGACCTCTCTCCTCTGTCTGGGTGCTGGGGCCTAAATATCTGGAAGTGGCCTTCTCCAGTGGTGGGTGATATGACGCATGATTCTCTGCTATGGGACCTCTCTCCAATTGATATTGGTTAATTTTTATTTATTTTATTTTAATTCATTTCCCTATCCACATTTTTTGCAGGGCATTTACTTACCTTTTGCTGCCTTTTTGCAGCCCTCTAGCCCTTTCCTGGACTATTTTACATCCTATTTAGTGCCCAAAAGTTTGGGTCCCCATTGAGTTCGGGTCCCCGCTTGGTTCGGGATAAAGTTCGGGTCGAGTTCGGATCCCGAACCCGAACATTTTCGGGAAGTTCGGTCGAACTTCTCGAACCTGAACATCCAGGTGTTCGCTCATCTGTAGTTACAAGGCTTAGAAGTTTAGAAGCAAATATTGGAAAAAAATGTTTAGGTACCAGTTCAGGTTTGAAGTCACTTTGTGTGGCTTACATAATAGAAACAACCCAAAAATGACCCCATTCTAGAAACTAAACCCCTCAAGGTATTTAAAACTGATTTTACAAACGTTGTTTACTCTTTAGGTGCTCCACAAGAGTTATTGGCAAATGGAGATAAAATGTCATAATTTCATTTTTTTACCAATTTTTCCATTTTAATCAATTTTTTTCACTAACAAAGCAAGGGTTAACAGCCAAACAAGACTGTATCTTTATTGCCCTGACTCTGCAGTTTACAGAAACACCCCATATGTGGTCGTAAACTACTGTTTGGCCACACGGCGGGGCGTAGAGGGAAAGGAGTGCCGTGTGGTTTTTGGAAGGCTGATTTTTATGGACCGGTTTATTTACACCGTGTCCTATTGCAAGCCCCCTGATGCCCCCCCGGAGTAGAAACTCCCTAAAAATGACCCCATTTTGGAAACTACACCCCTCAAGATCTTTAAAACTGACACTTTAAGTGCTCCACAAGAGTTATCGGCAAATGGAGATGAAATTTTGAATTTCATTTTTTTGCCAATTTTTTCATTTTAACCCATTTTTTCCAGTAAAAAAGCACTGGTTAACAGCCAAACAAGACTGTTTCTTTATTGCCCTGACTCTGCCGTTTTCAGAACCACCCCGTTTGTGGCCGTAAACAACTGTACGGCCACTCCGCGGGGCGTAGAGGGAAAGGATTGCCATGTGGTTTTTGGAAGGCTGATTTTTATTTGGGACAATTTTTAGGGTACATATTATTTTTGGTTGCTCTATATTACATTTTTGTGAGGTAAGGTTAACAAAAATTGAAATTCTGAAACTTCATCTCCATTTGCCATTAACTTTTGTGGAGCACCTAAAGGGATAACAACATTTGTAAGATCAGTTTTGAATACCTTGAGGGGTGTAGTTTCTTAGGTGGGGTCACTTTTAGGGAGTTTCTACTCTAGGGGTGCATCAGGGGGGCTTTAAAAGGGACATGTGTCAATAAAAAAGACCATCAAAATCGGCCTTCCAGAAACCATGTTGGCCCTTTCCTTTTGCGCCCTCCCTTTTAGTGATACAGCAGTTTACGACCACAAATGTGGCATTTATGTAAACTGCAGTATCAGGGGAATAAATATTAAAGTTTTGTTGTGCTGTTAACCCTTTCTTTTTTACCGGAAAATATTGAAGTGGAAAAGTTTTGTTTCTGGACCTTGATAATCTGGGGGGTTAGGTCATGGGGTATTTTTTACCAAGGAGTTTATTACGGACGCGGCAATACCTAATAAGTCTACTTTTTTACAATTATTTAGGTTTTAGACTATATTATCTTTTTTGATACAAAAAATAAATTTTTTGTATCTCTATAGTCTTAGAGTCATTTTTTTTTAGTTTTTTTTCCGATTGTATTAGCTAGGGGCTCATTTTTTGCGGGATGAGGGGATGGTTTTAATGGCACTATTTTGGGGGCTATATGACTTTTTGATGGCTTGCTGTTACACTTTTTTATGTAAGGTGAGAAAAAAATTTTTTTGCACAGTTTTTTTTTTTTTTTTTTTTTTACCGTGTTAATCTGGGGGATTAGGTCATGAGGTATTTTTGCAGAGGAGATTATTACCGACGCGGCGATACCTAATATATCTACTTTTTTATTTTAGTTTTACTAAATATAATTTTTGGAATAACATTTTTTTATTTGGTGTCTCAAGTCTGAGAACCATATCTATTTTTTTTTATAGTCTGTGGCTAAATTGGGAAAGGGGATTATAAATTTAGTACTCCATGGAAGTGTGGTACTCCCTGAAGCAACCAATAATGCAGAGGCCCGGAGGATCGGGGCAAGTGTCAAACTGAGTGGTGGTGTCCTTCCTTATCCCCCTCCTGTGACACACTCTGCATTTTTTTGGGGTTCGTCCCTTCTTTCCAGTATGGGGGACCACACCTGGAAAGTGTTGGCCAGGGACGATCCGGGCACCTCCAGTTCCCGAGGTACTCCCCCCTGCTCTTTCCCGGTCAGAAAAGATCAGGGTCTTGAGGAATGCCTCATAGAACTGAAGGCATGTCCCTGTGTTGCTAGCGCTCTGGAACAGTACAAAAGAGTTGTACATGGCAACCTGCACCAAGTAGACTGCAACTTTTTTGTACCATGTTCGGGTTTTGCGCATGGCTTTATATGGCTTGAGGACTTGATCAGATAGATCAACTCCTCCCATATACCAATTGTAGTCGACGATACAATCGGGCTTGAGGACTGTTGCCATGGTACCCCACACAGGGACAGGGGAGATGCCGTTACCATGAATTGTGGTCAGCATAAGGACATCCCTCTTGTCCTTATATATGACCAGCAACAGGTTTCCACTGGTAAGGGCACGGGTATCACCCCTGGGGATAGGTACCTGGAGGGGGGATTTTTCCGCACAGTCCCACAAGCGGACGTGGATCTGGCAGTGAGGGACTTAAACAAGGGAATGCTAGTATAAAAGTTATCCACGTACAGGTGGTAACCCTTATCTAGCAGTGGGTACATAAGGTCCCACACAAGTTTCCCGCTAACACCCAGAGTGGGGGGACATTCTGGGGATTGAATACAGGAATCTCGCCCCATGTAGATACGAAACTTGTCAGTGTACCCTGAGGTACTCTCACAAAGTTTGTACAGCTTCACGCCATACCACGCCCGCTTAGGGGGAACATACTGGCAGAAAATGAGTCTCTTCTTGAAAACAATGAGAGAATCATCAACCGCGACCTCCCTTCCAGGTACGTAGGCCTCCATGAATTTGGCCCTGAAGTGATCGATGACCGGCCTGATTTTGTACAGACGGTCAATGACTTTATCACTGCGGGCAGGACATGCTGCATTATCTTCATAATTCAGGCATTTCCGGATGGCCTCAAATCTGGGATGTGTCATGGTCATACTGTAGAGTGGGGTCTGGTAGAGGATGTCCCCACTCCAGTACAGCCTGGCACTGGGTTTCTTGACTAGGCCCATGTGCAGCACGAGGCCCCAAAACGTCCTCATCTCGGCTGCACTGACCAGAGTCCAGCCACCGGGCCTAGCCAAAAAAGAAGGGTGTTGAGCAACGAAATGTTGGGCGCACAGATTCGTTTGCTCCACCATTAGATTTACCACTTGGTCACTGAAAAAAGACTAAAAAAGTCGTATTCAGTGAAGCCCACTGTGTAAATCTGGATTCCTGATTCACCAACAAAATCAGGAATTGCGGGCTCAAAGTTCTCTTGGGTACACCAGCCTGGAAACTAGTACGAGCCCCAGAGCTGCTTGTACTAGGGTGGGCCACAGGGTCCCTAGTATGGGGGTCCCCTTGATCCGCCTGGCAGCGTCTCCGCCGCCCTGGGGGCTCATCATCGCTTGATGATGAGGAGGACGCGGATGAAAAGGAATGTAAGGTCATCCTCGTCCTCACTGGGGCTCTCGGACTCTGAGGCAATCTGAGCGTATGCCTCCACGGCCGAGAACGTCCGGCAGGCCATAGGGGAGTGTGTGTGTGTGTGCACCCCTGGAGTGATCTAGGGTCACACGGCTAAGTGCTGTGGATCCCATACACCTTTGGGGTGCAAACTGAAAAAAGAAAGAAAAAAAACTTTATGAACTTTCTAAACTTTAACTTTCCCTAAACTGACCCTCACTATCCCTGCCTATACACCCCTAACTAAAAATCCTAACTGACCCTAAGGCCTCTTGCACACGAACGTGTGCACCCCGTGCCCGTGCTGCGGGCCGCAAATTGCGGCCCACAATGCTCGGGCACCGGCCGCGGGGCAGCCGCAGTGGATCGCGGACCAATTCACTTGAATGGGTCCGCGATCTGCCCGTTCCACAAAAAGATAGGACATGTTCTATCTTTTTACGGGACGGAAGTACGGAACAGAACCCGGCGGAAGCACTCCGTAGTGCTTCCGTAGTGTTCCGTTCCATTATTCCATTCCGCACCGTTCCGCATCTCCGGATTTGTGGACCCATTGGAATGAATAGGTCCGCATCCATGATGCGGAATGGCCACGGAATGGTGCCTGTGTATTGCGGGTCCGCAATACGGGCACGGGGCGCACACGTTCGTGTGTAATAGGCCTAACGGTCCATAAAGTAAAATCAAGTGCCTGGGGGCACAAAAAAAAACTCACAAAATGCAGCAGCTCCTGCTCTCCCGCCTCCACGGACGGTTGTGATCCGGGAGAGCAGGGACGACAATTAAAATTTGCCGCCGCACCACCCACATGCAGCCTCTCGTCCAATCAGATGCGATTCTGAGAAGTGGCATGACTGGCACGTCTCAGGATCGCAGGACTTTGATTGGTGGTGTATTATCACACCACTGATCACCATCCTTTCCGGTTTATCGGGTCATCAGAGACCCGAATAACCTGGAAACGCAGCAAACCACAGGTCTGAATTGACCTGCTGTTTGCTGCGATCGCCGACATGGGGGGGTCACAGGACCCCCCTGGGCATTGTGCCAAGGTGCCTGCCGATTGATTTCAGCAGGCATCTTGTTCCGATCACCGCCACTTGCGCAGCAGTGATCGGAAATTCTCAGGACGTACGGGTACGTCCTGAGTCCTTAGGTACCAGGAAGCCAGGGCGTACACATATGCCCTGCATCCTTAAGGGGCTTGAAAAGTGAGTTTTGGAAATTTTCTTAAAATATTTAAGAATTGCTTGCAAAATTCTAAGCCTTCTACCATCCTAAAAAAATAAAATGACATTTACAAAACGATGCCAACATAAAGTACACATATGGGGAATGTTAAGTAATAAATATTTCATGAGGTATCACTTTCTGTTTTAAAGGCAGTGAAATTGAAATTTTGAAAATTGCGAATTTAAATTTTTTGGGGGTAATTTGGGGATTTTTTTCATAAATAAAGGTGGAATATATTGACTCAAATGTATGACTATCATGAAGCACAATGTGTCATGACAGGCTTTAAATGGTTTGGATAAGTAAAAGCGTTCCAAAGTTATTACCACATAAAGTGACATATGTCAGATTTGCAAAATGGCTCTGTCAGGAAGTGGGTAAATGGCCCAGATGGGAAGTGGTTAAAGTGGAATCTCTGGATTGGGAACAAGCCCAGAAAACTGAATGCCAAAAACATGTCCCCTGATTGGCTCACAGCCTACCTGTCAGACTCAGGTCAAGCCCCCCCCTCTCTCCTAGGGTCATTTGATCATCTATTAGCATTCTCCCTGCCATTTATCCCCCCCCCCCCCTCCACACACACACACAATTTCCATCAACAATTCTTTACCAGACCTTTCATAAATATTGATTTGATTATATGTGGTCAACAGTGGTGTGAGACTTGATCAATTTCCAAATTTCTTGTTGCCAATCATTTTAGCAACAGTAGTGGATACCATTCTTGTGTTTTAATAAATCAATACTAATGCACTCTGTAATGTATTGATCCCTGGATTTTTTTCTTTATTTTCAGTTACAGTTGGCAACCCATACACCTAATACACCATATATTGTAACAAACAGTAACGATCAAGGGGTGACAATACAACAGCTCTAAAGGGAACCAAAATAAAAGAATGTATTATATTTAATTAATTTGCAGATAGCAGATTCTTTCCTTGTGTGAAAAGCGGCGGTGTAAAACAACTGCCAATACTCTCTTTATTTAGGAAGTCCTTGAAATAAAACAATAAAAGCAATCAAGGGAAATATGTTATCTGCTGTTTTGTTCTTTTGTGAATGTAATTGAAATGGCAAATTAGCAAATTTTTGCTTAGGTGACACACGAAAAATGCATGTTCGTTGGAATTTGAATTTCATGATAGATATTCTTTGACGTTTGTAATATGACCTCCTCTCATGTTATTGCAATAAGGGCTTGTCCATCAAGATGAATTATATAAACTGAACTGTTTACGAATGAAACAAACCCAAGGCCTAGATTGAGGGCATTCTTTTAGTTCTTGAGATTGTCCTTTAAAATTTAAATGAGTAGCCAGAATGCAGACATATTGAGAAGTTGTGTGAGGCCAAGCTGTCATTAAAAACAGATGCTGCTAAGTGCAGTTCTGCGAGGTGAAATATATTTTCTCTTCAGCTTATTTTATTTTGGTTTGTGTGTATTAAATAACAAAGGAGCAGAAATGATAAGTAAATGTTTGGAGTGTTTATACTTGTTAGTAAAACGAAGGTGCTAGTACTGTACAGTGTTGTGAAAAAGTACTTGCCATAGCTAGACATTGTTTCCAAGTAAAACCCACATCTGAATGTCTTCAAAGGTAAAAAAAAAATAAAGTTGTAGAGTTACCAAGTCTTACTTGAGTCTTTAACTACTTAACATGCTTATTTTTATATATGCTGTCATAGGAAAATCTAGGTTTCAAATGTCCAGAGCTATCTTGCCTTTAACTTGTACCTAGTATAGCCATAACCACCTGATGAGCAATAACAAGCTGTAACTCTAACAGAGTGACTGAATATGTTCTTCCCTTCTACATAGCTACTAACCAGTTTTCAGTCTTTTTTATGGGGTTTCAGTCTAACTTTGGGTCGCAGTTATGTGTTGTAAGGGCAACAATAGTTTCCAAGAGCTGCCAATTTCCCTTGCATTCCAAAGTTCCACTGGTAAGATTGGCACTCAGACTGACATGGTGGGACCTGCAACAGAGCACTTGATTAGCATAGCAACAGATACACAGTACCCGTATACCCTGAACACAAGGCTCTTACACCATGTAGTCCTGGAGGAGTTAAGCAGGAAATGATAACCCAAACTGGAGTTGGATAATGGTTTGCTGCTGCAAAGCGTGCTATCAAGTTATTTGCAACAGCCAATCTTCAAAGAACTAGAGGTAGGCCACTGACTACTGCACATAATCTATCCTATACTGCTCTATAAAAGACAGATATTTGCATGATTTGAAGAAAACCTTAAATCTTCAAACAAAGCAAAATCCCAAGCTCTGATCAACATGAAGTGAATTCTAAACACTAGTATTTATGATTTCTATGCATTACTCTTAATTTGCGTTACTCGGTTTGGCTTTTTGACTACTCACCGTCTCCCGATTTGGTGCTTAGTTGTTCTCCTGGTTCTGACCCAATTCTGTACAACTCTGTCTATGTCTAGGGATTTGGTGTGGTTTGTCTTGCACCCTAGCAGACTACAGAATGACTACCAGGTGCGGACTTCAAGTAGGCAAGAGAAATGGGCGGGATTCCAGTTAGGGCTCACTGTCCATGTCTGTTTCTACCTACTGACATCACATTATCACTGGATCAAATATAAGACTGGTGCCTGCACTATTATAGATGCCATGGTGGCATTGGCCTCTTGGATGGAAGGTATTATCCAACTGGTTCAGGACCTGGCAGAGAGGGTATGGCAGCAAGAGGCCCATGCTCCATTAATTTCAGCTCCATCACTGGTAGAACCTAAAGTAAAGAGCCCTGACTATTTCTCTGGTGATTGAAAACATTTAGTAACTTTTCTGGAGAGCTGTAAACTCTATTTCCACCTTAGGCCTCACTCCTTAGTGATGGAGACTCAAAATGTGGACATCATTATCTCTCTGCTTCCAGAGGATCAATAGGAGTGAGCATTTTCCCTGTCACACAGTTCTCCTGAATTGTTTCTGTGGATTGTTTCTTTTTCCCGTTAGGTCGCCTGTATGATGAGCCAGACAGGGTGGCTTATGCGGAGAGCCAACTTCTATCATTGCGTCAGGGCAGACAAACTGTGGAGGAGTACTATTCGGAATTCCACAAGTGATGTACTGCCTCAGGCTGGAATAATCCAGCTTAGGTCACAATTTAGATTCAGCCTTGCTTACAAGCTGAAAAACCTTCTGGTTAGCCATCCTACCTCAGGTTCCCTAGATGAGGCTATGTCTTTAGCTATTTGATTTGACAAACGTTTTAGGGAATATAGACTGGAAAAATCTGTCTATGTCTATCCCTTTTCTCTTTTCTCTGCCTCTAAACCTTCTGTGTCCAAGGCCCTTGAGGAGTCTATGAAGCCCATGCAAGTCAGTACCATGTCCTCTCAGCAGTGGAAGGAACATCACCTGAAGAATAGTCAGCGCTTTTACTGCAGCAGCTCTGCTCACCAACTGCAGTCCTGTCCTTCTAGACCATAGGCGGAAAACTATAGCGTCTGAGTGATGATTGGGGAGGTTACTCAGATACGCAGGTACCGTATGTTCCAAAAGATATAATAGAGTACTATTGCCTGTTAATTTATCTTCACAGGGAAGGTCTGTCTCTGGTTTGGCGTTTGTTGATTCGGGAGCTGCTGCAAACTTTGGTAATTTTAATTTTATTTCTGCTTTGGGTGGTCTGTAAATTACCTGAACCCATTCTGGTGTTAGCGGTGGATATCACTCCATTAGCCTGTGGGTTTATTGAATATCAAACCAACGACTTGGTTATGACAGTTGTCTCAATTCATTCTGAAAAAAGTTCATTATTTTTCATGAATAACCTGTCAGCTCATGTTATTTTGGTTTTACCATGGTTGAGAAAACATTGTCCAGTCTTTGATTGAAGTTATGTGGATTTAACCAAATGGGGTCCCCAGTGCTCAAGTCATTGCTTATCAGTTCAATCCTCTGGTCTAATGGCATGGCTGTGATTGGCCGGTGCATCGTGTGACCCAGCTTCTATACAAGCAGGATCACATTTAGCACTGCCCCTCAGCTCTGAGTAGTGCAGCGGCAGGAAGCAGGCAGCTGAAGTGAGTGAGAGTGTAAGGAATCTGGCTATTTGTTTTGTGGGTGACCTATAATAATTTTTTGTGGGTGCAATATACCAGCTTTGCACCCCTGACACAGAAATATAATAATACATCTGGCTGTTAATTCTGTGGGTGACCTACAGTAATTTTTTGTTGGTGCAATGCACCATTTTTGTACCCCTGACACAAAAATATATTAGTTAATGCATCTGTTAGTTCGATGGCTGACATATACCCATTTTTGGTGTGAGAAACACATGCACTTTATACGTGACAGGGAAATTAATATAGTTAATCTGACTGTTAGTTCTGCCAGTGACATATACCCATTTTTGGTGTAAGATATACGTGCACCGCATATGTGACAGGGAAATTAATATAGTTAATCCGTCTGTTAGTTTAGTGGGTGACATATGCCCATTTTTTGGTGTGAGGTACACCTGCACTGCATACGTAACAGGGAAATTAATATAGTTAATCTGTCTGTTAGTTCGGTGGCTGACATATTCCCATTTTTGGTGTGAAGTAAAACTGCACTGCATACATGAAAGGGAAATTAATATAGTTAATCCATCTGTTAGTTCGGTGGGTGACATATGCACTGGTCGATCAGTGCTAGCTACACGCCCAAATGAAACACCTTCCTCGAGTGCACGTAGGTGACAGGCCGTTCATCATCTCTTTGTAGGCCAGAATACTGGTGTAAGAATGGTGAGGCCAGAACAAGTAGAGGCGGTGGTCGATTGGATGGCTGACAGTGCCTCCAGTTCTTTCACATTGTCTCCCACCTGGTCCTCTGCTGAAACCACAGAGTTGGCACCTGCAGCCCATGGGCATCTGTCTTTCACCTCACCCCCTTGCAAATCAGGCAAGCAGTCTGAGCCCCAAGTCATGCAGCAGTCTCTTATGCTTTTTGATGACTCTGCTGGCAGGGTTTCAGTGGGCCATCCACCTAGCCCTGCTCCAGAAGTGGAAGAGATTAAGTACACTGATGCCCAACCACTTATGTTTCAGGATGTGGACATAGGAAGACCACCACAGCATGTCTCTGATGATGATGAAGAAACATAGGTGCCAACTGCTGCGGCTTTCTGCCTTGTGCAGACCGCCAAGGAGGGCAGGGGTGAAGAGTGGGTGGAAGATGATGCTGAGGATGATGAGGTCCTAGACTACACATGGAATCAAGGTCATGCGAGTGATGTGTGCAGTTCAGAGAAAAAGTTGGTGGTCACACAGCGCCAGCCGCACAACCAAAGAGGGAGCAGGATGCAAAAGCAGAGTGGTCGTCCCCTAACCAGTATGCCTGCTACTGCCCACAGCACCCAGGGACTGAGCACACCAAAGCCAGCTCCAAGGAGTTCCCTGGCATGGCAGTTCTTCAGACAATGTGCTGATGACAAGATGCGAGTGGTTTGCACGCTGTGCAATAAGAGCCTGAAGCGAGGCATAAATGTTCTAAACCTGAGCACCACCTGCATGACCAGGCATCTGAATGCAAACCACACGCTGCAGTGGAGTACACACCTCAAAAACCACAAAAGATCTCAGGCTCTGCCTGCTCCCTCTTCTACTGCAGTCTCTACCTCTTCCTGTGGCAGCAACACCACCACCTCCACCACCGTCACCCAGGATGCCCACACTGTCTCATGGAAGCGTTCAGCTGTCCATCCACAAACACTGTAAAAAAAGAGGAAGTACCCCCCTACCCACCCGCAATCACTGGCCCTGAATGGCAGCATTTCAAAATTCCTGGCATTTTAAATGCTGTCATTCCGTCTGGTGGAGACAGAGACCTTTAAAAACCTTATGGCGGTGGCTGTCCAACAGTATGTGGTTCCCAGCTGCCACTACTTTTCCTGGTGAGCCATCCCTGCCCTGGACAACCAAGTGGCGGACAAAATCAGGTGTGCACTGCACAAAGCCATCTGTGGCAAGGTCCAAATAACTGCTGATACGTTGATCAGTAAACAAAGGCAGGGACGATATATCTCCCTAACTGCACACTGGGTAAATGCAGTGGTGGCTGGGACTGAGGCGAATAGCAGGTTGACGCATGTCCTACCGCCACCGAGAATTGCAGGACATTTGCCTCCTGTTGCCTCCTCCTCCTACTCCACTTCTTTATCCACCGCCTCCTCATCCGATAAGCATAATAACTTCTCCACAAACTTAAGCACAACCAGGGGGAAACGACAGCAGGCTGTTTTGAAACTCATCTGTTTGGGGGAAAAACCCCACACTGTACAGGAGCTGTGGACGGGCATGGAACAACAGACCGATGAGTGCTTGGTGCCACTGAGCCTCAAGCCTGGCCTGGGGGTGTGTGATAATGGGCGAAATCTCGTAGCAGCTCTGGTACTAGCGGGTTTGACGCATATCCCTTGCCTGGCGCATGTGCTGAATATGATGGAGCAGAGTTTCCTGAAAAATTACCCCGATATGTCAGAGCTGCTGCAGAAAGTGCGGGCCATCTGTGCGCACTTTCAGCGTTCTCACCCTGCTGCTGCTCGACTGTCTGTGCTGCAGCGTAACATCGGCCTTACCACTCACCGCCTCATATGCGACGCGCCCACAAGGTGGAACTCTACCTTGCACATGCTGGAGAGACTGTGCGAGTAGCAGCAGGTGATAGTTGAGTTTTAGCTGCAGCCCGCACGGGTGAGTCGCTCTGCCGAACAGCACCACTTCACCACCGAGTGGGCCTCCATGTGGGACGTGTGTGCCTTGCACTGTTTCGAGTACTCCACCAACATGGCCAGTGCCGATGACGCCATCCTCAGCGTTACTATCTCACTTCTATGCTTCCTTGAAAAAACGTTTCGGGCGATGATGGAAGAGGATGTGGCACAGGAGAAAGGGGAGGAGGAAGAGGGGTCATTTTCACATTTATCAGGACAATCATTCACGATTGGCTCGGAGGGTGGGTTCCTGCACCAACTGAGGCCAGGTACACAACTGTCCAGCCAGGACACATTTCTGGAGAATGAGGAGGATGATGATGAGGAGGAACAGTGTTCACAGCAGGATTGCACCCAAAGCAGCTCATGGCCATCACTGGAGCGTGGCTGGGGGAATACAGAGGACACAGAAGATACACCTCCAACAGAGGACAGATTGTCGCACACATCAGAAGGGAGGGTTAGCATGGCCAAAATGTGAAAAAGCTTTGTCAGCACGCCACAACAACCAGCACCACCAGCTGATACGGAAAGTCTTAGCAGGAGGCAGCATTTCAGCAACATGGGGGAAGAGTATGTGGGCACATGCCTAAATTTACAGACTGATGAGTCTGCCCCATTCAACTTCTGGGTCTCCAAATTGGGCACATAGCCTGCGCTTGCCATTTGCGCCCTAGAGGTGCTGGCCTGCCCTGCAGCAAGTGTATTATCCAACATTGTGTTTAGCACAGCAGGGGGGCAAACACAGACAAGCGCAGCGGCCTGTCCACAGCGAACGTGGACAAGCTCACTTTCATTAAAATGAACCAGGCATGGATTCCACAGGACTTGTCCGTATCTTGTGCTGAGTAGACAAGTATACCGGACGACCGCACCCAGCCATTTTTATACTCCAGCGTACTTTCTCTTTGCATTCTCTTTGCTATTTCTCAATGTTTTGGGGTCTTCCCAAATTTATAAAAAAATAATTCAAAAAAATAAATAAGTAAAGGAAAAAAAAATCAAAAACAGTGTTGGCTACCTTCTCCACCTACACCGCCACCTCCCCCGCCTCCTCAACCTCCTACTCCACTTTAATCTCCGCCTGTTAGTTCAATAATATAATTTTTATTTTTTTCTATTCATGTTATTTTAAGTCATTTCCCTATCCACATTTGTTTGCAGGGAAACTGTCCTGCTCTTACCCCCATTTTGCTTCCTTTTTCAGCCCTCTAGCCCTTACTACGACTATTTTAAAGCCATTTTAGTGCACCAAAGTTCAGGTCCCCATTGACTTCAATGGGGTTTCGGTTCAAGTTCTGGTCAAGTTCGGGTCCCGAAGTTCGGCAAAACCTTTTGAACCTGAACATCCACGGGTCTGCTCATCCCTATCCAAGGAGGATCCTGAAGCTTTACCTCCTTATTGGGAATATGATTGTACCATTGAACTAGAACCTGGTACTAAACTTCCCAAGGGAAGGATTCTCAACCTTTCTGGGCCTGAAAGGAAGGGCATGAATGACTATATTCAGGATATTCTAAATAAAGGGCACATTTGGCTGTCTGTATCTCCTGTTGGGGTTGGCCCTTGTATTGATTACACGGATCAATCAATACAATCAAATTGTCGGGGCTCAGTGGTTCTCTAAAACTGACCTTAGAGGAGCCTACAATTTGATAAGTATTTGGATGGGGATGAATGGAAAACTGAGTTCAATACTCATAAAGAGCACTTTGGTGATGCTCTTTGGGCTTTGTAATGCCCCAGCTGTGTTTCAGAACTCAGTAAACAATACTTTCCGAGAGTTCCTGGTTCAGTTCCTAGTGCTAAATGTTCATGACATCTCAATATTTTATTTGTTTTTCCCTGGATTGATCATCCTATGTTTTACATGTGAGGAAAGTCCTTCAAAAACTGAGGGACCATAATTTGTTAGCAAAATTAAGCAAATGTGAGTTTGGATATTCCTGGGTTATATCCTGTAACCCCAAAAAATGTGTACGAGTCCCGTTAAGGTGTGAGCCATTGCGGATTGGGCCAGGCCTACTGTACCTCACTCAAGGTTCTTCAACAGTTTCTTGGGATTTGCGAATTATTATAGGAAATTCATTTTTTTTTTTATCATTGCCAAACCTTTGATGGACTTAACCAGCAAGGGGGCAAATCTTCTCCATTGGTCTCCTGAGGCTTTGTCCATATTTGATACTTTAAAAGCAAGTTTCGTTCAGGCACCTATACTCATTCAGCCAGATGTAACCAAACCTTTTGTTGTTGAGGTAGACACCTCTAAGGTAAGAGTGGGGGCTTTACTATCTCAGGGGTTGTCTTTCTTAACAAATTTGAAACTATGCACATTTTTGGAAAATTCTTCTCCACCGAGTGGAATTATGATTAGCGATGAGAGAATCGAAGTTGACAAAGTGAAATTCGATCTGAATTTCAGGAAAAATTTGATTTGCACCGAATCCGAATTTCCTCACGCTTCATGGTAACAAATCACATTTTTTCCTAAAATGGCCGCTGTATGTGTTAGGACATGGAGCAAGGAACTCTGGGAATGATGGATCACCCAAAATGCCATGCATGCAGCCAAACAGCAGCCAGCTAGCCCTGTAATGTCACAGCACTATAAATAGCCTCAGCCATCTTGGATTCATCCATTTTCCAGTGCACTTAGTGCAGGGAGAGACATTAGCAGGAGCTAAGGACAGTGCTAGGAAAGACTTGAAAACTTATATTTTGCTCAATAGAAGTTCAGGAAAAGAGCATTAGAAGTGTAGGGAAAGTATAGGGAGATATTATTACACAGTATTGAAGCTGAACAGGGTTCAGTAGAGTAGTGTACAGCCTGGGTAATAGGAACAATCCTATTACACCTTGCTGCACTGTCTGCGGATCCAAAATGCCATTATACAGCCCTGTAATTCCAGCCAACCGTTCTTGTTATTGGGGTACAAATGCTGTTTGATACAGCTGTTAACAGGGTTTGTTGCAAGGAAATATTTATATGTCTTATTTGCCCATGCAGTTATATGTTCTAAAGCATGTTTTGGCTTGTATTAGTTGGAATAAAAAGGGCTTATTAGCCGTTGTGTGGGGATGTGAGAAAATTACAGTCCTTTTTGGCATGTATTAGTTGAAAAAAATAAAAATATATATATATATATATATATATATATATATATATTTGCTGTTCAGTGGTGGAGTTTTATGTTCTAAAGCCCTTTTTGGTGTGTATTAGTGGCAAAAAATATATATATTAGTTGCTGTTCAGCAGTGCGGTTATATGTTCTAAAGCCTTTTGTGCAGTGTATAAGTGGAAAAAATGTTTGGCCTATTTGCCATTTGGCGGTCCAGTTTTATGTTCTAAAGCCCTTTTTGGCTTTTATTAGTAGCAAAAAAATATTTTTGCCGTGCATTAGTGGTATAAAAAAAAAGTATTTGCCGTTGTGTTATGAAGGGAGGAAATTGTAGCCCTTTTTTGTGTGTATTAGTGGAAAAACAATATATATTATTTGCTGTTCAGCAGTGCAGTTATATGTTCTAAAGCCTTTTGTGGCATGTGTAAGTGGAAAAAAAATAAGGGCCTATTTGCCAGTCAGCGGTGCAGTTATATTCTCTACAGCCCTATAAGTGGGAAAAAAAAGGGCTTATTAGCCGTTGTGTGGTAAATTCAGAAAATTACAGACTTTTTTTAGAGTGTTTGAATTTCCTTTTTATTTATTTATTTGATCTAACAGTATGTCAGACAGAGAAGTGCCAGGCCCTGCACAGGGGAGTGGCAGAGGCCTAAATGTTTCTGGTGCAGGCACAGGTCGCAGCAGAGTAAGGGGGCATGACAGCAGGAGTCGCAGCGAGAGGCCTGAGCTCCCGGTGTCATCTAGCGGTCATCCACTTCATCCCAAGTGACATCACACACCCCTAGCCAAGAGTCGTGGGTTCATCAGAGAATGCATGGCGGGAGCAGGCCCTGTGCCCTCGCCTGTCCTCAACCTGCCTCTGTCCTTTTCTGTTCCCTCAGCCAGAGAAGTATTATATGCTGTGGGCAAAACTCAGCTCCACTAGACAGTGAGGACAAGCTACTAGAGGACAGTCAGCAGCTACTGGTCAGCCAAGATCTGGAGGAGACATGCGCCGCTTCCTCCGGTAGGCGGGCAAGTAGTGATGAGGAGAGTGGCGTGGGAGCTGGTGTTGCAAGCGGTCAGGCTCCTGACCCAGAGACTATTGAGGAGGACATCAGTGACGTGCAGACGGTACTCGATGATGATGATGTAGCCGCACTTGGGAGCCAGTTGAATTAGGGGCTTCATCATCATCAGGAGAAGAGGGTGGCACCTTTCTCGTGGCCAAGTTGCTGGTGCTGCAGTCCCTCCCTTTCCAACTGGTGGACTCTGCACCTTTCAGAGAACTAATGGCTTCTGTCGAGCCGAGGTGGAGAGTCCCAAGCTTTGTCAAAAAGGCAGTACCAGCCCTGCACATGTATGTAGAACAGAAGGTGGGCCAGTCCTTGAGCCTGTCCGTGTCTGCCAAAGTACATTGCAGCGCTGATGTGTGGAGCTGTAACTACGGTCAGGGATAATACAAGTCGTTTATGGCCCTCTGAGTGAATGTGTTTCCTGCACAGCCACACCAGCAACTTGGCCAGGTCACGCCGTTTCTGCCTCCACTTTCTCACGCCGTTGGTCCGCCTCTGCCTCCTCATCCTTCACCGTGTCTTCAGTCTCCACTGCAGGGACAATTCACAGTGCCCCTCCAGCATACCACATGTGCAGGGCACGGCGGTGTCACACTGTTCTGCACCTCATTTGCCTGGGCAAATGGAGTCACACAGGAGAGGAACTGCTCTGTATCCTTCATTATGAAATCGAATCCTGACTTTCTCCATGACTAGTCAAAATCGGAACCATAGTGACCAAGAACGGTGAGAACATGGTGTCTGTGCTGCACCCATGGCACATGTGTTCCAACCATCTGCAAGACATTCTAAAAATGGCTAGGAAACTTTGAATGCACTTTAGCCACTTGTACACTGCAAAGAACACCCTCCTTGAGCTATAGCGGTAGAACAGCATCCCCCAACATAGGCTGATAAGCAACATTTCCACATCACATTCAATCCATAACTCTGCCCCCCTTTTACCTGCTCACAGCATGAGGGCGGGCTTGGGCACTAGCAGGAGACATGCCCCTCTGGACACTGGCTCATTTTCATACCAAATAAACTGGATTTTCAGAAGATAGAAAACATCTATTTAAAAAACAAAGGCACATCTATTAATAAGGTTCTAAGTGCTATTAGGCTATGGCTTTACTTCAATAGCGTTTATCCTGGTGACAGATTTCCTATAAAGGGACAGGGTGCTATGGAGCTCACAGTTAAGGGGCAGGTAGGGTGGCCTTTCAGGCCACCCTCAAAAGATTGACCTAAAACTCCACCCAGGTCAAGCTAAGCCACGCCCCAATTTCATTCGGACACACCCCCTTACACTCTGCAGCCGACGGGGATTGAAGAAATGAAGGTAAAAATCTACTTTCGGCTGCAGGGGTGGGAGGGAGGGTGATGTTCTTGGTGCAGCTCACGCTCAGACAGCACGGTGCTGCACTCTGAGAGTGAGGTGTTCAAAAGGGCATCCCTGTGTCCGTCCAGGCCCTGCACTGGACGGAGGATAGGGAGTCTAAAAGCCAGACTGTCCTGCCTAAAACCGGACCTTTGGCCTCCCTTGTGGCAGTCCACTATGGGGGTCAGTGTTAAGGGGCAGATTGCTGTAAAGGCCAATGTTAAGGGGCTGGGGTGTTACGGAAATCGCTGTTAAGGAGACGGGGTACTGTGGAGGTCACCAATAAAGAGGGGGCCACTGTGGAGGTCATTGTTAAAGGGGTTGGTTGCTGTGTAGGTCACTGTAAGGGGACAGGATGCTGTTTAGGTCACTGTTAATGAGACAGGCTCTGTGGAGGTCTCTGTTAAGGGGCAGGGAAGGGTGGAGGTCACAGATAAGGGGTGGGGTGCCATAGAGGTCACTGTTAAGGTGGCGGAGTGTTGTGGAGGTCACATTTTAAGGGAACAGAGTTCTATAGAGGTTACTGTTAAGGGGGCGGGTTATTGTTTAAATCACTGTTAAGGAGGCGGGGTAATGTGGAGGTCAATAATAAAGGGGAAGACGCTGTGGACCTCACTGTTAAAGGGGAGGGCACAGTGGATGTTACTGTTAAGGGGGCAGGCCGCTGTGAAGGTCAATGTTAAAGTGGTGGGCACTGTGGAGGTCACTGTTAAGGGAGGAGGGAACTGTGGGGGACACTATTAAAGAGGCAGCAGGGTACTGTGAGGCCACTGTTAAATCAGCTGGGTACTGTGAGGTCACAGTTAAAAGGGAAGTATCTGTGGAAGTCTCTGTTTAGGGTGCCGGGAATGGTGGAGGTCACAGTTATGGGCACTGGGTAGGGGACGCAGGAGATTGTCACGTGTTTACATCAGGTAGTCTGACCCTTTTTGAGGTTACTCTCATTTACTTATGCTTGCACTAGGCACTTTATATTGTATCATGTGTTTCCTTATATAGGCTGATTATCTTACGCTATACGCTGTTATTTGCACATTATTATTCTCCTGATATTCCTCTGGTGCTCTTTATACCACCAGTTCTTGTTTACTGCTATTCCTATGTCTTTATCATGTTTTTAAATATATGAATATATTAATAAAGGTATTTTTCTTTATTCCGGATGTATTTTTTGGTGTCTTAGTTAAGGGCACTGTAACCTATGGTCAGTGTTAAGAGACGCGTGCTGTAGAGGTCACTGTTAAAGGGGTGGGCCCCTGTGGAGGTCATTGTCAGCAGGTGGGGTGCTGTGGAACTCAGTGTTAAAGGGGAAGGCTGCCGTGAAGGTCAAAGTTAAGGAGGTGGGCTGCTGTGGATGTCACATTTTAAGGAGACGTGGTACTGTGGGTGGGTCAGTGTTAAGGGGTGGGGGGCGTTGGAGGTCACTTTTAAGGCGGCAGGGTACTGTAGATATCACTGTTATAGTGGATACTGTTGATATCTTTTAACAACACACACAAACATTAAATTAAATAGATGTAATATACCCATGCAAAGCCAGTCCTTCAGCAAGTTTTAGTATAAAACTAAAGTGCCATTGCATGTGTTTTTCTATCCACATCACTTGCCATTTGTAGCTGCAAGCAAAGCAGAATGTTATCTCTCAAGAAGAATTATGAAGGCTGTCTTTTTTTCTTCCAAATGAATTAAAACAATCTTGTTATCTAAATTTGTTCTCATATTTTGTATTCAGGTACACTGTGAGTCAATGCCACAAAATTTTTATCTTTTAAAAAGAATCTAGTTTGACTTTTATATGCCGTTACTACTGGAAATACTAGCTTCATACATTACTGTCATTTTTTTTTTATAAATGATTTACTAGTAAACATATTTTTCAAATCTGTCTCACTCATCACAGATAATATGCGATAATACAAAAAAAAAAGTAATACAATATCAACATCATTAAAGGGAATGTATTATCAGAAAATTACCTGTTGTTTAAATCATATTTTTATGTTTGCTCTATTTTATGTTTAATTTGTTTTTAATTAATCTTTGAGGATGTTATTTTTAATTTTCCATGTCACTATCTATATTTAAAAAAAAGAAGAAAAAAAAAGGGCAGTTTTCACACTGTTCACTAAGCCTAATAATAGGGACCACTCCTTGGTCTATACAGATCACTTTACTGTGGTTACCTGCTTATCTGTCATTGTAATCCAGCCTGTAATGATATCACCTCAGTGAATAAGACATGATCCACCATTCACAATAGGTGATTGTCACAGCTTATCTGCTCTATTCTGACCTCTGCACAGGTCACAGAGCATGCCTAGAAAACTCTCCTATAGAAGTCAATGAGGTTCCATCCAGACCATTGTGTCTATTACCCATGTGGCTGCCATAAGGCAATTTTCTTAATACTTTCTAAATTCTGTTAAGAATAGCTCAGGCAAGATGGTGGCCCCATAATTATGTTCAGGAAATAGAAGAGATATATCTGCAATCATAAAATAAAAACAGATTAGAAAAAAAGGAGATCTGCTGCTATCTCATTCTAACTGGCAGATAAGGTTTTTTGTGACACATTTCATTTAACAAGCCACTATTTTGAATTTCATTTCAACAGACTACTGATTGTGTCTATGATTCCTTTTACTTTCAGTTGAAGAATAATTGATATTATGCAACATGTGTATAGTAAAATTGTAAGTAATTTAATTTTGCATAGCTCTTTGGCACCAGATACAGATATTGTAATTGAATGCTGTATATTCCTATTTAATTATGTCTGATACAAAATGTTGTGACATTTTGACAGAATTCTGAAATTTGATTAGTAAATATATACTAAAAATAATAATTGGACTATTACCAGATTCTGAAGATTAATATGGTTGTGGCAGAACTAAATTTTGTTTCCCTTAATTCGAATTACTCTTATCAGTGCAGAGTGTCAGTCTAGTGATCTGTAAGATTACCAGTATGTAATCAGGAAGTATGTTTTTCTACTTGACCGATGCTGGTTGGTTTATGACTTCTTCTAGGCTTTTATTGAGCACACTACAGTGTTTTTGTAAATTGTATCAAAAGCCATATATTTTCCACTTCTAGCCACATTTCAGTGTGGCTGAAGCATGGCATCTCGCATACCTCCAGGTTCACTATAATTTACATTGGAATCTAATGTAAATTATAGCTCAAATCTACACCAATAGCTGCCATAGATTTGAATGTCCAGCACATTGACAGCCAGAAGTCGCTACAAATTCATTAACAGGCGAGTGTCTCTTAGTAAATAAAACACCAGTTTTAGAGTATCAATCCTATTTATATCCAACTAAGGAAAACCAAGCCTATTTTTTACTGTCTTTCCTTATGAATGAATTATCTATGCAACTAATATAAACCTTAACTGTATGAAACCCTTTGTCACCATTGCACCATGCTTCTATGATTTTCTTGTTACTTCCTTTTCTACCAGTAAACATAAATCACCAAGACAAAATCCCAATAACTTTATATTATTTATCATTTTTCCTCCATTTTGCTTTTCCTCTATTATTTAAGGTATTTTCCTTAATGTATATTTTCTTTTCTTTTTATTTACTAAAATTGATTTGTTTTCATTAATCTTCACCACAATCTAATAATCCTGTTATAGCAGGAACCCAAAATAAATGTATTCCATTTGATTACATACTGTATATTACTTTACTTGAAATGGAATCAGTTTACCAATCATTAAACTGTCAGCTGCATTCTGATTCACTTCAGAAGTTACAGTCATATACATGCAACTCTATTATATTACGTACTATACATTAGGCCCGTTACAATAACGGGTGCTAGAACATTAGTGCTGGCACTGTTATGGGGGGGATTCTGTAGCCGACGCACTGTTATGGGGGAGGGGGGTCTGTGGCCGATGCACTGTTATGGGGGTGGTCTGTGGCTGACACTCTTATGGGGGTCTGTGGCTGACACTTATGGGGGTCTGTAGCTGACACTGTTATGGGGGATCTGTGGATGGCACTGTTATGGGGGATCTGTGGATGACACTGTTATGGGGGGGATCTGTGGATGACACTGTTATGGGGGATCTGTGGATGACACTGTTATGGGGGATCTGTGGATGACACTGTTATGGGGGATCTGTGAATGACACTGTTATGGGGGATCTGTGGATGACACTGTTATGGGGGATCTGTGGATTACACACTGTTATGGGGGGAACTGTGAATTGCACTGTTATGGGGGATCTGTGGATGACACTGTCATAAGGCATCTGTGGATGACACACTGTTATGGGGGATCTGTGGATGGCACTATTATGGGTTGGATCTGTGGATGGCACTGTTATGGGGGGAACTGTGAATGGTACTGTTATGGGGGGATCTGTGGAGGACACACTGTTATGGGGGTCTATGGCTAACAGTGTTATGGGGATCTATTGTTGACACTGTTATGGGGGGGTCTGTGGATGTCACTGTTATAGGGGATCTGTGGCTGACACGTTTATGGGGATCTGTAGATGACACTGTTATGGGGGGATCTGCAGATGGCACACTGTTATGGGGGATCTGTGAATGGCACTGTTATGGGGGATCGGTGAATGGCACTGTTATGGGGGAGTCTGTGGCTGACACTGTTATGGGGGTGGTCTGTGGCTGACACTGTTTTGGGTGTGGTCTGTGGCTGACACTGTTTTTGATGTGGTCTGTGGCTGACACTGTTATGGGAGGGAGCTGTTGCTGACACTTTTATGGGGGCGCTGTGGCTGACACTGTTATGGGTGATCTGTGGCTGACACTGTTATGGGTTAGTCTGTGGCTGACACTGTTATGGGGTGGTCTGTGGCTGACACTGTTATGGGAGGGAGCTGTGGCTGGCACTGTTATGGGAGGGAGCTGTGGCTGACACTCTTATGGGGGCGCTGTGGCTGACACTGTTATATGGAATCCATGGATGACACTGTTATAGGGGGATCTCTGAATGGCACTGTTATGGGGGGATCTATGAATGGCACTGTTATGGGGGGGTCTGTGGCTGACACTGTTATGGGGGCGCTGTGGCTGACACTGTTATGGGGCGCTGTGCCTGACACTGTTATGGGGGAGTCTGTGGCTGACACTGTTATGGGGGGGTCTGTGGCTGACACTGTTATGGGGGTGGTCTGTGGCTGACACTGTTATGGGGGGAAAGTCTGTTGCTGACACTGTTATAGGGGTATCTGTGGATGACACATAGCATCTTATGCTATGTGCAATCCACAGATCCCCCCCATATGAGTAAAAATGATCTTTCACATGGTGAGGCAGGCAGCCAGGCACTGGTAGTGCAAGTCACTACATCATGCGCCTGCGCCGCCTGCTTCATTCATGAAGTGGGCAGGGGCGACACTTACTGACCTACACATTGGACGGCCGCTCTTTCTTCATTACCGCCGCGGGAGACGCAGAGCTGAGGTTATGCAAATGAGCTAGCTGCTTTTCCCGCAGTGGTTTCATGCTCCGCCATTGGCGGTCCTTTCACCTCACTGTGGACGCGGCCGCTTGCCTCCTGCACTTCACTGTGCTGCGGCCGCGTCCCATGTGCCCTTTGCAGTCGGTGGAGGCTCCATGCTCCTCCATTTTAGGCGGCCCTGTCAGCTCTCTATGGACACGGCCGCTTACCTCCTGCACGTCTCTGTCCTGCGGCCGCATCCCATATGCCTCTTGTGCCCTGTAAAGTCCGTGCAGTGTGTGCAAAATTCTCTGTGCGCCGCGCATGCGCACTTTAGAATTCGGCGCAAACGCACAGACCTCAAGGACACAGGGATTTTTTTAGTATAGATAAGTGAACAATACATTACACGAAAGCCATACATTGTGCATTTGTGACTAGTATTATAATCATCTAAGTTGTCTGTGGTCACACAAAACAAAAACCTCCACATGATTTACTTTTTATTCAGTACTGGAATTTATGATATAGTTTTAATATTTACAAATTACTGCAACATCTAAAAGGGCTTTGAATTTTATAGTACAGTATGAAGCCACTACTCTATCCAGAAATTGCATGGGGCATCAGTGCTAATTTATCACCTACTATCAATTTCAAATATGCCATGGCTTCAAAACAAGGAACAAATGGGTTCATTTATTAGTTGTACAGAGTCGAGCCAGAGATCAACTGAATATTTTCCTGGTAACATTTATTTATTGTGCATGATTTTCAGCAGCATGCCAAAGAAATGTCTGAAAGATATGTTGTAGATGTAAAAGACTAGGTATGGAACTCCTGCAAACTGCAAAAAATGAAACGTGAAAGATATTTAATCACCTAGTATGAATGGAATAGTTACACAGATTTATAGCAAACTTCATTTTCAAGTCATAAATGTATTTTCTACACTTACAAATGGATGTGAGAGGTGTTATTTAATACATATAATAGTTAATATAAATGGGCAGTATATTTGACTCCTGCAAGAGTTTTCTTCTATGTACAGTAGTCAAATCAGATTAAACTATTCACATTCACACAGAATATTATCAATATACTAACACTCCTACATATTAAAGGAAAACTGTTATTGAATTTACGTTTGTACTTGTATTTAGACTGCATTAAAGCTGTTTCCGGAATGGTTCTGTGGATAGAATACGCAATTGTGTATTGACTGTAACATACAGTGACTTGAAAAAGTTTTCATACCCCTTGAACTTTTCCACATTTTTGCACATTACATCCATACACCTAAACATATTTCATTGGGAATTTATATAATAGAACAACACAAGGTAGCAAGTATTTGTGAAGTGAATAGAAAATGATATGACCTCTCAACCCTTTGTGACAACAGCTCAATATTTTTTTAATAAAGGCCAATAGTAAAAAACTGTTTTTTTTTTTGCCAAAAATAAGTAACATGCAATCATTAAAAAAATATATTGCCACCGAAGGTTTACATAGCCTTTAAGTATTATTAGGACAAGGGCAAAAATAGTAACCTTTTTTAAGTTCCTCGGTGTTTATATAGCTGAGGATTTTACTTGGTCACTAGTTTTAAGCGAACCCGAGCTGTAAAGTTCGGATCCTTACCGAAGTTTGCGAGTTCGGGTACCCGGATCCGAACCCAAACTTTGCCAGAAAAGTTCGGGTTTGAGTTCAGTGTTCGGGCATTTAATAATGCTTGTTGAAAGGCTGCAGGGCAGCCAATCAATAAGCTTTTAAGCTGTGGGCACTTAGAAGCCATCTCAGCCATGCCTACTATTGACATCACTGTGATTGGTCCGTACATCATGTGACCCAGCCTCAATAAAAGCTGGATCACGTGTAGCACTGTCCATCAGCTCTGAGTATTGCAGGGATAGGAAGCAGGCAGTTGAAGTGAGGGGAAGTGTTAGGAATCTTATCTGGCTATTTATACTGTGGGGACCTATAGTGAATTTTTTTGTGCGTGCAATACACCATCTTAGCACCCCTGACATAGAAATGTAATAGTGAATATGGCTGTTAATTCTGTGGGTGACCTATAGCGATTTGTTTGTGGGTGCAATCCACCATCTTTGTACCCCTGCCAGAAAAATATTATAGTTTATCTATCTGTTAGTTGGGTGGGTGACATATACCAATTGTTTGTGCGAGGTACACCTGCACTGCATACATGACACTGAAATAAATCTAGGTGGCTGTCCCAACGTACGTGGTTCCCAGCCACCACTAGTTTTCCAGGCAAGCCATCCCTTCCCTGCACAACCAAGTGGCAGACAAAATCAGGTGTGCACTGTGCAACGCCATCTGTGGCAAGGTCCACATACCCACTGATACTTGGACCAGTAAGCAAGGGCAGGGACGTTATTTCTCTCTAACTGCACACTGGGTAAATGCAGTGACGGCTGGGCCTGAGGGCGATAGCAGTTTGTGCTTCTGCCACCGAGGATTGCAGGACGTTTCTCATGTCCTCCTGTTGCCTCCTCCTCCTACTCCACCTCCTCCTCCGCCTCCTCCTCTACTGCCTCCTCATTCAGTCAGCGTAACACCTGCACCACCAACTTCAGCACAGCCAGGGGAAAACGACAAGGTTGAGTCGCTCTGCTGAACAGCACCACTTCACCACCAACGAGTGGGCCTTAATGCAGGACATGTGTTTGTGTTGCAATGTTTTGAGTACTCCATCCACATGGCCAGTGCTGATGGCGCCATCCTAAGCGTTACTATCCCGCTTCTATGTCTCCTTGAAAAAATGCTTCGGGCGATGATGGAAGAGGATGTGGCAGAAGAGGAAGAGGGGTAATTTCCACAGTTATCAGGCCAGTCATTCACAAGTGGCTCGGAGGGTGGGTTCCTGCACCAACAGAGGTCAGGTACACAATTGTCCAGAAAGGACACAGTTCTGGAGAATGAGGAGAATGATGAGAAGGAGAAACCGTGTTCACAGCAGGATGGCACCCAAAGCAGCTCATGGCCATCACTGGAGTGTGGCTGGGGAGATACAGATGACACAAACGATACACTACCCACAAAGGAGAGCTTGTCGCTGCCTCTGGGCAGCCTGGCACACATGAGCGACTACATGCTGCTGTGCCTGCGCAACGATCGCCGAGTTGCCTACATTCTAACCACTGCTGATTACTAGATGGCCACCCTGCTGGATCCCCACTACAAGGACAATGTACAGTCCTTAATTCCGTCACTGGAGCATGATCGGAAGATGCGCAAGTACAAGCGCACGCTGGTAGACATGCTGCTGATGGCAGTCCCACCTGACAGCGGGAGCTCAGTGGAAGCACAAGGCGAAGGCAGAGGTGGAGGAGGAAGTCGCCAATGCAGCTGTGGCACCGCTAACACCTCAGAAGGGAGGGTTGGCATGGCAGAAATGTGGAAAAGCATTGTCATCAAGCCTCAACAATCAGCACCACCAGCTGATACGAAACATCTTAGCAGGAGGCAGCATTTAAGCAACATGGTGAAACAGTACGTGTGCACACGCCTACGCATACTGACTGATGGGTCTTCCCCATTCATCTTCTGGATCTCCAAATTTGGCACATGGCCTGAGCTTGCCCTTTATGCCTTGAAGGTGCTGGTCTGCCCTGCAGCCAGTGTATTTTCCGAACGTGTGTTTAGCACGGCAGGGGGGTGATCACAGACAAGCGCAGCCACCTGTCCACAGCCAACATGGACAAGCTCCCATTCATTGAAATGAACCAGACATGGATCCCACAGGACTTGTCCATACCTTGTGCTGAATAGACAAGTATATCGGCCACACCTAGCCATTGTTAGACTCCAGCGCACTTTTTTTTTGCATTCTCTTTTCTAGTTCCCAATTTTTTGGGGTCTTCCCAAATCTATAAAATAAAGAAAAAAAAAACTGTGTTGGCTACCGCCTCCTTCTCCACTGCCACTTCCACCTACATCGCCACGTCCACCACCTCCTCAACCTCCCACTCCACTTTGACCTCTGCCTCCTACCTAAAGATTATTATTTGTTTATTTTTTTATATTCTATGTTATTTTATGTCATTTCCCTATCCACAATTATTCTGCTCTCACCCACATTTTGTTTCCTTTTGCAGATTCAGGAATAGTTTATTTCCATGAGCTATTAAATTGGTAACTAACTGGAATATAAATACAGAAAACAGAGTGGTACTGATCTACTTGCTGTAAGCCTGTACTCCAATTAACATGATCTGCTAGTGCTTTTTTTTTTTTGTCTTTTGTCTCTTTTTTATTACTTCACTGGAGAAGTAGGCTAGTAATGTTTCTTTATTCTGTACATCTCTGTACTAGTATAATGACGAGAGTTGAGCGAATCAAATCCAACAAAGTGTAATTGAATACGACTTTAGGGATAAATTTAACTTAACGCAAAGTCAAATTTCATGGTATTGAATCAATTTAACTTGATAGAGTGTAAAAAAAAATAAAAAATTATAATTACCTCCTCCATTTGCTCATAACGGGCCGGCTGTCGCCATCTTGATTAAAAATCTTGGCCGAAATCCTGTGCGTGGGGACATATGATATCACTATGCCAGCCTGACAATGAAATCTCGGGCCACATGAGATTTCACGCTACATCTTTAAGCAAGATGGCGAAGGCCGGCCTTCGCAAGCAAATAGAGGCTATAAGTATGATTTCTTTATTTTTTTCTGTTAATTTTACACTGTTTTTACTCTCAGATGCCGCAATAATTTATGAACGCAGCATCTGAGGGGTACAACAATAGGGAGCAGCGCTATCGCAGCTCCCTGTCATTGCACTTGCTACTTGCGAAAAATGCACTTTGTGACAAAGTAATTAATCAGAAAACCATTATCATTATTTTTTTGTAAAATTTTGCAAAGCAGCCTAATCGAATTTTCCAAAACTTTGCTCATCTCTAATAATTACAATAAAGTTTAATTTAATTGAATAAATCTTGCTCCAAATCAATTAAGCCTATATAACACAAATCTCAGCTTCTCTCTCTACCATATCATGTTGTCACATACTGTAGTGCAGGAGACTTTAAGGCAGGCATCCTCAAACTGTGGCCCTCCAGCTGTTGTAAAACTACAACTCCCACAATGCCCTGCTGTAGGCTGATACCTGTAGGCTGTTCGGGCTTGCTGGGAGTTGTAGTTTTGCAACAGCTGGAGGACCGCAGTTTGAGGATGCCTACTTTAAGGGGTTATAGCAAATTTATATAAAACTGTAACAGCTGTAATAGTAAATGGGGTAAATACTCAAATAATTGTGTGGCTTTTGGATATATTCATATTTTTATTGGGTTTTTAAATTCAAAAGTATTTCATAGGTTTAGCAATCAGAGACAAATACATTGATATATTACTTTAAATGCACATTGTAATTTCTAAAAGATGTCATATCTGCATTTCTCAAAAGCTCTGGCGACAAGGGCTGAGTCTTCCTATTTTTAAAGAATAGCTCTTTATCACTTCTGTCATCTCTTGCTTTAGGCTAATATACCCTTGTTGATATATTGGTCTCCTGTTTTCATATCTCTGCTTCTCCTATTTTAAAGATTGATTCTTGTGAGCTTCTGTATTATTTCTGGAGTTGGAGCTACATTTCTTAATCTGCACTGTGTCAGCTGGTGACTTTTGAATGGAAAACAAATAGGAACTATTTCATGCTATTATTAGGAGTATGTACTTTTATATCAGATGCCTGTCAGTAACATATAGCTTAGTTTATTTAATTTGATCTAGATTTGTATTGTGTTCAGGATTTGTCCTGTTTTCATTACTGCCATAATTCTGTGCTGCTGATGGATGCTGAATGTCCCTTTCTGACACAAAGAGCATGTACTCTTGAGACAACATGAATCAATAGCAATATGCCAAACTATACAAAAAACTCATTTAGTTGGTTGCCACACAGTGTAGTTTACTGGTATACAGATGCTTGTAAAAAAAATAATGTTTTCAAACACAAAAGACAGTGTTTTTTATAAAATTATATATTTTTTTATATTAGGGTCATTGCACACTGCGTTCTGAGTGTCCATTTATGGTCTACACTGAGAAAGCTCCTTTCAGATCCTTTAAATGGACTCAAAGGCCCCCTTTACACCAACATATGCCAAAAGAGTGTTCTTTTGCCCCCATTTGTCAGCATCTGGCGAGTTTCCATTTTAAACTGCAATTAATAGTGCTGCAGACTGTGCAGAGAAATCTAGTCAAAAAAGTACAGTATATTAAGTAGTGTTATCTGTTTCATGGGTTAATTTACCTGATAGGGGCTTTTCTGGTGCACACCATAAATGAGCACTGAAGGTCTAAAGGACCCTTTCTGATTTTTAGCCCCTGAGGAAAAAGTACTTTATGGAGGACTAGAGAAGGATGTTCATTTTTGCCACCTTGCATTCTGTCATCCATGACTTTATTTTAAGTATAGGTACTGTAAATACATTGATATTTGATACATTCACTTTCCATATCAGTTAAAAGGAACTTCTAGCAAATTTTCACATGAAGCAAATGGCATCTAAGAATTTAGTGTACTAGATTGGGTCTCAATCACCAGTGAGTGCCACAGGGCACAGTAGTTTGCCCTCTTCTTTTTAATATATTTATAAATCTTGTAAAGAGATTACAGAGTAGAATTTCAATATTTACATATGATTCCAAACTCTGCAAAGTTATCAACACAGAGGCGGATAATATAACATTGCTGATTCAAATATGGGGAAATTGAAGGCTTGGAAAGAGAAATGGCAAATGAAGTTCAATGTGAATAAGTGTAAGGTCATGCCATCGGGCTGAGGTAGGAAAATGTACAAGTATGTATTACAGCTGCATCTAAATAAATTAGATTATCATCAAAAATTTATTTCAGTAATGGGTGAAAGTATATATTATATAGATTCATTTCACACAGCAAAATCTACTTCGAGCATTTATTTATTTTTGTAATGTTGATGATTATGTCTTCTAATTAAAACCCAAAAGTTAGAACATTGAAATTAGAATATTATGAAGAAGTTCAATATTGTTGACTCATGGTGTCACATGATAATCAGCTAATCAACACAAATCTGCACAAACACATGCAAAGCTTTTTTAATCTTTTAACTGGTCCCTCAGTCTGGTTAAGTAGACTACAATCATGGAGAAAACCCTTCACAAGGAGGGTAAGCCACAAAAGATTGTTGCTAAAGAAGCTGGTTGTTCAGAGTGCTGTATCCAAGCATATTAATGGAAAGTTGAGTGCATAAGCAAGAGGGATAACTGCAGGATTTCCAAGAAAAGGTAATTCAAGAATTTGGTCAGGATTCACAAGGAGTGGACTACAGCTGGAGTCAGTGCTTCAAGAGCCACCACACACAGACATATTCAGGACACAGGCTACAACTGTGCCTTCCTTGTGTCAAGCCGATCACCCGATAAATGAGCAAAACTCTCATCTATTGGGAGAAATGACCTTTCAACAGATTAAACAATCGTCTCTGGGCAGCAAAATGTGCTGAGTGAACAAAGTTCTGCTGCCTAATAGAAATACATTTGTATGAAGACGAGCCACCACTTGTCCCATCACAGTGGAGAGGATTGCTATATACCAGGAATCCTCAAACTGCAGCCCTCCAGCTGTTGGGCAATTGACCTCCACCTTATGGGGTTTTTGCCTTCTTCTGGATTGACATGATAGGTTCAAAGGCTGGATACAGTGCCTGCAGAGAGAAAAGCTGAGATAAAGGCCATATAATAGTCATATGATTACTGGATATGGCGCTTTTCCTCAGATATACATGCAACATTCATCTGGAAAATTATTTGAAACAACAGTTACACTTCAGAAGGGTTGTTGACATTCCTGACATAGCTATTGTAGTAAATTATTGTTTTCCCCATGAAATAATTTTCCGGCAGCATTTCTTAGAACTGTGCATTGTGATATTCCTCTGTATTTCCTGTAAAATTATGAATAAATTGACAAGTGGGTGTTGCCATTCCTCTTCGGAAAGAGGCTTGTCACTACAAGCTCTAAAATGGTTTAATCAGTGTTGAGAAGCTCTAGAATTGTTTTTTTATGTACATGTATATGCACAAGGAAGTCAGCATTACCTGAACAGAGCACTGTAATAATAAGCAGCGACTTAAACCCTTAGGGACCGGGCTAATTTTCACCTTTTAAGGACCAGGCCATTTTTTTCAAATCTGACCAGTGCCACTTTATGTGTGCATAACTTTAGAACGTTTTTACTTATTTAGGCTATTCTGAGAATATTTTTTCATCACATATTGTACTTTATGTCATTGTTAAATTGGATTAAAAAAAATCTTTTTTATCTATTAAAAAATACCTAATTTACCAAGAATTTGGAAAATTTAGCAATTTTCCAAGTTTATTTTTCTCTACGTCTATAATACTTAGTAATGCCACCAAAAATAGTTATTAATTTACATTTCCCATGTGTCTACTTCATGTTTGGATCATTTTGGGAATGCCATTTTATTTTTTGGGGATGTTACAAGACTTAGAAGTTTAGAAGCAAATCTTGAAAATGTTCAGAAATTTTCAAAAACCCACATTTTAGGGACCAGTTCAGGTCTTAAGTCACTTTGTGGGGCTTACATAATAGAAACCCTTAAGTGTTTCACAACAGTTTTTGGCAAATGGAGATGATATTTCAGAATTGCAATTTTTGGGCAAATTTTCCATTTTAATCCATTTTTTCCAGTAACTAAGCAAGGGTTAACAGCCAAATAAAACCCAATATTTATTGCCCTGATTCTTTGGTTTGCAGAAACACCCCATATGTGGTTGTAAACTACTGTATGGCCACGCGGCAGGGCGTAGAGGGAAAAGAGTGCCGTATGGTTTTTGGAAGGCAAATTTTGCTGGACTGGTTTACCTACACCATGTCCCATTTGAAGCCCCCCTGATGCTCCTCTGGGGTAGAAACTCCATAAAAGTGACCACATTTTGGAAACTACACCCCTCAAGGTATTCAAAACTGATTTTACAAACGTCATTAACCCTTTAGGTGTTTCACAAGAGTTAATGGAAAATGGAGCTAAAATGTCAGAATTTAGTTTTTTTCAGCAAATTTTCTATTTAATTCAATTTTTTCCAGTAACTAAGCATGAAGCATGGTTAACAGCCAAATAAGACCCAATTTTGGAAAAGGGAAGGGAGCACCATGTGGTTTTTGGAAAGCAGATTTTGCTGGACTGGTTTATCTACACCATGTCCCATTTGAAGCCCCCCTGATGCTCCCCTGGGGTAGAAACTCCATATAAGTGACCCCATTTTGGAAACTACGGGATAAGGAGGCAGTTTTCTTGGGACTATTTTTAGGGTACATATGATTTTAGGTTGCTCTATTACATTTTTGTGACGTAGAGTTACCAAAAATAGAAATTCTGAAATTTCATCTCCATTTGCCACAAACTCTTGAGGAACACCTAAAGGGTTAAAGTTTTTAAAATATATTCTGAATAACTTGAGTGGTGTAGTTTATTAGACGGGGTCACTTTTATGGAGTTTATACTCTAGGGGTACATCAGGGGTTCTTCAAAATTTACATGGTGTAAAAAAAAAGGCCATCAAAATCAGCCTTCCAGAAACCATATGGCGTTCCTTTCCTTTTGTGCCCTGCCGTGTGCACGTACAGCAGTTTACCACCAAATATGGGGTGTTTCTGTAAACTGCAGAATCAGAGCCATAAATTTCAAGTTTTATTTGGCTTTTAACCCTTGCTTTCTTATTGAAAAAAATGGATAAAAACTGAAAATTTGGCAAAAATTGCTGTTTTGGCACTGTTTTTATTTTATCTTTTTTGACCGTTTTAATCTGAGCGGTTAGGTAATGGGGTATTCCGGGACAGCACAAAAGAGTTGTACATCAACCTGCACCAAGTAGACAGCAATTTTTTTGTAACATGCCCGGGTTTTGCGCATGGCGTTATATGGCTTGAGGACTTGGTCAGGGAGATGAACTTCTCTGATATACCGATTGTAGTCGACGATACAATCGGGCTTGAGGACCGTTGACGCGGTACCTTGCACAGGGACAGGGTTTATGCCGTTACCGTTAATTGTGGTCAGTACAACGACATCCCTCTTCTCCTTATATCTGACCAGCAACAGGTTTCCACTGGTAAGGGCATGGGTCTCACCCCTGGGGATAGGTACCTGGAGGGGGTAGGTAGGGAGGCCGCATAGATTTTTCTGCACGGTCCCACAAGCTGACGTGGATCTGGTGGCGAGGGACTGCAACAAGGGGATACTAGTACAAAACTTATCCACGTACAGGTGGTAACCTTTATCTAGCAGTGGATGCATAAGGTCCCACACAAGTTTCCCGCTAACACCCAGAGTGGGTGGACATTCTGGGGGTTCAGTACGGGAGTCGCTCCCCTCGTACACACGAAACTTGTAAGTGTACACCCTGAGGTACTCTCACAAAGTTTGTACAGCTTCACGCTATACCTCACTCGCTTTGAGGGAACACACTGGTGGAAAATGAGTCTCCCCTTGAAAGCAATGAGAGACTCATCAACCGCGACCTCCCTTCCAGGTACATAGGACTCCAAAAATTTGGCCCCGAAGTGATCGATGACCGGCCTGATTTTGTACAGGGGGGCGGGACATGCTGCATTATCTGCATAATTCAGGCATTTCCAGATGGCCTCAAACTGGGAGTGTGTCATTGCCGTACTATAAAGTGGGGTCTGGTAGAGGACGTCCCCACTCCAGTAATGCCAGACACTGTTTTTTTTTTACTAGGCCCATGTACAGCACGAGGCCCAAAAATGTCCTCATCTCAGCTGCACTGACCGGAGTCCAGCCACCGGTCCTAGCCAAAAAAAGTGCTTGAGTGTTGAGCAATGAACTGTTGGGCGTACGGATTTGTTTGCTCCACCATCAGATTCACAAAAGGGTCACTGAAAAAAAGACTAAAATAGTCGTATTCAGTGAAGCCCACTGTGGGAATCTGGATTCCAGGGTGTGGGGAGGTGGGGGGGCAAGCTTCAGCACCCCTGGGGGGGTCTAGGGTCACGCAGCTGTGCTGTCCGGTCCGGTCTCTGAAATTTTACTGTGAATTGAGCATAGCGACAGACATGCCAAGTGCTAGGGACAGTGGTAAACAAAACTTTTAATTGTAGAATATTGGATAGAGACAGTGTAGGGAGATCGTAGGGAGAGTTTATAGACACTGTAGGGAGAGCATAAAGAGACTGCAGGGACAGTGCAGGCTCAGTGTAATCACACTGCATCTTGTTGAACTAGTGTGCCATTCATACTTAAACTGTTCTGTTAAACATAGTCTTACTGTGCATCAGACTCACTGTCAACACATATAGACATGTTTTTCTACTTCATCGGCTGTACCATTTATATTTAATCTATTCTGCGAGTTTACCTACAGTAAGTTACCTGCTGCACTATTAATGCTTAATCTGTTCTGTTATCCATAGACTTACTGTACATCAGACTCATTGTCAACAACTGGTCTAATATATAGGCATGTTTTTCTAGTTCACTTACTGCTCCATTAATACTGAATCTGTTCTGTTATACATAGACTTAATGTGTGTAAGACTCATTGTCAATGGGCAATCTAATGCATAGAAGCTTATCTAGTTCATCTTCTGTGCCATTAAGACAATCTGTTCTATTATATATAGACTTACTGTGCGTCAGACTTAACAGGTGGTCTAATATATAGGTGCACTTATCTAATACACTTACTACACCATTCATACTTAATCTGTTACATTACTGATTCAGTTACTTACACTATGGCAAACAGATAGCTTCCTGGGCCATCAAAAGAAATGGGCAGTTGCAACAATGTTGCTGTAGCAGCACAAGTAACAGCAGAAGAAGGGGTGGTGGTAGAAGCAGCTGCAGCAACAGGCCAGACCTGCCATTGTCATCCAGTGGTCATGTTTAGACCAACAGTCCAGCTGTAATGGAATGGTTGACTCACTCTTCAACATCATCTCAGGTGACAATAGATATATGGATGAGCTTTTTGTGGACAGTCAGCAGGTACAGGCCAGCACAGACTTGGAGGGGGGGTCCGCTGCATCCTCCATTAGGCTTGCAACTAGCAATGATGACAGTCGAGAGGGGGCACATCTTGTGAGTGGTCAGGGGCATGGCCATAAGACTGGTGAGGGTGACATAAATGACGAGCAGATAGTAGTGGATTATGATTAGAGATGAGCAAATCAAAGCTGACAAGGTGGAATTCGGTCAGAATTCCAGGAAAAATGTGATTCGCAACAATGTGAATTTCCTTGCGCATTGTGGTAACAAATCGTAATTTGTCCTAACATGGCGGCTACCATGGCGGCTAAAATGGCGGCTACATGTGTGTGGACATGGGGCAAGGAACTCTGGGAAGGTGGGATGCTCCTTAATGCTATGCATGCAGCCAGCCAGCCAGCCTGGGGATGTCACAGCCCCAAAAATACGGTGGCCATCTTAGATTCTGCCATTCAGAATCGTACTTTTTTCAGGGACAGACGTGTATGCAGGCGCTAGAGAGAGTGAAAGAAAAACTGATTGTTAAAAAAAAAAAGGAAAGAAGCAATTTCTTTCAGGGAAAGGATTGTGAGAGGAATAATTTTACAGGCAGGCAGAGACATGTGCAGATGCTAGGGACAGTCATAGGAAAATCCTCATTGTGCTTAAAAGCGATTTACAAGTGAAGCGAAAGGATAGTGAGAGGAATAATTTCAAAGGCAGGGATAAACGTTTGCAGATGCTAGGGAGAGTCAAAGGAAAATCCTCATTGTGAAAAAAAGCGGTTTACAGGTGCAGGGAAACATTACTTGGGGATCCAGATAGTCTCATAATACAGCTCTGTTATTACAGCAATAAGCTATTGCGGTGAAAGTGCTATGTTGAAACATCTTTAGTGGCATTTAGTGGCAAAGAAAAATATATATGCAGGTCAATTTGTTGTTATTTATGCTAAAATCATTTGCAGTCATTTCTGGTGAAATACTATAGGGCGGAATTTCAGTAATACACAAAAAATAGAAACACACAGCACTTTTGCATTCATTTCTGGTGAAAGAGTTTAGGGGGTATTTCAGTAATACACAAAAAATATAAACGCACTGCACGTTTGCAGTAATTTCTGGTGAAAGTGTATAGAGTCGCATTTCAGTACTACAAGAAAAATGTATAAATGTGAAAGCGTATAGTGGCCTTTTCCCGTCCAACAAGAAATATATTTTCTAGGGTCACTTGTGCAGTAATTTATGGTGAAAGGGTATAGGGGCCTATGACAGTAAGAAAAGAAAAATATATATACGCACTGCAGTGTTGCAGTGATTTCTGTTGAAACCGTATAGGGGCGTTTTTCATTCAAAAAAGAAAAATATATACGCACTTCACTCTTTAATTGTTTTCTGGTTAAAGCGTATAGTGGCCTTTTTCCGTCCACCAAGAAATATATATTCTCGGGTCAATTGTGCAGTTATTTCTGGTGAAAGGGTATAGGGGCCTATTACAGTAAAACAAATATATATATATATATATATATATATATATATATATATATATAAAAAAGGAAAATGATGGCGGCACCGAGAGTCCAAAAGAAAACAAAGTGGGTGCTAAGTCCAAGGGTGTGAGTCCTTACCCATGAATACAAAGGAGAAAAATGGACAGCACTCCGGGCGAAAGATTCTTGAAAACAGATGTAGTTTAATCACCAATGTGAAAAAAAGGGACAACGTTTCAGCTTTACAATCAAGCCTTTTTCAAGTCAATAACATAAGTGTAAGTGCGCTATTTATGCTCAAACAATAATAAAAAGATACGCCCCATTAAGTGACATCATATCCTGGGCGTGCACAATGAACGTGATTCTCATTAAATACATATCAAACAAAGTATGCAATCACACAGTGAATATACAAAATCACCTAGCTGCAATGCGTACATACGTGTATAACAAAAATATATAGATATCAATGAATGTGTTATGTACATAATTAAGTGAGAGTCCAAGTGAGGTTAAAACTAAGGACTGCCTGCAAGGGGGCTGGAACGGCATGATGATAAGTGGATACAATCAATACGTCACAGAAAAATACGCCCAGTCATTCAGTCGTACCCGCATTGTATCGGAAGTGTAAGTCACTGCCGGTCATGCGCATTAGACTTAAGCTGTAGAGGTGGCCATATTAGTTAAGGGCAAAATAACTAATGAGTAGCGCACACGCGCATATCTTAAACAAGGAAGTAACATCCATGTCAGTGTCTGGCAAACTTGCCAGTATCCCATATCGGGACCTAAATAATCAATGAGGACCCGTTTAACCCAGCGAGGGCTTAACCAGGGGACACCCACCATCAAGGGGTGAAACCCCTAGTCCAGGCCGACTCCTATTAACAGCGATCCAGCGAAAAACGCCGTCACTGTCCTCAGGAGCAAGCAATGCCAATCACTATCGGGTACGGTCCAATCGCGGGATTCTCCGCTATAACAATTACTGACAGACACTAAACACGACAAGCAAATACTGTATATGATAGTTATTATCTGTAGCCACCACACAGTAATAATAGGGTGCAGTGAATGATTAGGGCAGTATGAAGGATGTAGTCCACCATCATGTCTGTTCCCATCCACCTGTGCGTCCTTATTACAAATTCTAAAATAATAAGAGAAAAAACGAAACGTTAGTACAATGGTCAATGTCGTATCTCATCAATACACTTTATGTTCAACAATTGGACTAACACAAGGAGAAGAAAGAAAACGTATATACAGAAGGGGCACGTGAGGGCAAGCTCACTCATATTACACCTATCCATATTCAATATTCAATCCATAAGGTTTCAATGAATTCAAAGTGGAAATCCAGTGGTTTTCTCTTCTTTTCAGAAGAGAGATCCTGTCACCTCCACGTCTTGGAACTGGAACATGGTCAATTATCCAGCATTTAAGTTCTCGTTCCACGTGGTTAGATGCGGTGAAATGTCTAGGTACCGGTAAATCCATACGTTTTTGTCGTATGGAAAACCTGTGGTTATTGAGTCTTGTTTTCAGGTCAGTCGATGTCTCTCCGACAGACAACAATTTGCAGGGGCAGGAGAGTACATAAATGACGTAATTGGAATCACATGTCAGATGGTGTTTGATTTGATAGATCATGTTAGTTGTTGGGTGACGGGATTCTGTCTCCACCCTCTTTCTTATTTTTGGGGGCCAATAAAGTATGCCTATCCAAGGCTAATGCCTCCTCCATTTGTAGCCGAAGTAATGAGGAGGGATAACCCCGACGTGAAAATTTTTGGGCCATATCATTCAAAGTCAATTCACAGGCAGACTCGTCAGAGATTATTCTTTTCACTCTTAAAAACTGTGAATAAGGGAGATGACGCGTTGTATGCTTGGGATGACTGCTATCGAATCTAAGGATCGTGTTACGATCTGTCGGCTTGACATATAATGTTGAAATAAGTTTGCCATTCTCAAATCGAACCTTGGTGTCCAGAAACTGTATCTCATCCTGAGAATACACCAAAGTAAACTGTAAGTCAGCATTGACAGCATTGAGTATATCCTGAAAACTCAACAAGTCAGACAAACTGCCTGTCCAGATGAGGAAGACGTCATCTATGTATCTCCACCACCTTAGAACTTGACCAAAGTGGTGGGACACATAGAAGACGTCCTCCTCAAAACCCCTCATGAAAATGTTAGCATAAGTAGGTGCGGCATGGGAACCCATGGCCACACCCCTTTCTGTTTATAAAGGTATCCTGAAACAGGAAATAATTCTCATACAGAACAATTTTCAGTAGTTTAAGAACAAGGTCACATGCTGATTCAGAAAGAGAAGACAGTTCTAACATACGCCTGACTGTATCAATACCTAAAACATGGTCTATAGAGGTGTAAAGAGAGACAATATCAAAGGAAGCCAAAATAACTTTAGAATGTGCTGACAAATCTACAGCACCAAGTTTCCGTAAAAAATCAGAGGTATCCTGAATATATGAGGAGGCACCCATGGCAAAGGTACGTAAAACACGATCCAAAAACATCGCAATGTTATTGAATATAGAACCCAATCCAGAAACAATTGGCCGACCAGGTGGGTCAACCAAAGACTTGTGGATTTTGGGAAGTACATAAATAACGGGAGTCCTAGGATACTCCACAATGAGAAAGGACCCCAATTTCTCATCAATAGTACCCGCCATGATTGCTTCAGAGACACAAGATTCAATTACTTTTGCAATACGGAACTTTGGATCCATATTGATCACCTCATACACATTGGTATCACCCAACTGACGATTGATTTCTGCAATGTATTTGGACGTGTCGAGTACTACAACAGCTCCCCCCTTGTCAGCAGGTTTGACAGTGAGGGAGCTGTCGCTCCTCAACTCGTTCAATGCCTGTACCTCCCCACTAGTGAGATTTGGATGATTAAATTGACCACCATTCGTGCTCTCCCGTTTAAGCATGTTTACATCAGATGTAACAGCTGATACAAATGCATCAATTAGCGGTTCATTAACCATGGGCGTGGTGGACTTAACTGTAGAGAGACCAAGGGCATGCATAGTAAATTCACTTGTTTGTGGTGTACTAGACGGCGTCTTGTCATGAAAAAAATATTTCAACTTAATTAAACGAAAAAAATTAGATAAATCAATGTCCAAATCAGACCACTTAATGTCTGCCGTGGGGCAGAAAGACAATCCCTTAGTCAACACACTTGTGTAGGAGTTAATGTCCGAGATGATAAGTTGACTACAGTTAATTCTTCTTCTGTGCTTTGTGTTGCGAAGAATTAACTGTAGTCAACTTATCATCTCGGACATTAACTCCTACACAAGTAAGTGTGTTGACTAAGGGATTGTCTTTCTGCCCCACGGCAGACATTAAGTGGTCTGATTTGGACATTGATTTATCTAATTTTTTTCGTTTAATTAAGTTGAAATATTTTTTTCATGACAAGACGCCGTCTAGTACACCACAAACAAGTGAATTTACTATGCATGCCCTTGGTCTCTCTACAGTTAAGTCCACCACGCCCATGGTTAATGAACCGCTAATTGATGCATTTGTATCAGCTGTTACATCTGATGTAAACATGCTTAAACGGGAGAGCACGAATGGTGGTCAATTTAATCATCCGAATCTCACTAGTGGGGAGGTACAGGCATTGAACGAGTTGAGGAGCGACAGCTCCCTCACTGTCAAACCTGCTGACAAGGGGGGAGCTGTTGTAGTACTCGACACGTCCAAATACATTGCAGAAATCAATCGTCAGTTGGGTGATACCAATGTGTATGAGGTGATCAATATGGATCCAAAGTTCCGTATTGCAAAAGTAATTGAATCTTGTGTCTCTGAAGCAATCATGGCGGGTACTATTGATGAGAAATTGGGGTCCTTTCTCATTGTGGAGTATCCTAGGTTATTTATGTACTTCCCAAAATCCACAAGTCTTTGGTTGACCCACCTGGTCGGCCAATTGTTTCTGGATCGGGTTCTATATTCAATAACATTGCGATGTTTTTGGATCGTGTTTTACGTACCTTTGCCATGGGTGCCTCCTCATATATTCAGGATACCTCAGATTTTTTACGGAAACTTGGTGCTGTAGATTTGTCAGCACATTCTAAAGTTATTTTGGCTTCCTTTGATATTGTCTCTCTTTACACCTCTATAGACCATGTTTTAGGTATTGATACAGTCAGGCGTATGTTAGAACTGTCTTCTCTTTCTGAATCAGCATGTGACCTTGTTCTTAAACTACTGAAAATTGTTCTGTATGAGAATTATTTCCTGTTTCAGGATACCTTTTATAAACAGAAAAGGGGTGTGGCCATGGGTTCCCATGCCGCACCTACTTATGCTAACATTTTCATGAGGGGTTTTGAGGAGGACGTCGTCTATGTGTCCCACCACTTTGGTCAAGTTCTAAGGTGGTGGAGATACATAGATGACGTCTTCCTCATCTGGACAGGCAGTTTGTCTGACTTGTTGAGTTTTCAGGATATACTCAATGCTGTCAATGCTGACTTACAGTTTACTTTGGTGTATTCTCAGGATGACATACAGTTTCTGGACACCAAGGTTCGATTTGAGAATGGCAAACTTATTTCAACATTATATGTCGTAACACGATCCTTAGATTCGATAGCAGTCATCCCAAGCATACAACGCGTCATCTCCCTTATTCACAGTTTTTAAGAGCGAAAAGAATAATCTCTGACGAGTCTGCCTGTGAATTGACTTTGAATGATATGGCCCAAAAATTTTCACGTCGGGGTTATCCCTCCTCATTACTTCGGCTACAAATGGAGGAGGCATTAGCCTTGGATAGGCATACTTTATTGGCCCCCAAAAATAAGAAAGAGGGTGGAGACAGAATCCCGTTCATTACGACATATGGTGAACAAAGTTATATGATTAAACACATCATTAGGAAACATTGGGGTATTCTTGGTAGACTCACCACTATACCACAATTTCGTGCACCTCCTCTCTTTGCATTTCGTAGGTCTAGGAGTCTCAGGGACCAATTGGTCAAGGCTGATGTGGGCCCCCTCAATGTAAAAACACAGAAATATTTGACGCATCGCAGTCAGGGCTGTTTTCCCTGCCTACGGTGTGTCAACTGCAAATATATACAGAAATCCAAACAGTTTGGTCACCCAACAACTAACATGATCTATCAAATCAAACACCATCTGACATGTGATTCCAACTATGTCATTTATGTACTCTCTTGCCCCTGCAAATTGTTGTACGTCGGAGAGACATCGACTGATTTGAAAACAAGACTCAATATCCACAGGTTTTCCATACGACAAAAACGTATGGATTTACCGGTGCCTAGACATTTCACCGTATCCAACCACTTGGAACGAGAACTTAAATGCTGGATAATTGACCATGTTCCAGTTCCAAGACGGGGAGGTGACAGGATCTCTCTTCTGAAAAGAAGAGAAAACCACTGGATTTCCACTTTGAATTCATTGAAACCTTATGGATTGAATATTGAATATGGATAGGTGTAATATGAGTGAGCTTGCCCTCACATGTCCCTTCTGTTTATACGTTTTCTTTCTTCTCCTTGTGTTAGTCCAATTGTTGAACATAAAGTGTATTGATGAGATATGACATTGACTATTGTACTAATGTTTCGTTTTTTCTCTCATTATTTTAGAATTTGGAAAAGGACGCACAAGTGGATGGGAACCGACATGATGGTGGACTACATCCTTCGCACTGCCCTAATCATTCATTGCACCCTATTATTACTGTGTGGTGGCTACAGATAATAACTATTATATACAGTATTTGCTTGTCGTGTTTAGTGTCTGTCAGCAATTGATACAGCGGAGAATCCCGTGATTGGACCGTACCCGATAGTGATTGGCATTGCTTGCTCCTGAGGACAGTGACGGCGTTTTTTCGCTGGATCGCTGTTAATAGGGAGTCGGCCTAGACTAGGGGTTTCACCCCCTTGATGGTGGGTGTCCCCTGTTTAAGCCCTCGCTGGGTTAAACGGGTCCTCATTGATTATTTAGGTCCCGATATGGGATACTGGCAAGTTTGCCAGACACTGACATGGATGTTACTTCCTTGTTTAAGATATGAGCGTGTGCGCTACTCATTAGTTATTTTGCCCTTAACTAATATGGCCACCTCTACAGCTTAAGTCTAATGCGCATGACCGGCAGTGACTTACACTTCCGATACAATGCCGGTACGACTGAATGACTGGGCGTATTTTTTTGTGATGTATTGATTGTATCCACTTATCATCATGCCGTTCCAGCCCCCTTGCAGGCAGTCCTTAGTTTTAACCTCACTTGGACTCTCACTTAATTATGTACATAACACATTCATTGATATCTATATATTTTTGTTATACACGTATGTACGCATTGCAGCTAGGTGATTTTGTATATTCACTGTGTGATTGCATACTTTGTTTGATATGTATTTAATGAGAATCACGTTCATTGTGCATGCCCAGGATATGATGTCACTTAATGGGGCGTATCTTTTTATTATTGTTTGAGCATAAATAGCGCACTTACACTTATGTTATTGACTTGAAAAAGGCTTGATTGTAAAGCTGAAACGTTGTCCCTTTTTTTCACATGGGTGATTAAACTACATCTGTTTTCAAGAAACTTTCGCCCGGAGTGCTGTCCATTTTTCTCCTTTATATATATATATATATATATATATATATATATATATAAACGCACTGCACTGTTGCTGTGAATTCTGTTGAAAGCGTATTGGGGTGTATTTCAGTCAGAAAAGGAAAATATATACGAACTGCGCTGTTGCAGTTATTTCTGGTGAAAGCGTGTAGGCTCGTATTTGTGTATAACAAGAAAACTATATTCTTAGTGCATTTCCGCAGTTAATTGTGGTGAATGCGTTTAGTGGCCTATTTCAGTACATAAAAATATATATATTTGTTGCTTTTAGAGGTGTTTTAATTTCTCTTTAATTTGTTTAGTTCAGCTATGTCAGGCAGAGAAGTGAAAGGCCATGCACAGAGGAGTGGCAGAGGCCTGAATGTTTCTGGCGCAAGCAGAGGTTGCAGCAGAGTAAGGGGTCATGGCAGCAGTAGTCACAGCAAGAGGCCTGAGCTCCCGGTGTCATCTACCGGTCGTGTCTTGACCAGCAACCCAGTGGTTCTCGATTGGTTAACTCTGTCATCCATGTCATTCTAAGTGACATCAGACACCCCCAGCCAACAGTCGGTGGGTTCGTCAGGCCCAACAATCAGTTAGCCTGGCCTGGGAGCAGGCTCTGTGCGCTCACCTGTAAGAAGAGCTACAAGAGGACAGTCAGTAGCTACTGCCCAGCCGAGATGTGTTAGCAGTCAGCCAGTGAGTAGTGTTGGGGGGAAAATAAGGTACTCGGCGGTGTGGCAGTTTTTTGTGAAGCCGCCGGAGAAGGTGAACATGGCCATATGTAGAATATGTGGTCAGAAGGTGAAACGTGGCCAGGGGGTCAATGTTGGCACCATGGCCCTGGGTCAACATATGCAGCATCACCATAAAGTGGCCTGGGAGAACTGTGGGTCCGATGTGGAGGTCCAGCCTGCCGCAGCTACCGCTGCATCACCCAGTGGCATGCACCCAGTTTCAGCCAGTCAAGGCTCCACCACATCAGCCAAAGGGAGCTGTCTGTCAATCCCATCTTCTGCTGGTCCTTCTCCTATTCTTCATCAGTAGGGTTGAGCGAACCCGAACGTAAAAGATTGGGTTCGGGTTCAGTGTTCGGAAATTTATATGGCGTATTTTGAAAGCTTGCAAAGCAGCCAATCAACAAGCGTAATACTACTTGCCCCAAGAGGCCATCACAGCCATGCCTACTATTGGCATGGCTGCCATTGACCAAGTGCAGCATGTGACCCAGCCTCTATTTAAGCTGGAGTCACGTAGCGCCACATGTTACTCTGCTCTAATTAGTGTAGGGATAGGATGCAGCTGCTGGGAGGGGGAAATTAGGCAGGGAAAAATCAGCAAATACACCTAATAAAGTGATCGATCTACAGCTGTAAATCATTCAACTTCTGCTAGTTAATTGCTGAGCTGACCCTCTAAAACATTATGGTTGAGGGCCTGCTGGTGAGCTGACCCTCTAAAACATTAGGGGAGAGGGGCTGCTGGTGAGCTGACCCTCTAAAACATCATAGATGAGGGCCTGCTGATGAGCTGACCCTCTATAACATTATGGTTGAGGGCCCGCTGGTGAGCTGACCCTCTAAAACATTATAGGTGAGGGCCTGCTGGTGAGCTGACCCTTTAAAATAATAAGGACGAGGGCCTGCTGGTAAGCTAACCCTCTAAAATATTATGGTTGAGGTCCTGCTGGGGAGCTGACCCTTTTTAAAAATTGTAGTGGATGGAATATATACAATCTGGATGAGGAGAAAACAAGATTCAACCATATACTTTTTTTTTGTAGTGGAAAAGGTTCATGGGAATACACCACAGTAGACTGAGTACATTATAAACAATACATTGACATTGCCTTTATGTTCATCATCAACTCAGCTCTCCTCTGTTGGAGTTGAGAAGTCAGGGCAATCCAGGCCTTGTTCATTTTTATCTGAGTAAACCTGTCAACATTGTCAGTCAAAAAGCAGATAAGCTTATCAGTTATAATGCCACCAGCAGCACTAAATACACACTCAGACAAAACACTGGCAGCAGAGAAGGCCAGCACCTCTTAGACATAGAGCGCAAGTTCATGCCATGTGTCCAGCTTGGACACCCAGTAGTTGTAAGGCACTTAGGGATCATTTAGGACGCTGAAATGGTCTGCAATGTATTCCTTCACCATCTTCCAAAACTTTTCCCTCTTTGTGGCACTAGGCCGCGCTTCAGGGTGAGGTTGCTGGTGGGGTGTCATGAAAGTGTCCCATGCCTTGGAGAGTGTTTCCCTGCCTTTGTTGGAACTGCTGTGTGTTCCCCTTGCCTAAGGAAGTGCGGACTCTGCCAGCCGTGTTGTCAGATGGAAAATTTTTGGAGCAATCTCTCAACAAGTACCGTCTGGTATTGCACCGTTTTACTCGTCCTTTCCACCACAGGAATGAGAGATGAGAAGTTCTCTTTGTAGCAGGTGTTGAGAAGGGTGAACACCAAGTAATCTGTGTCATCTAAAATATGTATAACGAGAGGGTTGCGGGAAAGGCAGCCTAACATATAGTCAGCCATGTGTGCCAGAGTACCAACAGGCAAGAAGTCGATATTGAAATTACTTCATGTATTATACTTCTTGTTCTGGCTTTTTAATTTCCTCTTTGTTTGGACTATTAGCATGGCAAGGATTCTTGCTTGTCTTTTTCAATCAGATCATGAATTTGTATTGTACGGTCAGGGACAATACATGTTCTTTACGGCTCACTAAGAAGCCCAGGGTGAATGTAGTTCATGCACAGCCACACCAGCAACTTGGACAGGTCACACCGCTTCCACCTCCACGTTTGCACGCCGTTGCTCCTGCAACAATGTCCGCCTCTGCCTCTTCATCTTCCACCATGTCCTCAGCCTCCACTGCAGGGACAAGTCACAGTATCCCTCCAGCATACCACATGTGCAAGGCTTGGCAGTGTCACGCTGTTCTGCACCTGGTTTGCCTTGGTGAACGGAGTCACACAGGGGAGGAACTGCTGCCGGTAATGCATCAAGAAATTGAATCCTGGCTTTCTCTGCGACAAATGAATATCGGAACCATGCAGACCGACAACCGGAGGAACATGGTGTCGTCGCTGCGTCAAGGAAGGCTGAGCCATGCACCCTGCATGGCACAAGTGTTCAATCTGGTTATAAATTGGTTCATGAAGTCTTCCATCCATCTGCAAGACATCCTTAAAATGGCCAGAAAATTTTGCATGCACTTCAGCCACTCGTACACCGAAAAGCATACCCTCCTTGAGCTGCAGTGGCAGAAAGGCATCCCCCAACATCGGCTGATGTGCAACGTTTCCACCCATTGTAATTCCACCCTCCATATGTTGGACTCACTATACAAACAGAAAAAGGCCATCAACGATTTCTTGATGATGTGTAACTTCGATGTCAGCCAGTGGAAGCTCATGCGTGACAACTGCCGTTTGCTCAGGCTCTTTGAGAATGCCACATTATTTTTCAGTTGCCGGGACTACAGTATGAACAACCTTATTCCACTGTTCCATGTCCTGTAAAAGATGGTGGTAATATTGGCTGATCAGGGGACAAGAGACGTGCCTCGATCTCACGGCAACATGAGCCCTGTGGGGGCTGAACTGGAAGAGGAGGAGGTGGAGGAGGACATTGGAGCACAGGCAATGTGTAGCCAAATGAGTGGTTTTTCTACTAAGCTGACATGACAGGAGGAGCAGGAGCAGCCAGAGGGGCTATAGGGCGATGAGGAAGATGGGACATAGGACCCCGACACACCGTGGCAGTATGCAGTTAAGAGAGAGTCACGTAGTCCCTCCGAGTCACTTGCACAAATGGCCCAATTTATGCTCACTCGCGTGCATAGTGACAGCTGAATTGTCACCATTCGGTAGAGGAATGAGTTCTGGCTCTCCACCTTGTTGGACCCTTGCTACCGGTCCAGAATAGGCGTCTTTTGTACACTCACCGAGAAGGAGGTCATATCGAACAGTGATGAGCGGCAGGTGCCATATTCGATTTCGACGAAATTCGAAAATATTCGCTAGAATTTTCGTCTCATATTCGTCGAAATTAATTATTCGGCATTATTCTAGTTATCGCGATTAATATGCAATTTAAATAATCGCGTATTGCGATTTTAACTTAGGGCAACTTTCCTATTGATTTGATATCTAGAATTAGCGAAGATGGCGAATATGACGAATGTATTTGTCATATTCCTCAAAACGAAGATAACTAAATATTATCCATCTTCGTTTTAGCTCCATATTTGTCAACTACGCTAATTCTAGCAATCAAATAGGAAATTTGACGACTAGAGACAGCTAAGCTTTTAATTCGCTATGCGATAATATTACTTTGCTTTTTTGTAAATAAATAGAATAATTATAATACTAATACTAATTATTATAATTATTCTATTTATTTAAAAAACACAAAGTAATATAATCGCACAGCAAATTAAACTCAGCTGTCTCTATATTGACATTCGACATTCGTCATCTTGACTAATTCTACCAAGCCAACCATAGTAAACCAGGTCTAAGTTGAAATCGCAATGCGATTACTTCAAGTTATATTAATCGCATTGCGATTTTAACTTAACTCTCCCATCTGACAGAACATTCTAGTATGGAGGCGTTCCAATGCTGATTTCGCGAACATAAAATTTTCCGTTCGTGAACGGCGAACGCGAATTTACACAAATGTTCGCGAACGGGCGAACAGGGCAAACCGCCATTGACTTCAATAGACAGGCGAATTTTAAAACCCACAGGGACTCTTTATGGCCACAATAGTGATAGAAAAGTTGTTTCAAGGGGACTAACACCTTGACTGTGGTATGCCGGGGGGGAATCCATGGCAAAACTCCCATGGAAAATTACATAGTTTACAATGTAATGTTATAACGTTAACCTAAAATCAATTATTTTCCATTTATAGCCATAATTTTTATTTTTATTTTGGTGACATGATCACATTAATTACTAAAACGTGAATTTTAAATGTTTTGGATTACATGTATGCATGTTGGACAAGGTATATGATCTGAGCTGGTCCCGTCAAGCGTGCTGCTAAGAGCGCCACAGTCCGCAGTATTCGGTTTGAATTGTCGCACACACATAACCACCGGCACAAGAAAATAGTCATAGTGAATAAGTGGTCCGACCATAAGGGGCGCCATGTCTATTACCCTGTTTCCATGTAAAGGCGGCTGCTGTATGTATTGATAATGAATTATTGCTTTGCCCCAGACTAAATTGTCCGTACTGTAATCCCATTGTTTACAATAAAACAAAACACAATAAATTTGATAGTTCAATAAAATTTACTAAAACAATTTTTAAATAAAGATAAATATTAATTAACATAAATAACATAAAATAAAACAAAAAGCAAAAAAAAATATGGTAGGCTCTTAATTTTTTTCTGCTCTTGGTGCAGTTCATCAAGGGCCCTTTGGTTAGCCTCCTCCATCAGGCTGAGCTGGTGGGATAGACTGAGCTTCAGCTTCCTCATCTTCTGCAACTGCAGCGCCCTGAACTGCCTCATCCGTTCGCGCTGCTCCCGCTGCACTTTTTACATTTTTTTTATAATGTTGTTGCGAGCTGTAAAAGTAAAGGGAATAACATGTTTTAATGTACTTTAAAAGACAATCATTGATTGGTGTATAAAGCAGATGATATTTTTTTATCGCAATCCGTTATATATTGGTTTAGTTAGGATTAAGAATAGTTATTTTGACTTTCGGGCTATGGACTTAGTAGTTACGTTTTTATGTAGATTAATTACTTCATAGTGTTCGTGTTTTATATTACTGTTGTGTGTTTGTTGCACTTTAGTCTAAAAAAAAAATTACGGTATATATTGGATGCTCGTTGCATCTTAATTAAATTGTACGCCTCATTAAGATACTTTACGGAAATCAGTACATCAGTAACATCAGCTTGCTGTAAAAAAAATTTTTACATAGATTTAATTAGGGTCCGGGTTTTTTGGACTGAGTGCCCAGACAGATATAGTGGCACAGGTCACTCCCGTACTCTATCAAGGGTTTTTATAAAGTGGGGATTAAAAATGCTGTTCTTTTCAGGTGTGGACAGAAGATGTGAAATGAACCTGCAGAGAAATGAGCATGGTCTCTGACAGACCCTAAAGAGTGGTGATATACTAATCTTTTTGTTACACTGCTTGGAGTGAACGCAAAGTGTGGGACTTTAGGTTATGCAATATCTGAAGTCTGAATAAAAATTACAGGTTGAACTTGAACTTGTTTATAATTGTTTGCTTGAATAAAATCTGCCTGTGGTCAAGACTAAACTGACACCTGTGTGTGTGTGGGGACAATGAATAAATTAAAACATCAACAGCAAATATTTACCCTCCTGGCGGGGGGTGTTCACCACCTCGTCTTCTTCCTCCTAATCATACTCCTCGACCTCATCTGCATCAGGTGGGCTATGGGCCTGATGCCCTGATGGTCCTGCCTGTTCCTGCTCCTCAATGTCCTCATCCTCTGGCATCTCCTCCTCTTCCACCACCACCCTCTTTTTTGAACGCTTAGCGCGTATTTTCAGAAGAGTAGCATCTGTCATGACCAAATTTTCCAAAAATATAACTAAACACATAAATAACAATAGGTGTGTGATAAAAAAATAATGTAAGCATCGTACCTGGACAAAATTTGTCTCTGACCTCAGTGATCTGAACCATATTATAGCGTTTCAGGTCGGACCACTTCTTTAAAATGGCATCCTTGGCATGCTTGCTGCCATGTTGATGCCACAGATGGTACCCTAGTCCCAAAGTTGTAAAATACAATTATTAGTAATTGCAGTCATCTCAACCATCCGAAATAAAATTTTATATTGAAACGCTAAAAGAGTAGATATTTATATAGTTCTCTATGGGACTATATGAAAGTAAAATACATTTTTTTTTATATTTAAAGCAAATATAAGAACTAAACTCCACAGTGTTTGCTCCTTTAACAGTGACTTTCAACAATGGCCGCCCCCTTAAACAGTGACTTTGAGAGTGGTCGCCCCTTTAGCAGTGACTTGAACAGTGGCCACCTCCTTAACAGTGACTTGAGCAGTGGCTGCCCCTTTAACAGTGACTTTGACAGTGGCTGCCCCTTTAGCTGCCCCTGTAGTAACATAGTTTGTAAGACTTAAAAAATACATCTGTCGAACCAGATCAGCCTGTTATCCTGTAAGTTGATCCAGAGGAAAACAAAAAAATATACAAAAAAAAACCTGTGAGGTAGAAGTCAATTTTCCTAATTTTAGTAGAAGAAAATTCCTTCCTGACTCCAACCAAGCAGTCAGAATACTCCCTGGATCAAGGATCTTTGTCCTGAAGTAAGAGGAATTTCTGGATAATGGCTCATAGAATTTCTTAGAGTTTATTATGAGTTTAATGGGGGAGAGTTATCAAAACTTGTGTAAGGGAAAACTGGTTGAGTTGCCCATAGCAATCAATCAGATTCCATCTTTCATTTTCCAAAGGAACACTTAAAAATGAAAGGATGATTTGGATTGGTTGCTATGGGCAACTAGGTAATTTTTTCTTTACACGAGTTTTGATAAACCTCCCCTATGCTTTTAAGAGGTTATCCCTAAAATGTAAAACTCTTCTTTATTCATGAACTGTATCTGTAGAAATGTTTCTCTTTCTTTAGGTAGACAGCAGCTCATTACATAAGACAATCAAGCACTTACATCTCACAGCACTTTTTGTTAACTCTTGTTAACCCCTTGTCCCCTAGCATAGAACATAATGCTTTATATATAGCCCCAAAAATACACATGGTATGCAATGTCCTAACAGTCTCCTTCTCCACTGTCTAGAGGGAGATAAAGATGCATGATACTATGCATATAAAAGTAGAACTGAATGTATGAAATGTCTTGGACACTTCACTTGCTCTTCTTTGAGATCAATATGCCACCACTGAGGGGAGTAAAGGTACTTTCACACTTGTGTTATTCTTTTCCAGCGTAGAGTTCCGTCAAAAGGGCTCTATGCCGGAAAAAAACTGATCAGGCATATCCCAATGCATTCTGAATGGATAGAAATTTGTTCAGTTTGCATCAGTATGCCTTCCATTCAGTCACTGGCAGGCGTTTTTGGCAGACATAATACCGCATATTGCGGTATTATGTTCGTCCAAATTGCCTGATCAGTCACCGGAATGCCGGATACGGCATTAATTCCCTTTGACATGCATTAGTGCCGGATCTGGCATTGCGAAACAACTGATGGACGGATCCGTCCTTCCGGTCTGCGCATGCGCAAACTGGGAAAACTGGGAAAAAGACTGCAAGACGGATCCGTCCATTCGCATGACAAGCGGAGAGTCGGATCCGTTCTTGCAATGAATTTGTAGATGGATCCGCACCCGGGTCCGTCTACAAATGCTGTCCATTGTCACACTGATCGGCGGATCTGGCAGGCAGCTCCGACGACGGAACTGCCTGCCGGATCACACAAACGCAAGTGTGAAAGTACCCTAAGAGAGCAGGGAAGCTACTGAACATGTCTATGTCTGTGAGAAGGATGGACCAGAAGGATGAACAGTGGCCCACTGCAAAAGATGAAAACATAATGTGCATAAAAAGCCTTTCATCATTTTCATTGCAGATCTATGGCAATAGATGGAAATAAACCCTTTAATGTAGGGGGGAATAGAGGGTTTTTGCTGTCCTTGAACCTTCACACTTTGTGAAGGTGCCATATTCTTAGTACCTCACCATGTAACACACCTGACCATTGTCATGTCCTGTTATACAAATTTGCCACTGATCAGTGTACAGTAAGGGCTCTATTAAAGAGTAGGAACGTCCATATGAACACTTGTTCCAATAATTGGCCTTTTTCAAGGTATAGAAACATAGAAACATAGAATGTGTCGGCAGATAAGAACCATTTGGCCCATCTAGTCTGCCCAATATACTGAATACTATGAATAGCCACTGGCCCTATCTTATATGAAGGATGGCCTTATGCCTATCCCATGCATGCTTAAACTTCTTCACTGTATTTTCAGTTACCACTTCTGCAGGAAGGCTATTCCATGCATCCACTACTCTCTCAGTAAAGTAATACTTCCTGATATTACTTTTAAACCTTTGCCCCTCTAATTTAAAACTATGTCCTCTTGTAGCAGTTTTTCTTCTTTTAAATATTCTCTCCTCTTTTACCGTGATGATTCCCTTTATGTATTTAAAAGTTTCTATCATATCCCCTCTGTCTCTTCTTACTTCCAAGCTATACATGTTAAGTTCCTTTAACCTTTCCTGGTAAGTTTTGTCCTGCAATCCATGTACTAGTTTAGTAGCTCTTCTCTGAACTCTCTCCAAAGTTCCAATATCCTTCTGCAGATATGGTCTCCAGTACTGCACACAATACTCCAAATGAGGTCTCACTAGTGCTCTGTAGAGCGGCACAAGCACCTCCCTCTTTCTACTGTTAATGCCTCTCCCTATACACCCAAGTATTCTGCTGGCATTACCTGCTGCTCTATGACATTGTCTGCCCACCTTTAGGTCGTCTGATATAATGACCCCTAAATCCCTTTCCTCAGATACTGAGGTTAGTACTGTATCACTGATTTTATATTCTGCTCTTGGGTTTTTATGCCCCAGGTGCATTATCTTGCACTTATCGACATTAAATTTTAGTTGCCAGATTTTTGACCATTCCTCTAGTTTTCCTAAATCCTTTTCCATTTGGTGTATCCCTCCAGGAACATCAACGCTGTTACAAATCTTTGTGTCATCAGCAAAAAGACACACCTTACCATTGAGGCCTTCTGCAATTTCGCTAAAAAAGATATTAAACAATATGGGTCCCAGAACAGATCCCTGAGGTACCCCACTGGTAACAATACCATGGTCTGAATATACTCCATTGACTACAACCCTCTGTTTTCTGTCCTTCAGCCACTGCCTAATCCATTCAATAATATGTGAGCCCAAGCTCAAAGACTGCAGTTTATTGATAAGCCTTCTGTGTGGGACAGTATCAAAAGCCTTACTAAAGTCCAGATAAGCGATGTCTACTGCACCTCCGCCATCTATTATTTTAGTCACCCAATCAAAAAAGTCAATAAGATTAGTTTGACATGATCTCCCTGAAGTAAACCCATGCTGTTTTTTATCAATCAACCCATGGGTTTTTAGATGTTCCACAATCCTCTCCTTGAGTATGGTTTCCATTAATTTCCCCACTATTGATGTCAGGCTTACTGGCCTATAGTTGCCCGATTCCTCTCTACTACCTTTCTTGTGAATTGGCACAACGTTTGCTAATTTCCAATCTTCTGGGACGACACCTGATTCCAGTGATTGGTTAACCACTACAGGACCGCCTAACACACGGATGCGTCCGGCGGCCGGTCCTGTAGTTCTGGATTGACGCGTCGGCGCGTCATCTCGCGGTACTTCCTATGAACGCGTGCACGCGCCCCTCACAAGTTGTACTACAGCCTGCCAGCGATGATCAATCGCTGGCAGGCTGTAGGTGCCATATTCTTAGTACCTCACCATGTAACACACCTGACCATTGTCATGTCCTGTTATACAAATTTGCCACTGATCAGTGTACAGTAAGGGCTCTATTAAAGAGTAGGAACGTCCATATGAACACTTGTTCCAATAATTGGCCTTTTTCAAGGTATAGAAACATAGAAACATAGAATGTGTCGGCAGATAAGAACCATTTGGCCCATCTAGTCTGCCCAATATACTGAATACTATGAATAGCCACTGGCCCTATCTTATATGAAGGATGGCCTTATGCCTATCCCATGCATGCTTAAACTTCTTCACTGTATTTTCAGTTACCACTTCTGCAGGAAGGCTATTCCATGCATCCACTACTCTCTCAGTAAAGTAATACTTCCTGATATTACTTTTAAACCTTTGCCCCTCTAATTTAAAACTATGTCCTCTTGTAGCAGTTTTTCTTCTTTTAAATATTCTCTCCTCTTTTACCGTGATGATTCCCTTTATGTATTTAAAAGTTTCTATCATATCCCCTCTGTCTCTTCTTACTTCCAAGCTATACATGTTAAGGTCCTTTAACCTTTCCTGGAAAGTTTTGTCCTGCAATCCATGTACTAGTTTAGTAGCTCTTCTCTGAACTCTCTCCAAAGTTCCAATATCCTTCTGCAGATATGGTCTCCAGTACTGCACACAATACTCCAAATGAGGTCTCACTAGTGCTCTGTAGAGCGGCACAAGCACCTCCCTCTTTCTACTGTTAATGCCTCTCCCTATACACTCAAATATTCTGCTGGCATTACCTGCTGCTCTATGACATTGTCTGCCCACCTTTAGGTCGCCTGATATAATGACCCCTAAATCCCTTTCCTCAGATACTGAGGTTAGTACTGTATCACTGATTTTATATTCTGCTCTTGGGTTTTTATGCCCCAGGTGCATTATCTTGCACTTATCGACATTAAATTTTAGTTGCCAGATTTTTGACCATTCCTCTAGTTTTCCTAAATCCTTTTCCATTTGGTGTATCCCTCCAGGAACATCAACGCTGTTACAAATCTTTGTGTCATCAGCAAAAAGACACACCTTACCATTGAGGCCTTCTGCAATTTCGCTAAAAAAGATATTAAACAATATGGGTCCCAGAACAGATCCCTGAGGTACCCCACTGGTAACAATACCATGGTCTGAATATACTCCATTGACTACAACCCTCTGTTTTCTGTCCTTCAGCCACTGCCTAATCCATTCAATAATATGTGAGCCCAAGCTCAAAGACTGCAGTTTATTGATAAGCCTTCTGTGTGGGACAGTATCAAAAGCCTTACTAAAGTCCAGATAAGCGATGTCTACTGCACCTCCGCCATCTATTATTTTAGTCACCCAATCAAAAAAGTCAATAAGGAGCCCTACTTCTCCTGAGTACGGAAATACCACATGAGTGACACTTTTTTGCAGCCTGGGTGCGCAAAGGGGCCCACATTCCAACGAGTACCTTTAGGTTTTACATAGCTGCTCACAATTTAGCCCTACCCAAAATGCCAGGACAGTACAAACACCCCACAAATGACCCCATTTTGGAAAGAAGAAACCCCAAGGTATTCGCTGAGGGGCATAGTGACTCCATGAAAAATTGAACTTTTTGTCAAAAGTTTGCGGAAAAAACAATAAAAAATCAATTTCCGCTAACTTGTGCCAAAAAAAAAATCTTCTATGAACTCGCCATGCCCCTCACGGAATACCATGGGGTGTCTTCTTTCCAAAATGGGGTCACATGTGGGGTATTTATACTGCCCTGGCATTTTAGGGGCCCTAAACCGTGAGAAGAGAAATGCGTAAAAATGCCCTCCTAAAAGGTACTCATTGGAATTTGGGCCCCTTTGCGCATCTTGGCTGCTAAAAAGTGTCACTCATGTGGTATCGCCGCACTCAGGAGAAGTAGGGAAATGTGTTTTGGGGTGTATTTCTACATATACCCATGCTGGGTGAGAGAAATATCTCTGTAAATTGACAACTTTGTATAAAAATTTTTAAAAAGTTGTCGTTTACAGCAATATTTCTCACACAAAATGTAAAAATGTAAAAATACACCACAAAACTCATTGCCCTACTTCTCCTGAGTACGGCGATACCACATGAGTGACACTTTTTTGCAGACAAGATGCGCAAAGGGGCCTTAAAACCAATGAGTACCTTTCGGATTTCAAAGGGCATTTTTACGCATTTGGATTCTCACACTTTAGGGCCCCTAAAATGCCAGGGCAGTATAAATACCCCACAAGTGACCCCATTTTGGAAAGAAGACACCCCAAGGTATTCCGTGAGGGGCATGTCGAGTTCACAGAATTTTTTTTTTTGGCACAAGTTAGCGGAAATTGATATATATATATATATATATATATATATATATTGTGGGGAGTCGCTCTGGTAGACAGCGGTGCGGGTGCAGTTTAGAGGCAAAACAAGGAGTCCAGATTGTGCAACAAACAGTGTTTTATTCACACTTGCACACAAAATGAAAAACAGTCTCTTGGTGACAGTTCACACACAACGGAAATAACGTAGCCAAACAAAAACAGTCCAACACAGGTTCAGTCACCTGGGAGGTGTAGGTGCAGGTTCGCACCACGCTGTCGGCCCAGCCGCAGGAGAATCCAGCTTCAGGTAGCCAGGAACAAAATACCTCCTTGCTGAGCTCTTTCCTCCTGGACAGAGAACTCCCAGCCCTGTCAGCAGCTCCAGGATAATCACACTCCCCAGACACAGCTGCTGGCTGCGTTTTATATCCAGCCCAAAACATGGACTGGACCGTGGGGAGCAGCCACCCACCCTACTCTTTAGCTGCTCCCAGTAAGAGCCGGCCCGGATCGGCTTTGCAGCCATGCTATTTAACAACGCCAAACAGCACTAGCTGCTGCAGACAAAAACCCGGCTCTCACCTCACCGAGGCCAGCAACCTCGGTGACACGTACCTGCCATCACATATGACACCTTGCACCTTACCACAATATATATATATATATATATATATATATATATATATTTTTTTTTTTTTTGTTTTTTACAAAGTCTCATATTCCACTAACTTGTGACGAAAAATAAAATTTTACATGAACTCACCATACCCCTCACGGAATACCTTGGGGTGTCTTCTTTCTAAAATGGGGTAACATGTGGGGTATTTATACTGTCCTGGCATTTTAGGGGCCGCTAAAGCGTGAGAAGAAGTCTGGAATCCAAATGCGTAAAAATGCCCTGTGAAATCCTAAAGGTACTCATTGGTTTTAGGGCCCCTTTGCGCATCTTGGCTGCAAAAAAGTGTCACTCATGTGGTATTGCCATACTCAGGAGAAGTAGGGCAATGTGTTTTGGGGTGTATTTTTATATATGCCCATACTTTGTGTGAGAAATATTGCTGTAAACAACAACTTTTTAAATTTTTTTATACAAAGTTGTCAATTTACAGAGATATTTCTCTCACGCAACATGGGTATATGTAAAAATACACCCCAAAACATATTTCCCTACTTCTCCTGAGTACGGCGATACCACATGAGTGACATTTTTTTGCAGCCTGGGTGCGCAAAGGGGCCCAAATTCCAACGAGTACCTTTAGGTTTTACATGGCTGCTCACAATTTAGCCCCGCCCAAAATGCCAGAACAGTAAACACACCCCACAAATGACCCCATTTCGGAAAGTAGACACCCCAAGGTATTCACTGAGGGGCATAGTGAGTCCGTCTGAGATTTTATTTTTTTTGCCAGAAGTTAGCAGAAATGGAAACTTTATTTTTATTTTTTCCTCAGAAAGTGTAATTTTCCGCTAACTTGTGAAAAAAAATGAAATTATACATGAACTCACCATGCCCCTCTGCGAATACTTTGGAGTGTCTTCTTTCTAAAATGGTATCATTTAAAGGGTTTTTATACTATCCTGACATTCTAGCACCTGAAGAAACATGACAGGTGCTCAGAAAGTCAGAGCTGCTTCAAAATGCGGAAATTCACATTTTTGCACCATAGTTTGTAAACGCTATAACTTTTACCCAAACCAATAAATATACACTTATTGGATTTTTTTTTTATCAAAGACATGTAGAACAATAAATTTAGACAAGAATTTATATAGAAATGTAGTTTTAAAAAAAAAAATTTGCAACAGAAAGTGAAAAATTTCATTTTTTTTGCAAAAATGTCGTTAAATTTTTATTAATAGCAAAAAAAGTAAAAATGTCAGCAACAATGAAATACCACCAAATGAAAGCTCTATTAGTGAGAAGAAAAGGAGGTAAAATTCAATTGGGTGGTAAGTTGTATGACGGAGCAATAAACGGTGAAAGTAGTGTAATGCAGAATTGTAAAAAAAGTGGCCTGGTCATTAAGGGTGTTTAAGCTAGGGGGGCTGAGGTGGTTAAATAAATCTGTTAATGGTTTTGCTAGTACACCTCTAAGCTCTTTTAATAGCTTTGGGTGTATCCCATCAGGCCCCTGTGATTTATTTGTATTAATTTTAGACAGCTGACTTAGAACCTCTTCCTCTGTAAAGACACATGCATCAAAGGATTCATTAGTCTTCCTCCCTAACTGAGGTCCTTCTCCTTCATTTTCCTTTGTAAAAACTGAACAGAAGTATTCATTGAGGCAGTCAGCTAGTTCTTTATCCTCTTCCATATACCTTCCTTCTTTTGTTTTCAATTTGGTAATTCCTTGTTTTAATTTCCTTTTTTCATTTATGTATCTGAAGAATGTCTTATCACCTTTTTTCACTGACTGGGCTAATTTCTCTTCTGCCTGAGTTTTAGAAGCTCTTATAACTTGTTTGGCCTCTCTCTGCCTCATCTTATAGATTTCCCTGTCATCCTCGTTTTGGGTGTTTTTATACTTACTAAATGCCATCTTTTTGTTTTTAATGATTTTGGCCACTTCTGCTGAGTACCACAGTGGTCTCTTCCTTTTTTTGCTTTTATTGACAAGCCTAATGCACTTTTCTGTTGCCTTCGATAGTGCAAATTTTAAGTAGTCCCATTTCTCTTGGACTCCATTGAAATTGTTCCAGTCTGATAGGGACTCGTATACCACTGATCTCATTTTAGAAAAGTCTGTTTTACGAAAATCTAAAACTTTTGCTTTTGTGTGGAGCGACTCAGTCACTGTACTTATAGTAAACCACACTGACTGGTGATCACTAGATCCTAAGCTTTCCCCTACAGTAATATCAGATACCAAATTGCCGTTTGTGAATACCAAATCTAAAATGGCCTCCTTCCGGGTTGGCTCCTCAACTACTTGCTGTAGAGATAATCCCAGTAGAGAATTTAGAATGTCTGTACTCCTGGCAGAACTAGCTATTTTGGTTTTCCAGTTTATATCAGAAAGATTAAAGTCTCCCATAATGACAACTTCCCCTTTCAATGTCATTTTAGCCATTTCCTCAACTAGTAGATCATCTAATTCTTTGACTTGGCTTGGTGGTCTATATATGACACCTACACGAGTTACCTTATGATTACCAAGCTGCAACATAACCCAAACTGACTTTAAATTGGTTTCGCTGACTTGTATTAGATTAGATTTTATGCTATCTTTCACATATAGGGTCACTCCACCCCCTTTCTTGCCTTCTCTGTCTTTCCTATATAGAGAGAACCCAGGTATTGTTATATCCCAGTCATTACTCTCATTGAACCATGTTTCAGTAACAGCCACTAAATCTATATTCTCAGATGCCATTACAGACTCAAGTTCGTTGATCTTATTCCCTAAACTGTGAGCATTTGTAAACAAGACTCTCAGCTTGTCATTTCTTATCCTATCAGCTTCTGGCATCTTCTGGCATTCTTTTTTGGGGGCAGCCAAACTGATAGATTGTCTCTTTTGTGCCCCCCTTTCCTAGTTTAAATGTTCCTTTGCAAAAACGTTTAACTGTTCACTGAGGACATTTGTTCCATTGAGAGAAAGATGCAAACCCTCTTTCTTGTACAGTTCTTTTCCATTCCAGCTAGAGCCAACATGAGACACAAAGCCAAATCCCTGGTTCAAACACCATTCACCAAGCCATACATTGAATTCCTTAATACGCAACTGCTTGTCATGCTGACGGTTATGCACAGGCAGAACTGCAAAGAATGAGACAGTCGATGCAATCTCCCGTATATCATTACCAAGTGTGTGAAAAGCTTCCTTCACCTTTAAAACTTCATTGCAAGCCAGATCATTTGTCCCAATATGGACAATAACATCCACCTCCTTTTCCATTTTTGCTTGCTTAATAATTTTAAGGATACGTCGTCTGTACCTGCTAGCAGTAGCACCAGGGAGACATCTCACAAAACCCTTTTCTTCAAACTTCACACCTCTTATGATAGAATCGCCCACCAATAGTTGCTTACTATTAGTACTCACTATATCCTTTTTGTCTTTGGCTGTAGTCTTGCATACCTTAGGCATAGAAGGTGATTGTTCCTCACCCACTGTGCCTGAGCCATCCTCCACGTTGCTCTTGCATTCTGAAAGTGCTGCAAATGAATTACAGAGAGCCACAGACTGTGGGACATGTCTTCTATCAACAGCTCTAAGTCTACCAGAACCTACAGCAACCCATCTTCCATTTCTGGGGAGCCTTTGTGGCAGTGGCATTGCAACATGCCAAGCCTGAGTTTGTCTAACAGTTACTTTACAAATCTCAGATTTCAAAAATGCAATTTCCTGCTGCATCATGGAGAACTGTCTGCAGATCAGACAGCATCCAAACCTGTGAAGAGTGAAACAGGAAATGAAAGCACAACAATTACTGCACTGAATCAAGTCTGCCATTTTAATGCAAGAAAATATGTTAAACAAAACTTATTAGATTGTACTCACCTCCAGATTATCTCCTGAATATCTCTAGTGCACTTAGAAATGCTGCACTTTGAGAATGATGCAAGCTACAATTAGGCAAGCTAATACTATGTTGCTATATATACACACTCCTACAACAGCCCCTCCCACAACAACAAATTTAACACCTTAATTGACCCTATGCTCATTAGCAATCAGACAATAGCAACACCAGTCTAACAAATTCCTTACCAGTTCTGAAGCACACCAAAACACAGCTGAAGTTCTGCTACAGTGGAAAGTTCAGCTAAAGTTCTGCTGTTCTGAAGCACACCAAAACACAGCTGAAGTTCTGCTACAGTGGAAAGTTCAGCTGAAGTTCTGATGTTCTAAAGCACACCAAAACACAGCTGAAGTTCTGCTACAGTGGAAAGTTCAGCTTAAGTTCTGCTACAGTGGAAAGTTCTAGGTCAGTCTCCTGAATATCTCTAGTGCACTTGGAAATTCTGCACAAATGCTGATCATCTGTCAAAAGAGGAAATGCTTGTTTGTCAGGAGACTGTATCTTTCATGGGGCACCAAATATCCTGGTTTGTTGGCAGTACTTAACTCTGTTCATGCTGCCAGCAAACATGGAAACTGTATGGGTACTGACAATCAATCATAGTAACCATTTTTCATTGTCATACATCACTGATAGATGCTATATGTAAATACAGTTAATAAGCAGGCTATAACTGGGGATTAATCTCATCATTCCTGTTCAGTGTCTGTTCTGCCAGCCAGTGTAAAAGAACCCTAATGCTGGCTGGACACATTAGGAAGCTTCTCTCCTGACCCCCCATAAACATGAATGCTTCATTCAGCCTGATCCTTTGGTCTTCTGATATCTGCAACTTTGCAAGAGTTGGGAGGCCCTATATACATAGCCAACTGGTCCTGACTATATCCATGGGTTTACTTAATATTTATGTAATGTGCATTGTAAGCTTAAGACAGACTTATTGTTCTGAACATTATGTCCTGAGCCCGATTTTTGGGTAAATGGTCAAGAGGGACCAGGAAGCAGAGACCACACACAACGGAGAATTACTATTAAGACTGATTTTATTACTTTAGATGTGATGCCTTTATTTAAAAAAAAAAAGAAAAGCTTTTGAACAATTACTTTAAAACGTAATAGTTACCCACTATTGTTTGAGGTTCTGCAATATGAAAGAACATCAGTTACAAATAGACCTCTTGCTTAAACCAAATCACCAAATTGGAGTTTAAAGGCAGTTCTCCAAGAATGATTTAAAATGGCTGCAAGAAACCTGTTCTACAATATCTGCTAACATTCTAGGACAGGTTGCTTGCAGCCATTTTAAATCATTCCTGTAGATCCCTTTAAGCTTCATTGGCAGAAAGTGGGCCCAATATTAGAGATTTACCCTTGAGTTACATTTTCTATATCATTTTAGCATGATTTTGAAATTCAATCGTTTCAGTACATTTTAACCTTTAGAAAAAAAATAAGTATGTTTGCAAAGTAATCTAACATCTCTTATAATCTAACATCTTTATTGTAGTGAAACAAATCGGTATACCTTCTAGAGTTTGGAAAAACTTGTACAGTAGCACGCTAAACATGATTTTACTATGAGATAGAAAAAAGACAATATTTGAGCATTCACTAGACCCTTTTAGAAATACACTGCTGCTGAAATGTCATACTGATAATGAAATGTCATCTCTAGGTCAAGTCAATTTTTGAGAAAAGAAATGGCAGGTTTTTTTTTTCTCTGGTATTTGTGCATTATCTTCTTCCTTGTAAATATTACCAAATGCATAAGAATGGAGAGCTAAAGATGAATAAAACATATCTTGCTGTAATTTTGTATGGCACATGTATCAATACTTAAACATCGCTACATCAAATTCTATGCAAGATTCCAGTATTTCCTTTAAAATCTGACATGACTTTATTAATATACCAAAGTATTTTATGTAGAATTTGGGCTGCCACTGATTGACAGAAATGTGAGAACAACATGTCCTCTGGCTACTCTGCAGGTGATGAATTTAGTATTATTTGTTCTAATGTGAAATCCAGACAAACTGAAAGGTTGCTTCTATATCTTCATACTGGTGGTTAATAATTCATGAGAAATATATAAATGGTATATGACTTGAATTTGATATTGATATCTTGAGTGAATTTTATTTTATATTTTCTTTAGAAACATATTTTCACAATGCTGGTTGGTTAGTAACTTAGACTACTTTCACTCAGGCGTTTTGGTTTCCGTTTGTGAGATCCGTTCAGTTTTGACCTTAATGCATTCTGAATAGATAAGGATCCGCTCAGAATGCATCAGTTTGGCTCCGTTCCGCCTCCATTCCGTATGACGAAACTGAGCCAAACGGATCCGTCCTGACACACAATGTAAGTCAATGTTGACGGATCTTTTTTTTACTGACACAATATGGCACAATAGAAAACGGTGTTCAAGACGGATCCGTTTTGGCTATGTTAAAGATAATACAAACAGATCCGTTCTGAACGGATGCATGCAGTTGTATTATCTGAACAGATGGGTTTGTGCTGATCCATGAAGGATCTGCCCCAAATGCGAGTGTGAAAGTAGCCTTAGTTAGCTAGTTAGTTAGTTATAAATTTTTCCTTATATTGTATTTAAATGTTCGAATTGATCCCCCCCCCCATCAATTCCCCAGAGCCCTACAAGGCACCTAAACCATAAAGTGTGGGATCACCTCATGACCAAACCCTTGGTGGTGATCATACTTAACAAATCTGCACTTCTGGGTTCCGACTCCACTGCAGAGTCTTTAGGTCCCAGGTCTCCCCTCATAAACCTCCATTTTGATGGGGGGGCGTGGCCACTGCAGGCAGTGACTGGCCACAGCGGTGATGGGTCATGTGTGACTCTAAGCATTTCTAGGATTTTATTATTATTAGAGGACACTATCGGGCCAGAAGTATAAGAGGATGGTATTACAACTTCCAGCATTTCCAGGCTATTACAGAACTTCAGTAGACATCACAGGGTGAACAGTATAAGAGAAAAAAACTACAACTCCCAACATGCCCAGTCTTTTATTATAGGACGTTAGTGGACATTACATAGAGAGAGATATAACCATTGAGAGCTACAACTCACAGCATAAACAAACTAATATTATAAGGCACCAGAGGACATTATAGGGAGAGGGTATAAGAGGAGAGAACTAAAACTTCCTGCATGACCAGACTGTTATTATGGGCTATCAGAGGACATAACACTGAGTGAGTATGCGGAAAGAACTCCAACTCTTAAGTACTCCTAACTCCTAGTATTTGACAACTTATGGAGGAAGAGAAATCACTAACCTCTCCTTAACACACAGCATAGAAACTCCCCCCCCCCCTCCCAATGTGACATCTTACAGGTCCTTTAACACTTCTCCTCTGCACTGCTGAAATCTGTCTTTTTCTCTGAAATCTTATCTCTCTCCAGTGCTGAGCTGCATGGCCAATAAAATTGTGCACCACCACCACCTCACGTGTGCAGCGCCACTGGACACAGGACACAGACTGTCTACTGTGTCACAGGTGGTGGGTCCTGAAAGTAAATAACTTGCCTTTCTCCTGCCGTCAAGGCTCCCTGCTGCTGTGGGAGCCATAGCAGCTGCTATGGCTACTACAGTGCTAGTTAGTGGTATGTTGCTGAATATAAAAAAAAAAAAAAAGATTACTTTCTGGTTCTATGGAAACACCTATAAATAAATTGTAATGGAACCTAGAGGTGTCGACTTTAATATGTCAACGACAAAGGAAAAGCAAAATTCCATTGAAATAAAAAATAAAAAAACATATGTATATGTAGAATAATATAATACATGTCAAGATGTAAACAAATAATGTGTTTCAAATGATAGTAAAAAGAGAAATAAGGCTTAGTGTACACTATATGCACACTTTGCATACTATACAATGCATGCAGCTTTTCCTCTAAGGTTTGTATTCTGATAAGGAATGCATTAAACTAGCATTCTTATGAGGTTAAAGAAGCTCAATAGATGTTATACCTGTCTTTCTTGTGTTTGATCTTTGTACTCTATCATTTCCAGGCCACAAAGTGTAACCCTAGTGGTCCACAACAGCAGTGCCACTCTGTCTTTACCTGCAGGCTGAGGCCTGTTCTTGCCCACAGTGCTTCTTTTTTAATTTTTTTTAAATATCTTTATTGTTTTGTTAAACAGAAATATAAAATTTCATAGCATACAGTTTATGAATAATAAAAAAATATATAGTAGTTATACATAGAAATATTATAATTAACCCTATTACCCACCCTTATTCACTGTTGCGGGGTCTGACCAGACCTTTATTAACACTTTTGTTTAAGTTATCAGTGCAACAAATGACCGGGGATTGACCGGGGAAGTCCCACCCATTCTAGCTCCACTTTGATTTTCTTGCTATTTTGCCATAGGCATCAATAGTGTCCATCAGAGCCAACCACTCAGAGAAAGTAGGACTATTATTAGTGCCCAAATATTTAAATACAAGGCCTTCCAAGCAAATTCATATCTGGTGGGGCATTAGGTCACTAGGGGGGAAAAAAACTCAGTATTGCCTGCGTGAAGCAGCGGTCCAGTTGGACCTTATGTCGTCTAGATAGTTCTTCATGGATACGAGTCCAGAAACTACTTATTTCTGAACATTTCCATAATATATGACTCAGATCAGCATTTTCTGCCAGGCATTTCAAACACTCACTCTTTTTTTATGTGTATATTTTGTCGAGGAAGGCGGGGGAGTAATATAGGCGATGTAAAATCTTAAATTGGATCAGTCTATATTTCTGAAAGGTCAATACTTTTTAAATATTTTTATATATTATATCCCAATCCAAGGTATTTCCATCGCCCAGTTCGACTCCCCAGCTTCCCTCGCTTTTATATATTATTGTTTTACCAAGGGAATCCCGGAGTCTGTGATATATTTGGGAAAGTGTGAGTTGTGTACCCTTAAACTTAAAACAATAATCCAAAAAGGAGTTTGCCCTAATAGTCAAGAGACGTTTATCCTGGGTTTTCATAAATGCGTGACTGATTTGTGCATATCTATACCTGTCTAAAAAAGTGACTTTAGTGCCTATTATTAAATTATCTAGGGGAATAATATTACCATGTGACAAGATGTGAGTTAGTCGGTTAATACCGCATGAGTTCCAATATTCATAGTCTAAGATTAACATAAATTCTTTTAAATTAGGGTTGTGCCAAAGTGGAGTGAAATGAGTGGGATATGTTATGCCTAGTATCTTTTTAGTTTTATTCCAGATCATATTTAGTGTATCGCTAATTAGACACTGTTTTTTCTTTTTCCCCGGATGACCAGTCTCTAAAATAGAGAGGATATCCCCATACGGCCCCTGAAAATCCCTTGACAATATACTTAACAGAAGGGCGGTTTGGTAATCCTCCCCCCATCCCACACACCACAGTATCTGAGCTGCAATATAATATCCCTGGAGGAAGGGGAGGGAGAGCCCACCATCTCGCTCGGAGAGCCAAATATATTTCTGTTTAATCCTAACCCTTCCCCTCCCATAGATTATCTCATTCAACAGTCTCTCCAGGAGGCCGAAGAAGGAGTCTTCGATCCATATCGGACAAGCAGTCAGAGGGTAAAGAACGATAGGGAGCATCACCATCCTAACTAATGGAATCCTTTCAGCTTGTGACAGTGGCAGCTTCTGCCAAGTACAGATCTTCTCCCTCACCTTATTGATCATAGGGGTAATGTTTAAGTGATTATATCTAGTCAAGTCTGCACTGATTCTGATGCCCAGATATCGAATAGTGTCAGTGGGTTCAAATGGCCTAATGCATAGAGGGCCATCAGGGGGCAATCGAACAAGGGGAAGAAGTTCAGATTTGTCCCAATTTACTTTATATCCAGATAATAGGCCATATTCTTCCAAGATGTTCATAACGGAAGGGACTGCCTTCCATCCTTGTTTCAAAAAGACCAGCATATTGTCCGCATATAGACTGATTTTATCTTCCTCTCCTCTCCCTCCCAAGCCAATGATCTTATTAGACTGTTGAATTCTACATGCAAGGGGTTCCAAGGCCAGGGCAAAAAATCAAAGGTGAAAGGGGGCAGCACTCCAGAGTACCTCGCTGTAAGGGGAACTGTTCTGAGTCAGTCCCATTTATCTCAACACTAGCGGTAGATCCACAATAGAGTAGTTGCACCCATTTAATAAAGTGCCCACCCAGGTTCATCCTGTCCATAGTTTCCCACAGGAAGGACCACTCCACCCTGTCAAAGGCCATCTCAGCATCTAGGGACAGGATGGAGCGGTCCTCCCCGTCCCCAATGTAAATTTTAAGGAAGGCTCTGCGGATATTAGATTGTATGTTGTGTTTTGGGATAAACCCCGTCTGATCCGGATGTACCAGACAGTGAATAACCCTCTTCAACCTATTAGCTAGCAATTTGGCTAATATCTTGTAATCAGTGTTGAGTAATGAAATTGGGCGATACGGCCCAATTTCTATTTTATCTTTATCCTTTTTCAAAATCAGAGAAATGGAAGCCTTCCTCAAAGAAGGGGGAAGTAGACCATTTCTCCAAGAGTCATTGAGCGTTTGAAGGAGGAAGGGCAGTATAACTTTTCGATGTGCTCTGTAAAGTTCAAAGGGCAAGCCATCTCTGCCTGGAGCCGTATTGCCTTTTATGCTGTCGACGGTTGTCTCCAGCTCATCAAGAGTAATTAGTGAATTTAATCTAGTACAGTCTTGATCAGAGACGCGGGGGAGCACAATGCTGTTTAAAAAGGGAGCTCCATCACCCTCCACGAGGTCTGACTGATATAATTTGGTGAAATGTTTTATAAAAGCTGATTTGATATTTAAATGGTTGTTAGTTAAGGCACCAGAGGACAGATTAATATATTTTATTGGGATTTGAATCTTTTGGTTAGCAATTACAGATGCCAGCATTCTGGCTGTTTTACCTTTTTCAAAGAAGGCTTGCTGACCTGCAAAGAAGGACTTGCGCTTTTTCATATAGGAAGGACTGATATTTATTCTTAGCCTCCATTAATAATAATGAAATATTTTCCCTATTCTGACTGGCTAAATCTGCCTCCAGATCCCCAACCCTCTCAACCAGTTCCTTTTCAGTGTTAGCATATTCTGCCCTTTTTCTGCTAATTCTCATACAACATAGCCCTCGTATCATAGCCTTAAGGGAATCCCACACATAATGTATGTGTGTGGATCCATAATTTTGTGCCCAAAACTCTAAGATGTAATTTCCAATCCTTTTTTGTTCGCCAACCACATGGATCCAGTGTGGGTTTAGCTTAAAGGGTTTTCTACCATTAGGAGGCGCTGGGTCAACTCTCGACAACAACATTAGGGTATGGTCGGAGATGCCGTGTGGCTCATATTTCATTTTTTGGATCCTTTCCAGAAATCCTAAATTCGCCAAGGATAGATCTATTCTAGACATAGCCCTGCAAGATCTGCTATAACAGGAGAAGGCAATTTTTTTTTCCCATACAGATACTGCCAAACGTCTGTTAGGCCCACCTCCTGACAGATCCTGCTGAGCATCGTGGGTTGACTGGTGCTGCTCCCCCCACTACTGAGCGCTGATACTCTATACTTGTTATCCATAACTGCATTAAAGTCTCCCAACACCAATAGAGGGCACCCGTCCCTCTTACATACATATTCAGCAAGTTTCCTCATAACTTCAGAGGAAAAAGGAGGCGGGATATATACAAATGCAAGTACGCATACCAATCCCATCTATCGGCCATATAAGAATACAAATCTTCCCTCCTTGTCTATCCATTTCATCATATGGGTTATAATCTACATTTCTGTGGATGTAGACACTTACACCACGAGCATAGTCTGAATAGTGGGAGTGATAATTGTACCAAGGTTTTCGCATATAATGCAGTTTTTTAGCAGTTCAGAGCATCTCAAGTAAACCCACAATAGCAGGTGGGTGTCTGGAGATAGTATCATAGACCACCCACGGTTTAAGCTTGTCCGCAAGTCAGAGGACATTCCATGTCAAAATACGTGACATTTATCCAATAATGGTGGGTGGTCATGGTTGTCCCACCCTCAACCCACCCCTCCCCATGGTGCACGTGGCAATAAAGTCTCATGCTCCTCTTACACATCACCCGGGCCTCCTTCCCCCCGCACCCCCTCCTCACCAGGCTGCTTCATATGTTTCCTTTCAAGCTATGCAAAAGAGACAAATAATTAAACACAGGAAAAAGTCAAAAAAGCTAGGGTTCTCATAGCCCCCTGGCATCCAGCCAGGCAGTGGCTTCCTCAATATTGGGGAGGAAAATGACTGAGTCCTTATATACTATTCTAAGTTTTGCCGGGTACAACATCGAGTATTTAATGTTGGCATTAATATGGCGTTTCTTTATGTTCCCGAATTGTCTTCTTTTAGATTGAGTAGAGAAGGAATAGTCAGGGTAAATCGAGATTTTTATTTCCATTATAGTCCAGATCTCCAAGTTCTCTTTTTTGCCTTAATACTTTATCCCGATCGCTGGTACACAGAATTTTAGCAAGGATACTTCATGGGGGGCTGCCTACAGGCGTTTCTTTATTAGAGAGTCTATGTGCCCGTTCCACCGTAAACAATGTTGAAAAGGATTCTGGGCCCATAGAGTCCATCAACCAGTTCTGAATAAGTCCCCCTGGGTCATCTTTTTCTGATCCTTCAGGGAAGCCTGTTAATCGGATATTTGCTCTGCGTTATCTATTCCCTAAATCAGTTAGTTTATCCTTAAGGGCCTTATGTTCTAATTCGATTGTCTCAATTTTCTTGCCCAATAAGGAAACTTCATTTTTAGTATCGGTTAGGGATAGTTCCATTTTGTGGGCCCTGGAGCGAACCTTGTCCATATCGTCTCTAATAAGAGAGATATCAGACTGCATTGAAGCCACAGTAGTTGTCAGTGTTCCTAAGGATTGATTAGTAATTTTTAAAGTCTCCCAAATATCCCCCAATTTTTACTCAATTGTTTCCATACGCAAATATATCCGATTGTCTCTGACCTTCTTTCCGCTATTATCGGTGGGCTCTAAGCTATTTCTGGGCCCTTCCTTTTCCTCTAGGCGGGCAGGGGGTTTAAGTGTGCCTCTTGTTTTTGTAGGGGAGGATCTTAAGTACCTCTCTATGTTAGGTTTAGGGCTTTTATTTTCTAAAGCTTCCGGAGATGTGTTGCTCAAAGATTTCCTGTTTTTTGGGGCCATGTTCCAGCCTTTAACTGACAGAGTGACCAATCACATGAAGAGATTACCCCCCAATAAAGTTCTACATGGTATCCCCTCAAACTGGCAGAGCGTTCAAGGTAACTCTTAACACAAATATAGGTGGTCCCTGCTACCTTAAATAGGGGGTTTCAGGATATATATCAGGCAATTTCTTTATAATACCAGTTATTCAAAAATGTTCAACTTGTTAGAATTGTTTATAAACTGGCTGGTGTACACCACAAGTAATGGCCTATTTGGCCTAAGATCCAGTTAATGGCAATGTTAGTGGTACGACTAAACAGGTAAATTCACAAAACTTGCCCGTCCCGATATCGGTCAGTCAATGTATTCCCCTTCGCCAAGGTGTCTGCTATTCACTGCTTGCTAAAGCTGCAAAGAGCTTGTCCGGTTTGAGGAAAATGGAGGGGTAGCGTTGGTGTAGTGTCGGTGTTCTCAAAGGCTGCACACCATATCTATACCGGGTTAAAGTTCTCTTTGGAGTCCATGCGCTGCATGGGCCACCTGCAATGCCCTCTCACAGCTTGCTGCGCCTCCCGTCTAGTGCAACGGATCCCACCTCGGCTTGCTCTTATCATCGGGCAACATCAAGAGCCGGGTGTGGTACTAATCGGCGCTTATGCTAGTATCACACCGTGCACCGTGTGCCATCTTGGAGTTTGTCAGAATTAGAGGGTTTTTGTTTGTCCACCCGCCACTTGAGGATTGACCACAAGTTCTCAATGGGATTAAGATCTGGGGAGTTTCCAGGCCATGAACCCAAAATGTCAACGTGTTGGTCCCCGAGCCACTTAGTTTTCACTTTTGCCTTATGGCACGGTGCTCCATCGTGCTGGAAAATGCATTGTTCTTCACAAAACTGTTGTTGGATTGTTGGAAGTTGCTGTTGGAGGGTGTTTTGGTACCATTCTTTATTCATGGCTGTGTTTTTGGGCAAAATTGTGAGTGATGAAGAAAAGTCTCTAAAAGGGGGAGGCACTCTGCTAACACTGTACCACACGGAGACCAAAATGCACGGCACACTATAAATGTATTCAAAGCACATAGAAATACATATACAGTTTATATAAAATGTAGCTAACTAAAAACATGAGCTGAATACATCATAGGTGCATATACCAAAGGGGTCTTACATAAGTCCTCCAAAGTTCCCCTTTGAATATCCAGGATTAACTTCCCTCTATGTCGGTATAAATTGTCCCGAAATCTTTGAACTCCTTATTGTAGTGGAGTGTCTCTGTGTGTAGTTATTCAATAGCTGGTAAGATGTTCCCTGAGAAACGTTCCTCCATATAGAGAAAACCTTTTCACTATTCTCACGTTTAATATGATCGTATCCACAGTGTTTTCATATATATCACATAATAGACTTGTAAAGACAAGGAGGAGTTTTTACATTACCACTTGTGGACATCTCCTAGAGCGGTCTTCTCCCTCCTCGTTACCACCGCAGTGTGATCTGTCAGGACCTGTTGCGGCGTCCCACGTGGTCACTACCGTCATCCAGTCGCATCTCACGTGACAGTGGCAGGGGCGTCCGATTAGCTGACAGTCTGTTTGTATCCGGCGCTGTTATGCGGGGTAGTTTCCAAACACGATTCCTGTGGATATCGAAACAATTCATTTCTCCGGCATATTATTCTTCTATATATATAGCAGCCTCACTGTTGTAGTCCCAAAATTGTGAGTGAGCCCACTCCCTTGGATGAGAAGCAACCCCACACATGAATAGTCTCAGGATGCTTTACTGTTGGCATGACACAGGACTGATGGTAGCGCTCACCTTTTCTTCTCTGGACAAGCCTTTTTCCAGATGCCCCAAACAATCGGAAAGAGGTTTCATCGGAGAATATGACTTTGCCCCAGTCCTCAGCAGTCTATTCACCATACTTTCTGCAGAAGATCAATCTGTCCATGATTTTTTTTTTGGAGAGAAGTGGCTTCTTTGCTGCCCTTCTTGACACCATGCCATCTTCCAAAAGTCTTCACCTCACTGTGCGTGCAGATGCGCTCACAACTGCCTGCTGCCATTCCTGAGCAAGCTCTGCACTGGTGGCACTCCGATCCCACAGCTGAATCCTCTTTAGGAGACGATTCTGGTGCTTGCTGGACTTTCTTGGACGCTCTGAAGCCTTCTTAACAAGAATTGAACCTCTTTCCTTGAAGTTCTTAATGATCCTATAAATTGTTGATTGCGGTGCAATCTTAGTAGCCACAATGTCCTTGCCTGTGAATCTATTTTTATGCAACGCAATGATGGCTGCACGCGTTTCTTTGCAGGTCACCATGTTTAACAATGGAAGAACAATGATTTCAAGCATCACCCTCCTATTAACATGTTAAGTCTGCCATTTTAACCCAATCAGCCTGACATAATGATCTCCAGCCTTGTGCTCGTCAGCATTCTCACCTGAGTTAACAAGACGATTACTGAAATGATCTCAGCAGGTCCTTTAATGACAGCAATGAAATGCAGTGGAAAGTTTTTTTTGGGATTAAGTTAATTTTCATGGCAAAGAAGGACTATGCAATTCATCTGATTATTCTTCATAACATTCTGGAGTATATGCAAATTGCTATTCTAAAAACTTAAGCAGCAACTTTTCCAATTTCCAATATTTGTGTAATTCTCAAAACTTTTGGCCAAGACTGTACACTCCAGACCAGCATAGATGCCAAATATAGAGCCCAAACGTGATGTGAAATTAATCTTACTCCATAAAGTTTCTAAAAATCTAGGTTTTAATAAATAAGTTTTCTGTTTTGGTTAAATTTGTTTGTTTCTTAGAAGGTTTAGGCTTAGTAAGGTCCATTTGCATGCTCTAATTTTTAGTGTATTTTTTAGTACAATGTGATCACTTTATCCCATAAGCAAATTTTTCTTGTTTGGTATACTGATGGAAAATGAACAGACTTGTAGTGCCCAGATCATAGTCATAGTCCTTTCACATGAGCCCGCAATTGGGCCAATTCACATTATTACATTATCAGCGAGATGATTGCTGCATCTACTGTAAATAAAACAACTCTCAACTTCTATGATGAGTAGGTAATTACCACCAGGTAATATTTCTGATAATTGCCTGCTGATTCTACCTATGTAAAGGGGCCTTACAAATTAAAAGGGTACTGTAGTGTCTACAGAACTTACACCTAATTAGATTATGATGTAAGATGCATTCTTCCCTACTGTAACGGGCAGTTGGTGTGTGGACCCACTGTACCAACTAGCCAATTTGACATTAGGCTAAACCTAAGGACGTTGTCTTGGGGGTTCACATTAGGCCGCTACCTCCTGGTGTAGTTGGCAGCTGACCCACGATAGTCAAAGACACCAGTGTGAAGCATCAAGGACTCAGGCAAAAAGCACAGTCTGAACAAAGTCTAAGGTCAGGGCAGGCTGTGCACATTTATATTCCAGATAGCAGTTCAAAGGTCAAGGCAGGCTAAGAATGTGCATAGTTCAGGTAACAGTTCCAAGGTTGGGGAAGGTGGCAAAGAGCAGAATGAATAGACAAACAAGACACAGTACATGAGTATTCAGACAAGAGTTCACACCGCCCTGGTTACGAGAGACTAGAAAACCTCAAAGCTCAGACGAGGAGGTGGAACCACAGCCCAGCTAAATAGGAGTTTGATCAACAGCTTGGCCAGCAGCTGGACAAGAATCAACAGATTAGTATTAACTCACACACTCACTGACAGTGCTGAAAGGAAATTCACTGACCACTAATCTGAATACACACGGGGAGAGAGGAGCGACAGCCGTCCCTGCTGGGGACAGCAGGACAATGGTGGGGACAGAGAGCTAGCATGACACCTACTGTGTGGTCTATCAAACACCACAATATTACATGTTAAAAGTTGACATTATACTTAGAGATGAGTGACGTTTTGGAAAATTCGATTTGGCTGCTTCGCCGAATTTTACAAAAAAAATTAGCTTTGTGATGAATAACTTTGTCACAAAGCAGTTTTTTGTAAGTAGCGGGTACCCCTCAGATGCCGCTTTCATACATGATCGTGGCACCTGAGAGTAAAAACTGTGCAAAATTAACTGAAAAAAAAATCCAATCATACTTACCGCCTCCATTTGCTTGCGATGTGCTGGCCACAGCCATCTTGCTTGAAGATCTGGTGTGAAATCTCACGCGGCCCGAGATGACATCACGTCATTCGCTACCACGAAGCACGGAGAAATTCAGCTTCACAGCGAATCAAATTTAGCCTGAAATTCGGATTGAATTCCACTTCATTTGATTCAATTCACTCAAGTCTACTTAAAATATTCTCAATATTTGAAGTCCTTAATTATGTGACTCTGTTCTTATTGAATTTTTTTCAGATGTAGAAAACTAGAACGCGACGTAGACCATTATTCCATATAAGAAGAGTTGGATTACAATGACTTTACTGTGGAATATAGCGTTGTCTCCAAGACTTAAAAGTGAAGATCCAGTATATGAAAATTATTAGGCGCTCCAGGGTAGGAAACTATTTTGTTTTATCTTTCTTCGGCTTGTCATTTGTGACTATTGAATGGTTTTCTTCTTTCTTAGTACCCTCTATGTAAATCAATTAAAGTGTGCCCAAATTCATGTGGTTCATTTGTCATGATCTGATACTTATTCTGAAACATAAGTTATGTATAGTATGTTCATTTTTGCTTAAGATTTTTTTTTACTTAAAATTTGTTTTGTTATTTTAAGTATAATTATTTCCCATGAGGGATGTTTAGAGAATATTTACACCACCCAAAGTGATCTCTATCCATGCACTGTAACTTACTTTAAATTTTTTCTAGAAACTAAACAATCTTATCTGTGCAGCATGCATTTAAAGGGTTGTATAAGACTAGGAAAAAGAGTGTATTGGTAAATGCAGTGTATTCCAATGACAGTAGCGCAGCCCATAGCCAAAATAAAGTTGTTTCTGGAAAATTACATAACTGCTAGAAAATAAAAGGTGAAACTAATATATGAGATAGACTTATTACATTCAAAGCGAGATATTTCAAGCCTTTATTTGTTATAATTTGGATGATTATGGTTTACAGCTTTGAAACCGCAAAGTCACAATTTTGAGGTACCCTTTGCTTAGGGGGTATGGATTGATTAGCTGACTAGAGTGTGACACTTTGAGCCTAGAATATTGAACCTTTTCACAAAATTCAGATTTTAAGCTGCATTAATGCAATTCCTTTTAATTTGCTTTACTGAAATAAATGGACTTTTGCACGATATTCTAATTTTTCGAGTTTCACCTGTATATATAAATATGAGCGTATGTATGTATCTGTGTGTGTGTGTGTATCTATGTCTACTAAAGGAATACGCACAGTCGCATTTACAATCTCGAAATTTGGCACACAGGTACATCAGGTGTCCGGGAAGGTTTTAGACTGGGTCTCAGCTCTCTAGCATGTACAGTTCCTGATACATTCTCAAAAAATGCTAATATGGCACTTCACATGACCTAAATTAGCCAATAGAAGAATGCAGGTGTTTCTCTCCATATCCCAACTGCCATACACACGGTCACATGTCCCTTATCAGCCAATACAAGCTTGCAGGTCCTTAGTCTCCACATACACAGTTTTAAACCAAGTTTCCATAACAACCCAGCAATTTTTCTTCACTGCTGTAGGTCAGCTTTAAAGGGGCAGGGCACTATGGATGACACTGTTAAGGGAGCGGAGTGCTGTGGAGGTCACAGTTCAGGGGGCAGGTAGGGTGGCCATTCAGGTCACTGTTAAGGGGGCGGGTTATTGTGGAAATCACTGTTATTGAGACGGGCTACTGTGAAGAAAAAAAAGGTTTTTTCTTCACGTCACCAAGATCTTGCATTGATGATGGTAGAGTCTGACCACTGTGCAAAGCCTTCACCAGCACATTCCAAAGATTCTCAATGGGGTTGTGGTGGCCAATCCATGTGTGAAAATGATGTCTTCCTGCTCTTTGTACCACTCTTTCACAATTTGAGCCCGATGAATCCTGGCATTGTCATCTTGAAATATGTCATGCCATCAGGGAAGAAAAAATCCATTGCTTGAATAACCTGGTCATTCATTATGTTCAGGTAGTCAGCTGAACTCATTCTTGGAGCACATACTGTTGCTGAACCTAGACCTGACCAACTGCAGCAACCCCAGATCATAGCGCTACCCCACAGGCTTGTACAGTAGGCACTAGGCATGATAAGTGAATCACTTCATCTGCCTCTCTTCTTACCCTGATTCGTCTATCACCCTGGAACAGGGTGAATCTGGACTCATCAGACAACTCGACCTTCTTCCATTGCTCCAGAGTCCAATCTTTATGCTCCCTAGCAAATTGAAGCCATTTTTTCTGGTTTGCTTCACGGATTAGTGGTTTTCTTATAGGTTACACAGCTGTTCAGTCCCAATCCCTTGAGTTCCCTTCACATTGTGAGTGTGGAAATGCTCTTTCTTTCACTATGAAACATAGCCCTGAGTTCTACTGTTGTTTTTCTTCTATTTGATTTCACCAAACGTTTAAGTGATCACCAATCACGATCAGTCAGGATTTTTTTCCAGCCACATTTCCTCGAATACAATGGGTCCCCACTATCCTTCCAGTTTTTAATAATGCGTTGGACAGTTCTTAACCCAATTTTAGTAGTTTCTGCAATGTCCTTAGATGTTTTCTCTGGTTGATGCATGCCAATGATTTGATCCTTCTCAAACAGACTAACATCTTTTCTAGGACCACGAGATTTGTCTTTCGACATGGTTGTTTAAGAAATGAGAAGCAACTCATTGTACCAGTTGGGGTTAAATAACTTGTTGCAAGCTGAAAGATAATCGCCCATGTAGTAATTATCCAATAGGAGGCTCATATCTATTTGCTTAGTTAAATCCAGGGGGCAATTTTTTTTTTTGACAGCCAGTGTATATACCAGGGGGCTCTCTGGTGTAGAATGCTACTTTTGTGCAACATTTCAAGTGTCACAGACAGTAAATGTCACAATAATCCACAATAATTCTGTTTTTAAAATGTAGCAGAAATGTTGCAAAAAAAGGTCAAAATTGACATGTGACAATTCTGGTTTGATAAATGATAATGGGTAATTCTTAGTTTTTTGCACTAGAATTAGGGTGACTAACCTCCAGAAAGTAGAATGATGCTCAGGTTAAATCCCATGAAGGTATATATTTTCCACCAGTCTTTGTGAATGTGTCATATTTATTGGTGCCTGTGTTATATAAACTTTGCCATGCTAAAAGTTCAACTCTTTGTTGTTAAGTGCAGCCTGATTACTGTCAATATACAATATCTTTTGCAGCTATAGTTTTACTGCTGTCTATTTAAGCTCCACACATTTCCTTATATGCTTTGAGTAATTGGTTATTTTCAATGTACTTAAATATTACAAAATATAACAGGTCACACATAATATGTGATTATCTTCTGTTCCATGACTCTTACTTTACTGCTAAGGGGTTTAAAAGTGTCAACATTCATTATGTTCTGCCATTTTTATTTGCATTTTTCTGGCATTTAACAGCTTTATCTTAATGTGCTAAACATAAACCTTTTACCTCATTAAGAAGAAATCAATGCTTATCAGAAGGCTCATTACAATGAGCTCAAGGGCCAAATTTACTTGTATTCAGAGCTACAGCGCTCTAAAATTTTTAATCTACTGCTTTAATAGAGATTGGCATGTACATGAACAACTGCATAAAAATGACAATATGCGTAATGCTTAGAAATTTAAACAAATAGTTACCATCGGAAAATAATCACAGAATAATCATTAATACTAGTAAAAATGGCCAAAATGGACCATGGGTGGTCTATCCTAACAGCTTTTTTATTCTAGGGGCTTAGGCTACATTAAGATCTCTGGCAGAAGTTCCGGCAAGCTGTTTCAGCACAATACAGCCTTCAAAAATTCTCTGGATCTGGCACATAGACCTTACAGGGAAAATGACAGGAGGGCCAATGCCCAGGGGGCCGTCAGAGTCATAATCATGGCTGGCTAGCAGGAATTTTTGGAGATGTATTTTGTGCTGCTGGCAGTATTTTGTGATGAGCTGTGGTATTTGGCTCTGTTGGGGTGGTATAATGTGCTATAATATGGTATTGCTGGGCCTCCCTTCCATCAATTTGGACCCAACTACAAAATGGGTTGATATTTAATATTTTTTCCAGGGCCACTTTAATTTCCCAATCCGCCCCTGATCTGGCACTGCTGGATGCAACCGGAATGCCCAACGGCCCCATTAACTACCTGTAATATGGGATCTCATGAAGATCCAGCAGCTATCTGAAAAGAAATGCAGAGAATCAGCTGGACAGAAACTGCTACATGTTGAGCTTTGTGTCTGGTCGATTCCCGACATTCTCTTCCAGAACTGGCTGTTGGATCACAAATCCAGAGATGTGAAACTAGCCATACACATCTATACTATAGAGGTGACCTCAATTGCTTTATGTATAAAGTAGACAACATGAATATTAGATAACATTCATGTTGTGCTTATCACTATAAATTGTGCTTATCCACTTTATAAATCACTAGTCAGACCACACATGGAGTACTGTGTACAGTTCTGGGCTCCCGTGAACAAGGCAGACATAGCAGAGCTAGAGAGGGTTCAGAGGAGGGCAACTAAAGTAATAACTGGAATGGGGAAACTACAGTACCCCGAAAGGGTATCAAAATTAGGGATATTCACTCTAGAAAAAAGACGACTGAGGGGAGATCTAATAACTATGTATAAATATATCAGGGGTCAGTACAAAGATCTCTCCCATCATCTATTTATCCCCAGGACTGTGACTGTGACGAGGGGACATCCTCTGCGTCTGGAGGAAAGAAGGTTTGTACACAAACATAGAAAAGGTTTCTTCACGGTAAGAGCAGTAAGACTATGGAACTCTCTGCCTGAGGAGGTGGTGATGGTGAGTACAATAAAGGAATTCAAGAGGGGCCTGGATGTATTTCTGGAGCGTAATAATATTTCAGGCTATAGCTACTAAAGATGGGTCGTTGATCCAGGGAGTTATTCTGACTGCCTGATTGGAGTCGGGAAGGAATTTTTTCCCCTTAAGTGGGGAAAATTGGCTCTACCTCACAGGGTTTTTTTGCCTTCCTCTGGATCAACTTGCAGGAAACAGGTCGAACTCGATGGACAAATGTCTTTTTTCGGCCTTATATACTATGTTACTATGTTACTATGTTACTAAAAATTAGCAAATTTAAAAAAAAAAAATTCAGGAAAAATTTGGTTCGATCCAAATATATTCCTGGCGAATTACATTAAAAAAATGGCTATTTCCTGGCTGCTGAGAGCCTTTCTAGTGGTGTAAAATACAGTGCCTTGCAGTAACACGGAGTCTGCTTTTGGTAGTGAAATAATACTGTGAGTCCGTATGACATGCAGATGACAGGCGTCGCTCTTAGAATCACTGCATACTTCACTTATTTGGGAGGTAACGGGGCCAAAACAGACCAAATAACTCAAGTATCAATTCAGCCTTACAGGTCAATGTTAGCGTCAAGAAGAAGTGCACTCCTTTTACAGCCTCGTCAGCTGATTCCACATAGATGTCTACAGAACCTGTTCTATTAAACTCTTATATAAATAGATCCCCCCAGAACAGAGTGGAGAGGGTGTCAGCAGTAAGATTGTGTTAACGTCACTGATTAATTTTCCCCATTCTCTGATCCGTCAGAACAATAACCCACAAAAAATGGATCCTGTCTGTGGAGTATACGCCTTCACTCGATCAGCATTTGCTTAATAGTCTACCAGTATTGCTAAAGGCAAAAAAAAAAATGCAGCGGATCTAAAACAGAGATGACACGTAAATGGAATATTTGCATGTCTTCTGTGTTTTCTAACCACTTCTGCTTTTGGCTACCAAATCATAAGTAATTTCTGATGGGACCATACAGGTCTTAAAGCTGCTACACAGACAGGATCCGTTGTGCGTCTCCTTTTTTCTTCCTTCTGACAGTTTGAAAAAGTGTCAAATAAATGATGATGTTAGTCAGGCCGAAAGCCACGATAGTGGACCAGTCATGAAGTGTGGAGGGTGGGAACAGCATGAGAAGTCCACAGAGTGGACCTATAACATAGTGGTGAGGTAGAAGCAGCATGAGGAGACCACAGAGTGGCACAACGACAGGGTCTGGTTGTAGAAGCAGTATGAGGAGGCCACCGAGTGGCACAATGACAGAGTCTGTAGGTGATGGCAACAGCAGCAGCATTAGGAAAAGACCACTGAGTGGCTCAATGACCAAGTCTGCAGGTGGCGGCAGCATGAGGAGACCACAGAGCGGCACAATGACAGAGCCTGGAGGTAGCGGCAGCATGAGTAAGCCACAGAGCGACAAAATGACAGAGTCTGGAGGTGGCGGCAGCAGCAGCTTCAGAAGGAGGTTACAGTCTGTGTGGCACAATGAGTATGGACTTGGCAGCAGCATGAGGAGACCACAGAGCGGCACAATGACAGAGTCTGGAGGGGGAAGCAGAATGAGTAGGCACAATGACAGGGTGTGGAGGTGTTGGCAGTAGCAGCATCAGGAGGAGTCCACAGAGTTGGCCAATGACAAAGTCTGGAGGTGGCGGCAGCATTAGAAGTCCACAGAGTGGCGAGGTGACATACTGTGGAGGTGGTTGGCAATACTAGCACCCGCTGAAGATCATGGGTAGAGATGTCCCAAACTATTTGCCGGCGAACAGTTCCCGGCGAACATCGCATATTCGGTCTGCCCCCTATACGTCATCATTGAGCAAACTTTGACCCTGTACCTCACAGTCAGCAGACACATTCCAGCCAATCAGCATACCCTCCCTACCAGACCCTCCTACCTCCCATCAAAAAGCAAGGACAGCATCCATCTTAGATTCATTCTGAAGCTGCAGTGTAAGGCCCCATTCACAAGTCCACAATTTTGTCTGCATGCATTCCGCAATTCTGCGGAATGGATGCGGACCCATTCATTGTGAATGGGGCCAGAGTTGATGAGGAGAGCACACTATGTGCTCTCCGCTTCTGCATTTGCGGAGCCGTGGCCCCAAACTTCCGGGTTTCAGCCCCTAAACATTTGGCTGCAGCTCCGCAAAAGATAGAGCATGTCCTATTCTTGTCCGCAACCTGCAGACAAGAATAGGCATCTCTATGAGGAATGCCGGCATGGTGTGTTGCGGATTACAATTTGCGGATCCGCAACACACTATGGACGTCTGAATGGGGCCTTAGTTAGAGCAGGGAGAGTGCTGTTGCTGCTGAATTAATAGGGAAAGCGTTAGCTAGGCCAGTGTTCTGTGTCCACTCCAGTCCTCAAAGACTCATCTGCTGTAAGGATAGTGTCCTGACAGCACCCCAAAAAGCCCTTTTTAGCGCTGGTACATCAGTCCATTTTTGATTTTAAAAAAAAGGACAGCTTCTGCGGAGCTGGGTATTTTTTAGCCGCATTACTGAATGCTCATGCACAATGGCTGTAGGCTCATGCATCCTTTTGCGGAGGTGACAAACCTGGTCAGTCAAACCCAAGGCAACATCATCGACCTCATCCCATATGTGTTTTTCTGAAGCGTGCCCTGCGAAGAGTGCTGGATCAGGCCGTAGATGAGCATGAAGAGGAAGAGTTGTGGTCACCTTCACCACCAGAAGCAGCCTTGTTGTCGTCGATTGCTGGACCTGCGACAACGCAGAGAGAGGAGTATGAAGAAGAGGAGTCAGAGGAGGAAGGTGGCTCTGAGGAGGCGGAAGACCAACCACAGCAGACGTCCCAGGGGGCTTGTTGTCACTTTTCAGGGACCCTTGGTGTTGTACGTGGCTGGGTGGAGGAAGAGGCCTTCAATGATGTCAGTGAGAACAAGGAAAGGGACATGGCTAGCTTGGTATCCAACCTTGTGCAAATGGGGAGTTTGCGGTTGTGCAAATGGACTGTTTGCGGTTGTTTGCGGTGCGTTAAACGGGGAGTTTGGTCTGTCAGAGTTTAGTCTGTCAGTGTGAAGCAGGCGTAACCCTTACACTACCTGATCGATACACACACTGGATGTTTTAAAAGCACATCATTCCAAACAATTTAGGAATGTTAGGTGATTTATGCCAACTACATAATTTTACATGGGAGTTTTGCCATGGATCCCCCTCCAGCATGCCACAGTCCAGGTGTTAGTCCCCTTGAAACAACTTTTCCATCACTATTGTGGCCAGAAAGAGTCCCTGTGGGTTTTAAAATTTGCCTGCCTATTGAAGTCTATGGCGGTTCGCAAAGTTCGCTCGTTCGCGAACATTTGCGGAAGTTCGTGTTCGCCGTTCGCGAACGGAAAATTTTATGTTTGCGACATCTCTAATAGTGAGCGAAAGAAGGAGCACTTGGCATCAGATATGTGGCATCAGGTGGGTAACAGCTTCAGAATTGTAGCTGAGGCAGGTAGCCAGAAGAATCCGGTCTCTTTTGTCAAAATATTGGTGTGGCACCCTGGATGATCTAGTCTGACATATCAGGCATTGGTGTGTGGAAATGCAGGGCGATCCATGCCTGATTTGTCTTGGTGCAGTGTCCCACTCTGTGCTACCGTACATGTGGGCACTTTAAACTCTTGCTAAATGTCATATCAAATGTATTGTGGTACCATGCCGTAATTCCCTTTAAAAGGCTGGCAGTATCATTTTCCTTCCTTTATTAGCTCTTAGGTGGTGCTGGCACCACTTATATATATATATATAGCTTGGGGGGGGGGGTGTAAAGTTAGTGTGTTCGATGTTAATGAAGAGATGAGGAAGTTAATGGAGTAGGTCGAAATTTGTGTTTCCACCGAAATAACTCCAAAAAGATTTTACCGCATATAAGTGCAGAGTTTAACGCAGAATACAGGATTTTTTTCCAATGAAATAATTCTAAACAGATTTTACCACATATAAGTTAAGCACTTCATGCTGAATACAAGACTTTTTCCACTAAGATGTTTCAAACGAGATTTTACCGCATATAAGTGCAGCGCTTAACGCAGAATACAATACATTTTCCAATGAAATAATTTAAACAAGATTTTACTGCTTATAAGTGCAGCACTTCATGCTGAATACAAGATTTCTTTCCACTAAAATATTTCAAAAGAGATTTTACAGCATATAATTGCAGCACTTAACGCAGAATATAAGATTTTTTTCCATTGGAATAATTCTATTTTTTTTTTTTTACCTCATATAACTGCAGCTCTGATCGACGACTATCTTTTTCTTTTTCTTCTGATATATGCCTCTAAAGGCTTTACCACATATAACTGGATCAGTGATCGCCGAGTATATTTTTCTTTTTCTACGTATATACGCCAATAAAGTCTTTTCAACAGAGGGTAATAGGCTGTCTGTCAGTTTCAAAAAACCAACGGCACCTGAGGCGGCGTGATCTTAAGTGAACGGGACATAGCGGAAGAAGTAGGTCCGTGCTGGAAGAGTGAGACGCGGTCCTTGTGCGGTTTCTGTGCTGCAGAAAAGTCCCCGTAGTGCCCAGTAAGCAATACTGCAGATAGATGTGTGCTGGTGTGAATTTGTTCGCATTTTTGTGCAGGGTTAGTGCATAGTCTATTCACCTTTATGGGCGCTCCGCTCTCTTGGACGTCGTCACTTAAGTGCGCAGTGTGTGAAACGTAAATACGAAATTTCACCACAACGTAATTTGGTCCATACCGCAAAAAGGTGCCCATATAATTACAATGAAGAACACTGAATATATCTTTATTTTTCTACAGAAATACGACACTAAAGGCATTGCCACATATAACTGCAACAGTGAATGCTGAATATATATTTTTTTTTTTCTACAGCTATACATCAATAAAGGTTTTTCAAGATATAAGTGTAGTAGAGAAAGGCGAATGTATATTTCTTTTTCTACTGCTATACGTCAACAAAGGTTTTTCAAGATATAAGTGCAGGAGCGATTGGTGAATGTATATTTCTTTTTCTACTGCAATACGGCAGTAAAGGCTTTACCAGATATAACTGGAACAGTGTACTGAGAATATATTTTTCTTGCAGTACTAAAATACGCCCCTATACGCTTTCACCAGAAATAACTGCAGAAGTGACCTGAGAATATATTTTTCTTATTGGACTGAAATAGGCAAATATAAGCTTTCAACAGAAATAACTGCAGAAGTGAATTGAGAATATATTTTTCTCGTAGTACTGAAATACGCCCCTATACGCTTTCAGCAGAAATAACTGCAACAGTGCAGTGTGTTAAAATTTTTCGTGTATTACTGAAATAATGCCCTATACCCTTTCACCAGAAATGACTGAAAATGTGCAGTGCATTTATATTTTTCGTGTATTGCTGAAATACTGCCCTATACTCTTTCACCAGAAATTAATGCAAATATGCAGTGCATTTAAATGTTTTGTGTATTACTGAAATACCGCCCTATACTCTTTCACCAGAAATTATTGCAAATGTGCAGTGTGTTTATATTTTTTAGGTATTACTGAAATACCACCCTATACTCTTTAACCAGAAATGACTGCAAATCATTTTGTGGCAATATTAGATTATCCAGCTCACCTTTGTACGCATGTGAAATAGCATTATCCCATGAAGATCAGTGCACGGACTAGTGAGACGAGATCCCAGGCGTATCCAAGACAATAAACACGTCCAGCACTTTTTGATTAAAGGATTTTTCTTTGGTTCCTGTCTGGTGACTTTCTTTGGTGACTGTCATGATTAAGAGCAGGTGTGCTCGAAATGCGTAGACGATCCTCTGCAGACCCACATTAGGAGGTTGGGATTCTCTTGCTGCACAAATGAATTTTTTGTACCGTATTCAATAAAGGAACCAAAGAAAAATCCTTTAATCGAAAAGTGCTGGACGTGTTTATTGTCTTGCAAATGATTTTAGCGTAAAAAACAACAAAAGCGACCTGCGTATATATTTATCTTTTTCTACACATAAAAGCCACTAAAGGCTTTTCAACATAGCATTTGCACCCCAATAACTAATTGCTGGTATGACAGAGCTGTATTATGAGACTATCTGGATCCCCAAGTAATGTTTCCCTGCACTTGTAAATCACTTTTTTCCATAATGAGGATTTTTCTATGACTCTCCCGAGCATCTGCACACGTCTCTCCCTGCCTGTGAAATGATTCCTCTCACTATACTTTCCATGCACTAGTAAATCGCTTTTTTACATTTTTTTTTTAGTTTTTCTTTCACTCTACCTAGCACCTGCATACATGTCTGTCCCTGAATAAAGTACATGTCACAGGGCGCCGGCGACGCGATCTTCCAGCGCTGCGCAGCCAGCATCCTGCCTCTCTCCCTGAGCCGGGACGCACGCGTCCCCGTCTCCCAGGTAACAAAGGGCGAATGGGACCCAACCGCGCTCCTGCTGTCTGTGCAGTCGGCGTCCTCCGTTCCCCTGGCAACAGTATCAGGCTGAGCACCGAGCTGGCCACTCGGTGCTCAGCTTCTGTGTCTGAGTGGGTCATGTGACGCTCTCCACGTCATATGACGTTAGCCTTTAACTATTTATATAGGCAGCCTGCTGGCCCCAGGTTGCCTGCAATTGTGGTCCTGTGCCTAACTGCTACTACTCAGTGTTTTTGCTACTCTGGATTTTGACCCTTGGCTTTAGTTTCGGACCCGTCTTCGCCTGCCCTTGTGTAGTGACGTGACCTGCAGGTTTGACCCTCGGCTTGTACTCTGACTCGTCCTTGCTATTCCTTGTGTACTGATGTGATATCCTGATTTGACCCTTGGCGTGTTTGTTTACCGTCCTTGTTACCCCTGTTCGCCACCGTAAGTGTTTATATCTGGCATTTCAGTATTGCTCCTTACACTCTACGTTACTTTGGATCCATCTGCAGGGTTCCCTCCTACTGCCTCTGCCTGGCTATATTCTGTCTCTGTCCGCTCTGCCTCTCTGCACTTATAGAAGTTAGGGACCATCGCCAAGTTATGCCCCGTTGCCTAGGACGGGTAGTGTAAGTAGGCAGGGACAGAGGCGTGGGTGGCAAGCTAGTGGGTGCATTTCTTCTTCCCCACTCCCTAGTTCATGACAGTCCAATTGTGAATGGCAGAATCTAAGATGGCCGCCGTATTTTATAGGGCTGTGACATTGCCAGGCTGGCTGTCTGCTGATTGGCTCCATGCATGGCATTATTGGTCATTCCACCTTCCCAGAGTTCCATTTCCCCATGTCCTCACACATGTAGCCTCCATTTTAGCCGCCATTGTAGCCGCCATGTTAGGAAATATTACGATTCGTTACCATGAAGCACGAGTAAATTTGCATTCGTTCAATCAAATTTCTACTTCCTTTTGTAAACTTCCGCTTAGCTCCACTTCTGAACTGTTGGTAAGTTCTTCAGCTTATCTTCAATTATGTGTGCTCCTAACCTAAAATGTTTGGATTTTGATTTTGAGCTGGCCTTTCATTTCCTCATTCCCTAGTTCTTTGTATTGATTGCTTGATAAACTTTTTGCCTGCTGTCTCTATAAGTTTGTCTCATTGTTTTTAAGTTAACAGTGTATTTAAGACAGTTTTCCAATGTACATAAGGTACCTTTAAAATATGGTGTTAAGACCCTGTTCATTAGTCTGGTGTGTGCTGCACTGGGAAGAGTATAGTATCAATACATCTCTCCCAATAGATTTTTTTTTTAATGGGTTGTCTTATTAAGATTATTAGAGCATATGGACATCAAAGTGGCGGTCTCTGTCTCAAAACTTTCATATGCACCAGTTTTTATCATTTTTTGTTTATGTATCGAGGAAAGCAAAAGGGGAATCCAACATACAATTCTATCAGACCAAATGACAATCTTTCAAAACGTTTCCATTTCCACTCTTTTGTTTTCTTAGAAACAATATTTTATTGTGTTTATATTTAACAGTTCATTGGACTTACTTTGTACTATAGGAACACACACACAAGGAAACATTTATTACTTTTTGTGATTTTTTATTTTTTTTGTAATTTAATTTTCATTATTTTCCAAAGAGCTCAACTAGTTGCCTAATGTTTTGTGTGTCTTTTTAGGATTATGGAATTTAGTGATAAACATTTATTAACAGGGAAGTGTTTAATACATTTTAATTAACAATCAAACAAGTGTTTGCTTTGTTTTCTTTTTGTTTTATTTTCATCCACACAGTTTGGTTTCACTTTGTATTCAGAAACTGTAGACACATCAATCCTGCTGTTCTTTGTACTAAATTTCTAGTTTCAAAGAAATGCTAGATACTTACAAAGAGTACATATTACTATGTTTACTGGTTTCTGCATATTTTTGGGGGTAGCTACTACACTTTACCTACTAAATTGTTTGAATGTTTATCTTCTCATTACTCTCCCCAGTTGTTCTTCCTCTTTTGCTCTCTATTATTATATTTGCTTTTAATATTCAACAGGGTTGAGTTGGGGTTTAGATTGCTGTATCCAAACCCAATTATTTTAAAAACTTTGTTAAGTATATTGGCTCCATTTTGCTGTAAAGTCAATTGCCTCCTCGGAGTTATTTCCTAAGTTTCAGCAAATATTGCAAGACTTACTTTGTCTCACCTCTATGACGTGTCACTCAGTTTATTCACATAAATTACTGGATCACAATACTAAGCCAAACTCGGCTTTGTGCCTCCTTAATGTAATTGAGTTCATCTTCAGATTTTGATATAGTAATTTATGTGAATAAACAAAGTGACACGTGATAGAGGCGAGACAAAATAAGTCTTGCAATATTTGCTGAAAGTTCGGCAAGACCTCCGTTGAGGCAATACATTTTACAGTAGGATGCATCCATTATTCTTAACATAGTTTTTAAAATAATTGGGTTTCGATACAGCAATCCACACCCAATTTGCTCAACCCTAATGTTTAACTTTGTCCAATAAGGGACTAGAAAATATGTCTGTCAGTATATGCCTATGGAGAAAAATTAATTCTCTATAACTGTTCTACTATTCAAATCGCTTCAACTTCTGTCAAATTAAAAGGGTTGCCCAAACCCATTCATATGATGAAGCTTCTTGACTTTACAACTCCTGGCAGTCAACAGTTATCTGCTGAAGATGGCCACTGTGTAGTATTTCACCTCACTCATTCAAATGATTAAGCAGCCATGATCTGAAGTCCACCTGAGAAGAACCCACTCTTTTCAGAGTGTCATTGCTTATTTTCAAAAAGAAATGCCCTGAGCTGAGACCCCTTACTATTACCTTCTGTGGGGAGTTGCTCTGGTAGACAGTGGTGCGGGTGCAGTATAGAGGCAAAGGGAGTCCAGGTAGTGCAGCAAACAGTGTTTTATTTCACACTTGCACAAACAAAACTCAAAACAGTCACTTAGTGTTACTTCACACACATAGCAAAAACTTGAGGCAAAACAAAAGTCCAAGACGGGATCAAATCACCTGTGTGGTTTAGGTGCGTATTCACACCTGGCTGTCAGCCCAGCCACAGGAAAATCCAACCTCAGGGTTCCAGGCAGACTGCACGCCTCTTTGCAAGCTCTTGCTTCCAGCCCTGAATGCTCCACAGAACACCAGCAGTTTCCAGGTTAAATCACTTCAAATCCTAGGTGTCAGTTCACACCCGGCTGAATGCTCAGCAACACAAAAAGTCCACTGACCGTCTTTACATGGCCTGCTCTCCTGACACACAGGTCTCAGCTTTTCAGCCCAGCACAGGGATCAGATCCCAAACACAGAGAGAGAGCTTTGCATAAACCCAGCTGTCTTTTAAAGGCAGCTAGGTATTAACCCAAAAACCCGGACCGGCACCTAAAATCCGTTCCAGGATCACCTGGCTGCAATCAACCCAGCAGGACAGGCTGAGAGGAAAATACCTGTTTTTTACCACCAAACCTCTCACTGTGTCACATGCCCCCCCCCCTTTGTTCAACCCTGAGGGGATGAACACACGCCAGACACTATACCCAGAACCGGGCACTCGCATTTCCCTGTAACTGCCCTGCTCTGTGTTCCACTGAAAATCTAAAGTTCTGAAGTCACCCAAACCCTCTGGTGACCCAGGACTTTCCTTCTTTGTCCAGGTGGTGACAGGCTGCGGCCAACCCACATCACTCCTTCAGAGATGGCTTGTCGCCGAGCCACGGGCACCTGGTATGGCTTTAACCAGACCTTTGCCTGGGGCTCAGTGACAATATCACGGTGAGTTATGGAAGGGCATTCAGGGAAATCATAGAACACCTCTGTGTTCCGACTAACAAACTCCTTGGCTCTCTGAGTCTGTTCAGTGGAAAGGCTGCTAGTAATTTTATCTGTGGCAGCCGCTTCCCTGTTAGCAGACCGAGGGACCGGAATCTCTTTCCCTAGATAAACTGGCCGCGGGTTGTTCTCAATATAAGTCTCTCTAACCTTCCAAGGTTTCCGTAAATTTACATGGTAGACCGGCTTCGGCTTTTGCAGTCCTGGCTGGTGTACCTTGTAATTTGGGTCTCCAACTTTCTGTGCTATTTTATAGGTCCCCTTCCCCCTAGTGCTGTCCTTACTGTCCACAGGTGGCCCCACAACCAAAACCGGGTCCCTTTGGCCACGGACCCCAGACACTCGATTGCAGGTCCGGCTTTGGTCTGGCTGAGCCACCTTCCTATGTTTTCTACCTATCATACTAAGGGGGACTGTCTTCCCCTCACCCACCGGACCTACTGTGGGTCCCTCTGCCTTGGGTGTCTGGGGTTCTAACACCTCACCTGGGCTAGGCCTCACTACTGGAAGTTTTCCTACCTCTCTGGGAACTGGACGTACAATGGCCGGCCACAGGGCTGGGAACAATGGAAAGTCTCTTCCTATTATCACATCATAGGGCATACTTGTGGTTACAGCCACCTCATGGACCTGCCTGCCAGCACACGTGCTTACAGACAACAGAGCAGTGGGGTATTCTTTTAAATCTCCATGAATGCTGAAAACCCCGACTCTCCGGCCTGTAAACTCTGTGGGTCGCACCAGGGAAGCCCTCACCAGGGTCACCTGACTCCCCGAATCCAGCAGAGCTGCCACTGGAGTGTCTCCCACCTCCACCCGACACAAATGTTCATCATGGATAATCTCTGACACATCGACCCTTCTGGCATACAATGACTGTTGATACCCAAAGTTTACATCCATGGACTCACCCAGGAGGGGACAGTTGGCCCGTACATGGCCAGGCTCCTGGCAACGCCAGCAGATTATAGAGTCCCGATCCCCAAAGGGCATATCCCGTGCGGTCTTTCTCTGCTCAGGCCGCAGGGACTGGGGAGGGGATTTTCTGGGCTTTATTACTCCCTTCCCCAGAGTTCCCCCCTTAAGTTCCTCAGTAGCCCCATAACGTTCGACCAGGTCCACCATCTCCAGGGCACTAGTAGGAGATGTCTGGCCAACCCAGCGCTGGAGGGGTAGTGGCAGGTCCCTCCAGAATTTGTCAGCTACAATACGGTCCAGCATAGCAGTGGGACTAAGTACGTCAGGCGGTAGCCATTTTTGTAAGAGTTTTAGCAAATTATAGTACTGGGGTCGTGCTGGCTCAGCTGGGTTAAACTCCCACTGATGTACCCGCTGGGCCCTGACCAACACATTCACCCCCAGTCTTGCCAGGATCTCACCCTTGACCACAGAGTAGTCTGCCGCTTGGTCGTCCGGTAAATCAAAGTAAACCTGTTGGGGTCCTGACGCCAGAAACTGAGCGATGACCTCCGCCCACTGGTCTCGGGGTAGTCTCTCTCTCACGGCCACCTTTTCAAATATCGCCAAGTAGGTTTCAACATCATCTGTCGGTGTCATCTTGGGAACGGCCATGCGGACTGCTTTCCAGGCATCGTGCACTCCCTGAGGCATCCCTGACTTTTCTAGCACCATTACGTGTTGCAGCAGCCGCTGGTTCATGTCCTGCTGTCGCTGATTAGCCTCTAGCAGTTGTCTGTTCGTCTCTTGCTGCTGTGCGATGGCCTGCTGTTGGACAAGTAAGGCTTCTTCATGTCTCTTTTGCTGTTGTGCGATGGCCTGCTGTTGGACATCCATGGCCTGCTGTTGCTTTAAGTTGGCCTGGACAAGCTGCTTTATCATCTCCTCCATCTTGTCCTGTGTTGGTGGTTGCAGCTTGGCAGGCTTAATACAGGACATATAACAGTGCCCAAAAAAAATGCTACAAAAAGTTTTGGCTTCCCGCCAGCCTCACTGCAATTGCCCGCATCCGACACCAAATGTGGGGAGTTGCTCTGGTAGACAGTGGTGCGGGTGCAGTATAGAGGCAAAGGGAGTCCAGGTAGTGCAGCAAACAGTGTTTTATTTCACACTTGCACAAACAAAACTCAAAACAGTCACTTAGTGTTACTTCACACACATAGCAAAAACTTGAGGCAAAACAAAAGTCCAAGACGGGATCAAATCACCTGTGTGGTTTAGGTGCGTGTTCACACCTGGCTGTCAGCCCAGCCACAGGAAAGTCCAACCTCAGGGTTCCAGGCAGACTGCACGCCTCTTTGCAAGCTCTTGCTTCCAGCCCTGAGAGCTCCACAGAACACCAGCAGTTTCCAGGTTAAATCACCTCAAATCCTAGGTGTCAGTTCACACCCGGCTGAACGCTCGGCAACACAAAAAGTCCACTGACTGTCTTTACATGGCCTGCTCTCCTGACACACAGGTCTCGGCTTTTCAGCCCAGCACAGGGCTCAGATCCCAAACACAGAGAGAGAGCTTTGCATAAACCCAGCTGTCTTTTAAAGGCAGCTAGGTATTAACCCAAAAACCCGGACCGGCACCTAAAATCCGGTCCAGTATTTGCCTTCACCTGGCTGCAATCAACCCAGCAGCACAGGCTGAGAGGAAAATACCTGTTTTTTACCACCAAACCTCTCACTGTGTCACACTTCCTATACCGTAATAGAGAATTTGGATACATGCTATCAAGACGAGAGAATTCCTGTTTTTTATACCAAGAAATAATTTTCAAGGCCTAAATAAAGAGTAATTTACTATAATTGTGAACATTCTTTTGTTAGGATTACTTCTACATGTCCCATCTTGCACTTGGTGTTACAAATAAATGTCCTATTTGTAACACCAAGCATTATGCCATGATTTGTTATGCTGATTATCATTGTTTAAAATTTGTATTTTAGTGCATATTTTTTCAGCAATTTACTGTAGATTAGTGATGAGCGAGCATGCTCGGCCAAATATCTATTCGGCTCAAGCATCGCTATGCTCGGCACATGGCGGTACTCAATCGAGTACCGCATATGCTCGAGCTCAATGCTTGAGTCTCCGCCAGCACGTGTAGCTAATGAAGGTGCAGGTAAGTACTGCCCTCACTGTAATGCCAGTAGCCATGTTGGCTGCTGGCATTACAGTGATTGGCTGACCAGAACATGTCATCGGGTGCTATATACCACCCAATAGCGCTAATGTTCAGCTCAGACATAGACAGGGAGAGCAGAGCGTAGGAAGGGAAAGACAGTGTAGGGAGCTATTTTAACACTTTTTATTCTGAGAAAGCTTTTTCAAGACCCCAAAGTCCTTTTAAGGATTACTGTGTGTGTGTGTTTTAGAGCAGCAATCTATTTACCTCCTGCAGTCTCAATGACAGTGCATCAGAAGCGACAGAGACATTTGATGTTTTTACTACCAAAAGCTTTTCAAAGACCCCAAAGTCATTTTAAGGACTAATGTGTGTGTTTGACAGCAGCTAGATATTTTTATTTTATACCTATTAGTGACATATACTGTACATCATCCGCAGACTGTGTCTTTAATAATCTGGGCCACATATAGTGTCCATAATCTGTGGTGTTCTGTAACCAATACTGTACAACATCTGCAAACAGTGTCTGTATAACAAATTCTAATAATCTGGGCCTATTATAGTGTCCATATTTTGTGGGTTTCGGTGACATATACTCTCCTGCATCTGAAAACAGTGTCTGTAGCGCAAATTAAAAAAATCTGCACCTAATGATGTGTCCATACTGTGTGTCTTTCAGTGACAAATTCTGTACTACATCAGAAATTTTAATAATTTGTGCCCATGTACTGTGTGTGCATTTAATAGATATCACTGACATATACTGTACTTTTTCCGTAGACGGTGTATGCTAGTCTGTGACATTATCATGGCTACATCTCCTATGTAATGTGTGCGCATCATAAATACCTTTTTTAATTTATTGGTGCATACACTTACAAATCCTATGCTAGTGTACATATGACACACTTTTAACCCCTTACCCCTTCAGCACACATGACATACCGGTACGGCATGTTTCCCGAATACCGGTACGTCATGTGTAGTTCCGATCACTACCGCACGGCTAGCAGTGATCGGAACTGGGTGCCTGCTAAAATCATTCAGCAGGCACCCTGTGACAATGCGCGGGGGGTCCTGTGACCCCCACGCATTGCTGATCGCTGCAAACTGCAGGTCAATTCAGACCTGCAGTTTGCAGCGCTAATGCAAGTTTCTGATCCCCGCGGTCCGTGACCGCAGGGATCAGAAACTTCAAATAGGTTTTTATAATATAGTTAACCCCCCCTGCAGCCCTGTGTCCATTGTGCCTGCGGGCGCAGCAGGGGGAGGATTGTGGGCAGTGCGGGAGGCGGGCGGGAGGTGTGTGGCAGTGTGGGGGGCGGAGCGCGATCATCCACCCGCCCCCCATTCATTCTCAGGATGGCAAAGCGGTTAAAACAGAGTGTCGGCTCATTGCTGACACTCTGATTCAAACGGCTGACATCTGTGCAGATGTCGGCCGTTTTTACCCCTTCCATACTGTATGGTAGGGGTTAACAGGGAGGGAGCTCCCTCCCTCTCCCATCGGGGGCTGCTGTGCCTTTGCAGCCCCGATTCTTGAAAGGGAGCATCTCTAAGGCATCCTGCTGTCCATGGTGCTGAACAGATCTGTGCTAAAGGCAGAGATCTGTTCAGACAGAAGTGTAAGTGAAATACAGTACAGTACACTATATAGTGTACTGTACTATATTATATAGACATCAGACCCACTGGATCTTCAAGAACCAAGTGGGTCTGGGTCACAAAAATGAAAAAACACATTTATCACTGATTAAAAAAATAAAAATAAATTCCCTACACATGTTATATATCACCGTGTCCGTAACGACCTGATATATAAAACGGTCATGTTATATTCCCCGCACGATGAACACCATAAAAAATAAAAAATAAAAACTATGATGAAATTGAAATTTTGCCCATCTTACTTCCCAAAAAAGGTAATAAAAGTGATCAAAAAAGTTGTATGTACTCCAAAATAGTACCATTCAAACCGGCCCTCATTTAAATAAAGGCCAAACAGACCGGGGCTCATGTCATGGCTCCCTGCTACATAGTGTGGCAATACCTCAGAAAAACACAAAATACTAAAAAGAAAGAACACCTGAGTATCAATTGCCCAAATAAATTAACTTTATTGAATATAAATATTAAAATACATGTACATTATGCACAGGAAGGTGGCAATGGAAAAGCGCCACCCTGGGCTACAGCGCCATCGTATAAAAAGTTATTACACAAAAACCCATGTATTGTTGTTATAAGTGTAAACATGCGAGACTAATAATTGCCACTGCCTTGTCCTCATATCCAAGTGACCATCTCTAACCCGCACCCCTACATAAGGGGACAATCATACAAGCATGGACAAAAAAACAGGGGACAAAAACAGTCTTACCAAGTGACGGATGGAGCCAAGAGAGACCAGGGTGGCGCTACCCTGACGCGCGTTTCGGCGATCCTTCGTCTGGCGGTATTACTATGTATTATAGAAGTAGAGAAATTGAAACTTGGAAAATTGCAAATTTTAAAAAATTTGGTAAATTTGGTATTTTTTTATAAATAAAAAGGAAATTTTTCGACTTCATTTTACCAGTGTCATGAAGTACAATATGTGACAAAAAAACAATCTCAGAATGGCCTGGATAAGAAAAAGCATTTTAAAGTTATCACCACATAAAGTGAGACTGGTCAGATTTTGAAAACATGGCCTGGTCCTTTAGGTGAAATAGGGCCGTGTCCTTAGGGGGTTAAATTTGGACGCTTTTTTCCATTTTTCTGTTTACCATATGGGGAATATTTTTTATATTTTTATAGTATGGATGTTTTTACACATTGTGACATCCATGATGTGTATTTTTTTTATATTTTATTTTCATTTTGGCAAAAGGGGGGGTGATTTGAACTTTTATGTATTTTTTATTTATTTATTTTTTTAATTATTTTTTTTTACACTTTCCTATAGTTTCGAATATCACATATTTCCTATGGAGCCTATTACAGGTTAGGCTTCATAGGAAATACTATGCAGCCGCCTGAGTTTCATTCATAGAGACCCAGGCTGCTACAGGCACACCCTGGCTCCTCCGATTGCCACACGGGGGAGCCGGAGCGCAAACCAAAAGTAAAACTTTTGGTTTGTGTGTACTCAGATGCTGTGGTCAGCCTTTTCAGTTCACAGACGGATACACTTATCAGTTATTATGCCCCCAGCAACTCTAAATACCCGCTCTGACAAAAAACTGCTGGCGGCAGGGCAGGCCAGCACCTCTGAGGCATAGAGTGGCAGTTTGTGCCACGTGTCAAGCTTGGACACCCAATAGTTATAAGGCACAGAGGTATCACTGAGGACACTGACACAGTTTGCTATGTACTCCTTCACCATCTTCCAAAAAATTTTCCGCCTTGTGACACTGGGCCAGGCATCAGAGTGAGGGTTCTGGCAGGGTGTCATGAAATTGTTCCAGGCCTTAGAGAGGGTTGTCCTGCCTCTGTTGGAACTGCTGTGTGTTCACCTCATCTCCCCTCCTGGGTTGCACAAGGAACTACGTACTCTGCCGCCAGCGCTGTCAGCTATAAATTTATTCGCAATTACATTCTGTTCTATTATTATTATTATAGTTTGTGGTTATTAGAGTTTATGGTATTAATGTTGGTATTATTATTTTAATTATGGTTTATAGTTGTAAAATATGTTATTGTTATTTGGCTATTGATGAGTAACTTAACAGGCCATGCCATTGGTTTACCTCCACTCTCGTGTGTTATGTTTTTAGTTGTATTAATGTATAAGTTTGGGATGTTTGTTGTGCATGAGACCTATATGCTGTATGATTGCCATGTGTGTGAGCTTTCCAAGCTCCAAAGATGCCAACAAGTTACAGCTATTCAGACACAACAGCCAACCATGCCTCTTCGTAGGTTGAGTGGCGAGAGTCACAGCTCAGACCGGTCCCTTATACCCTGCCACAGCTTTGAAATGGCGTGCTGTTTGTCACCTAAGCAAATGAGTTTCAACATGGCCTGTTGCCACTTCCCCACTGCCGTGCTACACTGCTTCCAGCTACTGACTGATGGAATCCTGATGGAATGGGGGCCTGCAATCCTTGGCGTTGGTAGCACCTGTGCCATCCCAAGGTAGGACTAGCTACCGTCCTCCACAAGGTCCACCCAGTGTGCCATCACGGAAATGTAGCGTCCCTGGCCAAAAGCACTTGTCCGTGTGTCAGTCGTTAAGTGGACCTTCCCAATAACTGCGTTAGTCAGGGCGCGGGTGATGTTACGGGACACAATTGCTGGTATAATGTGGGGATGGCACCATGAGGCTGAGGAAAGCCTCAGTGTCCAAGGGACTAAATGGCAACATTTCCAGGGCCAGCAATTTTTAAAGGTGTGCATTTAGTGCTATGGCCTATGGGTGGGTGGCTGGGTATTTGCGCTTACGTTCAAAGGCCTGGATTAAGGACATCTGTACGTGGGCGTATTTGGTGTGGCCCACCTTCTCCTATTTGCCATCCCACAGCCTGTTGCTGTGCTGTGGATCCTTCCCCCTCTTTACTGCTGTCCTAGCTTGGCTTGCCACCTTCCTAAGTTGGGTCAGTAATGCCACCCCATCTTCCACTTCCTCACTCGGGTCATCCTCCTGATTTTTGTGTTGTTGACCTAACAAGACCCTCACTTATTGACAACTGTGTCCATCCGCATCATCCACCTCATGAAACACTAACTGCAATTCCCCACTGTCATCTTCTTCTGACTGTGGATGCTGAAGAGTTTGGGAATCAGTGCACAAGATCTCCTCATGTCCCTCTTAAGGGATGGTCAGCTCACCGGCAGGCCCTCACCTACAATATTTGAGAGGGTCAGCTCACCTGCAGGCCCTCACCTACAATATTTTAGAGGGTTAGCTCACCTGCAGACCCTCACCTACAATATTTGAGAGGGTCAGCTCACCTGCAGGCCCTCACCTACAATATTTGAGAGGGTCATCTCACCTGCATGCCCTCAACTACAATATTTTACAGGGTCAGCTCAGCAGCAGACACTCGCCCATCATTTTTTCAGTGGTCAGCTAAGCAGCAGGCACTTGCCCATCATTTTTTGCAATGCTCAGCAGCAGGCCCTCGCCCCTATTGTTTTAGAGGGTCACCAGCAGGCCCTTGCTCCAAATGTTTTTGAGGGTCACCAGCAGGCCAACAATCATAATTTTTCAAGGGTGTGTATGATGCCTTCCTTTATATGTAATAAAGGGTGTATTGGAGTGCCAGTTCCTTGTAATTTTTGGCAGCGCTTTCACTTAGTGCATAGGCTTTATAAGTGTAGGAGTCCCACTACCTGAACAAATGTACCACAATGTGAATGAGGCCCTCCTTTATGTGATATACAGGAGTGCCTCTTGCTTGTAGTTTTTGGCAGCACTTGTACTTTATATACAATTGAACATACAGGAAAGAATGTTTCCTAACAATTTTCCTGTGAAATTGACTTTTTTTTTTTTTGGGGAGGGGGTTGTGCGTATTTTTGTCAGTCTGTAAAAGGGGCATACAACTCAGACAACATGGTTCCCAGCAGCGACCTGGGAGTCCAAGATGCATCCAGACATCAACCGTATGCTTTTTCTGATCTTTTCCTTTTCCATTTTGGTGGTGTTTCTGTCACTTTCTTACCTTTTCCAATGGACCAGGCACCCTCCCCTCTTCAGAGCAGGGGAGTGACTGGTTGTCTCCCATTGACTTCCAATTTACTCAGGTGCTCGGCTGAGCAGTTTGCGCCGAACACCCGAATACTTTGGTGCTCGATCATCACTACTGTAGATTTAAAAATATTTTAAGCATTTCATGAAATGGCTATTAAAAGACTTGGGTCTTAGGTCGTAATTACTGTGACTAGCTAGAGATACCACTATACAGTATACGCTATTTATCATTGTCTTTCTGGAACAGCACCGAATCAGATATACACATTCTATATTACATTATTCTTGTATATATGCTTTTACTCCTCTTTGCTGTACAATCACATCATAATCTGTTGACTATAATAACGGAACAATTAAAATAGTATTATATTGATTTTTCATAGTTTTGACACTGGTAGAGTCATCCAGATTTCATAACTGTTGCTTTATGGCTTTCAATATTTCAAATATTAGCACTTAAAATTCTACTTCTATTTTAAGGAAGGCAAATATATCTTCACATTTATATAATTTTTAAAAGTGGGGATTATTAAATCCAAACTTTTCACTTGAGATGAGTGAATTTTAAAAAAATTTGATTTGACCAGTTTGTTGCATTTTTTTAAGAAATTTGGTTTGATCCAAATTTATTTGCGGTGAATCAAATTAAAAAAACGTCTATTTCCTGGGTGCAGAGAGCATTTATAGTGGTGTAGAACACTGTACCTTGCAGTAACATGCATAGGGAGTATGCTGTGCTAGTTAAATAATACTGTGTGTCAGTATGATATGCAGATAACAGGCGTCGCTCTTAGAATCACTGCACACTTCAGTAACTTGGGCAGTCACGGGGCCAAAACTGACCAAATAGCTGAAGTATGAACTCAGCCTTACAGGTAGATGATAGCTCCAAGAAGAAGCGCGCTCCTTTTACACCGTTGTCAGCTGATTCCATATAGATGTTTACAGAACCTGTTCTATTAAACGCTTATACAAGTAGAGCCCCCTGACAGAGTGAAGAGTGTGTCAGATGTAAGTTTGTGTTGATGGGCTGGCACTGATTATTGTGCCCTTCTTTTTATCCATCGGAACAATAACCCCTAAAAAACTAATCCTGTCTGTTGAGAACCGCCTTCACTCGGTCAACATTTGGTCAGTAATCCATCAGTATTGCCAATGCCAAAAAAAACAGGAGTGGATCCAAAACAGAGATGACCGAGTCAACCATTCAAGAATCGCTGGGTTGCTGGTCAAGACACAACCGCTAGTTGACACCGGGAGCTCAAGCCTATTGCTGTGACTCCTGCTGCCACGCCCCATTACTCTGCTGCGACATGTGCCTGCGCCAGAAACATTTTGGCCTCTGCCACTGCTCTGGGCAGGGCCTGGCACTTTTCTGTCTGACATACAGTTAGATTAAATAAATAAATAAAAAGGAAATTAAAACAACCCAAAAATGTGCTTAATTTTCTCACTTCACCACACAACGGCTAATAAGCCCTTTTTTTCCCACTAATACACGCCAAAAAGGGCGGTAATTTTCTCACTTCACCACACAACGGCAAATACTTTTTTTGTGCCACTAATACATGCCAAAACGGGCTTTAGAACATATAACTGCACTGCTGAACGGCAAATAGGCCCTTATTTTTTCCACTTATACACTCCACAAAAGTCCTTAGAACATATAACTGCACCCCTGAAAGGCAAATATATATATTTTTTTCCACTAATGCACTCCACAGAAGGCTTTAGAATATATAACTGCACTGCTGAACGGCAAATATATTTTTATTTTTTCCAGTTATACAATTTAAAAAGTCTTTAGAACATATAACTGCACCACCGAACAGCAAAAATACTTTTCTTTTGCCACTAATACACAACAAAAAAGGCTGTAATTTTTGCACTTCACCACACAATGGCAGCATCCATTTTAGGAAAAAATGTGATTCATTACCATGAAGCGTGAGGAAATTCGGATTTGGAAATCACAGAAAAAAATGCACCAAACAGATATGCCACTGACTATACTAGCTAGTCAAACAAGCAGATATTAAAAGCTGAGACTGTTTGCCAATATATTCCTATCAGGAACACATCGGAACCCCTCATGCACCACGTCACCGTCACTCAGCATGGCATGGGGTCCTACCACTACGCTAAAAAAAATTCGGATTTGGTGCAAATCAAATTTTTCCTGAAATTTGGATCAAATTCCACTTCCTCAACTTCGATTTGCTCATCTCTACTTATCACCATTGGGGTCATTTATCTAACTGGGCTAACAAATAAGATATTAGAGGTTTGCATCAAAAATTTAATTTGGCTCACAGAGTGTAATGCCGCCAAAACAAAACAAAAAAAACTTTATTAGCAATAAATATGCTAAAAGCAGTTTACTAACACGCAATTTGCTTATCAGAAAACATTAGTAGTAGGATTAATGCCTGTCACCTTTTGTTCAAACCCCCCACTGAGACAGCCAGTCACTAAGCGGGATATATATCAAACTGGTGTAAAGAAGAACTGGCTTAGTTGTCCATAGCAACCAATCAGATTCCACCTTTCATTTTCCAAAGAAGCAGTCCAAAATGAAAGTTTAAATCTGATTGTTGCAATGGGCAACTAAGCCACATCTACTTTACACCAATTTGATAAATTACCCCCTATATCTATATTCTTGGCAAAGTTACTGTCCTATTGGTGGTTCTATTGGAAACACTTAATATTGAGTCCAGTGAAATGATTACAAATGAAGAAAAAGTGCCCCAAAATTATTTTTGGGGAATCCAAGTATTCAATGTACAGTGGAAGTCAGGTGAGCGGACATACTCTCAAGTAAAATTATTTACTTCTGGAAAAAAGAGAAGCAGAAAGCAGATCTATAATACCAGACATAGCTATTCAAAAATTCTGAGAAATGCCAGCTGATGGCAGTGTCAAAATTATAAGGAATATTATTCAAAGCATGCAAAGACAACAGAAGAGATCTTTTATAATGGTGGTAATCCCTCAAATACAAGACATTTTCAGTTTGAAAGATACAGTCTTGTTCCAAGGGAATTACTTCAGTGCCATGTTAGCATTTGTACTATTTATTTCAAAGAATTATGGTGGCACATGCAATTTACTGCTTCTAAGCTGCAGGTCAGCATACTTTCAATTACAAGAAATGTTATATTCTTAAAGGGCTTCTGTCACCCCCCTTAACCCATTTTTCACTAGCTGACATTAGCTATTTGCTAATGTCCGAGCTGAGCTTGAGACATATATCATATTAGTTGACGCTTATCCTGAAGTATGCTAACTTCTTCGTGAAACAGTGCACTTCCTCGCATTGGCTCTGCCTGAAGATGATCTTGCGCTGCCAGCAGTCGGCGTCAGGCGCTGAGTGACGGACGCGATGCTGCCGCCCGCCTCAGTCGCCTGCGCCGACACGCCACCGCTTACACCCGCCTCCTTCCGGGTGTAGCGGTGACGTACATCGGCGCAGGCGCACTGAGGACGGAGCGGCAAAGCTCGCGGCCCTCACCCAGAGCGCCTGCGCCGACTACTGAGCGGTCACGGCGCAGGCGCGGGATGTTATCTCTCAGACAGGGCCAGTGCGAGGAGGAGAAAGCGCTGGCCCTGTCTATCAAACGAGGAAGGAGGCGTGCATACTTCATCGAGATGCGGCGGCTACCAGCAAGTAAACGCCCAACTTGCTGGTAGCGAAGATCATTTGCATATAATAAAAGTGCCTTTTTCACGTAAATTACAACTTCGGACAAGGTAATAAATATATATTTCAACTCAGCTGACATTAGCAAATAGCTAATGTCAGCTAGTGAAAAATGGGTTAAGGGGGGTGACAGAAGCCCTTTAACGTGCAACCACCCAAGTGTGATTACTGCAGATTACATACGAACAAATACGAACAAATATATATCTATCATCTCTCTTTTTCTCTTTATACCTTTCTATTATGCTTTGCTATCTTTACATAAAGAGCAAAAACACTTATAAATATGAAATTTGGAAGGGCTGAGAATTTTTTACAGAATGTATACATTCCCTGTAAGCTAAATATATCAACTGTCCTGATCCCTTGATACACTATGTCAATCAGGGGTGGATTGGCCATAGACCCTACAGAGAAATTTCCCAGGGGGCCACTCAAGCCCTCTTGATGGCCACAGGCCACGTAGATAATGATGCGATGCTCAACAGCTACAGGTGACCTCTTGAACTCAATTGAATATTATGGCTGGGACGGCAGAATTTTGTGCTGCCCTGTGGTATTTGGTTTTGCTGGAGCGGCATTCTGTACTGCACTACGGTATTGCAGTTCCTTTGTTTTGTCCCGTCTTCTGTCAATTTGGACCCACCTACAACATGTGGCCACTTTAAGTTCCCAATCCACCCCCGATGTTAATTTACATAAAGTTTATTATGATGAAATCGAGGTTGTTTTGCTCAAAGAGGATTTGCCTAGATAGTATTCAATTGTGGCAAATCATCTTCTATAGCTTCTGGATGTTAACAACAACATTCCCATTCACTAACAGAGAGATTGAATATTATGAGTAGGGTTGAGCGAACCCGAACTGTATAGTTCGGGTTCGTTCCGAATTTTGGGATGCTCGGGACATGGACCCAAACCCGAACATTTCTGTAAAAGTTCGGGTTCGGTGTTCGGCGCTTTCTTGGCGCTTTTTGAAAGGCTGCACAGCAGCCAATCAACAAGCGTCATGCAACTTGCCCCAAGAGGCCATCACATCCATGCCTACTAATGGCATGGCTGTGATTGGCCAGAGCAGCATGTGACCCAGGCTTTATATAAGCTTGAGTCACATAGCGCTGTACGTCACTCTGCTGTTACAAGTGTAGGCAGAGGATGCTGCTGGATTTGTGATTTCAAGGAGAGAATAGGAGAGAATCTAACTCAGTGATCTACTTAGAAATAGTTGTGTGGGTGCAGGGCCCTTTCCTTTTACACTGCCCTGAGCTCATTGACCAAAAAATACAAACTTTTAGAATTCTGTTAGGTGGATGGCGGCGGCCATTTTATGCATGCTCAGTGTACCAGCACTGCATCTGAACTTTTGGGACATTGCAAATCACCATTTTTTGAGCAAACTACAACATTTGTATTAGTCAGGGTGCAATTTAAGCAAGACATACAACCATCATTTTCTGGAGTTTGACAAAAAACACTATTTTCAAGCCTTGCAGCATCAGCATGTGTGAAATTACAGGCTTATATACTGCTGTCAGATTCAGTTGTTAAACAAACAGTCGTTTGGGCACAAAAAATTTAGTTGGCAGCCTTTGATGCAGATGTCATTGTGAGAAACACCATTAATACATTTGGGTTACATTCAGAGATTTTAAATACCGCCATTTGGTGTATAATTATTGAATTCAGGCCTACAGAGGTTCAGGCCCTGTGAGATCCCCCCTATACATACAGGGGTTTGAATTAGGCATTTGAAATACAACCATTTGAAATACCGTCTTTTTGTGCAAATATATATTTACTTCAGGCCTACACTGATTCAGGGAGTGTGTGATCCCCCCTATACATACAGTGGTTTGATTCAGCCATTTGAAATACAGCCATTTTAAATACAGCCATATAGTGCAAAGATATATTTACTTCAGGCCTACACTTATTCAGGGCGTGTGTGACCCCCCTATACATACATGGGTTTGATTCAGCCAGTTAAAATACAGCCATTTTAAATACAGCCATTTAGTGCAAAGATATATTTACTTCAGGCCTACACTGATTCAGGCCCTGTGAGATCCCCCTATACATACAGGGGTTTAAATTAGGCATTTGAAATACAGCCATTTGAAATACCGCCTTTTTGTGCAAAGATATATTTACTTCAGGCCTACACTGATTCAGGGCGTGTGTGATCCCCCCTATACATACAGGGGTTTGAATTAGGCATTTGAAATACAGCCATTTGAAATACCGCCTTTTTGTGCAAAGATATATTTACTTCAGGCCTACTCTGATTCAGGGCGTGTGTGATCCCCTCTATACATACAGGGGTTTGAATTAGGCATTTGAAATACAGCCATTTGAAATACAGCCTTTTTGTGCAAAGATATATTTACTTCAGGCCTACAGTGGTTCAGATCGTGTGAAATACCCCCTATACATACAGGGGTTTGATCCAGCCATCTGAAATACAGCCATTTGAAATATAGCCATTTGAAATACAGCCATTTTGTGCAAAGAAATCTTTAATTGAGGCCTAGTCTGGTTCACGCCGTGTGAGATGCACCCTTTATATACTGTCGTTCTTTTCTACTATTAATTAAACACCCATTTAGGGCAAGATCCTGAATTCAAAAAATATGAGGAGCATCAAATAAGGGATGTGGCCCAGGTCGTGGTGCTGCTGGTGGAGCTCCTGTTGCAGGGAGAGGACGTGGTCGATCTGTGCCAGCTACATGCACAAGTGAAACCCTTCTTCAGGTGCGAGTAGGCGACAAAACCTGCAGCGGTATTTGGTCTGGCCTAATGCTGCTCTACGAATGGTGAGGCCTGAACAAGTACAGGCGATAGTAAATTGGGTTGCTGACAGTGGATCCAGTCCCTTTACATTGTCTCCCTCCCAGTCTCCTGCTGAAAGACCACAGTTGGCACCTGCAGCCGATGTCCATCAGTCTTTTACCTCACCCCCTTGCAAATCAGCCAAGCAGTCTGAGCCCCAAGTCATGCTGCAGTCTCTTCTGCTTTTTGATGACTCTGTTAGCAGGGTTTCCCAGGGCCATCCACATAGCCCTGCCCCAGAAGTGGAAGAGTTTAAGTGCACCGATGCCCAACCACTTATTTTTCAAGATGAGTACATGGGAGGACCATCGCAGCACATCTCGGATGATGATGATGAAACACAGGTGCAAACTGCTGGGGCTTTCGAAAGTGTGCAGACCGACAAGGAAGTCAGGGGTGAAGACTGGGTGGAAGATGATGTGGAGGACGATGAGGTCCTCGACCCCACATGGAATCAAGGTCATGCGAGTGACCGATGTAGTTCGGAGGAAGAGGCGGTGGTCGCACAGAACCACCAGCACAGCAGAAGAGGGAGCAGGGTGCAAAAGCGGAGTGGCCGTTCTCTAGATTGTATGCCTCCTACTGCCCACCGCAGCAAGGGACCGAGCACACCAAAGCCAGCTCAAAAGAGTTCCCTGGCGTGGCAGTTCTTCAGACAACGTGCTGACGACAAGACACGAGTGGTTTGCACGCTGTGCAATCTGAGCCTGAAGCGAGGCATAAACGTTCTCAATCTGAGCACAACCTTCATGACCAGACATTTAAGTGCAAAGCACGAGCTGCAGTGGAGTAGACACCTCAAAAACCAGAAAGGTCTCTGGCTCCTCCTGCTTCCTCTTCTGCTGCAGTCACGGCCTCTTCATCAACCTCTGGAGTGACAGTGCCACCTGGCACCCCACAAACAGAGCATCTGCCAGCAACACCAACACCTGAGTCACCAAGCATCTCCACAATGTCCCACGGAAGCATTCAGCTCTCCATATTCCAAACGCTGGAGAGTGAGTACCCCCCTACTCACCTGCGATCCCTAGCCCTGAATGCCAGCATTTATAAATTACTTGCCTTTGAAATGTTGTCATTTCGTCTGGTGGAGATGGATGGTTTTAAAGGCCTTATGGCGGTGGCTGTCCCACAGTACATCGTGCCCAGCCGCCACTACTTTTCAAGGCGAGACATCCCTTCCCTTCACAACTAAGTAGGGGACAAAATCAGGTGTGCACCGCACAACGCCATCTGTGGCAAGGTGCACCTGACTACAGATATGTGGACCAGTAAGCACAGTCAGAGCCGTTATATCTCCAAAACAGTACACTGGGTAAATGCAGTGACGGCTGGGCCTGAGGCGTATAGCAGTTTGGCGTATGTCCTTCCACAACCGAGGATTGCAGGGCACTTCAGTTTGCCACCTGTTGCTTCCTCCTCCTACTCTACTTTCTCATCCTCTACCAGCTTGCCTACACGAACTGACTGACAGGGGTCAGCCCCTGCAACTTCTGGAAGAGGGGTTAGGTGGTCACTTGGACCTAGCGTAACCTTTGCAACCTCTCTGACTAGTAATAGGTAAAATTAATCTTTATTAATCGTTCTATTAAAAATACATTAACTACTTGGGAACATGCAACTTCTGGGTCTCCAAATTGGGCACATGGCCTGAGCTTGCTCTTTATCCCTTGGAGGTGCTGGCCTGCCCTGCAGCCAGCATATTGTCTGAACATGTGTTTAGCATGACTGGAGGTGGTTATCACAAGTTACATTTCCCAATGTTTTGGGGTGTACCCTAATTTTAAAAATAAAATTTCAAATCCACTGCATCCTCAACCTCCTACTCCATATGGACCTCGTCCTCCTAGATCAAGATTATTATTTTTACCTATTTTATGTTATTTAAAGTAATTTCCCTATCCACATTTGCCATGCTCTTATCAACATTTTGCTGGCATTTGCAGCCCTCTAGCCCTTGCCATGACATTCTTACAGCCATTTTAGTGCTCAAAAGTTCGGGTCCCCATTGACTTCAATGGAGTTCGGGGTCAAGTTCGGGTCAAGTTGGGGTCTCTAACCCAAACTTTTTTCCGAAGTTCTGCCGAACCCGACGAACCCGAACATCCAGGTGTCCGCTCAACTCTAATTATGAGGAACACAAAAGGTGAAACAAATAGTAATAGAAATTTGAACAAATCTACAACTCGGCATTACAATCTGATATACATAAAACAGAAACCTTCTTAATAAGCAGTACAGCGTGTTTATAAAAAAAAGTTAATGCATTTGTGATTAGCAGTGGTTCTGAGCAATACCAATGATGTCCTATGAAGCCTAGTGAATATTTTGTATATGGTACATAGGAAGAATAAATAACATGGTACTGCTGTGGTGGGATAAAAGGGGCCAAATGATCTCCCACCTGAAGATCATGAAGAACAACTTTGCTTTTATGAACTTTAATCACAGCATGATATCCACCACATATTTATAGCAAAATGCTACATAAATCTAATGCACTAATGGGGAGATTTATCTTTAGTATCTAGGGTGAAAGCAGTAAACTCATTTTAAAAAAATAAATTAAAAAATTGGTGCCAGTGGAATCAAAGTGGTGCATGTAGCATAATCAATTATTTTAGTACAATTTGCAAGACATATTATTATTATTTATATCATTTCATATCTAATAAACAATGATTTCAAAATTATTTACCCCTTTAGTGTTTTCCTGTTCTATTGTATTACAACAAATGGATATTAATGTAGATTTAATATAATGAACCTGGAAAAATAGTCGAAATTAATACAGTGGAGTGAAAAGAATGCTTTCCTTAAAATAAATAATAGCTATGAAACACCTAAATATGGTCTGATTAACTTCCCAAGTCACAGAATCAATTGGATAAGGTCCCCCTGTATGCTAGCCCCTGGGTCTGTACCACTACTAAGCAAGCAACATGAAGACAAGGAGCTCTCCAAACAAGTCAGAGGAAAAGTTGGGGAAAAGTGTAGATTATGGCAAACTTTGAACATCCCATAGAACATCATTAATCTATTATAACAAAATGGAAAGAATATGGCAAAACTGGAAGCCTGACAAAGACAACCACTAAAACTCACAGACCAGGCAAGGAGGCAATTAATCAGAGATTCAACAAAGACAACAATTATAACACTGAAGGAGCGCAAAAGATCCAGAGCAGAGATGAACACATCTATTCATAGGACCACTATTATCAGTACACTCTACAGAGTTGGGATTTATGGAAGAGTGGCCCAAAAAAAGATATTGCTCAAAGAGGCTTTCCGGGATTTTTATCACTTAAGATAGACCATCAATATTCGACTAAAAGGTTCCAACACCCAGCATCTTTGCCAATCAGCTGTATCCAAATAGCTCTGATTCCTGAAATAGTCCTTGGAGCTGCACAGGTCAGTCCACTGGTGTAAACAGCACGATCCACTATATAAAGGATGGAGATTCATATTTCCAGTGTCTCTTTCCAGCTCCAGAGCTATTCGGGAACAACTGATCAGCGTAAACCCACGCCAATCTCATATTACGTGTTTTGTTTACGTGTTCGTTCCGTCTTTTCTTGCGGATTGGATGATGACCCATTCATTTCAATGGGTCAGCAAAAAATGCAGACAGCACATTGTGTGCTGTCCGCATCCGTATGTCCGTTCTGTACCCCCACAAAAAATATAGATCTTGTCCTATTCATGTCTGTTTTGCGGACAAGTATAGTCATTGCTACAATGGATCCACAAAAAAAACTGATGCAATATGGATGCCAAAAGGACGTCATCTGCATATTTTGTGGATCAGTGTTTTGCGGACCGCAAAACACATACAGTCCTTTGAATGTAGTCTAATAGCATGTCCTTAGACTAGGCTATCAATATAAACAATAGGAAACACTTTTGGAATTTCTTAAACAGCATGTGGCAGACTCTCCAAACACATGGAAGAAGGCTCTGTGGTTTTGGCAATCATGGGAAATGCTATCTGTGGGCAAACCTATTACTTTCTTTCACCAATCTAACTAGAAGGAGTTGGATTTTTTTTTTTTTTGACGTAGGAAACGACAAAAGACCAGTGTCTTGATGTGCTAAGCTAATAGAGACATGCCTTAAGAGATGAGCATATGTATTAGCAGGAAAATGTGTCATGTTGTGTAAATCAAATAGTAACAAGATGAATACTTTTGCAGAGTGATGTACCATATAAAATTAACATAAATGTTATCCATCTAATAAATGTGACCTTTTCTGATGACACATTAGCTTTATCAAAGAACAAACCCCATCGTTTTTTGGAATCCAAAATAATATTTATCAATGGCTTTGTAGTCTGGAGAAAACAAAACTGTACAGTACTTTACACATCAAAATTATGTAATAATTATAAATAAATGTGAATCAGAAAAAAGCATTATAATCCTCCTTACCTGTGATAACACAAAAATGTGTTTGTTATTCTTATTTCTGTTACACATAAATATATTTTTCAATGAAATATACTTTTCTGATTTTAAAAGCTTTGCTGGAAAAATGAAAAAAAAAAAAATTAAATAACCTTTCAAACCAACCTGGCATTCTCAAAACACACTACAGTACATATTAAACTTCTAATTTTAGTTTCTATCAGAAGACTTGCGATAATTTTGTGTGAAAAGCAGTACAATGATGAATCATTTTTAATTAAGCAATTGCTAATATACAAAATCATAAAAACAATGATTTGAAATAGTTTTCAATTAAGAGGAATAAATTGTTGCTGGTGCATTTCTAGATAAGGATTGTGCTATGTGTACATCATTAAGTGAGTGATTTCCATGATGCAGTATTTCCTATTATTGCCATACTTAATTTAATAGAAAATAATTATATTCTTAAATTACCCATGGCTTCACAATAGGAATAGAATATTATGTTAAGCAAGAACTAAAGAACTGTCAACAAAACAAATGACTAAATACCATACATACAAAGTCTGACAATAAAGTTTGCGAACTCCCCAATGCAAGCCTGTACACAGAAACTCGAGTATGGTTTCATGACCTTATCATATCAACGTTTTACAGCTATGTTTTTATAGACCTACACCAATCTCATTCTGATTGGTGTCTAGTAATGTTTGTACCTGTTTCTGTATCCGGTTGTGAGAATGTTGAAGTTTGAATTATAGCACTGAACATTGATAAAATGTCTTGCTCTTTGTTGTTCTCATCAATGAACACAAACAAAGAAGAGTTGAAATTTTGAAGAGGCAAGATGATGTTTTGGGCCATGTCATTACAGGTAATGAAACATTGGTTAACCAATATGACTAGTGTTGAGCGAATCAAAGTATCCAAAGTGGGCTTTGATACAAATTTCAGGAAAAATTTGATTTGCGGTGAAGCCAAATTTCCTCACGCTTCGAGGTAACAAATCAATTTCCCCTGAAATGGCGGTAAAAACAAAAAATATTTATACTCACCTCATCCATTTGCACGCAAAGAGGCCACCACGACCATCTTGATTGAAGATACAAGTTGAGGTGAATAACCTTTCTCATTTAGCTGTTATTGGGGTTTCCACCTTGTTTAATAAATAAGCAATTATTTTAGGCATTGATTGTCAAACTGGAGTGAACAAGCTTTCTCATTTAAATGTTATTGGGGAGTTCACCTTGTTAAACAGATAAGCAATATGTCTTGATTCCCAAATTAGGGTGAATAAGCTGTCTAATACTACTGTTATTGCGGTGTCCACTTTGTTTAATACATAAGAAATTCTATTACGCCTTGATTCTCACATTGGAGTGAATAAGCTGTGTATTTAACTGTTATTGGGGTTCCTACCTTGTTAAATAAATAAGGCATTCTATTACGTCTTGATTATAAAATTGAGGTGAATAATCCTCTTTTAACTGTTATTTGGATGTCCACCTTTTTTAACCCCTTCTACCCCGGGCCAGTTTTTGCCCTTCTGCCCAGGCAATTTTTTGAAAATCTGACGTGTCACTTTATGTGGTAATAGCTTGGGAGTCAATAATTTGAGTCAATATATTTTAACTTTATTTATGAAAAATTCCAAATTTACCAAAAATGTAGAATAATTCGCAATCTTCTAAATTTTGATTTCTCTGCTTTTAAAACAGAATTTTGCTGGTTTTAGATGCCATGTCCCATATCAAGTCCCCCCAGATGCACCTTACAATGGAAACTCCAAAAAAGACTTCATTTTGGAAACTAGGAGATAAGGTTCCAGATGTATTGGTACTATTTTGGGGTACATATGATTTTTAATTGCTCTATGTTATGTTTTTTTTTTGAGGCAAAGTAACCAAAAATGTCTGTTTTGGCACCGTCTTTATTTTTTATTTTTTACAACATTCATCTGACAGGGTAGATAATATTGAGATATTTTTATAGAGCAGGTGTTTATGCACGCAATGATACCAAATATGTCTAACAGAATAAAAATTAAGACAGCACTACTCACGTCAGATTCTTCTGACTTTTCCAAAATAGAAAGCAGATAAGGGGGGCCCAACAGTGGTGATGGACACTGTCAAATATAAAGCTGAGGTACTGAGACAGATACAGGATGGGGCGGTATATAGACAATTGGACTATGACCCCAAGTGGGACATTTTGCGGAGGATAAAACTTTTGGTAGATGATGCCTTCGATAGTGACATCATTGATGAGAAACTCCATTCCTTCTTGGTACCCCAGCATCCGGTGACCCCAGTACTGTACGTCCTCCCGAAGGTCCACAAGGATTTGTGGAATCCCCCGGGAAGACCAATTGTCTTGGGGATAGATTCGGTTTTCTCAAATGCAGCAATCTACCTAGATAAGGTTTTGAGACCATTTGCTTTAAGGGGAAAATCCTATGTCCGTGACACAGCAGACTTTTTGACAGAATTGGATGTAATAGACTTTGAGGATGGTGATATGTTGGTATCCTTTGATGTTACCAGCCTGTATACCAGCATTAGCCATGAGTTGGGTTTAGAGGCAGTCAGATGGTCACTATCGAGGTCCTCCTTTAGTGAAGAAGTCCAGAGTTTACTGGTGGCACTACTGGAGATCCTCCTGACAAGGAAATACTTTATGTTTGAAGACAAGTTTTATGAACAGTTCTGTGGTACAGCTATGGGGTCCAATGTGGCCCCAACATATGCCAATATGTACATGTCATATGTGGAGGAGACGTCTGAGTACCCATCCACCCACTTTGCGCACGCGGAGGGGTGGAGGAGGTACATAGACGATATCTTCCTGATTTGGAAAGGTCGGATGGCTGAACTTGATGAATTCTTTGTTTTCTTGAATGATATTCATGAACAGCTGAAATTCACTAGGGTTACATCGGAAGAATCATTGCAGTTTCTTGACACATTAGTTTGTGTAAAGGAAGGGAGGTTGTATACAGATCTATACACAAAAGAGACAGACCGGAATAATATGTTAAGGTTTGATAGTGCTCATCCAAGGAAGACCATCGAGTCCTTGCCATATAGCCAGTTCTTAAGGGTACGGAGAGTAGTATCAGAAGAATCATTGATAGATGATAGAATGGAGAAAATGGGCCAAAAGTTCCAGGATCGCGGGTATCCTAAAAGTCTGGTACAGCGACATAAGACAAAGGCTAGGCAGAGGGAAAGACAGAAGCTATTGACACCTAAAGATAAAAGGCAAGATGACAGGATGGATAGAATTCCATTTGTTACTACCTATACTCCCAAGAACATGCAGATAGGGAGTATATTAAGACGTAATTGGCACATCCTAGCACAGTCATTCCCGGATGTTAGGGGGCTGCAGTCTCCACCGTTGATGTCATATAGGAGATCACAAAACTTGGGTTATCAATTGACGAGAGCCGACACTATGACTCTGAAGAAGAGAGAGGGCAAGAGGGGGTGCCACCCGTGTTTGGGCTGCAACAGTTGTGGAAGCCTGATCAGGGGTGACACGTTCTCACACCCCAGGACAGGAAAACAGTACCCGATTAGGGATTTTTATACATGTCTGTCTGAACATGTGATCTATTTGTTGCAGTGCCCGTGTGGTCTCCTTTATGTGGGGGAGACAACACAGGTATGCAAAAATAGGATCAACCAACACAAATATACCATCCGGAAGCTGTTCACTAAGAAACAAGACTCAAGATATGTAGAAGAGAATGAGTTACCGGTTCCTGCGCATTTTTGGAATGCTAGGCATAATGTCTCCCAGTTGAGATATAGAATAATTGATGGCGTACCCCTGCTGAGAAGGGGAGGAGACAGGGAGAAAAAATTAAAACAGAAAGAACTTAGATGGATACATGAATTGGACATCCTTGAGCCAAAAGGCATGAATAGGGAATTTGCATTAGGGCCCTTCTTTTAACCCTCACTGTATGTGTTATATGTAATTAAGTTGTGTTGCCCAGCATTGATTGCTGTGTTTTATTATTTAACTCCATACTCCGGGGTATTGTGAACTGGTATTCATACACTTTCTCCTTTATTTTAAGTGGATCAATGGAGAATCTGAAAGAATGACTTGGCACAGAACAATACCAACAGAGAACTCTATGGACTGTCGGTATCTTATATATACTGGAATTGACTCTTTGAAGATCGCGGGGACCCCCGGGGGGCTCTACCTGGGTATGGGAGAGCACACAGTCTTTGTGTACTTTCGCATGATGGCTGTGTGTATTGGGACGAGTTACCTCCCTAGGGGATGGACAGGTGGCAAAGGTGTGAGTAAATGAGACAATGACATTGCACGTAAGGGACCGAATATGTGACGGAGGAGTGGTGGAGGTTATCCTAACTCCACTCCTGTGTCGGTATGAATGTTATGGAAATGGCGGTGGGTGATGGGTGGACACGGGTGGACCAACTGGTGGCCCGGATCCCCATACGCTGTTTAGAATGTATTGGAAGGAGGTCCTAAGAAGGTTACTCAAGGTGCTGGTCATGTCTGAGATGAGTTGATTTAGCCGCATGACTGTCCGAATACCTAGTTTAGCCGTGCGCACGGAATGGCAGTGTTTGCTCTCCCCCTAGGTTTAGATCCCGACCTGGATATCGCCGATTGTCTCCTCTTGTTTATCTTCCCTATGGTAACGGAGGTCACGTGATCACAGTTACGGAGGTTGGTCTCTTGTGTGACGTCACACACCTCCAATCACGTGACCATAACAGAGTGACGTACGGAAATGCGCAAATAGCTATTAGCGCATGCGCACTAAAGGGAGAGGAACGCCGACATGTATAAAGTCCATGGAGTCCGTGGAGAGGGATCGCGCTGTGTTATGTATTTATTAAGGTACATGATGGAATAGCGTTATGAAGATATTTATACTAGATTGTAAAATGGAAGATACAGTTATATGTAGACACACCATCCCTGGAGGGAGGGGTTAGTTTTATCCAATTGGAATGTATGGGGAGGTATTTAAGGATCACTAATGTATTGTACTATTGAGCTTGACAAAGACCGTAAGGTTGAAACGTTGCTGCTAGACTTGGGTGCTAATAAAGAAAGAAGTTTCTGAGCTGGAAAATCGAGTGCTGTGGTGGATTTTTTCGTATTTACTTTGGATCAAATATGTCTAGTTTACTTTGTTTGTTTGTTTTACATAATAGAGCATTTTTGAAAGAAAAATTATGTTTTTGCGGCTCCATTTTTTGAACGCCTTATTTTTTTATTTTTAAGTTTTTATTGGTACTATTTTTGGGTACATATGATTTTTTTTATCATTCCTTGTAACACTTTATGGCACAAGGTGACCAAAAAATTTGTAATTTTGGCACAGTTTTTATTTATTTATTTTTGCAGTGTTCATCTGAGGGGTTAGGTCATGTGAAATTTTTATAGAGCAGATTGTTAAAGACGTGGCATTACCTAATATGTATACTTTTTCTTATTTATTTAAGTTTTACACAATAATAGCATTTTAGAAAGCAAAAAAATTATGTTTTAGTGTCTACATAGTCTGAGAGCCATAGCTTTTTTATTTTTGACCGATTGTCTTAGGTAGGGTCTTATTTTTGCAGGATGAGGTGATAATTTGATTGGTACTATTTTTGGGGGGCATATGCCTTTTTGATCACTTGGTGTTGCAATTTTAGTTCATGTGATATTTTTATAGAGCAGGTTGTTACGGATGCGGAAATACCTAATGTGTCTACTTTTTTATTTATTTCACTTTAGCACAATAATAACAGTTTTGAAGCAAAAAAAAACAAAACATATTTTAGTGTCTCCATTGTCTGAGAGACATAGATTTTTTATTTTTTAAATGATTATATCAGGTAGGGTCTCATTTTTTTTGGGATGAGGTGACTGTTTTATTGGTGCTATATTTGGGGGAATACACCTTTTTGATCGTTTGGTGTTGCAATTTTTGTGATGTAAGGTGACAAAAATTGCTTTTTTGACACAGTTTTTATATTTTGTATTGTGTTCACCTGAGGGGTTAGGTCATGTGATACATTTGTAGAGCAGGTTGTTACGGACGCGGCAATAACTAATATGTATACTTTTTTTTCACTTTAATACAATAATAGCATATTTGTAACAAAAAAAATATGTTTTAGTGTCTCCATGTTTTAAGAGCAATAGTTTTTTTTAGTTTTTGAGTGATATTCTTATTTTTGCAACATTAGGGGACGGTTTTATTGGTACTATTTTGTGGGACATATGCCTTTTTGATTGCTTCGAGTTGCACTTTTTTAATGTAAGGTGACAAAAATGGCTTTTTTTATGGTGTTTATTGGACGGGATGGATCATGTGATATGTTTATAGAGCCAGTCAATACGAACGCAGCAATACTTAATATGTGTGTTTTTTATTTTTATTTTTTTATTATAAAATCTATTGAAAGGGGCATTTTTTTGTTTTTTTAAACTATTTTTCTGTCCCACTCTGGGACTTGGGGGTCTGATCCCCTCTGCAATGCATTACCATACATCTGTATTGTAATGCATTGCCTGTTAGTGTATTACGCTGGATCTCCTCGGCCCCAGTTGAAGGCAGGTACCGATGCCGTGCAAGGCATTGGGCAGCCTCTGCACGGCATTGGGACCTGCCTTCTCACCCATCGGTTTCCCGCCACAGCAGCGCGAGGACCCGATTGGCTCCCTCACCCACAGCAAACCCCTTCTATGCCACGGTCAGCGCTGACCGCAGCATAGAAGGGATTAATCCGCAGGCATCGGCTTTTACAGTGACTCCGGCGGAAATAGCAGGGGCCCCGCTATAAGTGATTGATCACCTGACTTCCATGACGTAATAGTACGTCATATGTCAGGAAGGGGTTAATAGATAAGCAATTCTATTAGGCCTTGATTCTCAAATTGGGGTGAATAAGATGTGTAATTTAACTATTATTCTATCTTCTATCTTGTTTAATAGATAAGTAATTCTATCACGCCTTGATTCTTAAATTGGGGTCAATAAGGGTACTTTCACACTAGCATCATTCTTTTCCGGCATTGAGTTCCGTCCTAGGGGCTCAATACCGGAAAAGAACTCATCAGTTTTATCCTAATGCATTCTGAATGGAGAGAATTCCATTCAGGATGCATCAGGATGTCTTCAGTTCAGTCACTGCATGTTTTTTGGATGGAGAAAATACCGCAGCATGTTGCGTTATTATCGTCGTCCAAAATTCTGGAACACTTGCCGGAATGCAGGATTCGGCATTAATTTAAATTGAAATGTATTAGTGCCAGATCTGGCATTAAAAATACCGCATGGACGGATCTGTTCTTCCGGTCTGCGCATGCGCAGACCTTTAAAAATTTAAAACAAATAAATAACCGATCAGTTTTTCCAGATGACAACCAGAGAGACGGATCTGTTATTGCAATGCATTTGTGAGATGGATCCGCATCCGCATGTCTACAAATGCTGCCCATTTCCATACAGATTGCCGGATCCGGCAGGCAGTTCCAGCGACAAAACTGCCTGCCGGATCCTCACAACGCAAGTGTGAAAGTACCCTAATCTTTCTAATTTTACTGTTATTGCTGTTTCCACATTGTTTAATAAATAAGCAATTTAATTAAGCTGTGATGCCCAAACTGGTGTGAATAAGCTGTCAAGTTCTACTGTTATTCGGGTGCCCACCTTGTTTAATAAAAACATTTGGACACAGGTCTTGCAGGGGCGCATATTTTTATTTTTTTTCTAAATACTGCTGTATTCTTTTCTTTTGGTTTGAGACTTGTCTGTCATACTGACATACAGTAACTGTTTCACTACCAGAAAGGATTAGCTAAGTATGTTTTTGCAATGCACAGTGATGACCGACAAGATACAGTCTCCCTGTAGGCCAGGATATAGCTGATTTAACGTGATTCGTGAACAAATCTTTGGGAAAAAATTGGGGATCATATATCCTCAATAACTATGAATTTTGGTCTGTTAAATAACCCTGGTATTTCTTCCTTTGAATAACCCTGATATGTCAGCATTCAGTATTACTGCTCCACCCAGCTTTCTCTGAGCTTAAAGGTGGATTTACATGGCCCAAATATCAGGATGATTATCGGGAACAAACGTTTCTTTGAACACTCGTTTCTTGAAGGAACCTTAAACATCTTGACTTTCACTTGCTTTCTGTCTCCCTTCCGCCACCCTCTACTCTGTTCCTTCCATGATGCAGAGGCTTATGCCACTTTGTATAACACCACAATAACTATAGCTCTCGACTAGGTTGCCCGCTCATATACAACAAAGCCGGAAAAATCAATTAGCAACCCTGGCACACCAGCCTGAACAAACAGCTGAGACAAGCTTCCTGGGTTGCAGTGACGCGATTGAAAAAACATCAATCTAAAGAGCACTTTATCACATACAAACAATTTCTTTTCAACTCCAAGTCTCCTCTCACTGTTGAAAAACAGGCCTATTTGACATCTCTCGTTTATTCCCTATCTTACAACCCTAAACGATACTTTTACACTTTTAACTTTCTTCTCCATCTCCTGGTACCTCCTCCCTAGCCCCTTATCTCAGTTGAGGACTTTGCCACATACTTCAAACAAATGATTGACAGTCCCTGCAGTACCTCTACACAACGTTTACATCTTCCTTGAAAACCTTCTTCTCTACCATTGCAGAGAAAAACTTTTCCACCTTACTCTCCAGTTCATCACACGTGCTTTTGACCAGATCCCATCCCACTTTATCCCCAAACTCTGATGTCTGTTTTAAACATGCTACCATCACACCAATCCTCAAAAAGCCATCCCTAGACTCATCTTCCTTGTCTAGCTATCACATCTTATCACTTCTCCCATATGCTTCAAAGCTACTTGAACAATATATCCACCTTGAACTGTTCTTTTCCTGCTTTATCTTTGACTGTCTACAGTCTGGTTTCAGACACTGCCACTCGACTGAAACTGCCCTTACCAAAATCATCAATGACCTGCTAACTGCCAAACAACATTACTCTGTCCTCCTCAACTAATCCTCTGACTATGACACCTTCGACCACTTTGTTCTTTTACAAAATCTCTCATCTCTTGGCATGACGGACTTGGTATCCTGGATCACATCCTACCTCACAGACCAGACATTTAGTGTTTCCCACTCACACACCACCCCCTTGTATCGTCCTCTTTCTGTTGGTGTTCCTTGAGGCTTTGTCTTAGGACCCCTGCTCTTATCAATCTACATATTCGGCATGGGATAGCTCATGGATTTCAGTATCACTTCTATGCTGATGCCTTGCAAATTTACTTCTCTGGTCCAGATTTGCATAATACCTATCTGCTTGTCCTCTGTCGTCTTTTCTCGCTTTCTAAAACTTAGAATGGATAAACATAATTTATCTGTCCCCCATCTCACTAAACTTCTCACCAGACCTATCTATCGCAGTCAGTGGTTACAATTTCTCCATGCTTAACAAGTCCTCTACCTTAGAGTGACCTTTGATTGTACCCTGTCCCACACATTCAGGTCCTTTCCACCACCTGCCACTTCCAACTCGAAAATATCTCTTGGATCTGCATAAACCTCAACCAGAATTTTGCAAAAATGCTTGTACATGAGCTCAGCATCTCCTGCCTATACTACTGTAACATCCTCCTTTGTGGCTTTCCATATAACACCCCTCCAATTTATCCTCAACTATGCTGCTTGATAGCTCTTTCCAATCTGAGGTGGTTATGAGATGGTTATACAATTAGGGATCAGACCTTCACCAGTGAATCATCCCTTTCAGTGAATACTCTCTCCTCCAGCTGGGAGAAATTAACCATTCAGCACTCAACTGGAATAGTTAAGATCTGAAGTCATTATTCAATAGTATGTGTATTTATAGGACATTTTGGTAAGAAAAGCCAGATGAAACTGGAATGAGTCATGTATTACAGTTTCCTTTGACAATACTGGTGTTTGCTAGATACAATTCATGTAAGGGTTCTCTACACATCATCTGAGTTAATTTTGATGCTAACAAGTTAAACTCGTTACAGCTTGCTGTCATGTACGTGAGGTTCCTGTTATTTATTGTATCTCCAAGTGATAACTGTCTGTCGTCTCTGTAGTGTCAATGTCTGGTGCGATGGGCTCGCATACTTTAATTAACCACTTGAAGACCACAGGTTTATACCCCCCTAGTGACCAGGCCCTTTTTTACAAATCCGCACTACACTACTTTCACCGTTTATTGCTCCGTCATGCAACTTACCACCCAAATGAATTTTACCTCCTTTTCTTCTCACTAATAGAGCTTTCATTTGGTGGTATTTCATTGTTGCTGACATTTTACTTTTTGCTATTAATAAAAATTTAACGACATTTTGCAAAAAAATGACATTTTTCACTTTCTGTTGTAAATTTTTTTAAAAAACTACATTTCTATATAAATTTTTCTCTAAATGTATTGTTCTACATGTCTTTGATAAAAAAAGTCCAATAAGTGTATATTTATTGGTTTGGGTAAAAGTTATAAGCGTTTACAAACTATGGTGCAAAAAGTGAATTTCGGCATTTTGAAGCAGCTCTGACTTTCTGAGCGCCTGTCGTGTTTCTTCAGGTGCTAGAATGCCAGGAAAGTATAAATACCCCCAAATCACACCATTTTAGAAGAAGACACCCCAAAGTATTCACGGAGGGGCTTGGTGAGTTCATGTATCATTTCATTTTTTCACAAGTTAGCGGAAAATGACACTTTCTGAGGAAAAAAATAATAATAAAGTTTCCATTTCTGCTAACTTCTGGCAAAAAAAAAAAATCTCATACGGGCTCATTATGCCCCTCAGTGAATACCTTAGGGTGTCTACTTTCCGAAATGGGGTCATTTGTGGGTGTTTGTACTGTTCTGGCATTTTGGGCAGGGGCTAAATTGTGAGCCGCCATGTAAAAGCTAAAGGTACTCATTGGTTTTAGGGCCCTTTGCGCACCCAGGCTGCAAAAAGTGTCACTCATGTGGTATCGCCGTACTCAGGAGAAGTAGGGCAATGTGTTTTGGGGTGTATTTTTACATATACCTATGTTGGGTGAGAGAAATATCTCTGTAAACTGACAACTTTGTATAAAAAAATTTAAAATTGTCATTTACAGAGATATTTCTCACACCCAGCAGTGGTATATATAAAAATACACCCCAAACACATTGCCCTACTTCTGAGTACTGGCGATACCCATGTGTGATACTTTTGCAGCCTGGATGCAAGAGCCCTAATTCAATGAGTACCTTTAAGATTTCACAGGGCATTTTTACGCATTTGGATTCAGACTTCTTCTCACGCTTTAGGGGCCCCTAAAATGCCAGGGCAGTATAAATACCCCACATGTGACCCCATTTTAGAACGAAGACACCCCAGAGGTATTCCGTGAGAGGTATGGTGAGTTCATGTAAAATTTTATTTTTGTCACAAGTTAGTGGAATATGAGACTTTGTAAAAACAAAATAAAAAAATAAAAATATATCAATTTCCGCTAACTTGTGCCAAAAAAAAATTCTGTGAACTCGCCATGCCCCTCACGGAATACCTTAGGGTCTTCTTTCCAAAATGGGGTCACATGTGGGGTATTATACTCACCTGGCATTTTAGGGAACCTAGCGTGAGAAGCCAAATGCGTAAAATGCCTCATCTCGTAGACAACTCATTGGTTTTAGGGGCTCTGGCATCTTGGCTGCAAAGTGTCACCATGAGTATCGCCGCAGACTCAGGAGAATAGGCGTGTTTGGGGTGTAGCTTTACATATACCCATGCTGTGTGAGAAATATCGCTGCAAACTTACAAATCGCACTACACTACTTTCACCGTTTATTGCTCCGTCATACAACTTACCACCCAAATGAATTTTACCTCCTTTCTTCTCACTAATAGAGCTTTCATTTGGTGGTATTTCATTGTTGCTGACATTTTACTTTTTGCTATTAATAAAATTTAACTACATTTTGCAAAAAATGACATTTCACTTTCTGTTGTAAACTTTTTTAAAAAAACTACATTTCATATAAATTTTTCTCTAAATGTATTGTTCTACATGTCTTTGATAACAAAAGTCAATAAGTGTATATTTATTGGTTTGGGTAAAAGTTATAAGCGTTTACAAACTATGGTGCAAAGTGAATTTCGGCATTTTGAAGCAGCTCTGACTTTCTGAGCCCTGTCATGTTTCTTCAGGTGCTAGAATGCCAGGATAGTATAAATACCCCCAAATCACACCATTTTAGAAAGAAGACACCCAAAGTATTCGCGTGAGGGGCTTGGTGAGTTCATAGTATCATTTCATTTTTGCACAAGTTAGCGGAAAATGACACTTTCTGATGGTAAAATTCATAATAAAGTCTCCATTTCTGCTAACTTCTGGCAAAAAAAATAAAATCTCATACGGGCTCATTATGCCCCTCAGTGAATACCTTGGGGTGTCTACTTTCCGAAATGGGGTCACATGTGGGGTATTTATACTGCCCTGGCATTTTAGGGAGGCCTAAAGTGTGAGAAGCAAATGCGTAAAATGCCCTCTAAAGGTACTCATTGGAATTTGGGCCCCTTTGCGCATCTTGGCTGCAAAAAGTGTCACTCATGTGGTATCGCCGTACTCAGGAGAAGTAGGGCAATGTGTTTTGGGGTGTATTTTTACATATACCCATGCTGTGTGAGAGAAATATCGCTGTAAATTGCCAACTTTGAATAAAATTTTTTAAAAGTTGTCATTTACAGAGATGTTTCTCACACCCAGTATGGGTATATGTAAATACACCCAAAACACATTGCCCTACTTCTCCTGAGTACGGCGATACCACATGTGTGCCACTTTTGCAGCCAAGATGCGCAAAGGGCCCTAAAACCAATGAGTACCTTTAGGATTTCACAGGGCATTTTTACGCATTTGGATTCTCACACTTTAGCACCCCTAAAATGCCAGGTGAGTATAAATACCCCACATGTGACCCCATTGTGGAAAGAAGACACCCCAAGGTATTCTGTGAGGGGCATGGCGAGTTCACAGAAAAAAATTTTTTGACACAAGTTAGCGGAAATTGATATATATATATATATATATATATATATATATATTTTTTTTACAAAGTCTCATATTCCACTAACTTGTGACAAAAATAAAATTTTACATGAACTCACCATACCCCTCACGGAATACCTTGGGGTGTCTTCTTTCTAAAATGGGGTCACATGTGGGGTATTTATACTGTCCTGGCATTTTAGGGGTCTCACTAATCATTACACGTATGGCCAGCATTAGGAGTTTCTGCGATTCTCCTTATATTGAGCATACGGGTAATGAGATTTTTTCCGTTCAGCCGCTGCGCTGAAAAAAAAAAAAAATGAACGGCACAGATTTTTCATTCGCATCGGTCAATGTGGATGAAAAAATCTCTGCCAAATCAGTGATTGCGGTGCGGTGGGCGCTAGCTAACTAACAAGTAGCTAACTAACTGGCGGTGATAACGGGACCCTTATGCCCCATTCACACGTCCGAAATTCTGTTTGCGGAGCGGAATTGCGGACCCATTCATTCTATGGGGACAGACTTTGTCCCGCTCGGATCGGAATTACGGATCCGCGCTTCCGAGTCTGCACTTCCGTTCCGCAAAAATATAGAACATGTCCTATTCTTGTCCGCAATTGCGGACAAGAAAAGCATTTTCTATATAGTTCTGTCGCGGATCTGCAAAATGCGGAAGCGCATTGCCGGTGTCCGTATTTTGCGGATCCGCAGATCCATGGATCCGCAGATCCATGGATCCATAAAACACATACGGACGTCTGAATGAGCCTGTAGGGGGTGATTAGTGACAGGGGGTGACAGGGGGTGATCAGGGGGTGACATGGGTGATCAGGGGTTAATCAGTGATGGGGGGTGGGGGGGTGTGTGTAGTGATTGGTGCACTTTTCCTATGTTTCCTCTGGTGGTCCCAAACAAAGGGACCACCAGGCGAGCAGAACAGCAGGCATATCAGGCGCTGTTTAAAAAACAGCGTCTGATATGCGATTTAAATGCGGTTTTTTCCGCATCTACAGCCTGCCAGCGCATGATCAGCGCTGGCAGGCTGTAGTTTCAGTTGTCCCGGCTCCGATCACATGAACGCGCACGCACAACGCGCGCGCGTTCATGTGAAATCTCGGGTCTCACGAGATGACGCCGATAGGCGGCAGTGAGACCTGAGAGAGCCGCCGCGCTGACGCCCATCGGCGTTAGCGTGGCGGCAAGTGGTTAAGACTGAGCCTTCTGGAACATTTGTCCTCAGAGGAAATGAACTGTATTGTCTCTAAACCGTATGGAATCAATACAAGGGACAGTCCTTGATAGAAATATAATATATATCTAATATACATCCGATAGCAAGGTTATAAAAATCCCTTTCACTGCTCAACTAATCCACCTCCCCCTGGTTACCTCTCAGCATCTCCCCTCTGCCAATCCATTCACTGGCTACCTATTGTGTAGCAAATTCAGTTTAAATACTAAGAAATACATCTAAGGTTGTCCACAACCTGTCTCCTTCATACATCTCTTAGCTACCTTTCTGATACACCCCCACACATTATAACAACTCCTCACAGGACCTCCTTCTCTACTCTCCTCTTGTCATCTCTTCCCACAATTGCCTCCAAGATTTCTACCGTGCATCCCCTATACTCTGGAACTCTCTACCCCCATATATCAGACTATCACCTACAGTGGAATGTTCAAAAGAAACATGAAACCCACCTCTTGAGACAAGCCTACAACCTAGAGTACACCAGCTGTTACTATGCCACTATAAACCCATATGGCAAGTTTCACCCTCACCTACTTTATCCTCATCTATACTCAGCATCAACATTAGATCTGTGTTTGCACAACAAGCAGGTCTTACAGCTTCCAAGATCTGGCACTCATAGAGGTTCCCAACACTGTATTTATTCCCCTCAGTATTGAGGCCAGACATTATAAATTGTGCATGTAGTCTGTACACCAGAACATAGAGTCATTACATAATCTGGTATTATATGTGCCTCCATTAGTGCTTCCTTATGGCCCTGTACTCTCCTCTAGAACTGTACCATCGAAAAATGGCATTCAATTTCATAAAAAGGTAGCATCCATAAAAAGGTAGCAGTTTTTGATGTGGACTTGATGGAATATTTTTTCAAATGCAGTGCTGCAGTAGCATAAAATTTTGACTAGATACCACCTAGGAGCCTAGAGATGGTCTGAGCAGCAGTAACACCTGCAGCAGAGAAGTCAGAGAAGTTTAGCCTGGAGGCGGGATAGCCAACTTACTATACACTTTCTACCCCCGACCACCACCCCCCCCCAACACACACACACACATACCTTGAGTATTAGAGGACCCGTGGATAAGTATAGGACTAACAGCTTGTGGGCCTGTGTAGAGAGAGGTGTACCATGAAGTGTGGGAGGAGAGTCATGAGGCCAAGGATACATTTGAGCTTGAGATGTCTGTGCAGATTGTGTGTTAGTGTGCTGTGAGGAGTGTGTTAAGCTGCCTATCAAGCAGTAAAAGCTATCTTCACTGCTGTCAAGCAGTAAGAGACTCAGAGGCAAAATGTCATCATGCAGAAAAATTGGATGTAATGCTTGCTGGAGAAAGAAAGCCTGTTGACTTTGAAAGAGGCTATATTTGCCCAACATGCTAATTGATAAGATCTGACACCCCTCTTGATTATTTGATCTTAAATATTGAATCTAGGACTTTTTTTTACCCCTTAGTATTCACTGTCATATACAGTCCTTGATTATATGATCATTAAAAGGGCTGTCCTATGTGGACATTTATGGCATATCAATAGGCTATGCCATACATTTCTGATAGTTGCAGGTTACACTACTGGAACCTACTTCTACCTCAAGACTGGGGCACACTATTAGCACGATTTGCTATTTTCAGAAGTCCCATAGCAGTGAATGGTGAAAGTTGTATATATGTTACACACTCTCCATTCGCACTGCACATCATTCTTGAGATATAAGTGGGTCCCATAGGTTGCGCCGTCATCTACTGAACATTTATGGTATATCCTTTATGCACATGCCATAAATATCCAGATAGGACAACCCCTTTAAATGATGGAAGTGTTGAGGGGAAAATAATATTGTGTACAGATAATATATATTGTGCAATTAATAATAACTTACAGTATAATTAGGTATGTAGTATAAGTCTCTCACTTTTGCATCCTTTATTAATATATATATATATATATATATATATATATATATATATATATATATATTTTTCTTTTTATTTATTTTTTTTTATTTATGTCCAAATCTGGAAAGTTTCTAAAGCCTTTTCCACTTAGTATAGCTTAAGACTGCTTGTGACTGCTGCACTTTTTTCATTTGTAAATGGAGACTTTTTTTTTTGGTTAGTTTCTATCATTCATTTTTTAACAGTTGTATCTTTCTCACAAATATTCTAATTTTCACAGTATAAAGCACTAGGATCTTAGTTATGTAAACAGAAAAGCTTGCTATGCCATGCTAGTTCCATAACCCCCATTAATTTCTACCATAGCACAGAGATCTCAGCTGTTTCTGTAATCCTGGACAGCTGCTTTCAATCAAAGACTTGATGCGATTCCTAATTGTTGCCTGTATGGGGTTGAGGGACTTGGAATAAGTGTAGGTTCCAGAGGTGGGATTCACATATATCAAGCATTTATTGTATATTGTGTGGATGTTCTAATATTTTCTGCGATGACCATACCTCTTTAATTATCTTTGATTAGTTGAAAAAAGCCCTTAAGATAGGTTCCTGTCTCTAAATAATACCATCCATAGTTCTCACGATATTTTATAATTGAAATATATTTTATAAAGTCTACTTCTTTGTAAAAACCTAAATTACTCTACGTATTCTATAATCATATTTTTTAAGTTTTTGAAGAAAGGTTTGGGTTTTTCTTTGTGTTAATTTGATTCATCAAAAAAAAATTGCATTCTATGGCAGTAATGGTGTCTTGCAATCAGAGTAGCTAGCAACAAGGGGTTGGACTGTAAAGGAAGCTCAATAATATCTAATTTCAGCAATTGCTGAAAGTAAGCTTGGAACAGCTGATGCCACATTGTTACGCCTGGCATCAGAAAGTTTTTTTTCTAGTTATGTGCACGTTCTGGCATACAGAAAGTCATTTGATCTTAACATTGATGTAAAAATTCATGGAGCTATTTTAGAGAGGAATATTAGGCACAGCTGTTTATCTGAGAAATGTTTCCCACAGAGCAGCAATGTATTATAAGCTGTAAGAGACTTGCTAATTTTAGAATAAACATTTAGAAGCAACAATTAAAGGATTAAGTAATCTTCTATTGTTTCCTAAATTTAGATGCAAATTCTACATATATTTTATGTCATACAAAATATTCTACAAAAACATATATTTTGTAATCATTAGCTTCTTTTCAATATAACCATTATATTCATTTATTTTCTTGATTTTTTTTTTATATTATGTTCATTTTCATTTACAAAATGAACATAAAAATGTTATCCTGTTTTGCAAATTCCAGTAGTATATAGTAATATAGATTTCTGTCTAAAAGCAATTTTTAAATAGCATAATGATGAGCAGATTTCCTAAAATTAGCCAATACATTTGATTTGGCTATGAATCTCTTCTACCTGAATCAAAAGTGCCTGGAAAAGCTCTCTCTCTCTCTCTCTCTCTCTCTCTCTCTCTCTCTCTCTCTTTCTCTCTCTCTCTGTTTCTCTCTCTTTCTCTCTCTCTTTCTGTCTCTCTCTCTCTCTCTCTCTCTCTCTCTCTCTCTAACTCTATCTATCACTCTCTCTTCCCTGGGAAAAATTCTACCCAAAAGAATCTGAAGAATTTCTAATTGTACTGAATACATTGTTTTCAAAAATGTAGGTCTAATTTTGAGCTAAAGAATCAATATGCTCATCTCTAAGACAACGTAATAATGAATAAAATACAGTACATTCAGAAAGTCTTCAGACATTGTTGAATTGAGGCCTTGTTCTAAAATAAATAAAAAGTTCACATTTTCCCCATCATTCTGTACTCAATAGCCCATAATGACAAAGTGAAAACAGAATGTTTAAAATCTTTGCTAATTTATTGAAAAGAAAAAACTAATATCTTGCATTGACATAAGTATTCAGACCCTTTAGACACTACTCAGTTCAAGCACCTGGGCAGTGATTACAGACTCTAGTCTTCATGGGTATGATGCCACAAGGTTTGCACACCTAGAATTGGGAATTGTTTGCCATTCTTCTCTTTAGATTATCTAAAGCTGTCAGGTTAGATGTAGACCATCGTTAGACAACCATTTTCAGGTCTCCTGAGAGGTATTTGATTGGGTAAAAGTCAGGGCTCTGGCTGGGTTACTCAAGGACATTCATTTAATTGTTCTTGAGCAACTCTAGTGTTTTCTTGATGTGTGCTTAAAGCAATTGTCTTCTTGGTAAACCTCTGGCCCAGAGCACTTTGAAACAGGTTTTCATTAATAATACCTCTGTAGAGTTGAGAGAACACCTGTTTTCAGCCGAACTTTGCCGCAAAGTTCGAGTTTGGGACCTGAACCTGACTCCGAACCCCATTGAAGTCAATGGGGACCCGAACTTTGGGGCACTAAAATGGCTCTAAAAAAGTAATGGAAAGTTCTAGAGGGCTGCAAAAGGAAGCAAAATGGGGGTAAGAGCTGGACAATTGCCCTGTAAACAAATGTGGATAGGGAAATTACTTAAAATAACATAAAAATTTAAAATAATAATCTTGGACTAGGATGAGGAGGTCCATATGGAGTAGGAGGTTGAGGAGGCGGTGGAAGTGATGGTATAGGTGGAAGCGGTGATGGAGGAAGTAGTCGCCAACAACACTGTTTTTGTCAATATACAAACAATTTAATTCTAATGATCACAAAATACCATGATAAAATAACATAAAATGACATAAAATGACATAGATCACATAAAAACCTGGATATTTCACTGTTCGCAACTCAAATTAATAGTGGATGTCCACAATCAATAGTGGCTGTGATGGAAAGTCCTCGCTTTATATCCTTTGTTCATCCAATAATAAAAGCTTCGACAAATAATGTCTATTAATTTCGCTATTGGATAAGACTTCTTGAAATTAGGTAAGGTGTCGAGTACTCACTATTGGATTGATCGGAGCGGCCGTGGCGTCCCACGTTTGATCTCCGGACTACGCGCTCTTTGATAGTAGCGCTCTTTGGTAGTGGCGCTGGATCTCGCGAGAGGATCTGCGTGGTAATCAGCGGGTTCACGTACGCTGGCAATTACAATGTTTATAGAGATGTCTCTCTGTAGCTGACTGCTAGCAGTAGTTTTTGGGAGTATTGATACGCACTTCAATATTGTCAATTGTCAGACGCGTTTCGGGACTATTAGTACGTCCTGTCCCTTCCTCAGTGACATGTTTTGTTTTTTTTGTTTTTTAGATTTGGGTAGACCTCAAAACATTGAAAAATATAGAAAAGAAAACAAAAACAAAGAGAAAATGCCCTGAAGTATAACAAAGGCTGGGTAAGGCAGGTATACATGTCTATTCTGCACAAGGTATGGACAAGTCTCGTGGGACCCATGCCTGGTTCATTTTAATGAAAGTGAGATTGTCCACATTGGCTGTGGGCAGGCGGTTGCGCTTGTCAGTATGTGTAGGCGTGTGCACACATACTGTTCCACCATGTTGCTGAAATGCAGCCTCCTACTTAGTGAGCGGGAGGTGCCATATTTGATTTTGCGATATCGAATATTCGTCATTACTCTATATATTGCAAATGTTACGCGAATTTATATTCGCATTGCGAATTAAACTTAGAGCTGAGTTCCTAATGGTTGTAACTTGTATTGCTAGAATTGACGAAGATAACTAATATCACGAATATAGCACTATATTCTCAATCTTTGTTATATTCTAGCAAAAACCATTAGGAACTCAGCTCTAAGTTTCATTCGCGAAGCGAACATATAATCGCATTCCGAATTGATCTTAGAGCTAAGTTCATAATGGTTGTATTGCTAGAATTATAGAATATAACGAAGATGCCGAATATCATGAATTTACGAATATATCACTGCATTCTCAATCTTCGTTATATTCTAGCAACACAACCATTAGGAACCCAGCTCTAAGTTTCATTCGCGAAGCGAACATATAATCGCATTGCGAATTGATCTTAGAGCTAAGTTCCTAATAGTTGTATTGCTGGAATATAACGAAGATGATGAATATCACGAATTCACGAATATAGCACTATATTCTCAATCTTCGTTATATTCTAACAACACAACCATTAGGAACCCAGCTCTAAGACTTAAGTTTCATTCACGAAGCGAACATATAATCGCATTGGGAATTGATCTTAGAGCTAAGTTCCTAATGGTTGGCTTGCTAGAATATAATGAAGATTGAGAATATAATGCTATATTCATGAATTTGACATATTTGTTATATTCTAGTAATACTACCATTAGGAACTCAGCTCTAAGTTGAATTCGCAATGCGAGTAATTCAGGTTATATTAATCGCATTGCGATTACAACTTAGTCAAATTTGTCAGATTGTGATTCTCACATCCAACAGTATATTTTAGCATGGAGGCGTTCCCATGCACACGGGAAGTCGGCAGAAGCGGCAACGGCATTGAGCGGGCAGGGAGCCAGGAATCCTCCGGACAGGTAAGAACAGCTTTTGGGAAGTGGGAAGACAAGCTAGACAACCAGAGAGTAACAAGGATTAACAACTTAAAAAAAAAAATCGAATATTCGAAATAGCAAATATATAGCGCTATATTCGCGAATTTGCGAACTGGCGATATTCGCAAAAAAAATTTGCTATTCGAATATTCGTGCTCAACACTACTCCTACTAAGGCGTTCCATATCAGCTGGTGGTGTTGGCTTTGCTTGCTGACAAAGCATTTCCACATTTCGGCCATGCTAACCCTGCCTTCTGAGGTGCTGGCAGTGCCCCAGCAGCGTTGACGACTTCTTCCTTCTCCTATGCCTTCGCTTTGTGCTTCCACTGAGGCCCCGGTGTCAGGTGGAAATGCTATCAGCAGCATGTCCACCAGCGTGCAGAATATATTTCCCAGTCAGGTATGCAGTGCAGGGGTAGTTTGAAAGAAAAAAGAGGTAAAGATCACCCCGCAATCTAAACACTGCCGAATATACAGAAAATATTTCCCAGTCAGGTATACAGTGCAGGGGTAGTTTGAAAGAAAATAAGGGTACAGATGACCCAACAATCTAAACTCCGCCAAATTTACAGAATACATTTCCCAGTCAGGTATGCAGTGCAGGGGTAGTTTGAAAGAAAAAAGGGGTACAGATCACCCAACAATCTAAACTCCGCCGAATTTACAGAATATATTTCCCAGTCAGGTATGCAGTGCAGGGGTAGTTTAAAAGAAAAAGCGGTCATGGAGCATCCCGATCATCCGGCATCTTTTCGCCCCGCTAAAGGATTATTTTTAAAATGTGTAGAAGCCAAACGGGGCCCCCGTGCTGCCGATTTATAGTGGAGATTTGAAAGCATATAACTGTAGCACCCAACAATCTAAACGCCGCCAAATTTACTGAATATATTTCCCTGTCAGGTATGCAGTGCAGCAGGAACACACCCTCCAAGCCACTTGTGAAGGACTGGCCTGATAACCATGGAAATGTCCACCCACAATCTAAGAACTGGATTTACTGATTATATTTCACTCTCATAAATGGAGCGCAGGCCGTAAATGTACTTTATGGCAAAAAAAAGTGATTTTTTTTTTTTCACCCACACTGTCTCAGTTGTATTTACTGATTATATTTAACTCTCAGAAATGTAGTGCAGGCCGCAAATGTACTTTATGGCAAAAAAAAAGTGCATCATCCACAGATACCCAGATCCCCCATAACAGTGCCATCCCCAGACCCCCCCCCCCCATAACATTGCCATCCACAGACCACCATTAGTTTAAAAGCACACCTTTTGGGTAAAAATATTTTTTTTCTAATTTTCCTACCCAAAAACCTAGGTGCGTCTTATGGGCTGGTGTGTCTTATAGGGTTAAAAATATGGTACTTTATGGGAAAAAAAGTTATGTCAGTTATATTTACTGATTATATTTCACTCTCAGAAATGCAGTGCAGGTCGCAAATGTACTTTATGGCAAAAAAAAAGTGATTATTTTTTTCACCCACAATGTCCCAGCTGTATTTACTGATTATATTTCACTCTCAGAAATGCAGTGCAGGCCGCAAATGTACTTTATGGCAAAAAAAGTGATTTTTTTTTTCCACCCACAATGTCACAGTTGTATTTACTGATTATATTTTACTCTCAGAAATGCAGTGCAGGCCGCAAATGTACTTTATGGCAAAAAAAGTGATTTTTTTTTTCCACCCACAATGTCACAGTTGTATTTACTGATTATATTTCACTCTCAGAAATGCAGTGCAGACCACAAATGTACTTTATGGCAAAAAAAGTGATTTTTTTTTTCACCCACAATGTCCCAGTTGTATTTACTGATTATATTTCACTCTCAGAAATGCAGTGCAGGCCGCAAAGGTACTTTTTAGCAAAAAAAAATTAAGTTGTCCCCCAGAATCTAACAGATGGATTTACTGAATTGATTACACTGTGACATATGCAGCACAGGGGTACTTTACAGAAAGAAATGTGAATATGTAACCCCATGGGTCCCTGAACTCACAGACGGATTACCTATATTATTTCCCCTTCCCCTGGCACATATACAGTGCAGGTGCACTTAAAAAATGTGTATATGTCACCCACTGAACTATAAGAACATGAATAAATTATTGTCCCTGGCACATATGCAGGTTCAAGTTCACTGTACTTACACAAAATGACGCCCACCTAACAGACGGATTAAAACTTATTTTTCTGTGTCACTGGGCTCAGGGCAGGGTACAAAAATGTTGCATTGCACCCACAAAAAAATTTGCTGTAGATCGCAGACTTAACACCAAGCTCTGATATCAGATTCTTTCCTAATCTCTCCCTCACCGCAGCATACTATCCCTACACTAGTAAGAGCTGACTTGAAATGCAGCACTACATGATTTCTGCTTATATAGTGGCTGGGTCACATGCTGCACTGGTCATTCACAGCCATGCCATTAGTAGGCATGGCTGTGATGGCTTCTAAGTTCACACATCTTAAACGCTTGTTGATTGGCTGCCCTGCAGCCTTTCAACAAGCTTTATTGAATGGCTGAACACCGAACCCGAACTTTAATGGAAAAGTTTGCGTTCGGGTCCGGGTACAAAAAACCCTAAAGTCCGGTACGAATACGAACTTTACAGTTCAGGTTCGCTCAACACTATACCTCTGTACTGCAAGGCTTTCACACTTCAGTAGTACGACGTACTATGTAGTACACTGCGTTGTGCCACCTCCTCCCTCTCTACCTCGCCACGGTAGGTGATCCACGCTGGGACCAGTCTTGCCTCAATTACCCAAGTCAATCAGTGGGGCTGAACCAGAGACAGGACATCTAGAGCAGTCTCTCCACCCTTTCTGAAGTCTCGTCCCCCGCCTGGATGGTTGCTGTCATGGCTCTGACGTCTGCACACCCCTTGGATTTTCATGTTCCTTGCCTCCTGTTTCGCCCTCCATGGCCCCTACACACTCTCTGGAATGAGGTTAGAGGAGCTCATGGTCCATGCGTTGTCTGATATGTGGGTCTGATCCGCCCCCTGCTGTCTTCTGAGTCTTCTTCACGATTTATTGTGACTATTTTGCTCTCCCTGGGTCAGCTGTGTTTTGTCCGACCTTTGTTCCCCCTGTGTATTGTTGATCTGGACTGCCCTGCTTGTTCCTGTTTCGTCCCTCTGGCACCCGGTGCCGGCAGGTGTATGCCTGCAGGTTGGAAGCTGTGAACATGCGCTCCCTCCTGTACTCCTTTGATTTATGTCCGATCTACTCCCTCCCCTGCTCCGTGTAATCACTTCCCCAGCTGCAACCTTCCATAAGTACTGACTCTCCTGCAATAAACCCCTCTGCTCCAGTCATATATTGTCTCTTCTGCTCCTTTGAAACCATACAACACACTTAAGTTGGCTGGCTGTGTATGAACTTTATAACAAGGGTGCTGGTATTTGGTTCTTGGGCTGGCTTTAATTGGGAGAGGATGAAAACGACAAAAAAAAAAAAACTAGAAGTTAATAGAAGTGGAGTAAGAGGAAAGACCAGGAAAAGAAGGAAGGAAGAGAGGAGGGGGGGGGGGAGAAACAGTGGGGAAAAGGGGGGAAGAAAAAGAAAAAGGAGGGAAAAAAATATCAACTTAGGATAAGAGGAACAAAGGGGAAAATTACAAAGGAGAGGAAGAAGAATGGCCTCTAAAAAAATATAGGCGCTCTGTGGAGCATGTTACTGCTAAAACAGCACAAAAACTCTCAGAGTTGAAACATTTTTAAAATCCCCAAACGCTCTAACTACAAAGGCTGGGCAGAAAGGATCCCACGATCTGGATATAGAAAAAAAGGTGTGGATCTAGGATGGAAGACACAGGGGAGGAGGATGTCCAGGAGGCAGGGATGGAGAGAGTTGATGAAAATGGCTTGTCTAAAGATGAACTCTCTCCATTGAAGGAAATTTTAGCCGCTGTGAAAACAAACAGAGAGCTAATTAAAGATATCTCAGCCCAACTTGGGCCAATCCAGATTGATGTTGTCCTAAGTTGAGATCAGAGTGTAACACCTTTAAATCAAAAATGTTGGACTTGGAAGATAGGTCCAGTCAAAACAACATGAAAATATTGGGCCTACCAGAGGGCATGGAAGTGGATAACCCTGGAGATATGTTATGGACTTTAATTTTGGAGAAGTTTGGGAAGGAGCACTTCTCGACATTTTTTTGTGTGGAAAGGGCCCACTGGGTCTCAGGGGGTAAACAACTCTGGGGAGATATTCTCGGATACTTCTTGTGAAGATACTTCTTTCACGAGATAGGGATATGATTTTAAGAAGGGCGAGAGAGTGCCCTCCTATCTTATATAATGGAAATAAATTGTTCTTCTTCCCTGACTTCTCCAAGGATACTCAAGAAAAGAGACAAAATTTTACTGAGGTTAAGAGATGACTTTGTGAAAAGGGCATTAAGTATTCATTTGTTTGCCCCGCCAAACTGCGAATTATTTTGAACAATGAGACACATTTTTTTTGAGTCTCCTGATTCTGTAGTAGACTGCCTCGACCGGAATGATATCTGAATGTTTTCTTTTCTTCTTGGGTGGCGAGGTGGTGGGTTGGTGGCCTTTGGTGAGAGATCTGTTCCAAAAAGGTGAGGAATCAAGGGGGGCTGGGTGCTGGGAGGTAGTTTATGGGGAGGTTTAGGGGGATATAGGAGGAAATGTGAGGCGTCTCTCTTGAGGAGGATTAGGAGAGCTCTTCTACTCGTTTTTCATTTGTTTGGGCCTTGACTGGTTGACTAAATGTCAATAAAAATATTAACATGTAATGTTTGCGGACTTGGTGATAGGCTTAAAAGACAAGCGGTCCTTGATCTGGTTCAGAGCCATCTACCTGCAATCGTGTGCCTATTGGAGACTCATATGACCAGGGAAACGGCCATGTGGCTTGATGGACGTATCATTCTGTCTTCTCTAGTTATTCTAGAGGAGTTTCAGTCTTAGTACTCAATCGGATTGACTTTTCCTGCCGGACATCCTTTATCGACAAACCGGAAAGATAAGTTTTTCTTTATGGAAAGCTTACTGGAAGGTCATCTATTCTGTCTTTTTTTTATATCCCATCACCCTTTTCTCTTGGGGTACTTAATCTTTTGCTAACTTTTATAGATTGCTGGCCTGAATTCTCTGTAATAGTTAATGGAGATTTTAACTGTTTTAGAAATCCAACGATTGATAGGATTTCAATGGGAGCTAATACACAGACTACTCTGCAGGGTTCTCCACTGGCAAGATTCTGTCAGGAATCAGGCTTTATTGATATATGGGGCCTTGTAGGGAGGGTGAAGAGAGCCTACTCCTGTGTAATAAGTCTGGATACTCTATGTCCAGGATAGACCAGGCTTTTATAAATAAAGATTACTTCAGATGTATTAAGCAGATGAAATATGAAGCCAGGCTATATCGGATCATGTACCATTTCCCCCTTGAGGTATTCATAGTGGATAATAAAGCTAAGGTAAGACCCCCGTTTAGGTAAAATCCCCATTGGATTTCCTTAATGGACAATCAAGATATTATGGACATGACCCAATTTTGGGATATTAATTATAATTCAGCAAGTATCCAATTAGTATGGGATGCATTCATGGCCTATATGAGGGGGGTATTTGTTAGCAATATTTCTGTTAAGCATTTCGCTGAGTTATACAAATCAAATAAAGATACTTCAGATCAGCACTTCGATGTTTATTTGAACTCTATCGATCTACCTGTTCAAAGACAATACCTTGATCTGGACTTTTCCACTCAGGAGTTAGAGGCAGCTTTAAAAGTCGGTTCAGGTAACTCTTCCCCTGGTTTAGATGGATTCCTATACAAATAATATCACAAATATAGCGGGGTTCTCCTTTCACTGCTACTGAAGGTGTTTAATCAATCATTGAAAGACGGCATTCTTCCTGATTCAATGTCAGAAGCCCTGATAGTATTAATGCCAAAAAAGGTAAAGATCCCTTGGATATGGAGTCCTATAGGCATATTTCCCTATTACACATGGATGTGAAGCTTTTTTCAAGGATTTTGGCTGCGAGACTTGTTAAGGTTATTGCATCAATTATTTATTCTGATCAGAATGGCTTTATTCCCAACAAAGGCACACATTATAATCTCCATCGTGTGTATGCAAATTTACAGGCCACCGGGGCGGGTCGTCACTCCATCCTGTCTCTTGGCGCCTCTAAGGCTTTTGACAGGGTGGAGTGGAGATTCCTCTGGAGGGTTCTAGGTAAAATGGGATTTGGGACAGATTTATAAATATAATTAAGCTTTTATACAAGTCCCCTACAGCCAGTTTGAACATTAATGGGAGTTTGACAGCGTTTCCCCTTGACTAGAGGCACCCGTCAAGTGTGTGCTTTTCCCCATTACTTTTTGACATCAATAGTGATGCTTTGGCAGCAATGGTGAGGCAGAATCCCAGGATTGAAGGATTTGGGATATTAGGGATAGATGACAGAATTTCTCTATACGCGGACAATGTTTTATTTTTTGTAAATAATACTAATTTAATACTCCCAAGAATTATTCAATTAGTTAACCAATATATATAACCGATAACCGATGCAGCCGATAGAAAAAGAAGGGGTTAACCTTCCTTATTTTAAGGGTTATTTTATAGCTGCACAGCTATGGCTTTTCTGTCATTGGAATAAAAGCCTGCTATGTAGGTTATTGGTGAGTAGATCGGGTTACGATAACATGTTTACTCTATTTGAATCCGTGCAGTTATCTAATATGTGCCAGGATTATGCTGAGTCAAGAAAACTGTTCAGTAAGTCCTGGCGCACTGTTAGAGGATGGATAGGAATAAAGGGTTCTTTATCTTGTACACCCATTTGGCATAATTTTTAATTGCAAGTCCTAGATCAACTTGGAGGAGATCAATATTGGGTAAAAAATAACGTCTTTTATCTTTCACAAGTGCTGAGACAAGGAGAAGTACTTTCGTTTTTGGAGATAGCACAAAGAGAGAATATAACCAATTTATTATGGTTTAGATATTTACAGCTTAGATTGGCACTTCCTAAACTTAAAGATAAATCTTTTATAAATCTATTATATATAGACACTTCTATACCGTTAAATGAATTAATAGGGAATATAGGTCACGATGTTAAGATTTCTAAAATGTATAAATTATTATTAAACTCACTATTTAACGACATTAGCTCCCCCGGTCAAAAAGCTTGGAGAGTTGGTCGTCCAACGTTAAAAGGAGATGATTGTGAAAAAATTTTGGCCAATTTAATATTTGTTTCTTATAACTTTAATCATGTTTTGGTTCAATTTAATATTCGACATAGAATTTACGTCATGCCAATGTGGTCTTAGAAATACATCTAATTGTCTATGATGGGTATAGAATTAAAACAGTACTTGGGAGCAATTGATATGGTAACAAGGAAAAATTGAAAATAGTGATCCCCTTTATATTAGAATGCTGGAATTGGGTGACCTCTCTAAGGTAAATTGCCATAAGGATAAAAAGGCCCTTTTAACAAGAGTGCTGGTGAATAAGATCAAGAGATATGAGAGGATTTTTTTTTTTACAAACAGAGAAATATAGAAGATATTGCTTCTCAATAAAATATATAAAAAAATAATAATAATACCTTTGTACTTGGCTCCATTCAGCTATACCTCAACTCTGAGCAGTCTCTATGTCCCAGCCACTTAAAAACACCCCCACAGCATGATGCTGCCACCACCATGCTTCACTATAGCAATGGTATTGAACAGTACCTGGTATAATTCAAACTAGATTCTTAGAATTGAGGCCAAAAAGTACAATCTTGGGTTTCATCAGACAAAATAATCTTTTTTCATACAGTCTAAGAGTCATTTAGGTGCTTTTTTGCAAACATTCATGTGTGATTTACTAAGGAGAGTCTTCTTTTTGGCCGCTCTACTATAAAGCCCAGATTGGTGGAATAATCTTTTTTCATACAGTCTAAGAGTCATTTAGGTGCTTTTTTGCAAACATTCATGTGTGATTTACTAAGAAGAGTCTTCTTTTTGGCAGCTCTACTATAAAGCCCAGATTGGTGGAATAACTTGAACTTCTTAGTTAGTTAATTACTTAGTTTGATGGGGTAGCCAGCTCTAGGAAGAGTCCTCGCTGTTCCAAAATTATTTTATTTAAGAATTATGGAGGCCAGCGTGCTCTTTTGAACTTTCAGTGCAGCAGATATTTTGTACCCTTCCAAAGATTTGTGCCTCCACAAGATGGTATGTCTCTGAACTCTAAAGGCAATTATTTTCTTATTTTCTTATTATTTTATTTTAGCACAAGGCCATAAAATAAACAAAATGGGAAAAAGTGGAAGGATCTGAAGACTTTCCAAATGCACCATAAAAATCTTTTTTAGCTATTACTTAAGCATCATTTACTGGGAAACCTAATCAGAGGACCATATTGACAAGCTCTTAATTTATAAATTGCCATACTGTATGTCAGTATCTCATGTAATTGTATCATGTAATTGTAAAGTGTTATCAGGTAGCCTAACACTATAGTAGATGAAATACAGTATGCTGGTTATACTCATCTAATTTGTTCTTACAGATACGAACCTGATGTATTGGTAGATACTGTGATCCTAAATAACAAACTACAATAGGAATCTCTTCCACATTTGCAGAATATCAGAGGGGCATCAACACTAAGAATTTCTGGGTAGATATTGAACTAAACGTACATGACAGAAACATGGGCCAATATATATATTGATTTTTAACATAATTAAATATGATAACGTCATCAATTCTTTAACAAACCGCTCATTAAGAATTTGGCACAAGATTTGTAAGAAACAACATCATATCCCTAATACTGGTAAACATACATCATTAATTTTCCTAATTCCCAGGAAATTTCAGAAACTATTAGGAAGCAGAGACATCACTATTACAATAGTTCAACATTTCTTTCCTAATGAGAAAATGATTCAAAAAGAAAATTTAAACACTATTATTTCAATCCTGAACACTACTTTACAAAAACAAAGAGTATAATATAGTCTCAAAGTCAATTGAATTATATGAGGCACATTCTGGATTTTTGGTGATATTTTTAATTTTCCATGTCACTATCTATATAAAAATAGTAATATCTTGCAGTTTTAACATTAGCCACTAATCCTAATAAGAGCCATTTCTTGGTCTGTACATATCAATTTTCAGCAGTCATCTCATTATCATTACAGGTAGGGTTAAAATTACATCACCTATATATAGATAACACAGGGTCCACTATTACCAACATATGATTGTCAAGGCTTTCTACTCGTATAATGACCTCTGCATAGGTCATAGAGCATGCCTAGAAAACTCTCTCATAAAAGTCCCCTCCATTATAATGTGTCTATGACCCATGCTGACTGCCATTAAGCATATCTCTAGATACTGTTAACAACAGCTGAGGCAAGATGGCAGCTCCATAATCATGCTCAGGAAATTTGAAAGGATACTGGAGGACATTCTGATTCCTCCTCACTAGTAATGCTCTTCCCTTAGGTCTTGGTGTGCATCTGCACTGAGACTGAGACTGAGACTCACTGTATTCTAATAGTTTATAAGTAACATAGTTCATAAGGCTGAAAAAAGACAGTTCAGCCTGGATAAAACATATTTATTGAACACCAGAGAGTCTTGATGTATTATATAATATATATATATATATATATATATATATATATATATATATAGTGCTGCCCATATTTATTCATACCCCTGGCAAATTTTGATACCCCTGGCAAAGTTACTTTTATTCAACCAAGTAATTTTTAAACGGGAAATGTCTCCAAACAGATAATAAGACGATGTGCAGGAGGCATTATATTGGAAAAAAACATTTCTCAGCTTTTATTTACATTTGAGCAAAAAGTGTCCAGTCCAAAATTATTCATACCCTTCTCAATAATCAATAGAAAAGCCTTTATTGGCTATTACAGCAATCAAACGCTTCTTATAATTGAATACCAGCTTTTTGCATGTCTCCACAGGTATTTTTGCCCATTCATCTTTAGCAATCAGCTCCAAATCTTTCAGGTTGGAGGGTCTTCTTGCCATCACCCTGATCTTTAGCTCCCTCCACAGATTCTCAATTGGATTCAAGTCTGGACTCTGGCTGGGCCACTCCAAAACGTTAATGTTGTTGTCTGCTACCGATTTCTTTACCTCTTTTGCTGTGTGTTTTGGGTCATTGTCATGCATAAATGTACATTGGTGCCCTAGGCCAAGTTTCTCTGCAGACTGCCTGATGTTGTCGTTGAGAATCCTCATGTATTGCTCTTTTTTCATGGTGCCGTTTACTGTGATTAGGTTCCCTGGTCCATTGGCTGAAAAACACCCCCAAAGCATTAGGTTCCCACCACCATGTTTGACAGTGTGGATGGTGTTCTTTGGGTTGAAGGCTTCTCCTTTTTTACGCCAAATGAAGGAAACATCATTGTGACCAAACAATTCAATTTTTGTTTCATCTTACCGTAACACGGAAGACCAGAAGTCTTCTTCTTTGTCCAGATGAGCCTGAACGTAAGCCTGAATAACTTAAACAGGCAACAGGCATTGGTAGTTAGTAAACGTAAGCCTGAAAAACGTAAACAGGCAACAGACATTAGAAGTTAGTAAACGTAAGCCTGAAAAACGTAAACAGGCAACAGACATTAGAAGTTAGTAAACGTAAGCCTGAATAACATAAACAGGCAACAGGCATTGGTAGTAAACGTAAGCCTGAAAAACGTAAATAGGCAACAAACATTAGAAGTTAGTAAACGTAAGCCTGAATTATATAAACAGGCAATAGACATTGGTAGTTAGTAAATCTAAGCCTGAATAACGTAAACAGGCAACAGATATCGATGATTAATGAAAGTACGCCTGAATAATGTAAATAGGCGACAGAACTATAATGATTAATAAACGTAAGCCTGAAACTTAACAGGCGACAGACATGATGATTAATAACGAAGACCTGAATAATGTAAACAGGCGACAGACATTAAATAATAAACGTAGGCCTGAATACCGTAAACAGGTGACAAAATAATAATGATTAATAAATGCAAGCCTGAACGTAACAGGCGACAGACATGAGGATTAATAATGTAGGCCTGAAAAATGTAAACAGGCGACAGACATTAAATAATAAACTTACGCCTGAATAACTTAAACAGGCGACAGACATTAAATAAAAAATGTATGCCTTAATAACGTAAACAGGCGATAGATATCAGTGATCAATGAGCGCAAGCCTTAATAACGTAAACAGGCGACAGACAATAATAATTAATAAATGCAAGCCTGAAGCATAACAGACGACAGACATGATGATTAATAAACATAGGCCTGAACAACGTAAACAGGCGACTGACATTGAATTATAAACATATGCCTGAATAGTGTAAACAGGCGACAGATATCAATGAACAATAAACGTAAGCCTGAAAGACGTAAACAGGCGACAGACATTAATGATTGATAAACGTAAACCTGAATAAACTACCGGGAAACAGACATTTGACGATGTAATAAGCGTGAGCCTGAAAACATGATAGGCGGCAACATTGAAAATTTTAAAATGAATCTACCAAGTGATGAGAACTGATCAAACGTGCCCCCCCCTCCCCCAATCTGGAGGGGAAAGAAGACGACTCTCGCCAGAATCCCCAAGTGTATACTCACATTCACAGACTGCCAGACTGATGCCCCCGGCAGTGGCAATACAATGTTATCGAGCCCTACCGCCTGCTCCAACTTGAGACAGACTGCAGACTAAGAAACCTGTCATTTCTGCTGGCCAGAGGATGATGGTCACTGGCTGGACTGGAGCGGTAACTGGGGGAGCGCTGAAGCTGGTTGCTCCTGCTGCCCTAGTACCGGTGAGGGTCCCCAGGGGAGCGGCACCAGCCTGAGTACCATTATTAAAGGAACGGGGATCTGGAACAGCGGGTTCTAGAGTGAGAGTGCCGGGTCTGGAGCAGGAGAGGCTGGAACTGGAGCTGGAGCGGCCGCCTGGTCTGGAGCAGGAGCAGGGTTGGCCTCGGCTCTCGGAAGAGCGGCCATGGTGGCGGAAGGGGGAGGGAACGGCTGCCTGGAGAACGCCGGGTCTGTCGGAAGAGCGGTACCAGGGCGGGGAGACTGAACTGCTCCTGTGAGAGATCGGCAAGTCCGGGGAAAAGCCGCGATGCATCGGTGTCCAGGACGTATCTGACTCGGGGCGACAAATCAAGCGCTTCACAGCAGCGCCGTTCATCACAGGCCCTATGACGTGATGTCATCATGCCCAACGCCATCTTACTACAACCGTGAGCGTGCGCTGTGCTGAGTTTTTACCGGAAACTAACATTAGAGAATAAGCGTGAACCTGAAGCACATGACGGTCAAAACCTGGAAACTGAAGTAAGCCCTCCAATGTATATATATATATATATATATATATATATATAAAATCCAGACGCAGATGGGAGAAGACAAATTTAGTTTTTTGCTAATCATAACCCATCATCAAGACATCCAAAGCGAAAAGTAAAACTTTCTTATACATAGCTGAAGTAAATCAAAGCAGATCGTTTTGGCTAGCAAAGGCAAGTGTACCAATCTGAGTGAATACGAACCGAGGCATGATTACAAAAACAGTAGCACAAAATGTAATAAAATTATCTGTGTTGCAAAAACTAGATCATGTTTTGTTAAAGCAACAGACATAGTAATTAAAGCATAAGCCGTAACAGATGCTGCTGGGGCCAACAAACGTACCTGACAAGCTGAGGCAGCGGACTCTGAGGCAATGCCTCCCATTTGCTAGCGAAGTCGAATTCCGGCCATCCGTAAAGGGCAGCTGCGGCCCGGCTGTACTTACCTGTAAAGGCACGTGTGTTCCTATGGTGGCACTGGGCGTGAAGAAAATAGCTCGCTGAGGCTCCGTACTACAATGAAAGACTCCCATCAAATGAGCATGTGAGCTATTACTACGATGACGACACACAGATGCACCTGAGAATGCACGCCCGTGGGTGAGACAGTGTTTCATTTATGAAGTGCCTCCCTCCCTCCTACAAATACAGGCTGACTCACCAACCTTAAGTACATATCAAAGCTACATCTACACCCACTCAATGTACAATTACCTAAGATACGCACACCAGCGGTGGCCCCTCTTCCACCTGGCACTAACTGTCTCTATTGTAGAAACACATTAACCAGCTTGCTCTTGTAAGAAAGGGTCAACCAGCTATTTCTTGAAGGTAAAATAAGGAACTTTTAATGGATTAACCTTAGGCAGGGAAAGAGTTAATCTTGATGTCCGGCTGAATACAGGGTCTATAGTGAGGTAGGCAAGGAAGGGTTAATGTCTATAGTGATGCAGGGAAAATCGTTAATTATATTGCAGGGAATGATGCTTGTTTTATAGGGGATAGAGTTAATGGTACTTAGCCACTCCAGGAGTTTGTAGGGGTTTTCACCACTGGAGGGTGTCCTTTTCCCGATTGTTGAGGAGTCTGTTCAGCATCCAAGCGCTAGTGTGATAGCTGTATATTGGTTACCCCCAATAAGAGACAAGACTCTAGATTGAGGGTGAAGAATAACTCTCTTTATTGATGGCCACAGCTCGGCCTTTTATACAGTCACACAAACTACAGCAACCAATCAATATTGTAAAAGATAACGCACTCACAAGCAGGGGCTTGTTCATGTAGCTTACAAGTAGACACTGTGTATTTACCAAGACAATGGACCAGAGTGTTATCTTGTATATTGTAATTAATTAGGTCAGTCTGGTAGTTAGAGCAGTCTGAATGTCTGGAAGTGTGTCTACACCTATGTCCTTGATACACATAAATGTCTGCGTCCATTGTTAAGAGTAGGTATCCAAGGCCCTGTCTAAAATAAAATAAAAAACATCTTTAGAACAGGGAGATCTGTTAGAGAGTTAATGCTTGTTCTGCAGGGGTTAATGACTCTTGCTTGTGGGTCGCATTTCCAAGCTGCAGGCAGTGCACAAGGTCAGGCCTAATGATATGACATCACCGAGCCAACACGTGTACATGCCGGGATCCAGGTGCCAGCACATCTCCCGCGCTGCATTGTGCAGCGCCAGAGGTGTCCTGCATCCTATTTGAAGGTGGTTTCCTCCAGGCAGAGGATGTTTTGATCCTCTACCTTTGATGTGTCTGCAATTTGACACTTTTGTCCATTTGCCAGGGTGGCTCCCCTCCTCAGCAGGCACACGTGGCTGTGTTCACTTATGCCTGGAACAAACACAGAACCAGAGATAGGTGCACACTGCCGTCACACTAAACCCTCACACTGATGTTAAAAATTGAGAGTTAGTTCGAGATATCCTACTAGGAGGACATGTCTTAAGCCTCGGGCACCAGCGTCAAGGTCTCTCAAGTAGCCCGAGGGTTCTGTGTTTGTTCTGAATTCTTGCCACATCCACATAAATTTCATCTTATGTAGGATGTCCATTGTGGTACTTGTAGTCCGTTGCTGGCATCATCCATTGTATGCATTTTTTGCTGGTGATTGCCATTAGCAACGGACTACAAGTGCAGGATGTGCTCCCCTATTGAAATGCACAACTGCATATGGTTATGAGCGCATCCTGCTTTCTTATCACCACATTTTTTGATGGTTTATACACTTATGCCTGGAGCCAAATCTTAAAGGAAACATGTTTATATTGCTATACACTGCTGTCTACTGGAAACAATAAAAAAAAAAAAAACAGATTAGAAAAAAGGATTTGTGTCACCATTTGGTTTAAATATATGATACAATCCCTTTAATTCCAGTTTCACAGATGAAAAATAATTAGTCAGTTCCAAAAACTCACATTCCTTCACTATGTGTCTGCAAGAATACAGACAGTTACTAGATAATATAAGACTCGTGAAATTCTGAACAAAATTGACCCCAATCAATGCATCATCTGCATACATTGTAATAAAGAGTAGGGATGCTTATTGCGCATATGATTTACCTATAGTCACCACTAGCTCTTCTGGAATAAAATATAGGAGATCATTAGAAAACATAGAAAACATAGAAAACATAGAAATAAGGAAATCTCCCTCATACCTGATTATATATTGTTATATTTAGACCTCTCACATCAAGACCTACCAAGAGAATAGAGCTGTCATACTCTCATTCTAATTCTACTCCTACTATTATTAAAAAAATTTCCTTGCAGGAAACATCTTGCCTTTTTGTATAACAGGATTTTTATTTGTGTTGACCGTTACAGAAGGACAATATTTTCAATGGCATAGTAATGCAAATATGAAAAAGAGAAAAATAATCCCCCGCCCCCCCATCAATATTGAGAACCTTCTGAACCTTCAGAATATTCAGAACCTCCGCCGTACATGTATAGCAGAAGTCCGGTCTTTAAACATGGCTCCTGCTTGCATGTGCAGCAGACACCATAGCCACAGGGTTTCTGCTTTCTAAAATAGCAGAGACCTGTGGCACATGTATGTGATTAGCCATAAGGCTGATCGCAAACATTTTTCCCTTCAGATGCTATGGTCAAATGTGACCATGGCATCAGAGCAGTCCAGAAGCGGAAGCCACGCACTTGTGCTCTGGTAACAGAGTTCCCCGGCAGAGATCGGGGAACCTTTTACAGTACTCTAAAGCCTCATGTACACTTACAGTGGAATCCTGGTATTTTCTGGAGTGTACGCTGTATGTGTGAATGCAAACATCCGCAATATCTGTCCCAGACTTTACCGAGACTTTTTCTCCACAGAGCCCTAGTACTAACTCCGGGGGTCCGAGTGAGCGCATTTGTGAAAACAGCAGTTAATGTTCCAGAAAATCACAGTAGACCATGCCTAAAGTTCCCGACCCTTGCCTAGGGGCCTGGAACATTTCCTCTGTAGTGATAACACGCCCAACATGGAACATCTCCAGGGTGATAGCTACATGTGTGAAAGTTGGACTCCAGTAAATCTCTGGACCTGATAATCCGGAAATGTTCAGGAATTTAGGTGCGAAAACAGCAAAATAGACCGAAGCCTAAAGCAGGCTTCATAGTCTATTAGCTGAATATACCAATTAGGGATCAGCAAAACATCCGAAGTAGATTCGCATAAAACTTTGTTCCACTTGGAACCGACCCCGAGTTCATGAAATGTTTTTTAGAGAACAAATTAATTTATGAAGTTATAACGCAAAGTCTCGCAAGACTTCGCAAAGCAATAACTTCAGCTCATCGGAGCCAATACATTTTAATACTGTATGGAACGAAGTTTTATGTGAATCGACTTCGAATGTTTCAGCCGAAGTCGATTTTCTCATCCCTAATACCAATACTATGTGGCAGCACTGTATTGTTAAATTGAAAATTATGTGTTTAATGATGGCTATAAAGCCACCAATAAAAACAATGGGCAATCTAGTGATTGCCAGTTATTGTCACTCAGGGTGACTTAAAAAAAGTTCTAAAGAAAAGTTTTTACAAATATAAAAGAATATAAAAGTTCAAATCACCCCCTTTCCTTAAAGTAAAAATAAAAATACTTAACCAATAAAAAAAATAAACATCATGGGCATCGCCGAGTGTAAAAATGCCCATAAAATTAAAATATAATAATATTAATGGCATACGGCAAATGGCGTGACGGGAAAAAAATTAAAACATCCAATTTGCCATTTTTTGTCACTTCAATTGCCCAATGATTTTATAATAAAACGTGAACAAAAACATCGCACTCACTTCAAATTGGGATCCCAAATTGCCCCGCAAAAAATGAGCCCTCACACAGCCCCATACACATAACTATGAAAAAAAGTTATAGGTGTCAGAATATGGTAATATTTTTTTTTTCCTCACTAGGTTTAATTTTTTTTTCAGTATTAAAAAGCAAGAAAAATTATACAAGTGTGGTATTGTAACTGTACTGACCTGGAGAATGGAGATAACAGGTCAATTTTACAGCATAGTGAATGGTGTAAAAAAAACATTTCTACCCATTTGGAATTTTTTTTTTCCCGCTTTCCACTACATTATATGCAACCGTAAATTGAGCCATTACAAAGTACAACTAGTCCTGCAAAAAATAAACCATTATAAGGCTATGTGAACGGAAAAATTGAAGAGTTAGGACTATTGGAAGGCGGAGAGTGAAAAACGAAAACGCAAAAATTGAAAAGTGCAGGTTCCTCTAATAGTTAAAAAGGCTATTTTCTGGAAGTGTCCCTTTAAATGAATAAAATACAAGGTACACTGCATATTCTCAAATAAAATTAACCATCATTTTCTCTCATTTTATAACATGCTTACTGCAGATATGACAGCATGCTCAAGACACCAATGTAATCCCCATGAAGTTATACTGTATATACAATGGCACTATAGAAATTCAGAGGTTGCTTTTTTATTAATTTCCCAAGTACATTATTTTACTTTCTGTTACATTTAGGCTAAGGCTATACTGCAACTTATTGTAGTTCTACTAATTGATTTTAACTTTTGAGTTACAGCTGCAGTCCACATAAATACACAGAGTAGTATGCAATCTTCTTGATTGGTGCTGTCAATCAATGGTTAAGCCCTTAGTGACCACCAATACACCTTTTTACGGCGTTCACTAAGGGGCCTCTTCACATAAGAGCCGCACTCCTGCTTTAACAGCTATGACTGGCAGGAGTGCCGATCAGGGTTGTTTAATCCCTTACATGCCAAGGGCAATGGCGCACGCTGCACTTAAGCGATGACAGAGGGAGCAGACTCCATCTGTCTCCCATCAGCAATACACAAATGAGATTGTGATGATGTGTGTAAAGGCAGGGACCTGGGACCTGGTGTAGGCCCCAAGCATGTCTTGAGTGTTGTAATGTTGCTATACCAGCATGCTGAGACACAGAGGCGCGGCCTGCTGGTCAATGTTAGTATAGCACTGACATTAAAATGCAATGTACTATAGGGACAATGCATTGTATTTTAGAAGCAATCAAAAGGTTGTCTGTTCTAGTTAGGTGGTTAAAAAAGAGAGAAAAAAACATTTATTAACTTTAAAAAATTCCAATATATTTTTTTCCATTGAAAATACCAATGAAAACTTCAACTAGTCAAGCACAAATCAAGCCCCCACACAACTTCATAGAAAGAAAAATAAAAAAAGTTATGAATCTTGGGATGTGGCGAGGCAAAAATATTTTCTTTTTATTGCACAAAAGTAGTAAAATGTAAAAGAAACTATATGTATTTTGTATTGCTATAATTGTGGTGACATAAAATAAATGACATGTAGCAAAGATTTAGGACTGGCCCAAAAGTTTCCTACAGTGCCTGGCAGCAGGGGTGTAGCTATAGGGGGTGCAGAGGTAGCAGTCGCTATTGGGCCCAGGAGCCTGAGGGGACCCAAAGACCCTTGTGGGGAAGACACCAGTATTATAGAAAGTACATTCTAGTCAAGTTACATCTCTGGCTGGAGGGAAGGGGTTAGGTCAAGAATTTGGCATGGGGCGGGGCTACCATTTCAGTTTTTGCCTCAGGCAGCACAAAGGCTATGTGCTTCCCTGCCCTAGGCCACAAAGCACTGAGGAAAGGGAGACCCAAGCCAGTGGTGTGCCTAAGGGGGGAAGGGTATTGTGGGTTTGCCAGAGAAAGAACTCACCCTGGGTGCCAAAAAACTTAGTGATGTCACTGGCCCAAGCTAAATTCTTGCACCAGAGCCCATGAGCCTTTAGCTATCCCCTGCCTGGCAGAGTGGTTGCAGCTCCTAGCCACTTTTATCTCTCTATACAAATCTATATATATATATATATATATATATATATATATATATACTCACCCAAATAATTATTAGGAACAGCTGTTCTATTTCTCGTTAATGCAATTATCTAGTCAACCAATCACATGGCAGTTGCTTTGATGCATTTAGGGGTGTGGTCCTGGTCATGACAATCTCCTGAACTCCAAACTGAATGTCAGAATGGGAAAGAAAGGTGATTTAAGCAATTTTGAGCGTGGCATGGTTGTTGGTGCCAGACAGGCCGGTCTGAGCATTTCACAATCTGCTCAGTTACTGGGATTTTCACGCACAACCATTTCTAGGGTTTACAAAGAATGGTGTGAAAAGGGAAAAACATCCAGTATGTGGCAGTCCTGTGGGCGAAAATGCCTTGTGGATGCTAGAGGTCAGAAGAGAATGGGCCAATTGATTCAAGCTGATAGAAGAGCAACGTTGACTGAAATAACCACTTGTTACAACCGAGGTATGCAGCAAAGCATTTGTGAAGCCACAACACGCACAACCTTGAGGCGGATGGGATACAACAGCAGAAGACCCCACCGGGTACCACTCATCTCCACTACAAATAGGAAAAAGAGGCTACAATTTGCACTAGCTCACCAAAATTGGACTGTTGAAGACTGGAAAAATGTTGCTTGGTCTGATGAGTCTTGATTTCTGTTGAGACATTCAAATGGTAGAGTCTGAATTTGGCGTAAACAGAATGAGAGCATGTATCCATCATGCCTTGTTACCACTGTGTAGGCTGGTGGTGGTGGTGTAATGGTGTGGGGGATGTTTTCTGGGCACACTTTAGGCCCCTTAGTGCCAATTGGCCATCATTTAAATGCCACTGGCTACCTGAGCATTGTTTCTGACCATGTCCATCCCTTCATGACCCCCATGTGCCCATCCTCTGATGGCTACTTCCAGCAGGATAATGCACCATGTCACAAAGCTCGAATCATTTCAAATTGGTTTCTTGAACATGACAATGAGTTCACTGTACTAAAATTGCCCCCACAGTCACCAGATCTCAACCCAATAGAGCATCTTTGGGATGTGGTGGAACGGGAGCTTCGTGCCCTGGATGTGCATCCCTCAAATCCCCATCAACTGCAAGATGCTATCCTATCAATATGGGCCAACATTTCTAAAGAATGCTATCAGCACCTTGTTGAATCAATGCCACGTAGAATTAATGCAGTTCTGAAGGCAAAAGGGGGTCCAACACCGTATTAGTATGGTGTTCCTAATAATTATTTAGCTGAGTGTATATCAGTGTACACTTTGAAGCAAACTCTTTTTCAATTCAGCTGCATGTATATTACTGGAGGACAAAGCCTTAAGGTAGATTTAGATTGAAGGGAACGGACGTTCCTTCAAACACTTGTTCCCGACAATCTGTCCATCTAAATGGGCAACCGATCACCTGATGAAATGGGCAGCCAACTGTTGGGAAGAAGATTTCATTATTTAAATACACTGATAGTTATGTGTCAGAATGGCATTATGCAGCTGGGGTTTAATGTTTCAACGTGTGACTGTCCATACCAAAATCAGACATTTCTGGGATGTGTAGGCCGCATGCACGTGACCGGATTTTGTATCCATGTCTGATCTGCATTTTTTGGGGACTGGACATGGACCAATTCAATCCTAGTGAACCGCGAAAAAAAGTAACTGAAAGCACACAGATGTCACCCACTTCCGCAAATGATAAAGCATGACATATTATCACTATTGCCCACAAGAATAATCATTTCTAGTAATAAGAGTAAGAAAAATGTAGCTTGCACATGGAAGGTGTCCTTTTTTTTTTTAATCTGTGATTTGTGAACCGCAATAAAGGTAGAGTCATGTGCATGAGGCCTACACAACCCAGAAACATCTTATTTTGGTTTGGACAGTCATACGTTGAAACCCCAGCTGCCTAATGCCATTCTGGTGGTTTTGTGCTTCAACCTAATAAAAGTTTGCCTTTAAAAAAGGCCTACTGTGCAGAAAATCTGCTCTAGGAAAAATTGTTAGTGCTATCCATAGAAACCAATCAGATTCAGTTTTTGCTAATGGCAACTTTGATAAATTTAATATATCTGTATACGGTAAATCACTAGTTTCTCATTTCTTCTTTCCTCCTATTAGCATTCCAAATATTTCCCCTGCCCCAAGTGCAGGTGCTAGTTCATTTAATCATTGTTAACAAAAGTTATTATGTTTCTGAAGGCTAACAATTTAATTCAAAGGTGTCAAACCTTGTTAACTGCTTAGCAAGTGGATTCTCTTTTTGTATATTATACCAATATCAATGGCATCTGTAGTATCAGAATATTGTATAATAAATCTAAAGCTTTCACACAGATCTTATTACAAAAATTAATAAGCACAATTCATTTTGTCCTTTTCCTACATGGCTAAGATATTTTTGTGCCTGACTATTATATTTTATGCTTTTAATTAATCGGATCACTTCGGTATGATCTCAAGGCTGAATAGTTATAAAAATTCCTGATGTACTTTCTCCTTCAGGCAGGTTCAAAACGGCCCACCAAAGTACTAGAGGACCTTCTCCGGGGCCTAGGTTCTAATATCATAGTGGGCCCCAAAGGTCCAGGACAAAGAAATCCATTAGGCTGTATTTGGAGCCAATTACTTGTCACTAGATCTCTAATTCCTTTATTCAAAACCTATTATAGATTAGTTATGATACAGGGGATGGGCCCTGAGAATAATTTCCCTTGGTGGGTCCAAGGTACCCAAGTCCGACACTGCCTTCAGGAACTTAATAAATTCTGAATGCCACTTTGCAAACCCAGCTATAACCATATAAACACTCGTTGATTGACTTTCAGGCTGGCTCGTCTCCACAGTGGCGATATTGAGGAAACATTAGTACATAGCAACACAGTCTAAGTGAATATAGAGCAGGCAATACTGGTGACCTCATTCAGTGGGGGAGAATTACTAATCAAAATGTGCCAGTATTCTAGTGCAATTACATTCTTTTTACCACCTTTAGTAACCTGGTTTAAACACTTGTCTACTCTTTTTATGAGTCACCCAATGAGGGGCATAACTTGACCACCAAACATTTGGCACATTAAGCTAAGCGCACAATTTGTGTTGATTGGTTAAAATCTAGGTTAGACATTCTATAGGTGTGCCACATCACATTTATGCATCAGCCACTGATAAATCTGGTGCAGTTTAAGATTGTTTAAGTTTACACTCTCTTTACTTTTAAACAGTATTACTAAATGTGAGCAAATGGGCATTCAATTCTTTAGTAGAGAGCAAAGAAAGTTGGAGCAGTAGCCAAAGTTTGTTAATAAAATTTATTTTACTTAGTCCGGGTTCATATCAGCGTTATTGAATACTGTTATAGGTTTTGTTATAACAGAGTTATAATGGAATATAACGGAATTCTAGGACGGAATGCAAAGCGGAAGGATTTAAGAGGCATTTAGTTTTGCTCCATCTTAATACATGCCTGTGGGGGCACATAACGGTTCCATTGGTTTCTGTTACAGATGACGGAAAAAATAGCCTTGTCCTATAACCTATAGTCCTGTCCTATAACTCTGTTGTAATGGAACCTGTAACGGAAGTCAATAATGCCGATGTAAACACAGCCTTACATAAATATTTCAATCTCTTTGTTCTATCTATCTATATATCAATTTCATAATTTATAGCTATATAAAGTTGGAGCAGTGTCAGAATGCAAATACAGTAGGTATGAAGATGAAAATTCCATAACTGGACTTGACATCAATTCCACTATACACAGCCTACTCTAGTTTGTGGGGTGTTTCAGAGCTGAAAGATTTTCTTTAAGGCCAAAAAAGTTCAATGATTAAAAGGTTACAGGGAGTCTGTCAGCAGTTAACCTTTCAAAACATTATACCAACAAAATGTCCCAGATGGAACAAAGTGGCCACCATACAAATGCACATCCACCAAATGTTATATAAAGCACGATAATTTTATTATACAAAAACAGGACAAAGTACACACATACACCTTAAAAATTGTATACAATAAACCACGTGTCGGGATATGATAAAACCGACACATATACACTGGATCCACACAAGCCCAAAATACGGGCTTTAAAGTGCAAAATGGCAAGCTCACTGGTGCTCAGCATGCACACAAAAATAAATGATATAATGCATATTTAAAGCAACATAATAGGCAACATGGAGATACAACCTACAGTAGTCCTTGTACCCTCAGATGGCGTGTGACGCTGGCGTGTGGACCCAGGTGAATAAAAGAATGCTTCACGCGTATCGCCGGCTCCCTCCGGCTTTGTCAGGGTGACCCCTGACGAAGCCGGAGGAGCCAGCGATACGCGTGGGGCGTTCTTTTTATTCACCTGGGTCCACACGCCACCGTGCACACGCTATCTGAGGGTACAAGGACTACTTGTAGGTTGTATCTCCATGTTGCCTATTATGTTGCTTTAAATATGCATTATATCATTTATTTTTGTGTGCATGCTGAGCGCCAGTGAGCTGGCCATTTTTGCACTTTAAAGCCTGTATTTTGGGCTTGGTGTGGATCCAGTGTATATGTGTTGGTTTTATCATATCCCGACACATGGTTTATTGTATAAAATTTTTAAGGTGCATGTGTGTACTTTGTCCTGTTTTTGTATAATAAAATTATCGTGCTTTATATAACATTTGGTGGATGTGCATTTGTATGGTGGCCACTTTGTTCCATCTGGGACATTTTGTTGGTATAATGTGTGTTTTTTTGGCCACCTTTGCACTCCTGGTATATATTTAGTGTGCCCCCTCATTCTATGGTTGATTTTAACCTTTCAAAACAGATGACGTTCTAGGTGATTATATACACAACCATTGTTGTTTTGCGGTCCACAATTTGCTGATCTGCAAAACACGGATACCAGCCATGTGCTTTCCGCATTTTGTGGAACGGAACGGCCGGCCCTTAATAAAAAATAGTCCTATCCTTGTCCGTATTGAGCACAAAAAAAGGACATGATCTATTTTTATGTGGAATGGACATACGGGCGTTGTATGCACACAGAATCATTAACTTTTTTTTGTGGTCCCATTGAGGTGAATGGTTCCGCATACAGGCTGCAAAAAAATGAACGGACAAGGACAAAAAATATGTTCATGTGCATGAGCCCCTAGTTAGAGGCTGGAATGAGGTGGGTAATCACACCTTTATTGCAGCTGTTATTGTCAGGAGGACTGATAAACTTTAGGCCTTATGCACATGGCCGTTGTGCTGTGCGGCGGCCGGGACGGATCGAGACCCATTCATCTTGAAAAAGGTCCGTGATCTGTCCGCACCGCAAAAAAAATTGAACATGTTCAAGGGAATGGGTCCGCTGTTTGCGGGCCGCAATACGGCCATGACCGAGTAACGACCGTGTGCATGAGGCCTTAGTGTTATTCTTCTAGGCACCACTCCCACAAATGCACCATAGGTGATGCCTGGTTGTTTGCTACAGCTTCCAATCATTGCACTGACATATTCCCTGTAATACTTATATTCATTTCTAAAAACTAATACTCTGAAATAGATCACAAATATTTTTTGTGCTTCATTTATTAAAACAGCTTTTAATAATTTTTCATAAGAATGGCATCGAATGGTGATACATTCTGGAGCTGATTTAATGAAAGCCTACAAAAATTGCAATGATAAATGAAAGATCAGAATGTATTCATTATTTGTGTTTCAGTTAGTTCTAAATAGTTCCTTTCTATAGTATATTGATATTCTTGAAAAATATTCCCTTTAAACAAATAGTTCCATAGTAATATAGTAACACAGGTTAGAGAACAATATTCATCCTTCAACTTAAACCAATCCGAGACCTAGCTGCTTGATCCAGAAGACGACAAGACAAAACCTTTCGGCCAAACGAATCCACGTTTGCCACACAGAGAAAAACAACTGAGTATCATCTCTATCACTAAATTAAATCTTTAACAAGGGTTTTTCTGGGATTTATATATTAATGGCTGACATACCCTCCTCACGGCTGCAAGCCAGGTACATGAAGATCTGATGCTCTCAGCATTAATCAATGTAGGAGCATCAGGCACTCATTCACCTAGCCAGTGGATGCAGGTCTCCTCCCGAATTCACCGTCCTGGCATGTTAAGGATGATGATACCATTTCAAACTGTGAGCAGGTTGCAGTATTTTATTTTACACTGTGGTATTTGGCTCTACTGCACTGTGGTATTGCTTGCCTCCCTACTTCTGTTGTCAAATCTTCTGTTCGCCTTCTGTCAATTTGGAACCCCCTACAAGGATCCACATTTATTTTATTTTTTACAGTCAGGAAACCTAACTTTGCTTATGTTGAAATATATCGCCATAAAATTATAGTAAGTATATTAGTCTAACACAATAAAAAGATGAGGTAGCTCTCACCTACTCCTCACACACTGTGAGCATGAACAAGGATCCTGGACACGGCTGATCCCAATAATAGAAAATGAGTGCGAAGTCCAGCTCTAACTAGCAGAGTTTTTCTTTCTTTATTCCTTATTGCGGTAAAAACTTTTCCATACAGGAGAAAACAACTAGTCTATGTGTTTCGGACCCTGCACCTATGGTTCTTACTCATGACCATAGGTGCAGGGTCCGAAACGCGTAGACTAGTTGTTTTCTCCTGTATGGAAAAGTTTTTACCGCAATGAAGAATAAAGAAAGAGAAACTCTGCTGGTTTGAGCTGGACTTCGCACTCATTTTCTACGTATATTAGTATACCATTTTAACTGAAACCAAGCAATGAAATTGTGTAATTAGCATTTTATTAAGCTGATTTATCTCTTATGTATTGCTAAACAATATAATCAATTATGTTTTGTTATGTTATAATGAATGTGCACTGACAGATGTTTATTATGCTCCTCATTCATACTTTGAATCAATATCCACTTAATCAGTGTAAAAGCTGAAGTAACATTAAGCGTGTTTCAGTGTATCATTTTCTTATGGTCTGATCTTCAGTAGAAATTAACATAAAACAAAACTTTAGTTTGCTTTTCAGCTACAATACATGACACTACTGCAGATTCTAATTACAATATACTTATTTACGCATGCATATCCTGAAAATGAGGAACCTTTAAAGTGATCTATATTTCAAAGAAAGGACAATAAAAATATTAATAAATGATATTATGATAAGAAACCTGAGGCATAAAATATACCTGGCAAACTGCTATAGTCAACTCTCCAGGGTGCTGCATGGACACAAGTATTGATTGATGCCCTATAAATTCCTCTTAGAGCATTAAAAAAACAGCTGATTAGGTTTAGGTTTCAGATACATTTTGATTATTTGCATTGAGTAGCATTAAAGCAGATATTTGCTCATGTGTCATGCTTTAAGATGTCATTCATTTGAGATCACTGATTCACATAATTTTGCTGTAAGGAAATAAGTTATAATGAATTATTTTTCTACAATTAATATAACCAACTTTAGCATGATCCAACCTATATGGTAGTGTCCCAGGAGCTGTACATCCTAAAGAGTGTCATTACTAGAGTCTGGCATAGGTTCAAGCAGAGTGGAAATATCAGGCAAAGCCTTAGTTCTTTCCCCTGTCAATGAGTACATTAGAGGATCTTTCTAGGGATAACAATCACCAAATTATTATGTTCTAGGAATGTAATTTACAGTATATTATATTAGAATGTGTTATATGCCTAAGCCTACATGCACACAGCAGTGTTTTTTTGCGGCCTCCGTTCCGTTTTTTTTGCAGATCCGATGGTTTCCCATTCATTTCTATGGACCCATTAAAAATGCGCATGCCTCTTTTCCGTTGCCTGTCCGCAAAATATGGCATGTCCTATTCTTGTCCGCAAAAAACGGTATGGGTCCGCAAAAATTGCAGATGACCAACAGAAGCCATCTGTTTGTCATCCGCATCAGTTTTTTTTGTGGATGGTTGCTTGAAAAAGAGGGCACTTGTACAGGTACTTTAAAAAACTGGTTTAAACCTTCCTTTTTTTTGTGGATCCGCAAAAAAAACGGAAGACACATGGAAACACAACCTACAAAATTTGCGGAAACACGGAACGGATGTGGATGTGAAAAAAAAGGAAGATGGATCCGCGATTTGCGGACAGCAAAAAACAACTGTCGTGTGCATGTAGCCTAAAGAATATATTACATTAGCCACTGCCCATAAAAGAATCCTTGTAACCTGCTGTGCTTAGCACGTATGGATCTAGGAATAGTAGGGCTATATGCTTTTTACAAAAAAGCCCAGGTATAGTTTTCAGCCTTTTACAATGTATTTTCATCTTAAGCGGACAAAGAGGTAGATACTTCTCCTTATACTTGGCATTTTGGTGGTGTTTTTTTTTTTATTGGCTATGTAAATAGTTTTTTTCCCCTATTGTGAAAAAGATGTAAAAAAGCCTGAAAAATGTCAAGATAGAGCATGTTGCATTTCTTAAAAGAAGCTAAAAACAAAAAAGCCACCTAATGAACAGTACCAGTAGCCAAAAAAACAAACAAACACCTGTGTGTCTGGTGTTACATATTTCTCATAGACTTTCAGCTACCATATAGAGTTGGTCTTTTTAACCACAAAAACATTTAAAAATGCAAGTGCAGAAAGGTGCCACTTAAAAATACAAATATACAGAAAAACCACAGCAAAAATCCATGTGCTAAAGGAACCTTATTAAGGTGAAGAAGTCATGTGAGAGGGCATTATGTTGAGTACATGCATATCCTTCCTCTTTATGAAAGATATTGCTACATAGAACTAGAATAGTGGACAAGAAACTAGAAACAGAAAATAACCGGTAAGCCCATTGGTCAGCCAATTCCATGGATTTAAACAAGTTTGAATATGAATGGGACATATGAATGGATGAATTGGAAATATGGACATATAAATGGATGATATCATGAAGGATGCTTATTAGAATTGAGCGAATTTCTCAAAAATTTGATTCGGTTGGTTTGACAAATTTTCCGAAAAGATTTGATTCATTCCAAATTAATTTGTGGCAAAACGTGTTCAAAAACAGCTATTTCCTGGCTGCAGAGAGCCTATATAGTGTTGTAGAACACTGTGCCTTGCAGCAACACGCATACAGGAGTCTGCTATGGTAGTGAAACAATACAGTGAGTCAGTATGACATGCAGATGACAGGCGTCACTCTTAAAGTCACTAAACACTTCACTTCTTTGGGCAGTTAAGGGGCCAAAACTGACCAAATAACTCAAGTGTGAACTCAGCCTTACAGGTTTATGTTAGCTTCAGGTATAAAGAACCCTGTGCAAAGGTCCATGATCCTACTATAGCTTGAAAGAGCACACTTCTTTTACACCGTAATCAGCTGATGCCACAAAGATGTATACAGAACCTGTTCTATTAAACGCCAATACAAGTAGAGACCTCTTGCAGAGTGCAGAGGGTGTCAGAAGTAAGTTTGTGTTGACGTAACTGATTATTTTGCTCTCCCTCTGATCTGTCAGAACAATAACCCCCAAAAAACCGATCCTGTCTGTTAAGCATCCACCTTCACTCAGTCAGAATTTGGTCAGTAACCCATCAGTATTGCTAATGCCAACAACAAAAAAGGAGTGGATCCAAAATAGAGATGACACCTGAATGGAATATTTGCATGTCTTCTGTGTTTTGTACCCACTCCTGTTTCGGCTACCAAATCATAAGCCAATTCTGATGGGACCATACAGGCCTTCCAGCTGCTATACAGACATGATCCGTTGTGCATCTCATTTTTCCTTCCTTCTGACAGATTAGATGAAGGGTGATGAAGATAAATGATGATGTCAACCAGGCCAAAAAGGAAAAATAGTCTCCCAGTCATGAAATGGGGAGGGTGGGAACAGCATGAGAAGTCCACAGAGGGGCCCAATTACATAGTGTGGAGGTGGCATTGGCAGCATAAGGAGGCCACAGAGTGGCAAGGTGACATAGTGTGGAGGTGGCAGCAGCATCAGGAGACCACAGATTAGCAAGGTGACATAGTGTGGAGGTAGCAGCAGCATCAGGAGACCACAAAGTGGCACAATGACAGAGTGTGGAGGTGGCAGCAGAAGCATGAGGAGACCACAGAGTGGCAAGGTGATATAGTGTGGAGGTGGCAGCAGCACCAGGAGACCACAGAGTGATGCGGTGACAGATTGGGGAGGTGGGTGGCACTAACGGTAGTCACTGATGATGGTGGGTGTAAGAAGGAGCACTTGGCATCAGATGTAGTGTTGAGCATCAAGGGCAATATTCGAATTGCAAATTACCGGTAATTTTCTTGTTTGTGAAAATCGGCAATGTAATATGCACGCAATGTGTGCACAATACAGGTGTGGGTGACTATAGCTACATTTTCCAAGCTGCTAGAAATTTCCTGAGAATGAGAAAATGGTTGGCACGGCAGAACATTACAATAGCTTTATATGCAGATAGAGTGCTCTGATATATTCACGATTGCCCAAATCGACAATTAATGATGCAGGTCTGACTAGATATTAGTGATTGGTGCACTAAGTATTGTTGTGAACTTGTGACATCACAGCAGTATGTATGTATGTATGTAGCATACATACAGTTGTGTTCAAAATTATTCAACCCCCACTGAAATTGAGTGTTTTGGCCAGTTTGACATTGATTTTGATCATTTCAGTCATCTTGTTAACAATTAAATCAAAGAGGCACTTGTAAGTCAGACAAATATAACATAACATTTATAATGAAATAACCACAAATGTCTTTTCTGTGCTCGCATCATTATCAGTTTTATTCAACCCCCAAATGACATTCAATCTTAGTACTTAGTACAACATCCTTTTCCAGTTATAACAGCTTTTAAACGTGAAGCATAGCTTGACACAAGTGTCTTGCAGCGATCTTCGGGTATCTTCGCCCATTCTTCATGGGCAAAAGCCTCCAGTTCAGTCACATTCTTAGGCTTGCGCCCTGCAACTGCTTTCTTTAAGTCCCACCAGAGGTTCTCAATCGGATTTAAGTCTGGCGACTGTGATGGCCACTTCAAAATGTTCCAGCCTTTTATCTGCAACCATGCTCTAGTGGACTTGGAGGTATGCTTGGGATCATTGTCCTGTTGAAAGGTCCAACGTCTCTAAAGCCTCAGGTTTCTGACGGACTGCATCACATTTTCATCCAATATCTCCTGGTACTGAAGAGAATTCATGGTACCTTGCACACGCTGAAGCTTCCCTGTACCTGTAGAAGCATAACAGCCCCAAAGCATGATTGACCCCCCGCCATGCTTCACAGTAGGCAAGGTGTTCTTTTTTGTTCATAGGCCTTGTTCTTCCTCCTCCAAACATAGCGTTGATCCATGGGCCCAAACAGTTCTAATTTTGTTTCATCAGTCCACAGAACACTATCCCAAAACTTTTGTGGTTTGTCCACATGACTTTTGGCATACTGCGGTCGACTCTTCTTATTCTATGGAGACAGCAAGGGGGTGCGCTTGGGAGTTCTGGCATTGAGGCCTTCATTACGCAGTGTGCGCCTTATTGTCTGAGCTGAAACTTCAGTACCCGCATCTGACAAATCTTTTTTCAGTTCCTCAGCAGTCACATGGGGACTTTTCTCCACTTTGCGCTTCAGGTAGCGCACAGCAGTCGAGGTCAGCATCTTTTTTCTGCCACGACCAGGTAGCGTTTTAACAGTACCCTTTGCCTTGAATTTGCGAATGATGCTTCCTATGGTGTCTCTTGGTATGTTTAACATCTTTGCAATCTTCTTATAGCCATTGCCCTTCCTGTGAAGAGAAATCACCTCTTCTCTTGTCTTCCTAGACCATTCTCTTGACTTCACCATGTTTGTAAACACACCAGTAAATGTCTAGAAGGAGCTGAGTATCACAGTCATTTTAAATCTGCCTAAGGCTACATGCACACGACAGTTGTTTTTTGCTGTACGCAAATCGCGGATCCGTCTTCCTTTTTTCACATCCACATCCTTTCAGTGTGTCCACAAATTTTGTAGGTTGTGTTTCCGTGTGTCTTCCGTTGTTTTTTGCGGATCCGCAAAAAAAAAACGGAAGGCTTGAGACAGTTTTTTTTTAAAGTACCTGTACAAGTGCCCTGGTTTCCAAGCAACTATCCGCAAAAAAAATGGATGCGGATGACAACCGGATGGCTTACGTTGGTCATCCGCATTTTTTGCGGACCCATTGACTTCTATGGGTCCGCAAACTGTTTTTTGCAGACAAGAATAGGACATGCCATATTTTTTTTGCGGACTTGAAATGCGGACAGCGGACGTGGACAGGCAACGGAAGAGGCATCCGCATTTATAACGGATCCATAGAAATGAATGGGAAACCAACGGATCCGCAAAAAAAAACGGAACGGAGGCTGCAAAAAACCACTGTCGTGTGCATGTAGGCTAATTGGTGCATATTATGCTTGATTGCTGCTCCTTGACATCCACAGGTGTTTTCAATACCTGATCGAAAACACTTGAATGAACCTCTGTTCTTAAGAGTGGTAGTTTTTAAGGGGTTGAATAATTGTGTTACTGAAGGAATCACAAAAAAACATTTAACACTGTATTACAAAAACAATTGATGTCATTTTAGTTGCATTTGGTTCTTTAAAAAGTCCTTGTAAGATTTCATTCTGAACACAATTACAAATGTACACTAAATTCACTAAAACCCTTTACAGCATTGGGGGTTGAATAATTTTGAACACAACTGTACATACATACATACATACAGAACTATGTATGTATGGAAAGCAGAACCCTATGGAGAATAGAACGTGGGAATATTTAAAAAAAGTTAAAACATAACCTTTACTCTATAATCAATTTAAAACATGATCCCTTTACAATAACAAAGACATGAACATAGCAAAAAAAGTATTATTCAGGACAATAATCAAATAACTGCTTGTTCGAGTGCTCGGCGGCACTAAACAATATGGGACTGCCCTTTCCCTATAAGCCTAACCACAGGGTAACCGCCCTGAAAAGAACGACCCCGTCCGGAACCTGACCCTCAGCGGTTATAGACCCTGTATACCCTAGTGCAGCTAGACCCTACATGCATGTTTCATCAATCAAGAATCATCAGGGGGACAAAAGTGCACAGGGAGATAGACAAAATGAAGGCAGCATAGAGTCAGTCAGCAGTATCATGCAAACCAAAGCTAAACACGAAGTTAGTTATAATAAGACATTGGTCACATAGAGATATACATTCTGGGGTCTATAACCGCTGAGGGTCAGGTTCCGGACGGGGTCGTTCTTTTCAGGGCGTTTACCCTGTGGTTAGGCTTATAGGGAAAGGGCAGTCCCATATTGTAGGGACGTCTAGGTGTACATATATCTTATTGCACCCGTCTCTTTCCCCTGCTGCTTCCCGCCCACCTCGTCCGGCCCTGTACCGCTCCACGTTTTCCTACCACCATATGTGTCATCATAAAGGGAGGATTAACGGTTTTGTTTTGTTTAGTGCCGCCGAGCACTTCTTTTTTGTTTAGTGCCGCCGAGCACTTCTTTTCACTCGTACAAGCAGGTATTTGATTATTGTCCTGAATAACACTTTATTTGCTATGTTCATGTCTTTGTTATTGTAAAGGGATCATGTTTTAAATTGATTATAGAGTAAAGGTTATGTTTTAACTTTTTTGAAATATTCCCACGTTCTATTCTCCATATTGAACTCTCGTGGTTGAATAAGCCACCAGGTTGATACTTATCTGGTAGATACGTCCTTTTTTTGATTGAATTGTTTAGGGGCATGGCAGGTTTTCTGGCATCTGGATTGAATACAGATACATGGCTTACTGAAGCTGAAAACGTGTTTTCGGATAAGACTTACATACAGCAAAAACCGACTCAATCCTTTAAAACAGCATTTAAAGAGCTCAATAAGACACATCGTGAGCACATTTCCAGCTGGTGGGAAGTGCAAAGTTTAGAAAATTATATTAAACAGGGAATTGTCCCTCGGGGCCTTCGTATTACCCTAACTCCAGTCCTCAGATTGAGAAGTACTGGTTTCACCAGTAGATGGGAACAACTGGCTACAGCCAGCTCTCTCCAATTTATGAAGTTACTTTTAGAGGAGGGAAGAATACACCTTGACAGTCTCAATGATAAATTAAAAACACAAATCGAGGTGGCAAAGTCTTTCGCTTCAGATCCTGATTTCATAAATAAGGAGAAACAATTACAAACTGCTATTGAGAAATTTCAATTTTTTCTTTGTGAACGCAAACATCGCCAATTCAACCGTGACCTTGCTGAGTTTAAAGAAAATAAAGCCTACTGTGTACTTAAAGAAAAACCACAGAAAACCTCTACTAGTGAGACAGAGGTATCCGATAGTGATCGGGAACAAACAAATAATAATAGAGGGAGAAACACACAGAGGAGAGGTAGAGGACGTGGGTTCCGTGGGAGGGGCTCATTCACATCACAAGGGGGTTTTTTAGATCAAGGTACAACTTACCCCCTCAGGAGTCGCTCCAACTCCCGAAACCCACAGGCCCAGAAGTAATCAATCTGTCTAATAGGTCCATAAATACCACAGAAATGGCAGTTCTAAGCAAGGGTCTTTCCTTTGTCCCGACACAGCGTTACGATGAATTCACTTGGATAAAAGATCTCCATCTGTTTTTCCGGAAACTAAGATGGCGTAAAGTCTTCAAAAATAATGATAAACGCAAGTGTCGGGAACTAGGAATACCACTTGAGATTTTGGAGGAAGGGCAAGGTCCTTTTACCAATCTTAAAAATAAAAGCAAAAAATTTCCCCCATCTGGTGATGTCTCTTGTCTTGATGAGCTTGGTGATTAATGACCTTAATGACCTATCTACTTCACACCTACCATCTAATGTTTCACGAGAAGAACGCTCAGTAATTGATAGTTTGAAGAATGACCCTTCGATTACTATTAAGCCTTCCGATAAAGGTGGAAACACAGTTATCATGAACACCAGTGACTATAAAAAAATGTGTCTACAGTTGCTCAATGATAAGGAGGCATATGAAGTACTTACCGGTGATCCGACAACCCTTTATCTAGCTGAGCTTCACACAATACTAATAGAGGCAAAAGACAGCAGGATCATCTCTGCTGATGAATTCGATTTCCTATACCCCAGCTCCCCCACTATCGCTACCTTTTACAGCTTGCCTAAAGTGCACAAAGGCACAACCCCTCTGAAGGGGCGTCCGATAGTGTCGGGAGTTGGGAGTATAGGACAAAACCTGGGTGTCTATATCGACCGCATCCTTTTACCATTTGTGACAGCCTTACCATCGTACGTCCGCGATAGTATGGACCTACTAAAACGGATTGATGATATCACACTCGATACAGGGACTATTCTGAGCAGTATAGATGTTGAGGCCCTGTATTCCTCTATTCCGCATCAGTTCGGCCTAAAAGCGGTCAACTATTTTCTTTCTATGAGAGGAAATCAATATGAGGCACACAACCGGTTTATCTTGAGGCTACTCGAGTATTTATTAACCCACAATTTCTTTTTGTTTGATGGCAGGGTCTACCACCAGCTCAGGGGCACCGCTATGGGGTGTTCATGTGCACCGTCCTATGCGAATTTGCTCCTGGGCTGGTGGGAGTCGTCTATTGTGTTTGTGATGGACCTTTCATCATGTACCGGGCCTATTGTTATGTGGGCCTGATACATTGATGATATTTTCATTATCTGGAATGGGACCAAAATCTCCTTCCAGAATCTGGTTAACGAACTTAACCGCAACCGGATTGGTCTACACTTCACATTTGAAGTGGGGGGTGATACCCTTCCATTTCTGGATATCCGGATATCCAAGAATCCCACGGGATCTCTTCACACTAACATCTTCCGCAAGCCAACCGCAACCAATTCGGTGTTACACTGGAAGAGTAGCCATCCCCTTGTCCTAAAAAGAGGGATACCGCGGGGGCAATACTTGCGGATTAGGCGCACCTGCTCTGATGTTCAGACCTTTAAGGACCAGTCACAGATTTTGCGAGGAAGGTTTCTTTTTAGGGGATACCCAGATTCAGTCCTTAAACCAGCGTATCAGAAGGCCTTAGTAGCCTCAAGGACTGAACTCTTAGCCCCTAGGGATAAACCTAACCTTCCACAGAAGGTGAGACTCATCACGACATTTGATGAGGCGTCTCAACGTATAAGGTCAATATTAAATAAACACTGGCCTATTCTACTAATGGACCCTGACATCAGAGACAGTATTCATAAGTACCCTCAGGTCACCTACAGACGTGGGAAAAGCCTCAAAGATATGCTGGTTCACAGCCACTACAAACCAGGACCCACTGGTTGCTCTTGGCTCAATCGCAAACCCTTGGGTTCTTTTAAATGTAGTGGCTGTGTGGCCTGTGGCTTCATACAGACAGGAAAATCTTTCTACAGTAATAATTTGGAAAAATCCTTTCTGATCAGGGACTTCATCAACTGCCGTACAAGAGGTGTTATATATAAAATGACTTGCACCTGCTGGATGGAGTACATTGGCAAAACAAAAAGGGAATTGCGGAGACGTGTGGGGGAACATCTGTGTGATATTTCCAACAAAAAGGACACAGTGATATCCCGCCACGTACATGAGATCCATTCTGGTGACACAACCTGTGTCAAGTTCATGGGCATTGCAACAATTCCGTGCCCAGTCCGTGGGGGGGACTGGGATAAGTCTCTCCTACAATTGGAAGCAAGGTGGATCCACACCCTCCGCACTGTACATCCATCCGGACTAAACGAGCAATTGAATTTTACTTGTTTTCTCTAAACGTATGGCCCTCTGACCATCTGTCAAACACCCCCCCTTTTTGAAAATTTCCCTTTTGTGACTAACTTGAAGGGGACCTGCCAGGGATAGAACAAATCTAGCGTATACCCTCTTAACATCAAGATGGGCGTTGATGAACGGCATGTCTCTTTTAAGCCCCTGATCTTTTCCAATTTGGCAGTGTTTGTTGAATGCTGCCAATTATACATGCATCATACTGAACTACAATAGTGTTTAACTACATATGTAATCACAGTATCGTTTTATTATATGTCTGTGACACATATCTTCTTTGCTGGGATCTGAGTCTTTTACTGTTACCCTTATTTAAATCCAGTTGTCTGGATAACTTTGAATATGTAATGCCTTACAAATGCCCCTTTATTGGCTTACCCTCAATCGCAGATATCAGTGTGCGATCTGTTTGCTGCCCACAATTTTCATCCCGGTTGCTGGGCAATAATGAATAAACAGGCCCGCACATATCGCATCCTAAACAATGGTGCCTTGTGCGGCTGCGCGCTGAGGCCGGTCATGTGACCGGCCACATGATCATGACGTCACCGCGCCCCTTTCCCTGTATACCAGCGTGTTTTGTGATCTGGTAGGCGCATCATGATGACGCGAGCACACGCCTGTGTCCGGCGTCTTGCCGGTACACTATGTAAGTATAAAAGTTCACTCACAGTGCTGACCGAGGCAGGACATCATCTGCCTCCTTACTAGCGGCCCTGAAACTGACCGGACGGCTCGGTGTTCATCATACACTGTGGCCTCTCTGGTCTCTTGCAAGCCTGTATCTCTAGGCTATTTTATTGTAAGCCTTCACTCTTGGGCATCTTCTAATTGACCCCAGTACCTGTATGATGGTCAGAATGTATATCTCTATGTGACCAATGTCTTATTATAACTAACTTCGTGTTTAGCTTTGGTTTGCATGATACTGCTGACTGACTCTATGCTGCCTTCATTTTGTCTATCTCCCTGTGCACTTTTGTCCCCCTGATGATTCTTGATTGATGAAACATGCATGTAGGGTCTAGCTGCACTAGGGTATACAGGGTCTATAACCGCTGAGGGTCAGGTTCCGGACGGGGTCGTTCTTTTCAGGGCGGTTACCCTGTGGTTAGGCTTATAGGGAAAGGGCAGTCCCATATTGTAGGGACGTCTAGGTGTACATATATCTTATTGCACCCGTCTCTTTCCCCTGCTGCTTCCCGCCCACCTCGTCCGGCCCTGTACCGCTCCATGTTTTCCTACCACCATATGTGTCATCATAAAGGTAGGATTAACGGTTTTGTTTTGTTTAGTGCCGCCCAGCACTTCTTTTTTGTTTAGTGCCGCCGAGCACTTCTTTTCACTCGAACAAGCAGGTATTTGATTATTGTCCTGAATAATACTTTTTTTGCTATGTTCATGTCTTTGTTATTGTAAAGGGATCATGTTTTAAATTGATTATAGAGTAAAGGTTATGTTTTAACTTTTTTGAAATATTCCCACGTTCTATTCTCCATATTGAACTCTTGTGGTTGAATAAGCCACCAGGTTGATACTTATCTGGTAGATACGTCCTTTTTTTGAAAGCAGAACCCTACCTAACACCCTGCACGGTTACACTATATTACAATCTAACCTACACTATTTCCCACTAACTATCTGTAAATATATATATATATATATACATATAGTCTATGAGAGATATAGTATATGTATGATATAGTATATATGATAGTATATATATATCATATAGATATATATATATATATATATTAATTAACTAACTAACTATCCAATGTAATGTGACACAGGAAAGCAGATAGCACAGCAATGACACTGCTTTCTTTTTTAAAAATGTAATAAACTGCAGAAAATGGCTGTGGGAAGGTTTTTATATACTAAAAGGGTAGGCAAATTTCATATTGATTGCTAGGGATGTTGCTAAGCTCCGACAAAGACATTGCAGCTTTCTCATTGGCCGAAGCAAAACGGGAGGTTACTGATGGAAAAAAAAAAAAAGAATATTCGAAAATACAAATATTTATCACTATATTCTAAATATTTGTGATTTCTTGAAGTTGCGATATTCACGATTAAAATTCATGATTTGATAGTAGTTGAGGCAGGTAACCAGAAGAAACCAGTCTGGCTGATCCACTCTTGTCTCCACATTTTGTGTGGACAGGCGAGTTCTCCTTTGGATAACTATGGCCCCCACCGCACTAAAAATCCTCTATGATGCCACACTATTGGACGGACAGGACAGCTTTTCCAGGGCAAACTCTGTGAGTTGCAGCCACAAATCCAGTTTGGCTGCCCAGTAGTTCAGTGGATCTTCAATGTCGGGTGGCAGACTGTCCAAGTATGCCATCACCTGCTGGTTCAGATTCTGCTCCATATCTAGCTGCTGCTGCTGATGAGTAGTTACTTCACTATGCAGGCAAAGAAAGCTGCTCATCAATGACTCTAGACTCATGCTGCTGCTACCACAAATACACGCCAAAAAGCGCTGTACTTTTCTCACTTTACCACACAACCACTAATAAGCCCCTTTTCTTTTCCCCCACTAATACATGCCAAATAAAATGCTTGTTCCCTGAGTTCCTTGCTCCTAACATGTGCAGCAGCCATTTTAGGAAAATATGCGATTCGTTACTACAAAGCATGAGGAAATTAAGGATTCAGTGTGAATCGAATAATTCCTAAAATTTGGATCCAATTCCACTTTGTCAGCCTTGATTCGCTCATCTCTAATGCTTATATTTCTATAGTTTTCTCTAACTATTCAGCAAACGCTATACCTACCAGATATAGGATTGTAATTTATATTGCTATTGCTATCCAAGAAAGCAAAGTAAATCCAGAATGGCCAGTTGTTGTAAAACAATATACATTTTAAAAATTGATTATCCTGTCTAGATATATTAGTGTGAATTCGGAGATTCAGAAATAAGTAGACTTAACATAACTTAGGTGCATAAAAAGTTTAGTAAACTATGATAAAATATATATACAAAGATGACATAGAGAATAAAGTAAGTAACAGTAACCAAAGCTGTGAACAAATAAGCCAGCTCCCCATTGACCAGTTCCCAACATGGCACTGGCTAAGGTACATATGATGCAAAGAATAGAGTTGAGCAGACACCTGGATGTTCGGGTTCGAGAAGTTCGGCCGAACTTCACGGAAATGTTTGGGTTCGTGATCCGAACATGACCCGAACTTGACCCTGAACCCCTTTGAAGTCAATGGGGACCCGAACCTTTGGGCACTAAAATGGCTGTAAAATAGCCCTGGAAAGGGCTAGAGGGCTGCAAAATGCAACAAAATTGTGGGTAAGTGTCCTGCAAACAAATGTGGATAGGGAAAAGACTTAAATAAAATAAAAATAACTAAAAATGAAACAATATTAATTGGCAAATCAGAGGAGGAGATGGAATGCCATCAGCAGTGCGTCTACCAGCGTGCGTTTTGTAGTCAGTAGTCACGCATCTTTTGATCAGTAACATACGTTTCTACAAAATTTGGTTTCCTGCCAGCAATGCACTACTGTGGCTTATCACTGGCAAAAAAGTGTTAATGTCACCCACTAATGAAACAGGTGATATTCAGAAATGTTAGGCCCCTGGCACCCAGATAGAGGAGAGGTCACTGCATGGTAAAACAGGCTTCATGTCACCCACCAATGCAGCAGGAGATTATCAGAAATGAAGGCCCCTGACACCCAGACAGAGGAGAGGTCATTGGATGGCAAAAAGAGGTTAATGTCACCTACCAAAGCAACAGGCGATTATCTGAAATTTAGGCCCCTGGCACCCAGAGAGAGGAGAGGGCAATGCATGGCAAAAGAGGCTTCATGTCACCCAGCGATGGAACAGGCCATTTTCAGTAATTTAGGCCCCTGGCACCCAGACAGAGGAGAGAGATCACATAACAGCAAAACAGGCATCATGTCACCTAGCAATGCAGCAGTCGATTATCATAAATGTAGGCCCCTGGAATCCAGAAAGAGCAGAGGTCAATGCATGGCAAAAAGAGGTTAATGTGACCCACCAAAGCAACAGGCAATTATCGTAAATGTAGTCCGCAGCCACCCAGACAGAAGAGAGAGGTCAATGCACGGCAAAAGAGGCTTCATGTCACCCACCAATACAGCAGGCCACTTTCAGTAATTTAGGCCCTAGCACCCTGAGAGGAGAGAGGTCCCATAACAACAAAACAGGGTTCATGTCACCCAGAAATGGAACAGGTAATTATCATCAATGTAGACCGCAGGCACCTAGACAGAGGAGAGAGGTCCCGTAACAGCAAAACAGGGTTCATGTCACCCAGCAATAGAACAGGCGATTATCATTAATGTAGGCCACAGCCACCCAGACAGAGGAGAAAGGTCAATGCACGGCAAAACAAGCTTCATGTCACCCATCAAAGCAACAGGACATTTTCAGTCATTTAGGCCGCAGGCACCCAGACAGAGGAGAGAGGTCACATAACAGCAAAACAGGCTTCATGTCACCCAGCAATGGAACAGGCCATTTTCAGTAATTTAGGCCTTTGGTACCAAGACAGAGGAGAGAGGTCACGTAACAGCAAAACAGGCATCATGTCACCAAGCAATGCAGCAGTCGATTATCATAAATGTAGGCCCCTGGCACCCAGACACAAGGAGAGGTCAATGTACGGCAAAAAGAGATTAATGCCACCCACTAAAGCAAAAGGCGATTATCATAAATGTAGGCCGCAGACACCCAGACAGAGGAGAGAAATCAATGCATGGCAAAACAAGCTTCATGCCACCCACCAAAGCAACAGGTCATTTTGATTATTTTAGGCCGCAGGCACCCAGACAGAGGAAAGGTTAATTTAAATTGGGGTAGCTCCCAAAATAATGGTACAAATAAAAAAAGGATTCTATGAATAAGGGCACTGGAGTACAAGAATGTATGGTTGAGGCTGTTATAAATGTCTATTCTGCACAAGGTACGGACAAGTCCTATGGGATCCATGCCTGGTTTATTTAATCCACGTTGGCTGTGGACAGGCAGCTGCGTTTGTCTGTAATGACACCCCCTGCTGTGCTAAATACACGTTCAGACAATACACTGGCTGAAGGGCAGGCCAGCACCTCCAAGGCATAATGGGCAAGCTTAGGCCATGTGGACAAATTGGAGACCCAGAAGTTGAATGGGGCAGACCCATCAGTCAGTATTTGGAGGCGTGTGCACATGTACTGTTCCACCATGTTGTTCAAATGCTGCCTGCTGTTAAGATGTTCCATAACAGCTGGTGGTGCAGGTTGCTGTGGGGGTGACAAAACTTTTCCACATGTCGGCCATGCTAACCCTGTCTTCTGAAGAGCTGGCCGTGATAGAGCTGCGTTGACGACCTCTTGCTCCTCCTCCTCCTCTGCCTTCGCCTTGTGCTTCCACTTGTCCCCCTATGTCAGTTGGGTTTGCCTTTAGGAGAGCATCTACTAGCGTGCGCTTGTACTTGCGCATCTACCCAGAGGTAGGGATAGGCTGTCCTCTGTAGGTGTTGTATCGTCTGTGTCCTCCGTATCCCCTCAGCCACGCTCCGGTGAAGTGGTGCTGGTCCGCAGATGCAAGGTGGAGTTCCACCTGGTGGGCAAGTCGCATATAAGGCGGTGAGCTGGAAGACCGAAGTTACGCTGCAGTGCAGACAGGCGAGCAGCAGCGGGGTGAGAACACCGAAAGCAAGCACAGACGGACCGCACTTTCAGCAGCAGCACTGACATGTCTGGGTAGTTTTTAAGAAACTTCTGTACCACCAGATTCAGCACATGCGCCAGGCAAGGGATGTGTGTCAAACCGGCTAGTCCCAGAGCTGCAACGAGATTTCGCCCATTATCGCACACTACCAGGCCGGGCTTGAGGCTCACTGGCAGCAACCACTCATCGGTTGTTCTATGCTCCACCAAAGCTCTTGTGTGGTGTGGGGTTTGTCACCCAAACACATGAGTTTTAAAATTGCCTACTGACGTTTACCCCTGGCTGTGTTGAAGTTGGGGGTGAGGTTCTTTCTATGAACGGATGTGGGGGTGGTAGAAGAGCAGGAGGAGGATGCCGAGTATTTTTATGCTGTATGCACAACTGCTTTGTGAAGCAAGAATATTGCTTTTTTCCCCACACATAAAAATAAAATGAATTCACTATTTCACTGCAGAAATGTCAAATGTGTATTTGGGCGGGGTATTTCAAAAATACTGCAGAAATTGAATATACGGTTTAGTGCATTGTATACACAAGTGCTCTGTGGCACCACAGGTCCCAGACTAGACAAATGGACTATGTCAACCCTTAATTATACCAAGGGTAATGTAGGGGACTTTAGAAGCCAGAAAAAAAGCATTTTTTCCTTCACTGAGCTACCAAAAAGGATTAAGCTGATGTCCCTGCCAGGCTGGCAGACATGCAGTACACTGCAGTGGCTAAAATGGCTGCTGACCCCCACCTCTGAATCAGATGGATTTAAAAATAAAATTACTTGGCAGTGGCTGGGTACAGAAATGTAGGATTGCTGAAGCTCTCTATTTGCTGTATCTTGCGGATTAATGTACAACAGGTTCTGCAGATTTCTTCCCTAATCTGTCCCTCACAGAAGCGGCAGCATCCTATCCCTACACTGAGGAGAGCAGAGTGGGTGGGTCACATGCTACACTCAGCGAATCACAGCCATGCCATTAGTAGGCATGGCTGTGATTGCTTCTTAGGGCAGCCCTTCAGAAAGCGGGAAGAATCGCCGAACAACGGACCCGAACTCAAACTTTTCTGAAAATGTTCAGGTTTGGGTCCGGGTCCCAAACTCGCCAAAATTCTGTACGAACCAGAAACTATACAGTTCGGGTTCGCTCAAGCCTAGCAAAGAACTCTAGTGGTAGGAAGACATATCTTACTCTTATGATATATTTAATGGGTCTAAGCTCTTTTTTATATAGCTAGATGTTTTCCAGCTTCCTGGCCCTCCTAGCCCCTCCTAATGGTCTTCAACGTGCAGTTCGTGTGTATAGTTACTTAAGACCTCAAGAACGTGGCCAAGTATCTGGTACCACTAACCAACTGCATCGGAAATAATCAAAGGGGAAGAACCACTAAGTGCGTTGTAACACACTAGAGATGAGCACATTTCTAAAATTTGATCCATGTCTGATTTGTCCAAATTGAATGTAAGGAATGTGGAATTATGATCTTATTCCAGCAATTTGCTGTCAGCTAGCAGAGGAAGCAGACTCCACAGGGGGCCTGGCTTCAAAACAGACCACATGTTTACAGTTCACACCCCAGCTTCACTGGTAACTCAACCTCTCTGGCAGGATGAATGCTAGTGGGGGGCTGAGTTGGCCATCAGAACAAAATAATCCATCAGACATCATGGAACCGAGGGTTCATAAGGAATTATGAATTGCCCGTCCATCAAAGGCATAAACCAATTACATATCTGCGACCCTGGGCCCAAGACAGACATGCCCCTGGTAACCGCTTGGTGGTAGGGTGCCAGGAAGGGAAGATACAGCGATCTCCCAGTAGGATCCAAATAATAGTGCCATGTTTGGTCTCCACTTGTAGCTGGAACCCAGGCGGATCTGTTGGTCCCAGAACCATCTCCCCATGACCTTCCAGTATGCAGCTATGCGCCATAATGGATTTTGTGGATCTTTGGCTACCAGGACCAGGAAGGGGGAGTGGACTCATCCCAGAAGGAAGGGAGTGGAGTGGCTGACTACAGGTTACAAGGCCCATGCAGGCTAGAGGCCAGGGTCTTTCTCTGAAGGGGGCCACATCATGTAATGTGTTTGGGAAGACCTGGATCTGCTGACATCACTGCCCCCAGTTGACTACAGCTAAGGACTATGGAACCAAGAATTCATCATCATAACCCAAAGGATTATGGGTCTCTTCTCATCCACCTGACTTTTGCTCTGTTTAACCGTGTTTGTACCACATCATCTGTATTTGCACATCCGACCACTGTATATATTTTGTGTTTATACAGTGTTATATCTAGTGTGCCCTTAAGGCAATTAAATATATAATTTGATCTTGCACTGTTCTTGTATATCGATCACAAATCGCCACGTCCGTGTTTCAGCATAGTTATAAGCTACTTGGGGTTGGTTTCTGACCCGATATAATCCCGCTAGCGGACCAGGATTATATCTAACGAGGAATTGATGGCAGTCTACCTAAGACCGGGCTGGAAGGGCTCTGTTCCACTGGGGCAGTGAAAAAACCTTCTCAGTTTTTCAGGGGTGTGAGCAAGTGTAGTTTGGACCACCCTCACTCACTCCTCATGCCTCCCTGTGTTCGTGTGGACAGTAGGTGTCTGTGTAAACTGTGTCAAGCTGACCTTATGCACTCTCAGGGAGGGCGTAACATCACATCTTGGTAACCAGTGACGAAACCGGACCACGTGAGCTCAACGTAGTTGACGTCAGGAGTGGGCTGCAAGGTGCGGTATTAGTCACGTTGACCATGAGATTTGATTTGGGTAGGAATCATTTTTGTACATAAAAAGAAAGTACTCTAAATGCCTGAAAATTCTCTCTCTCTCTCTCTTTCTCTCTCTCTCTCTTACTAACTAATCTCCTGACTAATCTGAATTTGTTTTTCAATAAATCTGGTTGAATTTTGATTCTAACGAATCAATGTGCTCATTTCTAATCCTGACCTTTGGGCCCAAAAATAGAGATTAGGAAGAAAACATTGGGTCAAACAGTAAAAATAGTTTATGAGAAATATTTGCAGTGCTTTTGCATTGTATACAGATTATTTCTACCTTAACTGAAACCTGAAAATGTATATTTAAATTGATTTCTCAACTTTTTCCTTAACTATATGCTGTCACTTCTAAACAGCAAGCAAACTGTTCTATCTGTGTATGTAGCAATTTTTTTCTTCTGCCTGTCCATTTTGATAAAAATATAAATACCATATTACTGTAAATTGTTTGATAGCTATAACTAATGGCTATGCAGTGTCACACATGTTTCTGGTTCAACAATATGAAGCTTGCAGAGTGATGGTTCTCCAGAACGTTCATTTCTTATTATTCCATTGTAAAATGTCATGAAAGCTATTATGAGATAGCCCTTAGGAAGTACTGGAATGACAGCTGCTATCCAGGCTCTGCAAGCTCGGGATCATCAATAACTAGTTACTGTTATTTCAGTTCACAGTCATTATCATGTACAGTCTTCACATTATTATGCAGTGAATCAGATTTTGCATTTTATGAGTAATGCATCTGCTTTCTCTTGCTTAATGTTTAAGTTGGATTATATTGTCTAGAGATCTAGATAAAAACCTGTTTCTCAACATAATACATAATAAAAATGCTGCCCTGTTTTATTTTTAAGTTGACTTTTCCATTTATTTTACATTACACCCACCTTCGTAGATAAAATAAATTACCGAAAACACTGACAAAGCAAAGCTGTGAGTCTCCATTAACTCCCACTTTGTACTACATTCACCCAAACTCGAGGGACTTTTTTAGTAGATTTTGGGATCTAAAGTAAGACTGGATTCATGTACTTTTCAGTACAGCTTTTGAGACGTATATGTCTACAAACATTTTTATTTGCCATATATTTCCCAAAATAGTGTGGTTTTAGCATATTTTGGTATGATATAAATTAGTATAGCTTTGCTTCAAGTTTACTAAAAAGCATAATATTGTTCTCAGAAAAAAATGCTTAGTATGTAATGGAATAACTGTGCGCAGATTCGCAAAAAATCTCAGACGGACTCACTTTGCACCTCAGTGAATACCTTGGGGTGTCTACTTTCCAAAATGGGGTCATTTGTGGAGTGTGTTTACTGTTCTGGCATTTTGGGCGGGGCTAAATTGTGAGCAGCCATGTAAAAGCTAAAGGTACTCGTTGGAATTTGGGCCCCTTTGCGCACCCAGGCTGCAAAAAAATGGCACACATGTGGTATCGCCGTACTCAGGAGAAGTAGGGCAATGTGGTTTGGGGTGTATTTTTACATATAACCATGTTGGGTGAGAGAAACATCTCTGTAAACTGACAACTTTGTATAAATTTTTTTTTAAAGTTGTCATTTACAGAGATATTTTTCACACAAAGTATGGGTATATATAAAAATACACCCCAAAACACATTGCCCTACTTCTCCTGAGTACGGCGATACCACATGTGTGACACTTTTTTGCAGCCTGGGTGCGCAAAGGGGCCCTAATTCCCATGAGTACCTTTAGGATTTCACAGGGCATTTTTACGCATTTGGATTCCAGACTTCTTCTCACGCTTTAGGGGCCCCTAAAGTGCCAGGACAGTATAAATACCCCACATGTGAACCCATCTTAGAAAGAAGACACCCCAAGGTATTCCATGAGGGGTATGGCGAGTTCATGTAAAATTTTATTTTTTGTCACAAGTTAGTGGAATATGAGACTTTGTAAAACACAAAATAAAAAAAATAAAAAATATCAATTTCCGCTAACTTGTGCCAAAAAAAAAAAAAAAATTCTGTGAACTCGCCATGCCCCTCACAGAATACCTTGGGGTGTCTTCTTTCCAAAATGGGGTCACATATGGGGTATTTATACTGCCCTGGCATTTTAGGTAACCTAAAGCGTGAGAATCCAAATGCGTAAAAATGCCCTGTGAAATCCTAAAGGTACTCATTGGTTTTAGGGCACATTTGCGCATCTTGGCTGCAAAAAAGTGTCACTCATGTGGTATCGCCGTACTCAGGAGAAGTAGGGCAATGAGCTTTGGGGTGTATTTTTATATATACCCATACTTTGTGTGAGAAATATCTCTGTAAACGACAACTTTTTAAATTTTTTTATTCAAAGTTGTCAATTTACAGAGATATTTCTCTCACCCAGCATGGGTATATGTAAAAATACACCCCAAAACACATTGCCCTACTTATCCTGAGTACGGTGATACCACATGTGTGCCACTTTTTTGCAGCCAAGATGCACAAAGGGGCCCAAATTCCAATGAGTACATTTTAGGAGGGCATTTTTACGCATTTTTCTTCTCACGCTTTAGGACCCCTAAAATGCCAGGGCAGTATAAATACCCCACATGTGACCCCATTTTGGAAAGAAGACAGCACAAGGTATTCCATGAGGGGCATGGCGAGTTCATAGAAAAAAAATTTTGGCACAAGTTAGTGGAAATTGGTTTTTTATTGTTTTTTCTCACAAAGTCTCCCTTTCCGCTAACTTTTGACAAAAAGATTTATTTTTCATGGACTCACTATGCCCCTCAGCGAATACCTTGGGGTGTCTTCTTTCCAAAATGGGGTCACATGTGGGGTATTTATACTGCCCTGGCATTTTAGGGGCCCTAAAGCGTGAGAAGAAAAATGCGTAAAATGCCCTCCTAAAGGTAACTCATTGGTTTTAGGGCCCTTTGCGCATCTTGGCTGCAAAAGTGGCACACATGTGGTATCGCCGTATTCAGGAGAAGTAGGGCAATGTGTTTGGCATGTATTTTTACATATACCCATGCTGGGTGAGAGAAATATCTCTGTAAATTGACAACTTTGAATAAAAAAAATTAAAAAGTTGTCGTTTACAGAGATATTTCTCACACAAAGTATGGGTATATATAAAAATACACCACAAAACACATTGCCCTACTTCTCCTGAGTTCGGCGATACCACATGTGTGACACTTTTTTGCAGCCAAGATGCGCAAAGGGGCCCTAATTCCAATGAGTACCTTTAGGATTTCACAGGGCATTTTTACGCATTTGGATTCTCACGCTTTAGGACCCCTAAAATGCCAGAGCAGTATAAATACCCCACATGTGACCCCATTGTGGAAAGAAGACACCCCAAGGTACTCTGTGAGGGGCATGACGAGTGCACATAAAAAAAAATAAAAAATTGGCACAAGTTAGCGGAAATTGATTTTTTTTTTTTTTTTTTTTACAAAGTCTCATATTCCACTAACTTGTGACAAAAAATAAAATTTTACATGAACTCACCATACCCCTCACGGAATACCTTGGGGTTTCTTCTTTCTAAAATGGGGTCACATGTGAGGTGTTTGTACTGCCCTGGCATTTTAGGGGTCTCCGCAATCATTACACGTATGGCCAGCATTAGGAGTTTCTGCGATTCTCCTTATATTGAGCATACGGGTAATGAGATTTTTTTTTTCCGTTCAGCCTCTGGGCTGAAAAAAAAATAAATGAACGGCACAGATTTTTTCATTCGCATCGATCAATGTGGATGAAAAAATCTCTGCCAAAATCAGTGACTGCGGTGCAGTGCGGTGGGCTGGGCGCTAGCTACCTAACAAGTAGCTAACTAACTGGTGGTGATAAGGGACCCTTATGCCCCATTCACACGTCCGCAATTCTGTTTGCAGAACGGAATTGCGGACCCATTCATTTCTATGGGGACAGACTTTGTCCCGCTCGGATCCGAAATTACGGATCCGCGCTTCTGGGTCTGCACTTCTGTTCCGCAAAAATATAGAACATGTCCTATTCTTGTCCGCAATTGCGGACAAGAAAAAGCATTTTCTATATAGTTCTGGCAATGTGCGGATCTGCAAAATGCTGAAAGCACATTGCCGGTGTCCGTATTTTGAGGATCTGCTGAATCCAGTATAACTGCCGAGACGCGCACCACTGTGAACGCGCATGCGTGCGCGCGCATTCACAGCGGATGCGTCCAGGAGGAACAAACTTGCCGCCTGGACGCATCCGTGCGTTAGGCGGTCGGCAAGCGGTTAAGGGGAAAAAAAACGTTACTCCTGGTCCACAAAACTGTTTGAAATATACCGCCCAAATACATACTTGAAATTTCTGCAATGAAATAGTGAATTATTCTTTTTTTGTGTGAAAAACAGCAATATTCTTGCTTCACAAAGCAGTTATGCATACAGCGTAGAAATACCTACGTATTATTTATAGCAGTGAAATACTGCATTTCTGTATTTTATAAAAAAAAAAAAACCTTGTTCTGGGTCCACAAATCACTTTTGCATACAGAGTAGAAATGCCTGGTTTAAATTTACATTTTTATTTCTTTTTTTTTTTCAAATTTATTTCTGTGTTTTATTTAAAAACTCCTTGTTCTGGGTCCACAAACCACTTTTGCATACTGCGTAGAAATACCTACGTTAAATTTACAGCAGTAAAATACTGCATTTCTGTGTTTTATTAAAAAAAATCGTTGTTCTGGGTCCACAAACCATTTTTGCATACATAGTAGAAATACCTAATTTAAATTTACAGCAGTAAAATACTGCATTTCTGTGTTTTATTAAAAAAATCCTTGTTCTAGGTCCACAAACCACCTTTGCATACAGCGTAGAAATGCCTATGTTTAGAGATGAGCGAACACCTGGATATTCGGGTTCGAGAAGTTCGGCCGAACTAACTGAAAATGTTCGGGTTCGGAATCCGAACTCGAACCGAACTTTAACCCGAACCCCATTGAAGTCAATTGGGACCCGAACTTTTGGGAACTAAAAAGGCTGTAAAATGGTCCAGGAAAGGGCTAGAGGGCTGCAAAAGGCAGAGAAATGTAGGTAAATGCCCTGCAAACAAATGTGGATAGGGAAATGAATTAAAATAAAATAAAATAAACAAAAATTAACCAATAACAATTGGAGAGAGGTCCCATAGCAGAGAATCATGCGTCATATCACCCACCACTGGAGAAGGCCACTTTCAGTTATTTTGGCCCCAGCACCCAGACAGAGGAGAGAGGTCCCACAGCAAGGAATCATGCGTCATATCACCCACCACTGGAGAAGGCCACTTTCAGTTATTTCGGCCCAGCACCCAGACCGAGGAGAGAGGTCCCACAGCAAGGAATCATGCGTCATTTCTACCACCACTAGAGAAGGCCACTTTCAGTTATTTCGGCCCCAGCACCCAGACAGAGGAGAGAGGTCCCACAGCAAGAAATAAGGCATCATATCATCCACCACTGGAGAAGGCCACTTTCAGTTATTTCGGCCCAGCACCCAGACCGAGGAGAAAGGTCCCACAGCAAGGAATCATGCGTCATTTCACCCACCACTAGAGAAGGCCACTTTCAGTTATTTCGGCCCCAGCACCCAGACAGAGGAGAGAGGTCCCACAGCAAGGAATAAGGCGTCATATCACCCACCACTGGAGAAGGCCACTTTCAGTTATTTCGGCCCAGCACCCAGACCAAGGAGAGAGGTCCCACAGCAAGGAATCATGCGTCATTTCACCCACCATTGTAACAGGTCACTCTCAGTTATTCCAGCACCCAGACAGAGGAGAGGTTCATTAATCTTTAAGTTGCACCGCAAGATCATGGTAAAGTTAAAAAAATGAGGATTCAATAAAGAAGTGCCCCGGAGTACAAAAATACATGGTTGAGGGGGAGGCAGTTATAAATGTCTATTCTGCACAAGGGAGGCACAAGTCCTGAGGGATCCATGCCTGGTTCATTTTTATGAACGTCAGCTTGTCCACGTTGGCTGTGGACAGGCGGCTGCGTTTATCAGTAATGACGCCCCCTGCCGTGCTGAATACACGTTCAGACAAAACGCTGGCCGCCGGGCAGGCCAGCACCTCCAAGGCATAATATGCTAACTCTGGCCATGTGGACAATTTGGAAACCCAGAAGTTGAATGGGGCCGAACCATCAGTCAGTACGTGGAGGGGTGTGCAGACATACTGTTCAACCATGTTAGTGAAATGCTGCCTCCGTCTAACACGTTCCGTATCAGGTGGTGGTGCAGTTATTGTCTAAAAAGTAAAAAATTTAAAGAAATATATTAAAAGTTTAAATCATTCCCTTTCACAATTTTGCATATAAAAACAAATAAACAATAAAAAATATACAGATCGGGTATCGTCACACCAAAAAAAACCTGAACTACTAAAAAGGTGAACACCGTAAGGTAAAAAAAATTAAAAACACACGATTTGCAGTTTTTTAGTCACCCTTTCTTCCCTAAAAAATTGAATAACATTGATCAAAAAGTCGTAGATACCACAAATATTGGACTAATAAAAACTACAGTTTGTCCTGCAAAAAACAAGCCCTCATACAGCTCTGTAGACCGAAATATTAAACAAAAAATTGCTGTGTTGTACCAGTGACAGTAGTAATCAGGTGGATGACAGCATCAGAATGGTGGCAGCAGCAGCACCTGGACAGAGATAATCGCCCGTTTTGCAGAAATTTCTGGTGTGGCAGCACAGTACAGTGTGATCATTAGTGGTAGAATGATCTATTCTGTTTAATCAGGCACCGGCGTCTGGAAATCCTGTTTGATCTACACCTGATTTTTCTTTATGAAGGTTAGTCTCTCAAAATGTTGTGAGGAAAGGTGAGTTCTCTTTGGTGTAACTACCCCACTGCCCTGAACACATGCTCTGATGCCTCACTTATGGCCAGGCAGGAAAGCATGCCCATGACTTGGCAAATTGTGACCATTCTTCAAGTTTGCCTGCCCAGTAGTCCATGGGATCTTGGATCATGGGTGACAGGGTGCAGTCCAAGTATACCACCACCTGCTGATTAAGATTCTGTTGCATGTCCCACTGCTGCAGTTGTGTGGGTTCTTCGGGAAGTTGGCTGAAGAAAACTGCTCATCAGAGACTGCTTATGGAGCTGGTGCTTCTCCTGCACCCCCCCCCCCCAACCAATCATGGCAGTAGAGAGTGAGAGCAGAGTCCCACTGGTCAGACCTTCCTGAGTACGGGCGATGGCCATCGTAGGCAAAGACCAACTGACTACCCAGCACATCTTTATAGTAGTCTATTTTTGCATCCCTCTTAGAAGGTCTAAAAAATCCATCCCATTGAGTAGTTATCCCTCTGCCAAAATCCTGACAATGCGGCTGTCACTATGCAAACAAGGAAGCATGCATATAGCCATTTGCACAAGAGACTCTGACAGCCTCCCTGCCTCCATTCGGGCAGGCTGATGAGGAGCAGAACCTATTGACAATGTCTAGCTTTGTATAGGTGATATGATGGAGGACCACTGTGTACTGTGCCTAGGGAGGATGAGGACAAGGTGGAGAATGAAGAGGCAGAGGAGGACATTGGAACAGAAATCCCATGATTGCAACATGGAGGCAGCAGTGCCATCACCTGGCTAAGTTGCTGGTGTGCCTGGGCTGGAACCACAGTTACCCAGTGGGCTGCAAATGACATATATTCAATTATATATATACAACTCCTTCCCCCAGACTGACACCTTAGGAGGTGCTTTATCCCCAGCCTGATTAGAGCAGGCCTCTCCTAGGAATCCCTTCCTGCTAGGGAAAAACCTGCTCCGGACTGGGGGGTGGATTGGGAGGTCCCACTGCCAAAACCCCCAATCCAAGTAAAATCCAGCCCTGTATAAATAAAGAAAATAGCTCCAGCAACTATGTTTGCTGAAGCCAGCATTATTCTGGGTTTCACCGACCTCAGCCAGTTGAGGAATCTGGGAGAGATATACCCCCCTTCCGGGACTTTATGGTTCACATCACCACAGTACAAATCTGCCAGCTGATGCCCTTTAAATGTGTTCCCCCACCCTAATAATGAAAATCATTCAATTATTAACATGATTTGAGGCTTCAATTAGGAAATATTTTTTACACAGATCTAAAGACTTTGCACATATCACCATTTGTTGAGCATGTATTTCAGATGTCTGCCAAAATACCATCTTTCTGATATATGTTGGCATATTTAAAAAAAAAAACATGAGTGTAGTTGATTTCACTTTTCAGTACGATAAAGATATACTGCATAGTGATGCTTCTTTTTATAAAGGCCCTTGTATTCATTTTGTAAGCAGCCTTTTACCAGCATAATTCACATGTGTACAATAAGGAGAATTAACACCAGAATTCTGGCTTAAAAAGTAGAAAATAGGGCTTTTTAAAAAAAAACTTTTTGGTCTTATATATTCAACCATCTTCCAATATCTTGCATTTTTACACCATTCATTCTAGTTTTGAAAAGTGTGTGGGAAAGGGTTTGTGGTGATTTAAGCTATATTTATTTATCTACAACTTTTCTTATAAGTTGCAAAAGTACTGCAATCTTACTCCAGTAAAGGGTGGTTTAGAAAGCAGAATAACCTCTCAAGAAAAAAGTGTTAATGATGCACTAAATTTATTAAACATCGTCCAATATTTGATCATGTTGCTCATGTTGTTCAATGATGTGGAGGTCTGATATGGAGGTTGTTACTGTATGTTGTGGAGGTCTTGCTTATGGTCTCTCCCTTTTGCCTACCATTTTTAGAAGTAAGGAGGGTGTTGTAAAATGTCAACAATTTACAAATGATCACACAAAACAGGACATGCAACAAAATGTTAGACTTTTTTTTACTCATAAAAATGTACACAACCTTTATACCTTCCCCCCACAGACTCCTGCAAATCTAGATTTAAAAATGACCCTCCTGATATATCTCCCTCCAGATGTATGCCCTTAATATGAACAGAGTCAGAACCTGATCTTCTGGTACACTTCTTTCTACTGGCTACATTCCTTCTTTTTTTTTGTATACTTAGTATTCCATCTACTAAACGAGACCCAGCATAACTTCAATGCCCAAGAAAATGAATTTTATGCCTTCATAACTGATTAAAAAAACAATGCAAGAAAAGTAATTTATTTAGAATTTATCTAGAAATTACTATTATGTAGTGTGATGCATAAACAATTTCTATTGCTATTTAAGAGACCGGCATATTAATATTTTAAACAGAGGTAATTGCTTTTTGCACAAAAAGAGCTTTCATTTGTTACAGCTTATCTACAGTAAAGAGGAGTATGTTATATACGAAAAGGACAATTCTTTCGATAGCTCTAATTATATTCTGTTTATATTGAGTGCTTCAGACACTTAAACTTGATGCACTGCACTTGTAGCAAACAATAATGTTTATTGGCTAGCCTTAAATTATTGTTGTAAATTGGAAATCTGAAGGGAAAAATGTGATTCATCCACTAAACTACAAATTAAACATAAGTATGACCAATATGGTGCAGCGAGGGAAAAAAAAAATGTTTTAGTTTTAATATACTAGTTTTAGTTGTTAGCAAAACTGCAAGCAATAATGTTACATTTATCATTTTGGACTGCTTATTATCTTTCCTGTACTGTAGATTAGCTGCTCCCATGCCAAAAGACACAGAAATGAGTTCAGTAAACTAGAAGAAAGTAAAGAAGTACCCCAAGGATTTAGAAATCATCACAGGGTAATGAGACCACAATTTATTCAATTTAGCAGGCTAAGAGCAACAGGATAGCAGTCATTAGAACAATTGTGAATTTCATTCCTGTGGGTGTTAAACGGTGTGTGCTGCCCTTGCTGTTAGTTTCATAAGCAGTGGGAAGTCATACAGTTATGCACAGTTATGAAATGAGACCAGCATCTGACAATTGCTTTTTTTAATATGCAAATGTTGCCTTCTTACACGTCTATGCAGAAAATTGTTATTGTATATTTAATTCAGTATTGAAGGTTGTTTGGGAGTTTTCATCTCATTGAATACATTAAGGTACATACTTTTTTTTTATTTTTTTTTATAAAGGACAGGTTAACCTAAAAGGAAGTGCATTGTAGGGCGAGTTTATCTGAAAATAATGATACATTTCACTTGGAGACGCGTTCATTCTGGAGAAAATATTTTAATCAATATGCAAATGAGCAAATACGTTCACCAAGAGCGGACCCAAGGAACTTTGCGCACTCTTACTTTGCTTTTTCTGCCAGACCCTTTCTCTACTTTTTGATGGCCATGTTGCATTTTGACATTTTAAAATTTTTTTTTTTTTAAATTTCAAAAACGCTAAAAACACAATATTTTGTGAATTTCCTGATCAGGAGATAGACTACAGACTTCAAATTAAAATCTTAATGTGTAAACACATAAAAATGCACCAAAAACTAGATGACCCATAAAAATGCTGATAAAAATGTGTGGCGTGAGCCTTAGTTTTTTTTTTTTTTTTTAATGTTTTTAGGGGTTTTGCAACTTCTGGTATGTCTTTTTTGCTGGCCTTTTAGCTTTTTTTTTTAAATTCGGGCAATAAAAATGCCTGCTCCATATGTTGCATGGAAGTCTATGGGAAATATTAAACACAGTGCAAACTTTTTTTTTTTTTTTTTTGTGGTGCATATTTTCGGTCAATTAAATTTTGGGGGAGGCTTATGTCACGTCCTCAATTTTTCTAGCATCCATGAGGGATAGGACAAGTTAGTTATGATCTCTTCTGATCATTTTTTTTTTCATTCCCATTAACATACAATGGGTCAATCAACTTCCAAACAGGATTCACAATTGATAGAATAGTGTATCTATATGGACTGAATAGGTCCAAAATGAATCACCAAAGTTGCATGTAACCTTTAAGGAAGCAAACCACGGGGACTTATAACCATATGTTAAATAGGATTTCCATGACTAAACTCAAAAAGTATTACCAAGAAATGTGGGAGAATCCACACATGTAAATAATTGTTATTCAAAAAAACCTTATTAAAAGTGATGCATAAAAATGGAATGGTCACAGAATATAATAATATAACACAATAAAATCAATCACACTGTAGATATAAATAAGTAATATTTAAGAGCAATAGTGTAAATAATAATATAATTGCACTATTATTTGCGCTATTGTTCTTAAATATTACTAATTTATAAATGTAGTGGTATTAATGTTATTGTGAAATACATTACATGATAATGTTTCACTTGGCACTTTATGCATGTATCAGTAACTATTCCAGCTCCCCTTATATTCTGTCACCCCTATTTCCTTATAGATATTTTGCTTTGTGATGCAGAGCCATTAATCCTATTGTGTGAATTGGTGATTAGTTTGTTACTCTGTAATGTTTGATTTTGCACACCTTCCAACTGAATTGTAAAGTGCTAAAAAATATGTTCATGCTAAATGAACAAGGATTATTTATTATAAAATACAAACAAAATTTGAATATATCTTTTGAAGACACCATAAATTACACAAACAGAAAAAAAAGATTGCACAGAAAGAGATTGGCCACCAATGTAACCTAGTAACATAGTATGTGTGTATGACTGAAAAAGCATAATGCCATCCAGGACAGCCTATTAATCTGCAATGCTGATCCAGAGAGAGAAAAAAATAAAGATTACCATGAGCCAAAAAACTATTTTAGGAATCAGAATAACTCTCTGGATCACCAACCTATCTCCAGTATTCTAATGACCATAACTTGTAATAAAATTGTTATGTAATTTATGTTAAGGGTCTAAAATATATTATGCAGATAGCACTGAAGGCAATGTTGTATTAGGGTTCCATGGGCCCACCAGAGAAAATTATACTTGGGGCCAAATCCCTATTTCATCAATTTTTGAATAAAAGAATTAGACCCTAGGGCACCTTTATGACATTAAAGCCTAAGTCCCCCAGAGGATCCTCTGGTACTCTGATGGTCCATTCTGGAGTGGACTAAAGGTATACAATATGTAAAAAGGAAACAATTAACTTTACATTCATATATAAAAAAAATCCTAATAAATAAATTACATATAATTCTGCTATTTACATATAAAATAAATGTAATAATAATAACTATTAGAGATGAGTGAATTTCTAAAAAATTTGATTCGGCCGCTTTGCCGAATTTTCCAAAAATAGTCGCTTTGGTCCGCATTTATTAGCGGCAAATCGCGTTAAAAAAAGGCTATTTTCTGGGTGCTGAGAGCCTTTATAGTGGTGTAGAACACTGTGCCTTGCAGTAACACGAATAGGGAGTGTGCTTTGGTAGTGAAATAATACTGTGAGTCACTATGACATGCAGATGACAGGCGTCGCTATTAGAATCACTGCTCATTTCACTTATTTGGGCAGTCAAGGGGCTAAAAGCGACCAAATAACTCAAGTATGAACTCAGCCTTACAGGTCGATGTTAGTGTAAAGAAGAAGAGCACTCCTTTTACACCATCAGCAGCTGATTCCACATAGATGTCTACAGAACCTGTTCTATTAAACACTTATACAAGTAGAGTCCCCCCCCCCCCCCCCCCCTGACAGAGTGGAGAGGGTGTCAGCAGTAAGTTTGTGTTGACGTCACTGATTAATTTGCCCTTTCTTTGATCCGTCAGAACAATAACCCCCAAAAAACGGATCCTGTCTGTGGAGCATACGCATTCCCTCGGTCAGCATTTGGTCAATAATGCATCAGTATTGCTAATGCCAAAAAAAAAACAGGAGTGGATCTAAAACAAAGATGACACATGAATAGAATATTTGCATGTCTTCTGTGTTTTGTACCCACTCCTGCTTTTGGCTACTAAATCAGAAGCCAATTCTGATGGGACCATACAGGCTTTACAGCTGCAACACAGACAGGATCTGTTATGCAGCAAAATAGATGACCGGCACTCACTTGTCTTGCGAAAGTAAAAAAGTTTTATTTGGTCACATCAGTATAATATCGGTGACGCGTTTTGGCTCAAACAGTGAGCCTTTCTCAAACAAGCATCTGCTTGTTTGAGAAAGGCTCACTGTTTGAGCCGAAATGCGTCACCGATATTATACTGATGCGACCAAATAAACTTTTCTACTTTTGCAAGACAAGTGAGTGCCGGTCATCTATTTTGCTGTATGGATGGGCTGATTACCCTTGACATGTGCACCACGATCATTTGATGCTGAGTGCCGGCTGATTTTCTTCTTAGGATCTGTTATGCGTCTCATTTTTCCTTCCTTCTGACTAGAGATGAGCGAATTTCTCAAAAAGTCGATTCGGACGATTCACCGAATTTTCTGAAAAAATGTGCTTAGATCCAAATATATTTGCGGCGAATTGCATTAAAAACTGCTATTTCCGGGCTACAGAGAGCCTTTATAGGGGTGTAGAACACTTTGCCTTGCAGTAACACACATAGGGAGTGTTCTGGGGTAGTGAGGATGACATGCAGATCACAGGCGTCGCTATTAGAATCACTGCACACTTCACTTATTTGGGCAGTCACGGGGCCAAAACTGACAAAATAATTCAAGTATTAACTCAGTCTTACAGGTCCATGTTAGCGTCAAGAAGGCTACAGAGTCGCAAAATGACAGAGTCTGGAGGTGGCAGCAGCATGAGTAGGCCACAGAGTGGCACAATGACACAGTGTGGAGTTTGCAGCAGTATGAGAAGGGAACAGCGTGGCACAATGACAGAGTCTGGAGGTGGAGGCAGCATGAGTAGCCCACAGAGTTGCAAGGTGACATAGTGTGGACAAAAGACTGTGGGCATAGATTGTTGAGAAAGATGCAGATGGAAAGTTATCTGTAGAGCTGTATAAAAGTAACAGATTAATGCAGCCCTCAAAAGAAAGTTGGGTTTATCGGTTCCAAAACCTAAATTAGATTGCATGGCCGGTGATCAGTCCAAAACCTTCAAGCAGCAGCAGCATGATACCACAGATTGGCAAGGTGACATAGTGTGGAGATGGCAGCATGAGGAGGCCACAAAGTGGCAAGGAGACATAGTGTGGAGATGGCAGCATGAGTAGGCCACAAAGTGGCAAGGAGAAATAGTGTAGGATGGCAACATGAGTAGGCCACAAAGTGGCAAGGAGACATAGTGTGGAGATGGATGATCTAAACTGATACATCAGGCATCGGTGGATTGAAATCGGGGCTGATCCATGTCTGATTCATCTTGACAAAAGAAAGTCTATCCACATTTTGATGGGACGGGCGTGTTCTTCTTGAGGTAACTATGGCCCCTGCCGCACTAAACACCCGCTCTGATGCCACATTACTGGCTGGGCTTTTCCAGGGCAAACTCGGCCAGTTGCGGCCAAAAATCCAGTTTGGCTGCCCAGTATTCCAGCGGATCTTCAATGTGGGGTGGCAGGGTGCTGTCCAAGTATGCCACCACCTGCTGGTTCAGGTCCTGTTCGAGGTCTACCTGCTGCTGCTGGTGAGTAGTTACTTCACTATGCGGGTGAAGAAAGCTGCTCATCATGGACTCTAGACTCAGGCTGCTTCTGTTTCTGCCACTGCACCCATCCCCAGCAGCCATGGCAGTGGAATGTGAGTGCAGAGAGCCCCCCCATTCAGACCTGCGAGAGGATAGACAATGGCGCAGATAGGCAGAGGACAACTACCTACATAGGATGTCTCAGTAATACTTTATTTTGTCCTCCCTCTCAGTGGGTGTAAAAAAGGCCCCCATTTTGGACTGGTAGCGAGGGTGCAACATGGTGAAGAGCCAGACATCATCCCTCTGCCGAATGGTGACAATTCTGCTGTCACTAAGCAAGCAAGTGAGCATGCAGCGGGCCATTTGTGCAAGTGACTCTGAGGGATTCCCTGCCTCCATCTCTACTGCATACTGCCACGGTGTGTCTGAGTCTTCTGTCTGGTCTTCCTCATCGCCCTCTTTCTCCTCCGGCTGCTCCTGCTCCTCCTATCCTGTCACAGCAGTAGAAAAACCACTCATTTGGCTACATATTGCCTCTGCAAACATTTCCTCCTCCGCCTCCTCCTCTTCCAGTTCAGCCCCCCAAGGGCTTAAGCGGCCATGAGATCTAGGCGCCACATCTCTAGTCCCCTGAAAAGCCATATTTACCAGCCTAAAAGCACCTGAGCAAATGGCAGGTGTCACGCATGAGCTGCCACTGGCTGACATTTAGGTTACACAGGGGAGTATCCCTATCTGCTTGGATCATCAAGAAATCGTTGATGGCCTTTCTATGTTCGTACAATCGGTCCAACATATAGAGGGTGGAATTCCAATGGGTGGAGACGTCGCATATCAGCCTATATTGGGGGAAGCTGTTCTGCCACTGCAGCTCAAGGACAGTGTGCTTGGCGGTGTATGAGTGGCTAAAGTGCATGCAAAGTTTTCTGGCCTTTTTTAGGATGTCTTGCAGATGGGTGAAAGACTTCAGGAACCGCTTGACAACCAGATTAAACACGTGTTCCATACAGGGCGCATGGCTCAGCTTTCCTTGACGCAGCACCGACAACATATTCTTCCCGTTGCCAGTCACCATGGTTCCGATTTTTAGTTGTCGCGGAGAAAGCCAGCAGTTGATTTCTTTCTGAAGGACACGGAGCAGTTGCTCCTCTGTGTGACTCTGTTCGCCCTGGCAAACCAGGTGCAGAACCGCGTGACACTGCTGTACCCTGCACATGTGGAATGATGGAGGGGCACTGTGACTTGTCCCTGCAGTAGAGGCTGAGGATATGGTGGAGGATGAGGAGGCAGAGGTGGACATTGTCGCAGGACCAACGGTGTGACAACGTGGAGGTGGAAATGATGTCACCTGGCCAAGTTTCTGGTGTGTCTGTGCAGGAACCACATTCACCCAGTGGGCCGTAAAGGACACGTATTGTCCCTGACCATAGTTACAGCTCCACACGTCGGCCCTACCGTGCACTTTGGCAGACACCGACAGTGTCAAGGACTGGCACACCTTCTGTTCTACATACGTGTGCAGGGCTGGTACTGCCATTTGGGAAAATAAATGGCAGCTTGGGACTCTCTACCTCGGCTCGGCACAAGCCATCAATTCTCTGAAAGGTGCAGAGTCCACCACTTGAAAAGAGAGGGACTGCAGCACCAGCAACTTGGACAGGAGCACGTTCAGCTTCTGCGCCATTCTATGAGTGCATGCATACTGCTGTCTCTTGGCAATCGCTTCAGAGATTGATTGCTGCCGGAATGACTGACGAGGAGTAGAAGGAGGAGGAGCAGGAGCTTCAGGACCAGCAAACGATGGGACAGACAGACAGATCCCTTCTGCTGAGCTGGTGGAGCCTTGACTGCCTGCAATTGGGTGCTGCCAATAGGTGATGCAGAGTTTACTGTGGCAGGCTGGACCACCAAATCAGAGCCACGATTGTCCCAGGCCACTTTGTGGTGTCGCTGCATATGTTGCCCACAGGTTCGACATATGGCCATGTTCACCGCCTCCGGAGTCTTGACAAAAAACTGCCACACCGCAGAGTGGCTGATTTTGCCCCCAATACTCCGCACTGACTGACTGCTAGTACTGCTGCTTGTGTGAACCCGTGCACCACTCCTTTCTGAGCAGCTAGGCTCCTGCAAAGCGGGTGGTCTACCCTGGGCCCGTATGGCTACCAACCTCCCACTTACTACCATGCTGCCACCCTGCTGGCTCAGCTGCTGCCTTGTGGGAAAGCTGCCACCCTCTTCTACCAATGATAATGAAGCCCCTTCTTCACCCGGCTCACAAGTGCTATCGGCTTCATCATCATCATGGGGGAAGCGGCGGATGTCTCCTGCAAATCTTGGCTGGCCAGTAGCTGCTGACTGTCCTCGAGTACGTCATTCTCACTGAATAGTAGAGCTGAGCCTAGAGCAGATAATACTTCTGTGGCTGGGGGTACAGCAAAGGACAGAGGCAGTTTGAGGACAGGTGAGGGCACAGGGCCTGATCCCGGGCCATGCCAACTAAGGGTTGTGGCTGACGAACCCACCGACTCTTGGCTGTGGGTGTCCGATGTCACTTGGGATGAATTGGAGGACCGAGTAAACCAATCAATAACCGCTGGGTTGCTGGTCAAGACACGACTCCTGCTGCCACGCCCCCTTAATCTGCTGCAACCTCTGCCTGCACCAGAAACATTTAGGCCTCTGCCACTCCTTTGTGCTTAGCGTGGTACTTCTCTGTCTGACATACTTTTTGCTAAACTAATATAATTAAAAGCAAATTAAAAAAATTAAAAAGGCCAGAATAGATATATCTTTTTTGATAGAAATAGGCCACTAACCACTTTTATCACAAATATAAGAAACGTCAACTGCCTATATATTTCTCGTTTTGGACTCAAACAGGCCACTAAATTATTATAGCGGAAAAAACAAACAAACGTGACCTGTGTATATATTTCTCATATTCGACTGAAAAAGGCCAATATATGATTTCAGTGTAAATAACAGGAAAAGTTAACTGCGTATATTTTTTGCTTTTGTTTATTACAGATTGCAAATTGGCAATAAACGCTTTTATTGCTAATAACACCAAAATGTGAACTGCGTACATTTTTCTGTTATTGTAATGAACTGGCAATTTATGGTTTACACAAAAAATAACAACAAATGTCAACGCTGTGTATGAAATAACTGCTGAAGTGACAGGAAAAATATATTTCTTGTTAAACTGAAGTAGGCCAATACACTCTTTCACCAGAAATTACTGCAACAGAGAAGTGTGCATATATTGTGCTTTTTTTACTGAAACAAGTCCACTATGCGCTTTCACCAGAAATTAATGCAACAGAGCAGTGTGTATATATAACGCTTATTTTAAATAAACCAGGCCACTATGTGCTTTCAACAGAAATTACTGCAACAGAGCAGTGTGTATTTATTACTCTTTTTTAGGTGAAACAAGGCCACTATGCGCTTTCACCAGAAATTACTGCAACAGAGCATTGTGTATATATTTTTCTTGTATTAGGGAAATAAAGCCAATATACGCTTTCAACAGAATTTACTGCAAGAGTGCAGTTGGTATATATTTTTCTTGTATTACAGAAATAAGGCCACTATAAGCTTTCACCAGAAATTATCCATACAGTGCAGTGGGTATATATTTTTTTGGTATTACAGAAATAAGGCCACTATACACTTTCACCAGAAATTATCTCAAGAGTGAAGTGGGCATATATTTTTCTGGTATTTCAGAAATAAGGCCACTATGCGCTTTGACCAGAAATTATCGCAAGAGTGCAGTGGTTATATCTTTTTCTGGTATTACAGAAATAAGGCCACTATACGCTTTTATCAGAAATTATCGCTACAGTGCAGTGGGTATATATTTTTCTTGTATTACAGAAATAAGGTCACTAAAAGCTTTCACCAGAAATTATTGCAAGAGTGCAGTGGGTATATATTTTTCTGGTATTACAGAAATAAGGAAACTATAAGCTTTCAACAAAAATTACTGCAAATTATTTTAGTGTAAAAAACAACAAAAGTGACCTGCGTATATATTTCTTGTATTGTATTGAAATTGGCCACTAAATGATATCAGCGCAGTTAACAGCAAAAGTGACCTTTATCTTTTTCAACATATAAAAGCCACTAAAGGCTTTTCAACATAGCACTTGCACCCCAAGAACTAATTGCTGGAATGACAGAAACTGGTATTATGAGACTGTCTGGATCCCCATGTAACGTTTCACTGCACTAGTAAATCGCATTTTTTCATATTGAGGAATTTACTATTACTCTCTCTAGCATCTGCACACGTCTATCCCTGAGTGTGAAATGATTCTTCCTCTCACTGTCCTTTCCCTGCACTTGTTAATCGCTGGTTTTCACAATGAGGAAATTCTGATTACTCTCCCTACTAGAATCTGCACACGTCTCTCCCTCCCTGTCTGTGAAATGATTTCTCTCACTTATCCTTTCCCTGCACTAGTCAATCATCGCTTCTTTCCTTTTTTTTGTTTATCAATTAGTGTTTCTTTCACTCTCCCTAGCACTGTCTGTCCATGAACAATGCATGATAGTGAATGCCAGCTTCTAAGATGGCCGCCGTATTTATAGGGCTGGGACATCACCAGGCTGGCTGCTGATTTGCTGCATGCATGGCACATGACGCCTTCCCAGAAATTCTTGCCCCATGTCCTCACACGTGTAGATGCCATTTTAGACGCCATTGTAGGAAATAACTAATGCGATTCGTTACCACGAAGCGTGAGGAAATTCGCATTCTTTGAGAATCTAATTTTTCATGAAATTCGGAACAAATTCGACTTCGTCAGCTTCAAATCGCTCATAGATCAGAAGAAAAGCCAAATAAATGATGATGTCATCCAGGCCGAAAGGCAAAATAGTGGCCCAGTCATGAAGTGGGGAGGGTGGGAACAGCATGGGGAGGCCACAGAGTGGAGCAATAACAGAGTCTGGAGGTGGCGGGTACATCAGGAGGCCACAGAGCGGCACAATGACAGAGTGGAGGTGGCAGCAATAGCATCAGGAGACCACAGAGTGGCAAGGTGACATAGTGTGGAGGTGGGAGCAACATGAGGAGACCATAGAGTGACCCACACAGTGTTAGATCAAATAAATAAATAAATAAATAAAAACACACATAAAGGAAATTAAAACACCCCAGAAAAGTCTGTAATTTTCTCACTTCACCACACAACAGCTAATAAGCTAATAAGCAAAAAGGGCTTTACAACAGATAACTGCACCGCTGAATGGCAAATAGGCCCTTATTTTTTCCACTTATACACGGCAAAAATATTTTTCAAAAATATTTTTCTTTTGTCACTAATACACGGCAAAAAGGGCTTTACAACATATAACTGCACCGCACAAGGGCAAATAAGACATACTGTAGAAATATTTTGTTGTAATAAAACCTGTTAATGCGTGTATCAAACAGCACTTTCAGCCCAATAACAAGACCGGTTTGCTGTATAATGGCTATTTGGATCCCCATTCAGTGCAGCAAGGTATAATAGGATTGTTCCTAATACCCAGGCTGTAATCTCCCCTACCTAACCCTGTTCTACATAAATGCTGTGAAAGTTGTGACCCTGGGCAAATCCTGAAAATTTGGACTAACAGTTTGACAGAACTTTGCAGGCGCGTTGCAACAGCAGCTGAGTGTAGAATGCCACATTATATCTCTTTAGTCTTTCAACTGTGAGCTGCTGATCCTGCAGCCTCTTTGGGTATGTTCACACAGAGTATTTTCTGTGCTTAAAATACCTAATGCAGAGTCGCATCAGGCTTTCTTATGATTTTATTTGTTTTTTTGTTTATAAAACACTTTTTGATGCAGTTTTGGCGTGGATTTTGATTCATTCCCATTTTCAATGGGAATTGTGGACATGGACCATGTGTTATGAATAGCCTGGGCGCTTCTGTTTTTCCACAGTGGGAACTCACAGGTCAGTGACCATCATTACTTGAGGGCAGTGTAGTGCTGCTTCAAGGAGCATGTGACCCCAGCAGCCCTGCACCCCCTCTTCCACAGACACTGCTGCATGCTTCTTACTAGATGGACTTACCAGGTGCTTTAATAGAAGGGTCCTGGTAGCTCCTGCAGTCCGGCAGCTGAGGTCAGAGCCTGTGGGTCAGATACAGCAGAAGGCCCAGTCACCCAGTCGGATGTTTGGGCATTGCAGTCTAGAGTAAGTGCAGACAAAGGCTGGGGGTGGGGCTATGTTTCCTCCACCCACACAGAACATACTGATGCTGGCCTGTCACTGAGCTCTGGTGAGACTTGGCATGCATGGCTTTATAGGTGATCCTGCCTTTCCAGAGTTCCTTTCTCCATGTCCTCACAAGTGCAGCAGCCATTTTAGGAAAAAAATCTGATTTGTTACCACGAATCGCAAGGAAATTCGGATTCGGTGCAAATTGAATAATTCTAGAAATTAGAATCGAATTCCACCTCGTCAGCTTCCATTCGCTCATCTCTAATAACTATTATTATTTTTATTAGGGGTGAGTGAATCACGCTTCGGATTCATGATCCGAGGTTGATTTCTTCCCCAACTTTGTTTTAATGATGTACAAAGACTCGTCTTCATACAGCATTAAAATTGATGGGTTTCGCAGAGGCAAAATTTGTTGAGTCCGAAGTCGCACGAGACTTCGGTGAAGAACTTCAGCCTTCTATTCTACAACTCTAAAAAGATTTTACATACAGTAATCTGAAGTTGGCTTCAGTACAAAATGTTTTATTATTATTATTATCAATATTATTATTATTATTATTATTATTATTATTTTATATATTGCAATTATAGGATATATCTATTTATCAAATTTATAAATCTAACCATACCTAAATTACTGCTCGCTTATGAAAATATCTTATTTGATTGCCCCACAGTGAAAGCTATAACTTTTTCTATATAAGTAGGACAGTCTTATAACTAAAAAATACCTAAGTCCTCTGAGCTATACGTTTCACATTCAAATTCTCAACAATAAGCTATTCATTGTAACAGTGAACATGCTAGGAATAAACTAAATAATTTATGATTTACAGAAAAATACATTTTAACACATATAGATAAATGGTTTAGGACTTTAGGCTACTTGAAGGGAACTACTAATCTTTTGATATCTATGTGGTATGCTCTTATAAAGACTACAGAATTTATTACCTTCCTCCCAGCATGCAAGGTAACAGTTCCCCTTCTAAGAAATAAACTGTAGTTTTCTGATGCTCATGTTAACTCAGTGGTAATTTACTTCAGTATTCAACTCAGAAAATCATTGTAAGCTCTCTATTTTAGAGTAAAAAAAATGAGTTAAAATACAATTAGTGTTTTAGTTATTTTTTGTTTTAGTTTTTTTGCACTATTTGATTGTTTTATAACTTATTCTTTTATTAGTATTCTTAGTTTTTTTGACCTTTTTGTGCTAATACAATTCCAGTATCTAAGATTATAAAAATGTCAGAAGTGTTATTTAGCTGGTAAGTTCTACTATGCTGTTAAACAGCATGCAGGTATAACACAATAAAAGTTATTGTCTACATCCCTTGTGGTCTAAGGCAGTTGAGAAGTTAAGGTCTATATCTCTGGTGGTCTATGGCAATGAGGGAGTTAATTTCTTTATAACCTGTGGTTTATGGCAGTAATGGTGTTAGTATTAGCATCCCTGATAGCATAGAACAGTAAAGAGATTAATGTCAGTATAATTAGAAATCTAACATAGTAAGGAGGAGGGGAAGGGGGCTTAATTCCAGTATCCATAGTGATTATGGGAAGAGAAGTCATTGATATAATGATTCCTAGTGGACTAGGGTAGTAAAGGGCTTAACGTAAATATACATGGTTCTCTATGGCAGTAAAGGGATTAATCTCAGTGAACCTTACTACTGTAGTCTAAGGCAGTGCATGTCATTACTATCAATATATATGGTGGTCAAGGGCAGTGAAGAAGTTAATGTTAGTACACTTTGTGTCTATGGCAGTTCATGGTTTAGTATCAGTATACCTGGGGCCTAGGGGGTCTGTTAAATCCATTGCGTCTAGGACAGTCAGTGTCGGACTGGGGTGCCTAGGGCCCACCAGTAAAATTTATTTTGGGGGCCCACCATATGAATACATTCAAATATTACCTACTCACACAGCACACATATGGGGGTCCTTACCACAAATGTGAGAAGGTAGGTCCAGTGGAAAGCAGGACCTAGGATTCATCTCAGCTATCTGATCGTGGGAGTTTTTTAATAATCTATCAAGTATTTTTATATAAACATAGGCTGGTTAAGGTGCTGTACATTGAATATAGATATGTAGTGCAGTAAGTCTACTGTGTTATATGCCACTTGTGCAGGGGGTGGGAGACTAGGGCCCCACCTTACTCAGGGACCCACCAAGGGATTCACCTGTACCCCTGTGGGCCAGCCCAAGCCTGAGGACAATGGTGTTAATGTTGATTATCCTGATAAAGAGCAGTGGAAGGGTTAATGCTTCATACCTGGGAATCAATGGTGACTCAGGCTCCAGCATTTCATTGGCAATAACTAGTGATGAGTGAAGTATTGAAAATTTTGATTTGGCTGCTTCACCAACTTTTATGAATTACTTCATCACAAAGTGTATTTCTTTGTAAGCAGTAGATACAATGACAAGGAGGGGTGATTGTGCTGTGCCCCATGATTGTACCCCTTAGATGTAGTGGTCATAGCTGATTGTGGCATCTGATATTAACATTAAAATGTAAAAGAAAAAGAAAAAAGTTAGTAAACTAATACCTCATCCATTTGATCGCAAATCAATTCTAAACTAATGAGATTGTTTATTAATTTCAAAACAGCTCTGCTCCCAAGTTACTCTAGATTTTAGACAATTCACTTCAAACAAATGTGCCTGTCCTTTCACTTAGAACATTGAAGGGAAACAGTGCAGGGAGGAAGAAGATAGAGGATCACATTATCCTGGAGGGAGGGGGACTTGCTCTGATTGGCTGTAAGGCTGACAGCTTGTGAGCCAATCAGAGGGAAGAATTTTGGAAGGTCCTAGTGCAGTGCTATACAAACATCATTGTTTTCTCTGCAATAACAGCAGTTTTTATTTTTTTCCTTTAGCTTCTACAGTTGTTTTTTAGGCTTAGTCTCATCAGCAGCATAGATTTTGTTGGAAATACTATACAGTTGCACCTTTCTTTTCTAAAAAGCAAAAACAAAAAACAGCTGCCCTTTAATTCATCAGTTCATCACTCTCAGTGCATCAATATCAGTGTGTGTTTATAGAAGGGACATATAGTTGCTCCCCTTTTAATGACCAAAAAAGCAGCAATTTTAATACAGTTTAATCATCAGTATACCAAAGTCAAACCTATGAATTGTCATTTACACAGAAAGAAACAGCACAGTAGGCAGCACCCATCCGGCCAGTAGAAGTAGTAGCAGTTGGTCACAGTTCTCCCTCTTTTCTGGTAGGCACCAGAATATTATTGAAGACACAATGCTGTCAATGTAACCTCTAAATCTCACACCATGCCTTTGAGCCAGGGACCAGTGCAGTAGCTGGATTTTGGTCCCCCAGAAACAGTCGAGCTGTCACCACATGTTGCTGCACTCCAGAAGGGATGATAAGGCCCGAATGTGAAATAAGTCAAGAGAGTCAGGGTTTACAGTAAGCCAGTGTGCTTCTTTACTAGAGGGTACAGGCGAGGCATATGGCTGGCTTCTTCAATCTCCTACCTGGCAGAAGAAAGGTTTGATGCTGAAGAAAAGCCTAAGCTAGCTGTCCCACCTTCTTTCAGATGGCTGGTACACTGGCCAAAGGCTGGAGGCCCATGGTCTGTAGCTCAGTAGTCAGAATGGCTCCTTGATCACAGGGTTGGTGACCCATGGTCTGTGGCTCAACATTCCCATCTCAGCATCTTCCTCTGGTCCCACATGCAGACTGGCATGAGTCTCCCATAGTTATGATCGAGCACCAAATTATTTGGATGTTCGGCCCGAACACATTGCTATATTTGTGTGCTCGGCCGAGCACCCGAGTATGATGGAAGTCAATGGGAGACAACCAGGCACCCCCTGCTCTGAAGAGGGGAGGGTGCCTGGTCCATTGGAAAAGTTCAGAAAGTGACAGAAACACCACCGAAATGGATCGGGAAGAGCATGGGGACGATGTCTGGATGCATCTTGGACTCCCAGGTCGCTGCTGGGAACCATGTTGTCTAAATTGTACGCCACTTTTAAAGACTGACAAAAATACGCAAACCCCCCCCCCCCCCAAAAAAAAAAACTAAAAAAAAATCAACTTCACAGGAAAAATTGTTAGGAAACATTCTTTCCTGTATATTCAATTGTATATAAAGTGCAAGTGCTGCCAAAAATTACAAGCAAGAGGCACTCTGAAAAAGCCTATATATCACATAAAGGAGGGCCTCATTCACATTGTGGTACAATTGTTCAGGTAGTGGGACTCCTACACTCATAAAGCCTAGGCACTAAATGAAAGGGCTGCCAAAAATTAAAAGGAACTGGCACTACAAAACACCCTTTATTACACATAAAGGAGGGCTTCATGCACACCCTTGAAAAATTATGATTGGTGGCCTGCTGGTGATCCTCAAAAACATTTGGAGCAAGGGCCTGCTGGTGACCCACTAAACTATTAGGGGCGAGTGCCTGCTGCTGAGCTGACCCTCTAAAACATTATATGCGAGTGCCTACTGCTGAGCTGACCCTCTAAAACATTATATGCGAGTGCCTGCTGATGAGTTGAAGCTCTAAAACATTATATGTGAGTGCCTGCAGGTGAGCTGGCACTGTGCTATGGCCTGTGGGTGGGTTGTTGGGTATTTGCACTAAAGACACAGTTTTCGGATGCAAGACATTATATTTAACAGAAACCCACAGAAGATGGACACTATATTAGGTCCAGATTATTGGAATTTGTAATACGGACACTGTTTGCAGATGTTCTACACTGTTGGTTACAGAACACCACAGATTATGGACACTAGATGTGGCCCAGATCATTGAAAATTGTAATACAACAACTGTTTGCAGATGTTCTACACTGTTGGTTACAGAACACCACAGATTATGGACACTAGATGTGGCCCAGATTATTGGAATTTGTAATACAGACAACTGTTTGCAGATGTTCTACACTATTAGTTTCAGAACATTACAGATTATGGACACTAGATGTGGCCCAGATTATTGGAATTTGTAATACAGACACAGTTTGCAGATATTCTACAGCATTGGTTACAGAACACCACAGATTATGGACACTAAATCTGGACCAGATTATTGGAATTTGTAATATAGACACTGTTTGCAGATGTTCTACACTATTGGTTACAGAACACCACAGATTATGGACACTAGATGTGGCCCAGATTATTAAATACACAGTCTGCGGATGATGTATAGTATATGTCACTAATACGTATAAAATAAAAATACCTTGCTGCTGTCAAACACACCCAGTAGTCCTTAAAAGGACTTTGGGGTCTTTGAAAAGCTTTTGGTAGTAAAAACAGCAAATGTCTCTCCCTGCTCTATCTGTCCTTTCTGAAGCACTGTCCCTGAGACCGCAGCAGGTAAATAGATTGCTGCTCTAAAACAGACACATACACACACACACACAGTAGTCCTTAAAAGGACTTTTGGGTCTAGGAAAAGATTTCTCGAAATAAAAACTGTGAAAATCGCTCCTACACTGTATTTCCCTTCCTATGCTCTGCTCTCCCTGTCTATGTCTGAGCCGAACATGCATCATCGGGAGCTATATAACACCTGATGACACGTTTCGGCCAGCCAATCACTGTAATGCCAGCAGCCAATATGGCTACTTGTATTACAGTATGGGCAGTACTTACCTGCATCCTTATTGGCTGCGGTACTCAGTCGACTACTGCCATGTGCAGAGTATAGCGATGCTTGATCCCAATAGATATTCAGTCGAGCATGCTCGCTTGTCACTAGTCTTCCACTCCAAGTACTGGTCCCTAACTACAGAAAACTAGGGGCTCTGACTGCTGTACTTATATACAGTTTCTGGCTAAACTCGAACCTTCTAGTGGGAGGGAAAGAGTGTAAAAACTCAGCAAAAATACATACATTGTTCTCTTTCCATCTGTCGTAGGCTTACATTTGAGCTTTAGTGATACTCAATGGCAATGACACAACAGTTTTTCTAGACACAAATAGGTTTTTAGATATAACAACACAGCTAGACCAGACATTCAAAAGGTCAGTCTGTCTGGTTTTATTGGTAAACAAGTCAGGCCTTTTCCCTTTCAAAATATACTCTTTTTTAAACCCTATGACAGCTGTGGAAAATTACCAGATTCTCTCAGTATGCATTAAATCTAGTGTTGATCGAGCAGCAAAGTGCTTGTGTGCTCTAGTAGAACACTTTGCGATGCACAATGGAAGTCAATGGGAGAACCCGAGCATTACACCAGCCACCTCTTGCTCTGAAGAGGGGAGAGTGTCGGGACTCTAGTTCGTCTGAGGAGTCCCTTCTCTGACTCCATATATAGCTATGTCCATATATGAAGTCAGTGTTTGGGGACACCCAATGTATTTAAATCTAATTTAGCCTGTATTTCAGAAAAATTTGAATTTCAGGATTTGAACTCACAAACTTTTGCATTAGAGGCAAGGCACTTAACTACGCAGCTAAAATAGCTGTATAAAAAAATAATAATAATTCTACTGTAGAGGAATACTTAATACTAGAAAGTATTCCAATACAGTACAAGTCTTATATTTTATTTTAGTTACTGGCTATGTAGCTATATAGTGTAGTAGTTAAAGTTCTGTGCTTTAATGCAGAAGTTCAAATCCTATCACAAGCTTTTTCAGAAATGGAGGTTAAATTAGATTTATATATTTTATATTTTTTTTGTAATTGTAAAAAATGTATGGCACAAAATAAATGTGTAATTACAATATATATATATATATATATATATATATATATATATATATAATACTATAAGACAGAGTTCAGACTAAGTAGTATATATACTTATAGTATATATTGAGGGAGGCGCCTCTTTTTGACTGAGTAACACCCAAGTACCTTTCTCAGCACAAAATCAATTTAGCTGCCCTGAATTAAAGGAGACCGGTAAGTCTATAAGAGGCAGTATCTGTAATGTTAAGGACCCTTGTGCGGAACCCGCCGTGACGTGGCACTTGTTCCCGACATACTTTTGATAAAAAATGTGCTCTAAGAGCTTCCTTCATTCCATTTTGGAATGAGCCCCTTTTTTATTTTTTTCTATTAGTTTATGATGTATTGTGCAGCCATCTTTTAACCAACTTTATTTGCCTTATGGATATGTACTTGTCACGGATAATCCGCGAGAATATTGATCAATCCTCCCAATATTACCAGTATTACTATCCCATATTGATCAATCAGTCTATTAAACAGTATTTGGGCCTACAGATTACAATATGATTAGTCAGAGCGGCTACTCTTGTATGCCCAGAGAACAAAGGGTCCTTTTGGTCAATAAACATGATCACAGCCTGTTTCCTGGAGTCCCTACACATAACTAAAGCTTCCTTCCCCTTAGAGATTTAACGGGTAGGTGTGAAAGCCCTTCAAAAGAAACCTTTTGGTGGGTCACTTGCATATAGAAGTTTGTAAGCTAGCAGCCAGACTTCTTGGCGCCGTATTCTCACATTGAAACATGTATGTAAGATATTATTTTTACCCTTTTAAGACAGACCATGCGTCTCACGGACATGCAACTTACATAATCGTGTCCCTCAGAATTTACGGGACATTTCCATAGGTCACACAGGACTTTAAGAGGTGTCCAGGTGAAGTTATGGGGTTTATCAATAATAAATAATTTAAGATAATCTTGTTTGATATCCCTGAACTCCATATTTTGTGGGGAATGTGAATCTGCGCTTGCTAATTATATACAGCGGAGGCATCCCGAAATATGGCTCATACCATATTTCAGAACTTGCATTCTCTCAGAGATACAGCCTGCCCCAACAGGCGGATTCTCGAATCCCCGCCCTGATCCTGAGATCCATATAGCCCTGATCTAGGATCTGCACGGGAGTTCTCCATTTTAACATCACCTGAAGAGAGCCTCGGCCAGAGAACCATTGGGCTGTAGGCATATTTGGATTTATTACCCTCTGGACAAAGATTTCTTGGACTTATCCCTGCAACGGACTATTTCACCAACGGACATCTTTTCTACAGAAAATAAGTATTTTCTTTCTTTTCTCCCTTTGATTTCTTGGACTATACTTTCCTTAATTATTGTTTTAATAATCACTGTACATATCGATAATCTGTATTGTATATATAATAAATGACCTTCAAGTTATTTCTCTAGTCATATGCCTGTTACAAACACTGCAAAAACGTACTCTAGTCTCTCCGAAGAGAAAGCTACTCGGTTCTGTTCTATCCAGATAGGGGGTTCCTTGCTCCCAGTGATCGCAAGGTGGTGGCAGTTTAACTACCCTGTGTGTGGTTCTGATCCGGTCAGTCACACGCTTACTTGTGGTCAATCTGCGGTCCAATCCCCGTACTTTCAGCCTACCGACTTTACGGACTCAAGTTAGACTGTCGGTGAGCTGAAAGCGGCTGGGGGGCCTGTTTTGCGGATCGACCACTAGGGGGGGCTGTGACGGTTTTTTGACGTATATTGGCCGCGGCGGTCGGTATCGTCACAGTACTTGTGAGTGTAGATGTATATTTGCTTAGTCTGAACTCTGTCTTAAAGTAAATTAGATTTAAATACACTGAGGTGTCCCCAAGCACTGACTCCATATATGGACATAGCTACTGTATATATGAAGTCAGAGCAGGGACTCCTAAACCCCGGACTCACACTGAGGGATTCCCTCACTGAACATCGATCTTCTGCATAGAAATAGAGGCAAAATACAGTGACTTGAGCACACGTGGTATTCGGCCGAACTAAAGGGAAGTTAACTCTTTAAAATGAAATAAAGTAAGACGTTTATAACTTTGCATAGGGGAAATAAGTCCACAAATGTCCAGATTTCAAAGTACCCCTGCTCCAGAACACTACACAAAAGCATTCCTTCTGCTCCTCCTCCTTAAAGCCCCAGAGAAACCTGCATTGAGGAGGAGGTTTAGACGGAGGCTGGGGACATTATTCGTAGCTATGTTATTGGTGGTAGTAGTAGCATGTGTAGCCACAGTGGTGGTGGTAGGAGCATTGGTAGCCATGAAAAATAATATGATACAATCAAATAAAGCATTTATAAAAGCAGATATATAAGAAACATCTAAAATATAAAGTAAAATCAGATTATAATATTACTCCATTCTTGATGTTTATAAACAAGTGCAAGATTAACTGAATGGTGTTTGCTAGCCAAATACAGTAGCTGTTGATAATATAGATTTGTGTCAATATTTGCCCATAGTTCTTTTAGATGTTTTAATACTTCACACTATATGTTAATAATTAGGGTTGAGCGGACCAGTGGATGTTCGGGTTTGCCTGGTTCGGCTGAACTTTGGGTCAAAGTTCCGGTTCGGTACCCAAACTTGACCCGAAACCCATTGAAGTCAATAGGGACCTGGACTTTGGTGCACTAAAATGGCTATAAAATAGTCATAGTGAGGGCTAGATGGCTGTAAAAGGAAGCAAAATGGGGGTAATAGCAGGACAATTTCCCTGCAAACAAACGTGGATATGAAAATGACAAAAAATAACATAGAATATAAAAAATAATATTAATAATAATCTTGAACTAGGCGGCAGAGGTCAAAGTGGAATAGGAGGAGGTGGATGTGGCAGTGAAGGTGGAAGCGGCGGTGGAGGAGGAGGCGGTAGCCAGCACTGTTTTGTTGTTTTCATATTTTATTTTATTTTCATTTATTTATTATTTATATATTTATTTTTATAAATTTGGGAAGACACCAAAACATTGGGAACTAGAAAAGAGAATGCAAAGAGAAATGCGCTGGAGTCTAACAATGGCTGGGTGTGGCAATATACTTGTCTATTCAGCACAAGGTACGGACAAGTCCTGTGGGATCCATGTCTGGTTCATTTTAATGAATGTGAGCTTGTCCACGTTGGCTGTGATCAGCCCCCTCCCCTCTCGTGCTAAACACACATTCGGACAATACACTGGCTGAAGGGCAAGCCAGCACCTCCAAGGTGTCCCCCACTCCCCACCATGACACCCATCAGTCAGTACGTGTGTGCACATGTAATGTTCTACCATGTTGCTGAAATGCTGCATCCTGCTAAGACGTTCCATATCAGCTGGTGGTGGTGGTTGTTGAGGCGTGCTGACAAAGATTTTCCACATTTCAGCCATGCTAACCCTCCCTTCTGAGGTGCTGGCGTTGCCCCAGCTGCGTTGGCGACTTCTCTCTCCCCCTCTGCCTTTGCCTTGTGCTTCCACTGAACCCCCCGCTGTCAGGTGGGAATATCGTCAGCAGCACATCTACCAGCTTCCGCGTGTACTCGCCCATCTTTCGATCGCACTCCAGTGACGGAATTAAGGATGGCACATTGTACTTGTAGCGGGGATCCAGCAGGGTGGTCACCCAGTAATCAGCACTGGTTAGAATGTGGGCAACTTGTCGGTCGTTGCGCAGGCACTGCAGCATTTAGTCACTCATGTGTGCCAGGCTGCCAAGAGGCAACGACAAGCTGCCCTCTGTGGGAGGTGTATCATCTGTGTCCTCTGTATCTCTTCAGTGTTGGCCTTGAGCTGCTTTGGGTTCCATCCTGCTGTGAACACGGTTCCACCTCCTCATCATCCCCCTTCATCCTCCAGAACTGTGTCCGGGCATGCCAGTTGTGTACCTGGCCTAAGTTGTTGCAGGAACCCACCCTCCGAGCCACTTGTGAATGACTGGCCTGATAACCGTGGAAATTACCCCTTTTCCTCCTCCTCTTCCTCCTGTGCCACATCCTCTTCCATCACCACCCCAAGCATTTTTTCAAGTAAACATAGCAGTGGGATAGTAACGCTGAGGATGGCATCATCGCCAGTGGACATGTTGGTGGAGTACTCTAAACAGTGCAACACGGCACACACGTCCCGCATGGAGGCCCACTCGTTGGTGGTGAAGTGGTGCTGTTCCACAGAGCGATTCACCCGTGCGTACTGCAGCTGAAACTCAACTATCTCCTGCTACTGCTTGCACATTTTCTCCAGCATGTGCAAGGTGGAGTTCCACTTTGTGGGTTCCTCGCATATGAGGTGGTGAGTAGGAAGGCCAAAGTTATGCTGCAGACAGGCAAGCAGCAGCAGGGTGAGAACCCTGAAAGCACACAGAGATGGCCCGCACTTTCTGCAGCAGCTCTGACATATCGGGGTAATTTTTCAGGAACCTCTGCACCACCAAATTCAGCACATGCGCCAGGCAAGGGATGTGTGTCAAACCTGCTACGCCCAGAGCTGCTACGAAATTTCGCCCATTATCGCACACCACCAGGCCGGGCTTAAGGCTCAGTGGCACCAACCATTCATCGGTCTGTTGTTCAATGCCTGTCCACAGCCTCTGTGCGGTGTGGGTTTTTTCCCCCAAACAGATCAGTTTCAAAACAGCCTGCTGTCATTTCCCCCTAGCTGTGCTGAAGTTGGTGGTGAAGGTGTTACACTGAGTGGAGGTGGTAGAGGATGAAAGCGAAGTAGGAGGTTTAGGCAACAGGATATACTATATATATATATATATATATATATATATATATATATATATATAATTTTATTATCTTATTTGGTTTGCATTAAATATAAAAAAATTGACTTACATTTTAGATATTTCTTATATATTTGTTTTTTATTTGCTGTATATGATTTTATCATCATATTTTGTTTGCATTAAATAGATAAAAATAAACTATCTAGGTCTTGAGGAAAGAATTTATTTATCTCTTGTCATCATCATCATCAGCTGCTTCTCAAATTCCTTATTTTCTTCCTTGTTATTTGTTCGATCATGAGATATCTTATTGCCTACCCTCATGTTCGATACTATATAGCTGCTGCTGCCTCTGCCATTGCAGCTGCTACTACCCTTAGGGCCCTTGCAGACAAGCGGATCTCCTGCGTGTTATCCGTAGCGAGAATGAGAGCCAAGCTGTGCGGTGGACATCAGAGGCACATCAGCGCAGTGGACATCAGAGGCATGGACCCATAGCTATATATGCTATATATGACAACTTTATCTCACAGTGATTTTGTAGTGAAAGGGTCACAGGGAGGCACGGAGCAGTATCTATCATGTTACTGCTTCGTGCCTCTGATGTCCACCGCGCAGCTTGGCTCTCATTCTCGCTGCGGATAACCCACAGGAGATCCACTGCAAGAGCCCTTACTCTTACACGGCTGTACATTTTCTGCCTTGTCACTACTAATAATTAAGGCATGAATTTTGGCTGCTGGGTCCTAAAAACAGTTTATTTTTATTTTTTTCTCATAGTATGGAAAAGCATAACACATGCAATGTCTCAGTGTGTTTTCAAACATGCTGCTTGTTAACTTCATCAACCATGCATGGACCCATAGCTATATATGCTATATATGTCAGTGTCACTCAGACACTATTTGCTATTACTGTCATTGTATCAAAGAGCTACAGTGGTGGGGTGGAGGAGCTGGAATTTAAAAAAATGGAAAAAAATGACTTAAAGGCAAGAAAGAAACAAATGAGTCTTGCAAGACCTCAGAGTTTAAGTTACCTATTTTCAGGCCAATTGGACCACTTTTTATTCAGGTAGAATAAATTCAAAGCTAAATCAAATTTATGGACTGATTCGGCGAATCGAAGGAGAAATTTATTTCATTAAATTTGCTGAACTCTATAATTAAATTCATCTTCTCTTGATCTTTAAGCCCAGACAACTCTTTCTACCAAGACCATACTGACCTGCTTGATTTGAAGGTGAACCTTTCTTTCCATATTTACAGACAACTAAAGCACTATAAATATTGCAATCATGTAATACTTAACTACTTTATTAGTGTTAATCAAGCACCAAAGTGCTCGTGTGCTCGAGCAAAATGCTTTGCGATGCTTGGGTGCTCTACCCGAGCACAATGGAAATCAATGGGAGAACCCGGGCATCAAACCAGGCACCCATCTGCTCTGAAGAGGGGAGGGTCTCGGGACTCTAGTTTAGCTTAGGAGTCCCTGCTCTGACTCCATATATAGCTATGCCCATATATAGAGTCAGTGCTTGGGGACACCCAGTGTATTTAAATCTAATTTAGCCTGTATTTTAGAAAAGTTTCTGCTGGGATTCAAACTCATGACCTTCTGCATTAGAGGCAAGTCACTTAACCACTCAGCTATAATAGCTGCATATCCAGTTACTTAAAAAAAGAGAGACTTCTACTACACTTAACGCAAACAGTCCATTTGCACAACCGCAAACTCCCCTTTTGCGCAAGGTTGGATACCAAGCTAGCCATGTCCCGTTCCTTGTCCTCACTGACGTCATTGAAGGTCTCTTCCTCTACCCAGCCACGTACAACACCAAGGGTCCCGAAAGGTGACAACAAGCCCCCTGGGATGCCTGCTGTGGTTGGTCTTCCACCTCCTCAAAGCCACCTTCCTCCTCTGACTCCTCTTCTTCAGACTCCTCTCTCTGCGTTGCCGCAGGTCCAGCAATCGACGACGACAAGGCTGCTTCTGGTGGTGATGGTTACCACAACTCTTCCTCTTCATGTTCATCTACGGCCTGATCCAGTACTCTTTGCAGGGCACGCTCCAGAAAAAACACATATGGGATGAGGTCGATGATGTTGCCTTGGGTTTGACTGACCAGGTTTGTCACCTCCGCAAAAGGACGCATGAGCCTACAGCCATTGTGCATGAGCATTCAGTAACGCGGCCAAAAAATACCCAGTTCGCAGAGGCTGTCCTCTTTTTTTTTTTAAATTAAAAAAATCTGTTCTTACCAGTTTAATATCTGTCTTGTCCCCTATCAGGGGCCGGTGTATGGAAAAGATTTTAGGAACTGGGAGATGGCAAAAGATGGTTGGTCGGTCCTCTTCCTTCCAATTTGGGGCACTGCGCGTGCGCGGTGCAATGTACTGTGCCACCCTATATGAGTGGTGTGTTAAGTAGTACTATTCCTTTCAGTCTAATCCCTGTTACGTCCCCTATCATGGGACGTGTATCGAAAAGATTTTTGGAACCGGGAGATGGAAAAAGATGATTGGTCGGTCCTCTTACTTACAATTTCACTGGGTTCAGACCTGAGCGTTTTTGAAACGCGCGTTTTACGCACATTTTTGTCGAGCATATTTTAGCGCGTTTTTGCAAATAGGAAACGCGCGTCATTCGCGCGTTCGTGATTCTGGAGACCAATAGAAAAAGACATATCTACACCTTAATGCGCGTTTTACGCGCGTTCCCATTGAAGTCTATGGGAGGAAAAGCGCGACAAATGCCCAAAAAAATGCTCCTGAACGAGCTTATGCGTCAGTGCGTTTTACAGCGCGTTTTTACGCGCTGTAAAACGCTCAAGTGTGAACCACTCCCATAGGGATGCATTGGTTTTCATGTGTTGAGCGTTTTACAGCGCGTTTGAACGCGCTGTAAAACGCTCAGGTGTGAACCTAGGGTTCAATGTGCGCCAATGACGTCACAGCTGCACCCGGAAGAGAAGATGCAGGCGCACTGAGGAAGGAGCGGCCGAGCGAGAGTACTCCTCTCAGTGCGCCTGCGCCGACTGAAGAACGGTATGGCGCAGGCGCGAGATTTTAAACAGAGACAGGGCCAGCTGGAGGAGGAGAGCGCTCGCTGGCCCTATCAATCAACCACAGGAGGGGCGTTTTTTTTACAAGCGGGATGCAGCGGCTACCAGCAAGTAAACGCCCTACTTGCTGGTAGCAAGGTAATTTGCATAATATAAAATAACGTTTTATAGCAAAATTAACCTGCTAAAACGGTTAACAAGAATTTGTTTAGAATAATCGCCCTATAAGCTTTTTAGTGAGGGAAAAAAAAAATGCTTTTGGGGGGTGACAGAAGCCCTTTAAGTCCACTGCAAGGTTTCATCATTTATGTGGACATAAAAGACAGAGAATAACATGGATCTGAGATGTGTATTGTTCTCAATAGAAGTGCAAAAATTCCTTTTTATAATTCAGACCATGGGGAAATCTGGTATTTAGTTTGAAGAGCCAAAAGGCTTCCCTTAATAAAGTTTTGCGTTTAATATCACCTCCTCTCAGTGTTGGATACACTTTTTCGATTGCAAAGACTCTAAAATGAATTGCACTTCTATTGTGAACATCAATAAAATGTCTGGCGGCTCCCGAAATATTGGTGTATGATTCATTCGATATATAATTTAAATGCTCCAATACTCGAGCTTTGAGCTTCCGGGTAGTACTGCCGACATAAAACAAATTACAGGAGATACAAGCAATGATATAAATGACATGTTTGCTGTTACAGTTAATATACGTGTTAATCTTGTACTCTGTTACATGGGCGGAGTCCCAGAATGTCTTGGTGGGGACCGCATAATTGCAGGATTTACATGGATGACTGCCGCATCGATAGAAACCTTTGACACTTAGCCAAGTGGAGGCTTGTTTAATCCTTGGGGACATCGAAAAAAATGACGGTGATACTTTAGTCGCAATTGTAGGAGAACGTTTGCTTACAATCCTACAGCCATCTTTAAGAATATCCCCTATACTTTCGTTTTCATAAAGTATGGGCAAATGGTCTAGAATGATTTGTTTAATAAGATTAAATTGTCTGCTGTAAGTAAGTACCACTGTTGGTATAGAAGTTTTATTTATATGTTGTTTGCTGAATAGGAGATCCTTGCGATTTTTGCTGTCTGCTATTTTTTTACCTCTGATAATCATCCAATTTGGGTATCCCCTTTCCCGCAAGCGACATGTAATAATATTGCATTCTTTCTCATAATCCCGCATGTGACTACAATTCCTCCTGGCTCTAATGAATTCTCCTACTGGCACTGATTTTATAGTGTGAATGGGGTGATGGCTATTGGCTCTGAGGATGGTATTACCAGTGCTGGGTTTACTGTAAGTTTGGGACTCTATGGGAGCATTAGGGACACCTGTCAGAGTGAGGTCCAGGAAGTTGATATTTTTCCTGTCAGAGTGACATGTGAATTTTAAATTGTACTGATTATTGTTGACATAATTGACAAAAGAGGGTATGGCAGGCACATCCCCTGACCAAACAAGCAGCAGGTCATCTATGTACCTGCCATACCACTCTATATCTGACAGGAAAGGATTTTGGGTGAGAAAATAAATTTCTCTTCCCAAAAAGACATGGTCAAATTCGCTAGGGAGGGGGAGAATTTTGCCCCCATTGAAACCCCCTGGATTTGTAAATAATAGCATCCGTCAAAAGAAAAATAATTATGTGTGAGTAAAAATTGTGTTGTTTTCAAAATAAAATCAATTTCCTTTTCCCCATATTTGCTGTGCCTGTGGAGATGGTACTCCAATGCAAGCAGAGCCAAATGGTGGGGAATGGAGGGATAAAGGGACACTACATCTAGCGTTAGCCATGTGTAATTTTCCTTCCATGTTTTATCAAAAAAATTTTTGAGAACCTCACTGGTGTCTTTGAGATATCCTGAGGTTCTATGGACCAATGGCTGAATAACTGAGTCCAGCCAATCTCCCAAACTCTCACAGAGAGACCCTATGCCTGAGACAATGGGGCGCAGTGGTGGTGGGTTGAGCCCTTTATGGATCTTTGGTAGTGCATGCATGATAGGGGTGATCGGACAGTCCACAGTTAAATAAGTGACTTATGTCTGTTTTGAGATTTGCACTATACCTTTGGTGTTTTTAAATTTGGGATTTGTTATACACAGCTTTTAATAATGTATTTGTTTTATATGTCTGATATATAACAAGTGTAGCTCTCCTGCGTGTCTCAAATTAACTTCAAGGTGGTAACACCTGGTTGAACCCTGCCCACAGGAGGGATCAACAACCTTGGAATAGTACATATACCTTGAAATTTCTGACACACAGGAGGTCATGAATAAGAGCGTTACCGCTCGAAACGCGTAGACCGCTACCGCAACCAATTTGTACCAACACTGGTGATTTCACTTCTGTATGGTGACTGTATTTACCGAAATAAAGGATTACAAGGCTTTTTTGAACAAAGTTGGAGTGCTGGATTTTCCTCCTTTTTTTCTCTACTGTTCCTATCAGTTTAATCTCTTTTTGGAACCGGGAGATGGAAAAAGACCCATGCTCGGTCCGCTAGTTAGAATTTGAGGTCAGTACTATTCTTATCAGTTTAATTCCTGTTACGCCCCGACTCATAACATAAATTGTATTCCTCTATGCGTCAATTTTGGTGTTGTAATGACTGTGCTCGTGCGCACATTTGGAAGATTGCAGGCGATGGTGGTTTTTCAAAGCCTATGATCGTGCTGAGGTAGTTCAGTGACAGTTAAGTGACCCAGAAAACAATGATTCTGCAGTGTGGGCCCATTGTTGCCTTAGTAGGCTTTAATGATCACCTTAGATGATCACAAAGAAAATTAATGTTTTTTCTATGAAAAATTATCCAGCCAATCGCTTTTGGTCTGTTCACAATGAAGCAACGACCTTATCATCTGGGGTGTGCCAACATTGCCAACACACTAATAGAGGTGATCGCTTCATTGTGATATGCAAGCTCCTTCACCACAACAAGGTAACGATCATGAAAGGGAATTGACACATGTATGTGCCTTTTTTTGTTTTGTTTTTGCAGCCACAGTGCAACACCAGAGGCCAGAAAAATTAGGCATGTACACCTGCCTTAAAAATTAGGTATTGTTGCAGCCACTGATGTAGCAGCGGCTGGAAAAATGTATGTTTTCCAGGCATAAAGTGTACTAAAACATTGCAGCTTGAACCCTAGTTGGTGGCGGAGAAGTCACGCAAGTCATACGGCATGCAGAGATTAAATACAGCAGCGTGGGGACCATTTTTAGCCCAAGGCATCTCATCAGGGATTTTTTAGTCAAATGCATCCCCCACTGTCAGTCCCTTCAGTATCCACGCCTGATTCATCTTAATAAAGATGAGGTAATCTAGACTTTTTTGACCATTGTGACTTCTCTTGTCAGGACACTTGAAGTGGGGCAGGCCAGCAGTTCTATCGCAAATTGGGATAGCTCAGGCCACAGGTCAAGCCTGCACACCCAGTAGTGAAGGGGTTCATTGCTCCTCAGAGTGTCAATTTCTGCAGTTAAGGCGAGGTAGTCTGCTACCTGTCGGTCGAGTTGTTCTCTGAGGGTGGACGCTGAAGGGCTGTGGCGATGCATAGGACTTAAAAAGCTCTGCATGTCCTCCATCAACAACACGTCTGTAAAGCGTCCTGTCCTTGCCGGCGTGGTCGTGGTAGGAGTAGGATTACTTTCACCTCTTCCCCTGTTAGATTCCTGTTGTGCTGTGACTTCACCCTTATGCGCTGTGTAAAGCATACTTTTTAACTTATTTTGGAACTGCTGCATACTTTCCAACGTCCGGTAAATCGGTAAGAGATCAGCCACTTTCTGCTTATACCGGGGGTCTAGTAGCGTGGCCACGAAGTACAGGTCGTTCTCCTTCAGCCTTTTTATACGAGGGTCCCTCAACAGGCATGACAGCATGAAAGTGTAATTTTTTTTTAGATTAGTGGTACTATGTGTGCCAGGTACTGTGCCACTCTATATGAGTGGTGGGGAGCAGTGGGCACAGTACAGTCAGTGGGCCTGACACACACTGATAGGCAACTGAAATTATATTAAAAGGTAAACATTAAATACATTTTTTATCTGCAAGGTACTGTGCCACCCTATATGAGTGGTGGGCAGTGGGCACAGTACAGTCAGTGGGCCTGACACACACTGGTAGGCAACTGAAATTATATTAAAGGGTAAAAATCAAATGACTTTTTTATCTGCAAGGTACTGTGCCACCCTATATGAGTGGTGGGCAGTGGGCACAGTACAGTCAGTGGGCCTGACACACACTGATAGTCAACTGAAATTATATTAAAAGGTAAACATTAAATTACTTTTTTATCTGCAAGGTACTGTGCCACCCTATATGAGTGGTGGGCAGTGGGCACAGTACAGTCAGTGGGCCTGACACTCAATGGAAGGCAAATAAAATTATATTAAAGGGTAAAAATTAAATGACTTTTTAATCTGAAAGGTACTGTGCCACCCTATATGAGTGGTAGGCAGTGGGCACAGTACAGATAAAGTCAGTGACCTGACTTATATCACTGGCAGGCAACTGCAGATGTACTATTGAAGGGTAACAAATGACAATTTAGAGTTGTATGTATCTTGCAAGGTAACTGTGACCACACACTGGCAGGTAACTGCAGTTGTATCAAAGGGTAAGATGGACATGACTTACACTGGCAGGCAACTGCAATTATATGAGTGGTAAGCATGGACATGAGTTTATCTGAAGAGCCTGACACACTGGCAGGCAACTGCAATTATATTAAAGGGTAAAAATTAAATGACTTTTTTTTTATCTGCAAGGTACTGTGCCACCCTATATGAGTGGTGAGCAGTGGGCACAGTACAGTCTGGGGGCCTGACACTCACTGGAAGGCAAATAAAATTATATTAAAGTGTAAAAATGAAATGACTTCTTTTATCTGCAAGGTACTGTGCCACCAGATATGAGTGGTGGGCACTGGCAGTGGACACTGTACAGTCAGTGGGCCTGACACACACTGGCAGGAAACTGCAATTATATTAAAGGGTAAAAATTAAATGATTTTTTATCTGCAAGGTACTGTGCCACCCTATATGAGTGGTGGGCACACAGTACAGTCTGTGGGCCTGACACACACTGGCAGGAAACTGCAATTATATTAAAGGGTAAAAATTAAATGATTTCTTATATCTGCAAGGTACTGCGCCACCCGATATGAGTTCTAGGCACTGGCAGTGGGCACTGTACAGTCAGTGGGCCTGACACACACTGGCAGGCAACTGAAATTATATTAAAGGGTAAAAATGAAATGACTTTTTTTATCTGCAAGGTACTGTGCCACCCTATATGAGTGGTGGGCAGTCGGCACAGTACAGTCAGTGGGCCTGACACACACTGGCAGGCAACTGCAATTATATTAAAGGGTAAAAATTAAATGACTTTTTTTATCTGCAAGGTACTGTGCCACCCGATATGAGTGGTGGGCAGTGGCAGTGGGCACAGTACAGTCTGTGGGCCTGACACACACTGGCAGGAAACTGCAATTATATTAAAGGGTAAAAATGAAATGAGTTTTTTTATCTGCAAGGTACTGTGCCACCCTATATGAGTGGTTTGCACACAGTACAGTCTGTGGACCTGCGGCCTCTAACACACGGGCGGGCAACTGCAATATATATATATATATATATATATATATATATAAATAAAATAAAAGCAGACTGATGTACCAACCCTAAAAAGGGCTTTTTGGACTGCTGTCAGGACGCTGTCCTTACAGCAGATAAACGATCAATCGATATGGAACCGCACTCGCCAGATCATATGGTCCACCGGAATGCAGCAGCCAACCTGGAGCCTCAGATCCATACAGGCTCCTATGCAGACGATTCAGGAAGAGATGATGGAGGCAGCATGTCCGGTTGAAAAATCCCTTTATTTGAGAACTGCGCACAAAGTGCTTGACAAAGGCTATGTGATAGCCGAAACGTAGCAACTTTTTATATTCACGTATTTCATGTGAGCAGTTCCCAAATAAAGGGATTTTTCAACCGGACATGCTGCCTCCATCATCTCTTCCTGAATCGCTTACAGCAGATGAGTCTTTGAGGACTGGAGTAGACACAGAACACTGTCCTAGCTAATGCTTTCCCTATATTAATTCAGCAGCAGCAGCACTCATCCTGCTGTAACTAACACTGCGGCTTCAGAATGAATCTAAAATGGATGCTGTCCTTGCTTTTTGATAGGAGATGGGAGGGTCTGGGAGGGAGGGTATGCTGATTGGCTGGAATGTGTCTGCGGACTGTGAGGTACAGGGTCAAAGTTTGCTCAATAATGATGTATATGGGGCGGACCGAATAAGCGATGTTCGCCGGCCCGGGAACTGTTCGCTGGCGAATAGTTCGGGACATCTCTAATTGCCACACATAAATATTCCCTTTCTTGTAATCCTCAGCATCACGGTTCCATTTAATGCGTTTGCCTTCTTCCTTGTTTGAGGATGGTAAAGTGCACTCGATAGGTGCACAAATGTCTTTCCTCTTGATCCGCTTTATAATAGCCCTTTTGTATGCATGTTTCATTGGGTATGGCTATATAGAGGAGAATCGGACTTGCCGGATACTCGTGCGCATGCGTTGGCTTGACAACAATCCCAGCAAGAGGATCAAAACGATGCACCGGTGAATAAAGGATCCAACATTATCATCATATCGAAAGTGTTGCGGTTTTTCTTTATATATATATAATATTGTAAGAAGGCACGGGGAATGATTGTGGACGATAGATACGTGTCACCGAGGTTTCTGGCCTCGGTGGAGTAAGAGCCGTTGTTTCATGTCAGCAGCAGTAGCTGGTTGACACTTTTTATAGGTAGCATGGCTACTATAGCTTATCCGGGACGGCTTTTACTGGGAGTAGTCAAAGTGCTGGGTGGGTGACTACTCCCCATGTTCCAGGCCGGGTTTTGACTGGGCTATAAAGCTTAGGCAGCACTGTCAGGTGGGTGGATTGTCTTCCATCCTGAGAGTGAGGCTGTGATTGTCCTGGAGCTGCTAACAGTGCTGTGGAGCTCTCTGACCTGGAGGAAGGAGCTCAGCAAAGTGGGGTTTTTCCTGGAAGCCTGAAGATGGTTTGTCCTGCGGCTCAGCTGACAGCCAGGTGCGAACCCGCACCTTAAACCTCACAGGTGATTGGATCCTGCTTTGGACTCTTTTTGTTTTGCCTCATGACCTCTGATGTGTGTGTGAATTAACACCAAGAGACTGTTTATCGTTTGTTTTGTGTCAGTGTGAATAAAACACTGTTTATTGCACATTCTGGACTCCTTGTTTTGCCTCTGTACTGCACCCGCACCGCTATCTACCAGAGCGACTCCCCACATTTGGTGTCGGATGCGGGCATGCGCAGTGAGGCTGGCGTGAACGCCGAAAAATTTTTGTTTCTGCTGGGCACGACTGGATGTCCTATATTAGGCCGGCAAAGTTGCAGCCTGTGTTCCCTGATAAAATGGAGGCGGTTGTAAAAGCCCTTGTGGAGGCTAACTTGCAGCAGCGGGAGGCCAACAAGCAGCAGCAGGAGACCAACCAGCTACTACTTCAGCAGGTGATGGCCTTACAAGCGACAGGAGCGTCCCAGTACGTCCACGATGCCCGGAAAGCTGTCCGTGCAGCGATCCCTAAAATGACCCCCTCGGATGATGTTGAGACCTATCTGGCGGTGTTCGAGAAGGTGGCCGTGAGGGAGAAATTACCCCGAGAACAGTGGGCGGAGGTCGTCGCTCCGTTCCTGGCGTCTGGACCCCAGCAAGTATTTTTGACCTCCCAGATGATCAAGCAGCTGACTACCCGACCGTGAAAGGTGAGATCCTGGCAAGACTGGGGGTGAATGTTTTGGTCCGGGCCCAGCGGGTGCATCAGTGGGAGTTTAACCCGGCTGAACCCGCCAGACCACAATACTATGACTTGCTACATCGGTTGCAAAAATGGCTGCAGCCAGACATACTGACTCCTACTGCTATGCTAGACCGTCTGTTAGCAGATGTATTCTGGAGGGCTTTGCCATACCCTCTCCAGCACTGGATCGGCCAGGTGTCACCTGGGAATGCCTTAGAGATGGTCGACCTGGTGGAGCGATATGAGGCCACCAGAAACCTGCAGGGGGTTCTTTTGGGAGGGGGCCAGTCAAACCCCGGAAATCTCCACCCCAGACCCGGCGGCCGGCCAAACCCGCCTGGGATGTACCCCTTGCAGACCCATCCCCAGTGGTCTGCTGGCAGTGTCGGGAGCCTGGACACATAAGGGCCAACTGTCCCCATCGGGGTGAACCCATGGACACGAACTATGGTTACCGCCATTCGTTGTATGCCCGGAAGCTGTGTGCCACAGGTTTCTCTGAGACTATAGACAATAGCCACCTGTGTCAGGTGGAAGTGGGGACACTCTGGCGGTGGCTCTGCTAGATTCAGGGAGTCTGGTGTCCCTGGTAAGAGCTGCCCTTGTGCGACCCACGGAGTATACTGGCCGAAAGGTCGGGGTGGTGTGTATTCATGGAGACTTAAAGGACTATCCCACCGCCCTGGTCTCTCTATCAACTGTGGCTGGCAGGTGGGTTCATGAGGTGGCCGTCGCTACAAAATTACAGTATGAACTTATAATTGGGAGAGACTTCCCTGGTTTTCCAGCACTCTAGCCGGATACGAAAGTCACCACTGCCCAGGAGGCAGATGGAACCCTAGCAGAGTGGCCTGGCTCAGGGGGGAGTCCAGAACCCTGGGAACCCGAGACGAAAGGGCCAGCGGTAGGGGTGTTTGCCACTTCGGTGGAAGAGGGGGAGACAACCCCACTGAATGTAATGGTGGGAGACGTGGAGGATTTGCCACCTGAGTTGGCAGACCTCAACGTCTCTGGCGAAAACACAACACCGGGATCCCACCCTATCCCGGGCTTGGGAGAATGTGATAATAATTGATGGTGAACCACAAAAACCTGGGGCTGAGTCGGTGTTTCCCCGGTTTGTTGTTCACCAGGGAATGCTGTATCGGGTAAACCAGCTGCGGGGTGAGCATATTGAACAGCTGGTGGTGCCCAAAGCGTACCGCAAACTCGTGTTGGAGCTAGCCCACCAACATGTTCTTGGGGACACCTGGGATGGCAGAAGACGCAGGACAGGATATTACAGAGGTTTTACTGGCCCAGTGTGTTCAAAGAAGTAGAACTATTTTGTAAGTCTTGCCCAACCTGCCAGATAACTAGCCCCCAACCACATTTCCGTAGTCCCCTGGTGCCTCTCCCGATTATCGAGGTTCCGTTCGAGAGAATAGCTATGGATCTTATAGGCCCTGTACCGAAGTCCGCTAGAGGGCACCAACATATCTTGGTCGTCCTAGACTATGCCACTCGGTACCCTGAGGCGGTGCCCTTGCGACATACATCGGCCAAACTGATAGCGAAGGAGTTGATGGAGATGTTTTCCCGCGTGGGCCTACCTAAAGAGGTTCTGACTGACCAGGGGACTCCTTTTATGTCCAAGGTCATGAGGGAACTCTGTAAGTTGCTGCACATTAAACAGCTACGGACGTCCGTTTATCATCCGCAAACTGACGGCCTGGTTGAAAGGTTTAATAAAACATTAAAAAATATGTTAAAACGAGTGGTGGCTAAGGATGGGAAGGACTGGGACCTCCTTCTCCCCTATCTGATGTTTGCAGTGCGAGAAGTGCCCCAGGCCTCTACTGGGTTCTCGCCCTTCGAACTGCTATATGGCAGGCATCCTCGCGGGCTGTTGGACATAGCCAAAGAGGCGTGGGAGCAGCAACCCACACCCTATAAAAGTGTTGTGGAATATGTCACCCAGATGCAGGAGCGCATGGAAGCCGTGTTACCGCTGGTTAAAGAACATATGGAGGCAGCGCAGCAAGCTCAGAGTCGGGTCTATAATAGGCAGGCTCGGGTCCGGAACTTTAACCCGGGAGATCGGGTTTTGGTTCTGGTTCCGACGGTGGACAATAAGTTCCTGGCTAGGTGGCAGGGACCCTACGAAGTACTCGAAAAGTTGGGGAAGTAAACTACAAGGTACACCAGCCAGGGCGGCGAAAGCCGAGCAGGTGTACCATGTGAATTTACTTAAACCTTGGAAAGCTAGGGAGACCAGTTCAGATGATAGCCCACGGCCGAGTTTTCTAGGAGAAGAAGTTCCAGCCCCTATATATGATACAAAAGAAGCGGTGGTCACAGTAAAAATTGCTGACACCCTCTCCTCTAAACAGGCTCAGGAAGCTAGGGAATTCATTAGTCGGAACACTGATGTGTTCTCGGACCTCCCTGGACGCACTTCCCTAATCCGGCATGACATTGTCACTGAGCCTCAGGCAAGAGTCCGGTTAAAACCATACCGGGTACCCGAGGCTCGGCGACAAGCCATCTCGGAGGAAGTGCAGCTAATGCTGAAACTTAATATCATTGAGGAGTCTAAAAGTGAATGGGCTAGTCCAATAGTCTTAATACCCAAGCCCGATGGGACGTTACGGTTCTGTAACGATTTCCGCAAACTAAACGAAGTTTCCAAATTTGATGCGTATCCCATGCCGCGGGTGGATGAGCTGATTGAAAGGTTAGGCCAAGCCAGGTATTTTTCTGTTTTGGACCTCACCAAAGGGTACTGGCAGGTACCCTTGACGGAGGCTGCCAAAGAGAAAACTGCTTTCATCACCCCTGAGGGGCTGTATCAGTATAAAGTGTTACCCTTTGGCCTGCATGGTGCCCCGCAGCGTTCCAACGACTCATGGACATTGTACTACGTCCACATCGTCGGTACGCATCGGCTTACTTGGATGACATTATAATCCACAGTGGCGACTGGGAAAGTCATCTACCCAAAGTGCAGGCTGTAGTGGACGCCCTTAGGAAGGCCGGACTGACCGCTAACCCAAAGAAGTGCTCCATAGGGTTAGAGGAGACAAAGTATCTTGGGTATGTCATTGGGCGCGGGGTCATCAAGCCCCAAGTAAACAAAATAGAGGCAATACGGAGTTGGCCCCGACCTGTCACCACGAGGCAGGTAAAGTCATTCCTGGGCATGGTGGGCTATTACATGAGGTTCGTTCCCCATTTTGCCACTTTAGCGGCACCATTGACAGACCTCTTGAAGGGGCGGAAGTCAGTGACGGTCCGTTGGAATGAGCAGGCAGAAAAGGCTTTCTCCGCCTTGAAATCGGCCCTGTGTGGGTCCCCGGTTTTGGTGACACCCGATTTCAAGATGGAGTTCATAGTTCAGACCGACGCCTCTGAGGTTGGCCTGGGTGCTGTACTGTCTCAGGAAGTCAACGGGGAGGAGCATCCCGTTGTGTTCCTCAGCCGTAAGCTCACCCCAGCTGAGACTAGGTACAGTATAGTGGAGAGAGAGTGCCTGGCTATCAAGTGGGCACTCGAGTCTCTCCGCTATTATCTGTTGGGGAGGAAGTTCCGTCTGGTGACTGACCACTTCCCTCTCAAGTGGATGAGCCAGGCCAAAGAGAGAAATGCCCGAGTCACCCGGTGGTTCCTGGCCTTACAGAATTTTAAATTCTCCATAGAACACAGAGCAGGCCGCTTGCAGGGAAACGCGGATGCCCTGTCCCGAGTGCACTGTTTGACGTGTGTTCAACCCCGCAGGGTTGAACAAAGGGGGGAGGTATGTAAGAAGGCACGGGGAATGATTGTGGACGATAGATACGTGTCACCGAGGTTCCTGGCCTCGGTGGAGTAAGAGCCATTGTTTCATGTCAGCAGCAGTAGCTGCTTGACACTTTTTATAGGTAGCATGGCTACTATAGCTTATCCGGGACGGCTTTTACTGGGAGTAGTCAAAGTGCTGGGTGGGTGACTACTCCCCATGTTCCAGGCCGGGTTTTGACTGGGCTATAAAGCTCAGGCAGCACTGTCAGGTGGGTGGATTGTCTTCCATCCTGAGAGTGAGGCTGTGATTGTCCTGGAGCTGCTAACAGTGCTGTGGAGCTCTCTGACCTGGAGGAAGGAGCTCAGCAAAGTGGGTTTTTTCCTGGAAGCCTGAAGATGGTTTGTCCTGCGGCTCGGCTGACAGCCAGGTGCGAACCCGCACCTTAAACCTCACAGGTGATTGGATCCTGCTTTGGACTCTTTTTGTTTTGCCTCATGACCTCTGATGTGTGTGTGAATTAACACCAAGAGACTGTTTATCGTTTGTTTTGTGTCAGTGTGAATAAAACACTGTTTATTGCACATTCTGGACTCCTTGTTTTGCCTCTGTACTGCACCCGCACCGCTATCTACCAGAGCGACTCCCAATATATATATATATATATATATATATATACATTTTTAGCCATAATATATTTGCACATATTATTGAGACTACGAGTAGTAAGTATTCCTCTATAGTAGAAGTCTCTCTTTTTTTTTTTTTTTTTTTTTACGTAACTAGCTATGTAGCTATTATAGCTAAGTGGTTAAAGATCTTTCCTCTAATGCATGCGATCTAATCCCAGCAGAAACTTTTCTGAAATACAGGCTAAATTAGATTTAAATACACTGAGTTGTCTCAAAGCACTGACTCCATATATGGACATATTTATATAGGGAGTCAGGGCAGGGACTCCTAAGCCACGGACTTACACTGATGGATTCCCTCACTGAACAGCGATCTTCTGCATAGATATAGAGGCTTAATTAGATTTAAATACACTGACTCGAGCACATGCGGGGTTCGGCTGAGCATGCTTGCTCAGCACTATTCTTTATCTTAATCTCTAGACATTAGTTCATCACTGTTTTATGAGTTTGAATGTTAACAAAGAAACAAATGAATTAGGCTCTCAGAATCAAGAAATTTTCAAAGTTTCTTAATCTAGGGTATATATATCTAGTAAAGCCATATTAATAGAAATAATAGAAAACAATACTTGTATTGATTTACAGACATTTTTTTTGCCCGCCATCTAAGTTTCAGACAGAAGCTGTAGATAAAACACAATTTGAGTTCTGAATTGGAGCCTTCTGCTGGAGGGCTATTTATATGTCTAGTGCTGATTAGTATACACATATTAAGCTTGGGTTTTAACTATATCCTTAGTGAATCATATTTCTTTCTCCCTAGTTTGACTTTTGTCACTATGTATATATTTTTTCATATCATTTATTGATCGATTCTATAAGTATGTACTCTTGGTATCCACTTCCTTCATCTGCCAAATTATTTTAATATATATATTTTTTTAAGTTGACAACTGAATTTATTTATTAAAGATGATTAACACATAGTACACGTGTATTTCAGTACCAAGGTTTCAGTAGGTGGTGTGTTATATATATATATATATATATATATATATATATATATATATTTATATAGATCATGTTTTAAAGTCAATCAAGAATTTATGTTTATAATACAAAAAGTTTTGACAGTCGTTACATTTTATTTTATTTCTGGTAGGTCACTATAGGGTGCTGAAATTGTAAAATTTTATAAGATTAGTAAATATAAAAAATAACTCAACTGTAAAAATCTCATCTTTTTAGGCTTACTAAGCACATTGACCCCTGGTGTCAAAAATGTTTCCCTATCTGTGCCAAGATCTGTACCATAAAATGAATCTGCTAGGATTAAAGTTTCGACCATAAAATGACCTAATAGAATGTTTCTCCCTCACTGATTGATTGGTTGATAACTTGCCAAGAGTTAAAATACTTTAAGGTAGTCTTCCAACATTTACCACAGATTTTACAAAAGGAAAAGGCTTTTGTGCACAATAAACTTTATAAATCTGGAAACATAACTTTTTTCTGATTTTTATTTTCATATTTTTATTTTTTGACAGTCATAAAAAAATAATCACTCTTACATATAGACAATATATTTATATATTAAAAGGAACATATCATACAGATTTTTTGCCAATTATATAATGACAATGACATGACGCCATGCTTAGTTAAACGAAAAGCAATAAAAAGCTTACAGGAAGGGGGTCCAACACCAGGGACCCTGCTGATCAGCTGTTAGAAGAGGCTGGCACTCTGTGAGCACCATAGCGTCTTCCTCGGCCATGTGACATCACCGTACTTCCGTCACAGGGCTTAGTTACAGTTCAACCCCATTGAAGTGAATACCATCCACACCCACTATCCTATGTCTGAAGCTATGTAAAGCACCAGAGCTCCGGTGATCTCGATGGCTTGCTGAAACAGCTGATAACCGGGTGTCTGAGTCCTGAGGATAGGTCTTCATTATCTTTATCTGCATAACCCATTTAACATAAAACAAATGTTTAAAAATATAGGGGGTTACTTGCTAATCTGAAATACGCCTAATTTAGGCGTATTTCAGGCACAGATGGAGGCGCAAAGGTTAGCTGCACCGCTATCTGCGACTTCTTCCCACTCACGCCAGAAAATGTTGTGAGCGGCGTGGGCGGAGAAGGGCATGCACGTCTCATTCATCATTTTCTATGACTGTTTTAGGAGTAGAAAAAGGTCAAAATGTAAGACAGCTCATAAGCTGTCTTACATTTATAACTAGCGCTGGATGTGCCAAAATTATGGAGAGGCATGACCCTCTTCATAACTTTGGTGGATCCACCACCAGCTATGGACCTTTTTAGCAGCGTCTCAAACTGTGCCCCATAATATGTTAAATAATATAATTTTTGATGTATAAGAAAATGAGATGAGCAAATTGAATCCCACGTCGCCTAGACGCCAAATTTCCTCATGCTTTATGTCAGCGAATCTAATAATCCTGAAATTAAAACTTACCACCTCCAATTTGCGCGCGAAGGGCCGTCAGCCTCTATCTTGCTTGAAGATCTTGGCCGAAATCCCAAGCGGCGCAAGAGTACATCCTCACGCCGTCTGGCGTGATAACATCATACGTCACCACGGTGGCCAGCGTAATGACGTAATCTCGCGCTTCACGCGATCTCGGCCCAAGATCTTCAAGCAAGATGGCAGTGGCCGGCCCGTCACAAGCAAATGGACTCGGTAAGTTTTATGTAAATTTTTTTAAAATTCACACTGTTTGTACAGATGCCGTGATCATGTATGAACGCGGTATCTGAGCGGTACAATGACGGATGTGGCACTATTGCAGCTCCCTGTAATTAATCCTGCTACTTACAAAAAAATGTGCTTTGTGGCAAAGTAATTCGTCAATAAGTAAATTTTTTTGTGAAATTCGGCGAATCGGCCGAATTGAATTTTCAGGAAATTCGCTCATCTCTACAAATGATCTCTGAGCAAATGTATGGCACTGCAGAAAACATTGATTAGTTAAAGAGGTTGTTTCACTTCAGCAAATGGGATTTATTATGCAAAGTTAATACAAGGCATTTACTAATTTATTGTGATTGTCCATATTGCCTCCTTTTTTGTCTTCATTCATTTTTCCATCACAATATACAGTACTCCTATCCAGGGGTTACAACCACCGTGCCATGCTTGCACACTATAAGACAACCTCTCTAGTATCCGGGACCACAAAAGTGCACCTAGGCTGGTCCTTTTTCCAGCGATGTGCAAGCATGGCCATTGCTGCTGGATCACAGGGTGATTTTAACCCCTGGATATGAGCAGTGAATAATGTGAGGGATAAATGAAGTACCGTAAGCCAGCAAAGGAGGCAACATGGACAATCACAATATATTAGTAATTGCCTTGTATTCACTTTTTTTACATGATAAATGCAATTTGCTGAAGTGAGAGAAGCAAGTACAACATCCTACATTTCCAGGAGTCAATAGGTGGAATGCTATACAAAGAAGATATTTTTAAAACTTTGCCAAACAATATCTTCATATAACTTTTATTTTTCAATATTTGCAACATAAATATGCTATGATCATTCTATTAAAATGATGCTACTCTGCTTATAACACATAAGCCACCAAGGAATTCTGAGTGCACATTATGCTGACAATGAAAAATATGAGCACTTTAGTGTTTCAACTAGTGTGTTTTTTGTAATTTATTTCAAGTTAAGTCCTTATTTTTCTATGACAGCTACAATGGAATTCACTGGACTTTACAACAGAAATTTCCTATATAGTAGAAAATGTCAAGAGGACAATTGTTTTATTTGCTGTTTGACTTCATCCATACAATTTATTTTGTGTTAAGTTACCCTCTTGAAAAATTACAAAGACATCCTCTTGCAAAGTATAGCAATATCTTTCTTCTGCATATTATTTAGAGTTATGTGATCAGTTTCTTTTGGTACTGTAAAAGGAAGGTCTCCTACTTAAAGATATTGGCCTTAAGGGCCCACAGAGCTTGAGCTATTTTAATAATTAAAAAGAAAACCAAATATACAGTGAATACATATACAGTGAATACATATACATACATATAGATAAAATGAAAACATAGTGGGGGGGTCACCTATTACTGTTTTCTACAACAGAGCAGAAATTGACATGAAAAAGTAGAAAACAAAAACAAGTTTGTAACTATTTTTTAACTCCATTGCTCTTAAATTTAGGCATACGTGTTTTTTGTATGCTTCTCTCACCATTTTCTGAAAAGGGAAAATGGCAGTGGCATGCATGGTCTGGGCCATCAGGAGGTGTGGAATACTTCAGTCTAGGCATACAGACTGCTAGTGGTTGCTCTTAATTTATGAGGAGGTCTGAGCCTCATCATAAGTTAAGCGAATGCTCCAGTGGCATGGAAAATATCATCTTCATCAGGCACCTGGAAGTGTACTGTAGCAGCACATGGACAGTCAGCATCTCTGCTGATCCATTTAAGCAAAGGAAGTTTTGTTTTAGACTACTACATAATTGGAGAATGTGATGTCTATTTTGTAATGAAAGAAATCAGGAAGTACAATGACAGGATAGGAATGACAGGATAGATCATGAGGAGAGCACAGGACATTTTGACTGCACATTAGCTATTAATAGTAACATTTTCTGTTTAGATTGAGGATCTTTTTAGGTTGTGCTCTCCAAAATGTCCAAAAATATATGCCATTAAAGCAATCATTCAACAAAGCTTGTGTAGAACAAAGGCTACTTTCACATTAGCATTTTTTGAGGATCCGTCATGGATCTGCAAAAGCGCTTCTGTTACAATAATACAACCCCATGCATCGGTGATGAATGGATCCAGTTGTATTATGTCTTCTATAGCCATGACGGGTCCATCTTGAACACCATTGAAAGTCAATGGGGGATAGATCCATTTTCTATTGTGTCAGAAAAAATGGATCCGTCCAAATTGACTTACATTGTGTGTCAAGACGGATCCGTCTTGCTCTACACCACATCGCAAACAGAAAAACGCTGCTTGCAGCGTTTTTCTGTCACCGATGGGGATGCAACCAAATGGAATTGAGTGTATTTTGGTGCATTCCGTTTTGTTCAGGTTAGTTTTGTCCCCATTGACAATATGATGGATCTCAATAGCGGAATTGAAAACGCTAATGTGAAAGTAGCCTTAGTCAGGTAAAATAATACAAATATAACAAACTAAAAATTAAATACAAAAATATTGATATTCAAGTACACATCAATTTGTAGTACATAATATGCAATAGTGATATACCAGTTAGCAATTGCTCTGTTGTGTATTTGATGAGTAGCTATTATATTCCGAAAATAATTTCCATGCTTCATTATAAATTAAAAAGAAATACCTGCTGTTTGTGTCCTGCATTTAGAACAGAACTGTATTATAAAGGAAAACATAGGACTGCTATCATCACCTTCATTTTGGCTATCAGCATTTGACAATCCACTTTTCTACCCAGAGTGTAATATACATAACCTTTCAAGATGGATTTATTCTTTTTATATATACATTTTAAACTGAGGTTATAATAATAAAATTTGAACTTCACAGAAATATTATCCAAGTATAATCTCACCCCACTGAGAACTCTTCAAAAGTTTTTACTGAGCTGCATGTCTGGAGAGAAGAGAGATGGAAAACCCAACACGTAAATGTGATCTTTAAAACTTATCACTGAGAGTGGAAAGATTTAATCCAAAATAAAACGAATTGGAGAGTTGGAGAAGGTTTATGCTAGAAGAACAACGGTAGCCAATATAGTACAAGTACTTTTTTTTATACCTGTAAAATATTCATAAATCAATGTCTCTATTTCTTTCCTTCATACATTTACAGAACAATAACAAAAAGTTTCCTTTACAGTTATGGATTATAATTAGAGATGAGTGAATAGAAGCTGACAAGGTGGAATTCGTTATGAATTTGAGGAAAAATTTGATTTGCAGCTAATGTGAATTTCCTCACCCTTGTGGTAATGAATCACAATTTTTCCTAAAATGGCGGCTACACGTGTGAGGACATGGGGCAAGGAACTCTGGGAAGGCGGGATGACCCATAATGTCATGCATGCAGCCAATCAGCAGCCAGCCAGCACTATGATGTGACAGACCTATAAATATGACGGCAATCTTGTATTCAAACATTTTCCAGCATTCTGAGTTCAGGGACAGACGTGAGAAGGCGCTAAGAACAGCAATAGGAAAAGCCTCATTGTGAAAAAAAAACAAACAGAAAAAACGATTTATAAGTGCAGAGACAGGATAGGGAGGAATCATTTCACAGCACCTTAGTGCAGGGAGAGAAGTCAGAAGGCTCTAGGGACAGTGTTAATAAAAGCGATTTAAAAGTGCAGGGAAAGATTATTTGGGGATCAAAATACCCAATAGACAGCTCTGTCATTCCAGAAATTTGTTCTTGTTATTGGAGTGCAAGTGCTATGTTGAAAAGCCTTTAAATATATACATACCTCACTGTTGCAGTTATTTGTGGCCTATTTCAGTACAAAAAGAAAAATATATACGCATTTCACTTCTGCAGTTATATGTGGTGAAAGTATTTACTGGATTATTCCAGTACAGAAAGAAAAATATATACTTACTTCACTGTTGCAGTTATTTGTGGTGAAAGAGTTTAGTGGCCTTTTTCAATACAAAAAGAAAATATATACACATTTCACTTCTTCAGTTATACGTGGTGACAGCAATTTGTGGTCTATTCCAGTACAGAAAGAAAAATATATACACACTTAACTGTTGCAGTTATTTGTTGTGAAAGTGTTTGGTGGCCTACTCCAGTACAGAAAGAAAAATATATATGCACTTCACAGTTGCAGTTATTTTTGGTCAAAGCGTTTAGTGGCCGATTTCAGTACAAAAATAAAAATATATGCGCACTTCACTTTTGCAGTTATTTATGGTGAAAGCGTTTAGTGGCCTATTTCAGTACAGAAAGAATAATATATACTCCCCTTACTGTTGCAGTTATTTGTGGTGAAAGCATTTAGTGGTCTATTTCAGTACAAAAAGTAAAATATATACGCCCTTCACTGTTGCAGTTATATGTTGTGAAAGCGTTTAGTGGCCTATTTCAGTACAAAAATAAAAATATATTCTCATTTGACTTCTGCAGTTATAAGTGTTGAAAGCGTTTAGTGGCCTATTTCAGTACAAAAAGAAAAATATATATGCACTTCAGTGTTGCAGTTATTAGTGTTGAAAGCATTTAGTGGCCTATTTCAGTACAAAAAGAAAAATATATACGCACTTCACTGTTGCAGTTATTTGTGGTGAAATAGTTTGGTGGCCTATTTCAGTACAAAAATAAATATATATATGCACTTAACTGCTGCAGTTATTTGTGGTGAAAGCATTTAGTGGCCTATTTCAGTACAGAATGAAAACTATATATGCAGTTCACTGTTGCAGTTATTTGTGGTTAAAGCGTTTAGTGTCCTATTTCAGTACAAAAAATATATATATTTGTCGCTTTTAGGGGTGTTTTAATTTGCTTTTAATTAATTTAGTTCGGCTAAAAGTATTTCAGACAGAGAAATGCCAGGCCATACACAGAGAAGTGGCAGAGGCCTAAATGTTACTGGTGCAGGCAGAGGTCGAAGCAGAGTAAGGGGGCGTGGGGCAGCAGGAGTCGCAGTGAGAGGCCTGAGCTCTAGGTGTCATTTTGTGGTTGTGTCTTGACCAGCAACACAGCCATTCTTGATTGGTTAACTTGGTCATCCACTTCATCCCAAGTGACATCAGACACACCCAGCCAACAGTCGTTGTGTTCGTCAGACACAACCATGGAAGCAGGTGCTGTGCCCTCACCTGTCCTAAACCGGCCTCTGTCCTTTGCTGTTCCCTCAGCCAAAGAATTATTGTATGCTTTGGGTCAGCTTCACTATACAGCGAGGACAAACTACTAGAGGACTGCCCAGTAGAGTTGAGCAAACAACTGAATGTTCGAGAAGTTCGGCCGAACTTCACGAAAATGTTCAGGTTCGGGATCCGAACTCGACCCGAACTTCACCCCGAACTTCATTGAAGTCAATGGTGACCCGAACTTTTGGGCACTAAAAAAGCTGTAAAATAGCCCAGGAAAGAGCTAGAAGGCTGCAAAAGGCAGCAAAATGTAGGTAAATCCCCTGCAAACAAATGTGGATAGGGAAATGACTTAAAATAAAATAAATAAAAATTTACCAATATCAATTGGCCACTTGGAGGAGGAGGAGGTGGAATAGGAGGTTGGGGTGGCATTAGGTGGGAATGCTATGGGAGTTGATGTTCTCATCACAGCCAAAAAAGATTCATGTCTGCCTGCAGTGCCACAGGCCTCATTCACAGACTCAGGGCCATGGCACCCGCAAAGAGGAGAGCGGTCCCGTAACAGCAACACAGGCCTCAGGTCAACCTGCAATGGAACAGGCCATTATCATTTATGTAGGCCCCTGACACCCAAACAGAGGAGAGGCAATTTGACAGTAAAAAGAGTTTTTAATGTCTCTCACCCAGACAGCAAGCAATTAAACGAAATATAGTCCCCTGACACCCAGACAATGGGGCGGTCATTATACAGTAAAAAGAGTTTAATATATCCCACCAAGACAACAAATTTTTAAACAACATATAAGCCCCTGACACCCAGACAATGGGGCCGTCATTAGACAGTAAAAAGTGTTAAATGTCTGCCACCAAGACAGCAAGCAAGTACGTGAAATTTAGGCCCCTGATAGCCAGACAATGGGGCGGTCATGACAGTAAAAAGAGTTTAATATCTCCCACCAAGACAACAAATGATTAAATGACATATAGGCCCCTGACACCCAGACAATGGGGCGGTCATTAGACAGTAAAAAGAGTAAAATGTCTGCCACCAAGACAGCAAGCAAGTACGTGAAAGTTAGGCCCCTGACACCCAGACAGAGGAGAGAAGTCCCATAGCAGCAAAAGAGGCATCATGTCACCCTCCAACGGAGAAGGCCACTTTTAGTTATTTAGGCCCCAGCACCCAGACAGAGGAGAGAGATCCCAAAGCAGAAAATCAGGCTTCATGTCACCCACCAATGGAGAAGGCCACTTTCAGATATTTAGGCCCCTGGCACCCAGACGGAGGAGAGGTTCATTCAACTTTGGGTAGCCCTGCAAAAAATGGTAAAATAAAAAAAAGAGGATTCTATAAAGAAGTGCACTGGAGTACAAGAATATATGGTTAAGGGGAGGTAGTTATAAATGTCTATTCTGCACAAGGGATGGACAGGTCCTGTGGGATGCATGACTGGTTCATTTTTATGAATGTCAGCTTGTCCACGTTGGCTGTGGACAGGCGGCTGCGTTTGTCAGTAATGATGCCACCTGCCGTGCTGAATACACGTTCAGACAAAACGCTGGCCGCCGGGCAGGCCAGCACCTCCAAGGCATAAAAGGCAAGCTCTGGCCACGTGGACAATTTGGAGACCCAGAAGTTGAATGTGGCCGAACCATCAGTCAGTATGTGGAGGGGTGTGCACACGTACTGTTCAACCATGTTAGTGAAATGCTGCCTACTGCTAACACGTTCCGTATCAGGTGGTGGTGTATATAGCTGTGGCATGGTGACAAAACTTTTCCACCTCGCTGCCATGCTAACCCTGCCCTCAGAGGAGCTGGCCGTGACACAGCTGCATTGGCGACCTCTTGCTCCTCCTCTGCCTTCGCCTTGGGCTTCCACTTGTTCCCCTGTGACATTTTGGAATGCTCTCAGTAGCGCGTCTACCAAAGTGCTATTGTACCCGCGCATCTTCCTATCACGCTCCAGTGCAGGAAGTAAGGTGGGCACATTGTCTTTGTACCGGGGATCCAGCAGGGTGGCAACCCAGTAGTCCGCACACGTTAAAATGTGGGCAACTCTGCTGTCATTGTGCAGGCACTGCAGCATGTAGTCGCTCATGTCTGCCAGGCTGCCCAGAGGTAAGGACAAGCAGTCCTCTGTGGGAGGCGTATCGTCATCTTCCTCCATTTCCCCCCAGCCACACACCAGTGATGGCCCTGAGCTGTGTTGGGTGCCACCCCGCTGTGAACATGCTTCATCCTCATCCTCCTCCACCTCCTCCTCATCCTCCTTATCTTCAAGTAGTGGGCCCTGGCTGGCCACATTTGTACCTGACCTCTGCTTTTGCAAAAAAGCTCCCTCTGAGCCACTTCTAAGAAACTGGACTGAAAGTGCTAAAAATGACTCCTCTTCCTCCTCCTCCTCCTCCTCCTCCTCCTGGGCCACCTCCTCTTCCATCATCGCCCTAATTGTTTTCTCAAGGAGACATAGAAGTGGTATTGTAATGCTGATAACGGCAATCACTACTGGCCATGTTGGTGGAGTACTCGAAACAGCGCAACAGGGCACACAGGTCTCGCATGGAGGCTCAGTCATTGGTGGTGAAGTGGTGCTGTTCCACAGTGCGACTTATCCGTGCGTGCTGCAGCTGAAACTACACTATGGCCTGCTGCTGCTCACACAGTCTCTCCAGCATGTGCAAGGTGGAGTTCCACCTGGTGGGCACGTCGCATATGAGGTGGTGAGCGGGAAGGCCGAAGTTATGCTGTAGCGCAGACAGGCGAGCAGCGGCAGGATGTGAATGACGGAAGCACGCACAGACAGCCTGCACTTTATGCAGCAGCTCTGACATGTCGGGGTAGTTGTGCATGAACTTCTGCACCACCAAATTCAGCACATGCGCCAGGCAAGGGATGTGCGTCAAACCGGCTAGTCCCAGAGCTGCGATGAGATTTCGCCCATTATCGCACCCCACCAGTCCTGGCTTGAGGCCCACTGGCAGCAACCACTGGTCGGTCTGTTGTTCAATACCCGCCACAACTCCTGCGCGGTGTGGGGCCTGTCCCCCAAACATATACGTTTCAGAACGGCCTGCTGACGTTTACCCCGGGCTGTGCTGAAGTTGATGGTGAAGGTGTGTGGCTCACTGGATGAGCAGGTGGAAGAAGAGGAGGAGGAAGCTGAGTAAGTGGAGGAGGCTACAGGAGGCAAAGAATGATGCCCTGCGATCCTTGGCAGCGGAAGGACCTGCGCCAAAGAACTCTCCACCTGGGGCCCAGCCGCCAATACATTTACCCAGTGTGCAGTTAGGGAGATATAGCGTCCCTGGTCGTGCTTACTGGTCCACGTATCTGTGGTTCGGTGGACCGTGCCACAGATGGCGTTGAGCAGTGCACACTTGATTTTATCGGATACTTGGTTGTGCAGGGAAGGCACGGCTGTCTTGGAGAACTAGTGGCGGCTTGGAACAACATAATGTGGGACAGCCATCACCATCCGCTGTTGAAGCTGTCTGTGTCCACCAGCCTGAATGACAGCATTTCAAAGGCCAGTAGTTTAGAAATGCTGGCATTCAGGCCCAGGGCTCGAGGGTGGCTAGGTGGGAATTTACGCTTTCTCTCCAAGGTTTGTGAGATGGAGAGCTGAACGCTGCCGTGTGACATGGTGGAGATGCTTGGTGACGGAGGTGGTGGTGTTGGTGGCACATCCTCTGTTTGGTGGGCGGCAGGTGCCAACATTCCTCCCGAGGCAGAGGAAGAGGCCAAGGCAGCAGCAGAAGAGGGAGCAGGGGGAGCATGAGTGAGTTCCTTGTTTTTAAGGTGTTTACTCCACTGCAGTTCATGCTTTGCATGTAGATGCCTGGTCACGCAGGTTGTGCTAAGGTTCAAAACGTTAATACCTCACTTCAGGCTCTGATGGCACAGCGTGAAAACCACTCGTTCTTGTCGTCAGCACATTGTTTAAAGAAGAGCCATGCCAGGGAACTCCTTGAAGCTGCCTTTGGGGTGCTAGGTCTCTGGTGGCGGTGGCCAGTAGCAGGCGAACTCTCTTGGCGGTGGCTGTTCTGCTTTCGCCCCCTGCTCCCTCTTTTGCTACGGTGTTGGCTCGGTCTCACCACTGCCTCTACGTCTGAACTATGAAAGTCCGTGGCACGACCATTATTCCATGTGTGGTCTAGGACCTCATCGTCCTCTGCATTGTCCTCCACACAGTCTTCCTCCCTGACCTCCTGTTCGGTCTGCACACTGCAAAAAGACGCAACAGTTGGCACCTGTGTTTTGTCATCATCAGAGACGTGCGGACTCTGATGAGGTGGTATTCCCATGTCCTCATCATCAGGAAACATCAGTGGTTGTGCGTCAGTGCATTCTATGTCTTCCACCACTGTGAAAGGGCTAGGTGGATTCTCTTGGGAAACCCTGCCAGCACAGTCTTCAAACAGCATAAGAGACTGCTGCATAACTTGAGGCTCAGACAGTTTCCCAGATATGCATTGGGGTGATGTGACAGACTGATGGGCTTGGTTTTCAGGCGCCACCTGTGCGCTTTCTGCAGAAGACTGGGTGGGAGATAATGTTGTGAACGTGCTGGATCCACTGTCGGCCAACCAATTGACTAGCGCCTGTACTTGCTCAGGCGTTACCATCCTTAGAACGGCATTGGGCCCCACCAAATATCGCTGTAAATTCTGGCGGGTACTGAAACCTGAGGTAGTTGGTTCACTAGGACATGTGGCTGTGGCAGAACGGCCACGTCCTCTCCCAGCACCAGAGGGTCCACTAACAACACCACAACCATGTCCGCGTCCCTTACTAGATGTTTTTCTCATTGTTACCGTTCACCACCATAAGAAAAAAAATATTTGGCCCACTAAATTGAATTCAAATTCAGGCCTTTTTTTACAGGCACCTAACACTATCTGCCTATTTATTTATGTACTGTATTACATTAATCTAGCACAGCAGTAACCACATATTTAAGGGAATATCAATTGTAGGCCTAGTATTTAGGCTCTGGATGAAAGGTATCCTTTTACGGACAGATTTACACTTGGAGATGCACAGTAGCGTGTGAAAAAATATATAGGATTATGCTTTTAGCACCTCTATTTTAACACTTTGTGTAATATACCCCTTAACAGAAATAAATACACTTAGAGATGCAAAACAGTGTGTGCAAATGTAGAGGATTATGCTCTATTTTAACACTTACTGTAATATACCCTTTAAAGGAAAGAAATACACTTGGAAATGCACGCTGAGTGTAATATACCCTTTTACGGACAGATTTACACTTGGGCCTCAACAGCTGGAAAACCAGATTTTGGGTATTGCTATTTTGGCAATTGAATTTCACCCCAGAAAATAATATATCCTTTGACGGACATTATGAAACTTGTCCAGTCACAGCTGGAACACCAGATTTATGGTATTTCTATTTTTGCAACTGAATTTCACCACAGAAAATAATATATCCTTTGACGGACACTATGAAACTTGTCCAGTAACAGCTGGAACACCAGATTTACGGTATTTCTATTTTTGCAACTGAATTTAACCCCAGAAAATAATATATCCTTTGACGGAAACTATGAAACTTGTCCAGTCACAGCTGGAACACCAGATTTAGGGGATTGCTATTTTGGCAATTGAATTTCACCCCAGAAAAAATATATATGCTTTGCCGGACACTATTAAACTTGGCCAGCCACAGCTGAAACCACTGATTTATGGAATTGCTATTTTGGCAATTGAATTTTGCTCCAGAACAAAATCTATCCTTTGCCTGACACTATTAAACTTGGCCAGCCACTGCCGGGACACCAGATTTAGGGGATTGCTATTTTGGCAATTGAATTTCACCCCAGAAAATTATCTATCCTTTGCCAGACACTATTAAACTTGGTCAGCCACTGCTGGGACTCCAGATTTAGGGGATTGCTATTTTGGCAATTGAATTTCACCACAGAAGAAAATCTATCCTTTGCTGGACACTATTAAACTTGGCCAGCCACAGCTGAAACCACTGACTTACGGTATGCTATTTTGGCAATTGAATTTTACCCCACAACAAAATATATCCTTTGCCGGACAGTATTTAACTTAGCCAGCCACTGCTGGGACACCAGATTTAGGGCATTGCTATTTTGGGAATTGAATTTCACACCAAAAAATTATCTATCCTTTGCCGAACACTATTAAACTTGGCCAGCCACTGCTGAAACCACTGATTTACAGTATTGCTCTTTTGGCAATTGAATTTCATCCCAGAAGAAAATCTATCCTTTGCCGGACACTATAAAACTTGGCCAGCCCCTGCTGGGACACCAGATTTAGGGGATTGCTATTTTGGCAATTGAATTTCACCCCAGAAAATTATCTATCCTTTGCCAAACACTATTAAACTTGGCCAGCCACTGCTGGGACACCAGATTTAAGGGATTGCTATTTTGGCAATAGAATTTCACCCCAGAAACAAAACCTATCCTTAGCCGGACACTATTAAACTTAGCCAGCCATAGCTGAAACCACTGATTTATGGTATTGCTATTTTGGCAATTGGTTTTCACCCCAGAAAAAAATATGTCCTTTACTGGACACTATAAAACTTGGCCAGCCATATCTGAAACCAATGATTTACGTTATTGCTATTTTGGCAATTGAATTTCACCCCAGAATAAAATATATCCTTTGCAGGACACTATTAAACTTGGCCAGCCACTGCTGGGACACCAGATTTATGGGATTGCAATTTTGGCAATTGAATTTCACCACAGAAAAAAATATATCCTTTGCCAGACAGCAGACAGTATTACACTTGGCTAGCTACAGCTGGAACACCAGATTTATGGGATTACTATTTTGGCAATTGAATTTAACCCCTCAATAAAATATAGAAATTTCTATCCTGAGTTTCTAGGGGTGACAATAAGCACAGCCAAGCCGCTGATGTAGAATATAGCAAAAAAAAACTAGCATTGATGGATTGATGGATTTGGTGGCAGCTTGTGCTGGTGCACCACAAGACACAAAATGGCCGCCGATCACCCCAGAAAAAAGCGACAGAAAAACGCTCTGTGCAGCATAAAAACCAGTGAGCAATATAGAAGTTGAATAATTCACAGCTGTAGATCGATCACTTTATATCGTGTTTTTGCTTAGTTTTCCCTGCCTAGTAATTCCCTCACAGCAGCTGCATCCTATCCCTACACTAATCAGAGCAGAGTGACGTTCGGCGCTACTTGACTCCAGCTTAAATAGATGCTGGGTCACATGCTGCACTTGGCCAATCACAGCCATGACATTAATAGGCATGGCTGTGATGGCTTCTTAGGGAAAGAAGTAAAACGCTAGCTGATTGGCTGCTATGCAGCCCTTCAGAAAGCGGGAAGAAATCGCCGAATAACAGACCGGAATCCGAACTTTTTTGAAAATGTTCGGGTCCGGGTCCCGAACACCCCAAAATTCGGTACGAACCCGAACTACACTAGGTGGGCAAGTAGTGTTGAGGAGAGTGGTGTGGGAAGTGGTGTTGCGAGTGGTCAGGCTCCTGACCCAGAGACCGTTGAGGAAGAAATCAGTGACGTGCAGACACTATGCGATAATAATGAAGTCGATCGCACTTGGGAGCCGGGTGCAGAAGGAGCTTAATCAACATCAGGAAAAGAGGGTGGCAGCTTTTCTGTGAGGCAGCGGCTGAGCCAGCAAGGTGGTAGCATTTCTGGGACACAGCAGGGTGGCAGCAGTGGGAGTTCGGGAGTGAAACATGCCTGGGGTAGACCACCTGCTTCGCAGCAGCCTACCTATCCGGGAAGTAGTGGTGCAGGGGTTCACGGCGGCAGCGGCGGAAGCAGTCAGTCAGTGCAGACTGTTGGTGCTGTGGCACTTTTTTGTTAAGCCGCCGGAGGAGGTGAACGATGCCATAGGTAGAATCTGTGGGCAGAAGGTGAAGCGTGGCCAGGAAACTTTGCATGCACTTCAGCCACTCGTACACCACAAAGCACACCCTCCTTGAGCTGCAGCGGTAGAACGGCATCCCCCAACATAGGCTGAAATGCGACATTTCCACCCGTTGGAATTGCACCCTCCATATGTTGTACCCACTATACCAATAGAAAAAGGCCATCAACGATTTCTTGATAATCCAAGCGGATAGGAGTACTCCCCTGTGTAACTTCGATGTCAGCCAGTGGCAGCTCATTTGTGACACCTGCTGTTTACTCAAGCCCTTTGAGGATGCCACTTTATGTGACAGTCGCCAAGAGTACGGGATGAACAATGTCATTCTATTGCTTCATGTCCTGGAACAGATGGTGGTAACAATGGCTGATCAGGGTACAGGAGACCTGACACCTAGATCTTACGGCCACATGAGCTCACTGGGGGCTGAACTGGAAGAGGAGGAGGGGGAGGGGGACATTGGAGCACAGGCAATATGTAGCGAAATGGGTGTTTGTTCTACTCAGCAGACAGGAGAGGAGGAGAAGGAGCAGCCAGAGGAGCTACATGGCGATAAGGATGACGAAACAGAGGACCTACACACACAGTAGCAGTATGCAATGGAGATGGAGGCAGGGAGTTCCTCTGAGTCACTTGCACAAATGGACTGATGCATGCTCACTTGCCTGATTAGTGACAGCCGAATTGTCACCATTCGGCAGAGGGATGACTTCTGGCTCTCCACCTTGTTGGACCCTCGCTACTGGTCCGAAATAGGGGCCTTTTTTACACCCATGAGAGGGAGTACAAACTTAATTCCTACAGAGACATCCTATGTAGTCAGTTGGCCGCGGTCTATCTGTGCCATCGTCCATCCTCTCGCAGGTCTGACCCGGGGGGGGGGGGGGCCTCTGCGCTCACGTTCCACTGCCATGGCTTCTGGGGAGGGGGAGGGGGTGGCAGAAGCAATACCAGTTTAATCAGCAGCAGCCTGAATCTACAGTTGCTGATGAGCAGCTTTCTTCACCCGCATAGTGAAGAAACTACTCACCAGCAGCAGCAGGTAGACCTGGAGAAGGACCTGAACCATTATATGGTGTCATACTTGGACAGCATCCTGCCAGCCATCTTTGAAGATACACTGAACTACTGGGCAGCCAAACTGGATTTATGGCCGCAACTGGCCAAGTTTGCCCTGGAAAACCTGTCCTGCCTGGCCAATTAGTGTGGTATCAGAGCGGGTATTTAGTGTGGCGGGGGCCATAGTTATCCCACAAAGTACTCGCCTGTCCACCCAAAATGTGGAGAGACTGACCTTTGTCAAGATGATTCAGGCCCAGATCAGCCAGAATTTTCACCCTCTAGTGTCTGATGCATCTGATTATATCATCCATGCCGCCTCACCCAAACCTTGACAAAAGAGACCGGTTTCTACCTGCCTCAGCTACTACTCTGATGCTGCCACCCGCCTGATGCCACATATCTGATGCCAAGCGCTGCTTCTTTCACCCACCTTTCTCAGCTGGTACTGGTATTGCCACCCGCCTCCCAAATCTGTCACCGGATCACTTTGTGGTCTCCTGATGCTGCTGCTGCCATCTCCACACTATCCTGGATATCAGAGGATCTCTGAGGGGGGTTGGATATCTGAGTGGCTGCCACAACATGTAAGTCCCTGTTCACTCCTACTGTCAAATTCATCATTTTGTAGGGAACCAGGGAACCGTTATATCTTGACTTTTGTCCATAGATGTGTCATCTGATTAGTGCTGCCTCATATGGATCAGGTACTGCTGGTTAAGACCAGCCCCCTCTCATGTTAATGTTACAACTATCATTTATTTATATTTGTTTTAGCTGTATTGACCCCCTGAGGAACCCTTTGATAGGGGGAAACGTGTCGGGGTGTTCAGGTGTTTTTCAGGGATACGCAGGTTTTTAGGGATAGGTACGTGGACGAAGGCTTACCACCATCAGGTGAGTTCTTCGGGCTGAGAGAGATATTAGGGATACGGTAGGGATACCACACCTGTCTACTCATAGCCAAATCCTCGACGATTGGTATCATCTACCTTCCCTACCTGGTGTTATCCACACTTATAGGATTTTGTGGATTTTTGGAGAGATTTCTGTCTATAGATAGAATTGATTGTATTTGCGTTAATTTTAATGTATATCAATAAAATGTACTGTTTTTAGAGTCTACCACCCATAGGACCCTACTTAATACTTTGAATGTGGAGACCTACCATCATGGTTTATTTGTTTTTGATTATGTTTATGCCATCTCCACACTATGTCACATTTCCACTGTGGTGTCCTCCTGATGCTGCTGCTGCCACCTCCAGTCTCTGTCATTGTGCCACTCAGTGGCCTTCTCCTCATGCTGATACTGCTTCTGCCGCCGCCTCCAGACTCTGTCATGGTGCCACTCAGTGGCCTTCTCCTGATGCTGCTAATGCTGCGGCCGCCACCTCCAAACTCTGTCATTGTGCCACTCGGTGGCCTTCTCAAACTGCTGCCAACTCCAGACTCTGTCATTGTGCCACTTGGTGGCCTTATATCAAAAAATTGTCCCAGAGGGGACATAGTGACCACTATAAAAATGCACATCCACCAAATAATATGTAAAACGCAATAATGTTATTGTACAAAAACAGGACAAATACACAAACACACTTTAAAAATTGTATACAATGCACCCATTGTGTCGGGATATGATAAAACCGACACACATACTGGGTCCACACCAAGCCCTAAATAGAGGCTAAAAGGTACATAACAGCCAGCTCACTGGCACACAGCATGCACAAAAGGTATATATTATAATGTGTATTCAAACCAACATGGCAAGCATTTAAAGGAACACTCCACAAATGAACCTCATACCATCAAATAACATGTGTGCGCTGGCGTGTGGACCAAGTATAAAGAGAAAACGCCCCACGCGTATCGCCGGTTCCCTCCGGCTTCGTCAGGGGTAAGGTGCCCATAGTGACTATGTCCTAGTTATACCTACAAGAATCAATTCCTAAATTGTCTCACCTGTTACTAATCGCATCATGGCATTATCGATAACAATATGCACAAGTGTGCAGAACCATGGCTGACGCCACGGCACATGACCGGAAGTGCATCATTGGTCATGTGACGCAGCCAGAAGTCATATGATCAAGGAACAATCTAATATGGTGGAACGCAAATGCATATCTAATCTCACAAATCTATATATTCAAAATATATATAATCGCAAAAATAATCACCAAAATATTCGCGAAAATAATCGCAAAAAAAAAAAATAATTTTCTTTTTCTTTATAAAAACGCTGATGCGTTTTTGACGCGTTTTTGATGCGTTTTCTATCAAAAACGCCCAAATGGCCCCTAGGGGGTTTAGATATCTTGCCTCGGAGGCAGCAGAACATTGGTGGTAGTCATAGTCAACCGTCATATACAATCAAATAGAGACATCAAATGGATTCGCAAAGCGATCAATAATTGTAAGTATTATTCGCATTGCGATTACAACCTAGAGCTGAGCTCCCAATAGCTGCACCGCCAGAACATAACATATATTCTAGCAATACAACAACCATTAGGAACTCAGCTCCAAGCCAAACTCGCAACGCGATCAATGCATATCTGCAATCTATATATTACTTAAAAGAGACAAAGTAGCATAACAGTGAATGTAACACCATAACCTGGAACAAATAATCGCACAAAATATAATCGCAAAAATAATCACCAAAATATTCACGAAAATAATCACAAAAATAATCGCAAACAATCACAAAAAAAAAAAAATTTTTACTCAAAAAATATGCCCGACAGTTCAATTGAAACCGTATGGTCCACCCTCATGACCTGTTGATGTAATTAGTCGGCACTGCACATGAGTATGTAAGAGCGAAGATAAAGCCCCACAATAATGTGCATAAAGTTTGTGTAACATGTATTATGTGCAGTGAAGTGTTGTTTGGACGTGAAAGAAGTGATGTGTGACAATAAATAGGTGACATATATGTATATATATACCCTATAATAGACTAATTATAATTCATAAAGTACAGGGTCTCCCCTAAATAATAAATACAAATAATAAAAATAGTATAATATAATCCATCAGCAAGAAAACACCGCAAATTGTATAAGTAATAATATTGCTCTTATCCAACACTGACATATATGGATATCATAAAATTATAAATTCATTGTGACTATACATCCATAGTAGGTACCATAAAAATATTAAAAATTATTAAAGGACTTATAAATACAAAATAATATTACATCAGTTATAGATAATATAGTAATTTTCATTGGCCAATGGAAAAAAAAAAACAAAAAAAAACCCAGTATAGTGAATCAACAAAAACATCAAAACAACCTATGTGGAAAAACCTGTGTGGAAAAAAACGAGTGAAGAACAAGTGAATAGCAGCAGAAATACGTAAACCGAAGGAATCAGCTATAGAAACCCACGAAGGTGAGTTCCTCGTTGAGCCCCTCTGGTGCAAGTGATTTTAAGGTAAAGATCCATCTGGATTCTAAACGTAAAAGTTGTGAGGAAATGGAACCGCCCCTAATACTGCTCTGTACCAGTGCTAAACCTACAATTCTGAGATCCCGTGTATCACAACGGTGTTGTTCCAGAAAATGGGCTGCTACCGACGTGAGAGGTTTTTCACCCCGTTCTCTGTCACGTCTAGCGAGTGAGATAGAAGATAAGTGTTGTTGAAAACGTTTCCGCAATTCCTGACTGGTCTGGCCCACATAAATCTTACCACATTTACATAACAAAGCATAGACCACATTCCTGGTGCGGCAATCAATGTAATGTTTAAGTTGTACTTTATTGTTAGGGGTGCAGAAAGAGTCCGTCCCTATCATGAATTGACACACATTCCAATCCCCACAGGGATATGTCCCAAGTAACCTTCCACCACGACCCAACCGATGGGTGGGCCTCTGGAAGTGACTGCGTGAAAGTTTGTCCCTCAAGTTGGAAGCACGTCTAACAACAATGCGAGGAGAGGGATCAACATATTCACCCAATTTGTGGTCAGATGTTAAAAGATACCAGTGGGTACCCAAGATTCCATACAAATCATGCCACTGGTTATTATATTTGGTGATGAGTCGAGTTCTGTTATCAGATGTCCTCAATTTGGGACGAAATAGACTCCCCCTTTCAGTCGTCTTCGCTTCTTCATATGCATTAGAGATCACCTGTTTGGGGTAGCCACAAGCACGGAACCGGTGTGTGAGATCTCTTGAGGATTCCTTGAAATCTTGCATAGTTGTACAATTGCGTCGCAATCTCAAAAATTGACCTTTGGGAATGCTCTTGCGTAGATGTGTGGGATGGAAACTGCTAAAATGCAGTAAGCTATTTGTAGCTGTCTGTTTTCTGTATAATGATGTCTGGATCTGGCCTCCCACCAATTTCAATTTCAAATCAAGAAAGTCCATGTCCAGGTCGGAAATCCAAAAATGTGTGATGGGCCGGATCCCCAGTCTGGGATTTTGATAAGAAGTATTTGACCGCTCGGATGCCATCTTCATGTGCGATGTTAGAGTACAACGACTCAACATCGCAAGAGAGAATCAGAGTGTCCGGAGGTAGTTCAAGTGTCTCAAGAATAGTGACCAATTGCAAGGAATCCCGAATATAAGACTTTAACCCTTGGGCAGCATATAAAAGGTAGGTACCACCGGGGATTTGACATCCAGAAATTTCCTTTCCTTAGGAGTGATGATACACATGTCCATAGCAGAATCCAAGAGTCTCGCCAGTTTCTGTTGGAACACCTCCCTTGTCGGCCTCTTTAATTAAAAAAGCCTTGCTATTTTGCAACCCCCTCAAGGCACGATGTTCATCAACACTCAGATTAGCATGGCGGACGGGGTTACTGGGCAATCCCTGTATCTCCTTAAATATGGCCTGGGCCATGCACATTCTCTTGCAACAGATCCATAAGATCCAGAAGCACCCTTCTCTCATCCTCCGGAAACAAATGCAAGGAAGAAGATTGGGAATAAAGTTTCTTGAAACATAATTGTCTTTTGTTCCACCTGAGTAAGTATATGAGATGACAAGTTGATGATTTTCAAGGAATCCTGATTAAGATCTCCATCAGAGTGTACATTTAATGGCGCTTCTTGCGGGCAGGAGGTGGGTGGTTGTTCTATTTTTGGGGACCGAAAGCCCTCTTTCTTGGATTTGCGTAATCCTCGCCTAATCCGACATCGTCGCTTGATTCGGATAAAAAACCATCACTGCTATTAGCTAAAGATGATTCATTCAGCCCTGTAGATTGTGTATTGGGATTTTGACCACCCACATGGTAAGTTCTAGTACGTCCACGTCCCAAATTCCGTGTATTGCCTGAGTGTTTCCATTTAAAGGCCTGGCCCCGCTCAAAGTCCATTTTATCCCTCTGAAATTTCGTCTTTTTACCCGACATGATCTCCTTATCATAACTCTCCAAAATATTATGCAATCTCACTTGGAAAGCAGAAACCTGTTCTGTGTCCATCTTACTGAGTTTATCCTCCAAATCCTTAATCTTAGTCCTTACATCACCAAGGAGAGTCTTATCATGCTCAATTAACATACCCATCAATATCTTAGAGCACTGCATCAGACCCCTTTCCCAGTTGATCTTAAATTCTGGTGTCACTTCCCATGCTGGGAATTTCTGCACTCTCAAACCACGAGGGGCTATTGTACATTTTAAATATTCCTCCAGACTAGCAATGTTCCACCACACCCTAGAAAACAATTTATGAGCCTCAATCAGTTCAGTGGTAATCTGTTTAAGGTCACTGCTGGTATCAGATATATCCATTTCCTGAAAAACGCTCCTGACCTGCCCATGCCAGGCCGCCTCCCTAGCTTCCAAACTCGCCGCCATGTCAAATACCAACAATAAGAGACAATAGGATTGATTGCACAGGTGCCACCACCCTCAGAAAAGGGGCAAGAAAAGCAAGCAATACTTGCCCAAAATCCAATCAATAAAACATGCAATGAGGGGGCACACTAGAGTATCCAACAGGAGTGCAAAAGTGGTCAAAAGAACTGAAGTATATCAAAAAATTGTCCCAGAGGGGACATAGTGACCACTATAAAAATGCACATACACCAACTACCTCCGGACACTCTGATTCTCTCTTGCGATGTTGAGTCGTTGTACTCTAACATCGCACATGAAGATGGCATCCGAGCGGTCAAATACTTCTTATCAAAATCCCAGACTGGGGATCCGGCCCATCACACATTTTTGGATTTCCGACCTGGACATGGACTTTCTTGATTTGAAATTGAAATTGGTGGGAGGCCAGATCCAGACATCATTATACAGAAAACAGACAGCTACAAATAGCTTACTGCATTTTAGCAGTTTCCATCCCACAAATCTACGCAAGAGCATTCCCAAAGGTCAATTTTTGAGATTGCGACGCAATTGTACAACTATGCAAGATTTCAAGGAATCCTCAAGAGATCTCACACACCGGTTCCGTGCTCGTGGCTACCCCAAACAGGTGATCTCTCATGCATATGAAGAAGCGAAGACGACTGCAATGTGTGTCAATTCATGATAGGGACGGACTCTTTCTGCACCCCTAACAATAAAGTACAACTTAAACATTACATTAATTGCCGCACCAGGAATGTGGTCTATGCTTTGTTATGTAAATGTGGTAAGATTTATGTGGGCCAGACCAGTCAGGAATTACGGAAACGTATTCAACAACACTTATCTTCTATCTCACTCGCTAGACGTGACAGAGAACGGGGTGAAAAATAGTGTTGAGCGCGAATATTCGAAAAGCGAATTTTTTTAGCGAATATCGGCACTTCGCTAATTCGCGAATATTTCGAATATAGCGCTATAAATTCGCTATTTCGAATATTCGTTTTTTTGTTTTTTTTTTTAGTTATATTTTTTTCTTTCCCACTTCCCAAAAGTAGTTCTTACCTGTCATGAGGATTCCTGGCTTCCTGGCTGCTCCAGTCAGTGCCCGTTGCCGCTTCTGCCGACTTCCGTGCTCATGGAGCGTCCCTTCCATGGGAAAATCTCTATATACTAAAATGTACTGTCGGATTTGAGGAATTACGTTGAAATCGCAATGCGATTAATTCAAGTTATATTAATCGCATTGCGATTACAACTTAGCACTGCTATCTTACATAGGCTAGAATTAACGAATATGGAATATATAGCTATGCACTAGCAGTGCTAAGTTGAAATCGCAATGCGAATACTTTAAGTTAAATTAATCGCATTGCGATTTCAACTTAGCACTGCTGCTATATTCCATATTCGTTAACTTCAGCTAATTCTAGCAAGCTGACCCATTATAAACCCAGCTCTAAGTTGAAATCGCAATGCGATTAATATAACTTGAATTAATCGCATTGCGATTTCAACGTAATTCCTCAAATCCGACAGTACATTTTAGTATATGGAGACGTTCCCATGGTGATGGGGACGCTCCATGAGCACAGAAGTTATGGTTGGCTTGGTAGAATTAGCGAATAGCGAATATGACGAATGTATTCGTCATATTCCTCAAAACGAAGATAACGAAGTATTCTACATCTTCGCTTTAGCTACCTATTCGCCTCGTCATCGTCAACTTCGCTATTCGCTAATTCTAGCAATCAAATAGGAAGGTTGACTTACCAGACAGCTGTGTTAAATTCGCTATGCGATTTTTTTTTTTTTTTAATAAATAGAATACTTATAATAATATTATCATATCAAGTAATATAATTATTGTATTAAAAAAAAATCGCATAGCGAATTTAACACAGCTGTCTCTATAGTCAACCTTCCTATTTGATTGCTAGAATTAGCGAGGTTGACGAATAGGTTGCTAAAACGAAGATGTAGAATACTTCGTTATCTTCGTTTTGAGGAATATGACGAATACATTCGTCATATTCGTCATCCTCGCTAATTCTAGATATGAAACCAATAGGAAAGTAGCCTTAAGTACAAATCGCAATATGCGATTATTTAAATCGCATTTTAATCGCGATAACTAGAAAAAATGACGAATATTCGATTTCGACGAATACGAAACGAATATTCATTCGAATATTCGCGAATTTCGTCGAAATCGAATATGGCACCTGCCGCTCATCACTAGTGAAAAACCTCTCACGTCGGTAGCAGCCCATTTCCTGGAACAACACCGTTGTGATACACGGGATCTCAGAATTGTAGGTTTAGCACTGGTACAGAGCAGTATTAGGGGCGGTTCCATTTCCTCACAACTTTTACGTTTAGAATCCAGATGGATCTTTACCTTAAAATCACTTGCACCAGAGGGGCTCAACGAGGAACTCACCTTCGTGGGTTTCTATAGCTGATTTCTTCGGTTTACGTATTTCTGCTGCTATTCACTTGTTCTTCACTTGTTTTTTTTCCACACAGGTTTTTTCCACATAGGTTGTTTTGATGTTTTTGTTGATTCACTATACTGGGTTTTTTTTTTGTTTTGTTTTTTTTTTCCATTGGCCAATGAAAATTACTATATTATCTATAACAGATGTAATATTATTTTGAATTTATAAGTCCTTTAATAATTTTTAATATTTTTTATGGTACCTACTATGGATGTATAGTCACAATGAATTTATAATTTTATGATATCCATATATGTCAGTGTTGAATAAGAGCAATATTATTACTTATACAATTTGCGGTGTTTTCTTGCTGATGGATTATATTATACTATTTTTATTATTTGTATTTATTATTTAGGGGAGACCCTGTACTTTATGAATTATAATTAGTCTATTATAGGGTATATATATACATATATGTCACCTATTTATTGTCACACATCACTTCTTTCACGTCCACACAACACTTCACTGCACTTAATACATGTTATACAAACTTTATGCACATTATTGTGGGGCTTTATCTTCGCTCTCACATACTCATGTGCAGTGCCGACTAATTACATCAACAGGTCATGAGGGTGGACCATACGGTTTCAATTGAACTGTCGGGCATATTTTTTGAGTAAAAATTAAAAAATCTTTTTTTTTTTTTTTTTTGTGATTGTTTGCGATTATTTTTGTGATTATTTTCGTGAATATTTTGGTGATTATTTTTGCGATTATATTTTGTGCGATTATTTGTTCCAGGTTATGGTGTTATTTTCACGGTTATGCTACTGTTGTCTTGTTATCACGGTTATGCTACTTTGTCTCTTTTAGGTAATATATAGATTGCAGATATGCATTGATCGCGTTGCGAGTTTGGCTTGGAGCTGAGTTCCTAATGGTTGTTGTATTGCTAGAATATATGTTATGTTCTGGCGGTGCAGCTATTGGGAGCTCAGCTCTAGGTTGTAATCGCAATGCGAGTATTACTTACAATTATTGATCGCTTTGCGAATCCATTTGATGTCTCTATTTGATTGTATATGACGGTTGACTATGACTACCACCAACGTTCTGCTGCCTCCAAAGCAAGATATCTGAACCCCCTAGGGGCCATTTGGGCGTTTTTGATAGAAAACGCATCAAAAACGCGTCAAAAACGATTATTTTCGCGTATATTTTGGTGATTATTTTTGCGATTATATATATTTTGAATATATAGATTTGTGAGATCAGATATGCATTTGCGTTCCACCATATTAGATTGTTCCTTGATCATATGACTTCTAGCTTCCTGTCTGCGTCACATGACCAATGATGCACTTCCGGTCATGTGCCGTGGCGTCAGCCATGGTTCTGCACACTTGTGCATATTGTTATCGATAATGCCATGATGCGATTAGTAACAGGTGAGACAATTTAGGAATTGATTTTTGTAGGTATAACTAGGACATACTCACTATGGGCACCTTACCCCTGACGAAGCCGGAGGGAGCCGGCGATACGCGTGGGGCGTTTTCTCTTTATACTTGGTCCACACGCCAGCGCACACAGGTTATTTGATGGTATGAGGTTCATTTGTGGAGTGTTCCTTTAAATGCTTGCCATGTTGGTTTGAATACACATTATAATATATACCTTTTGTGCATGCTGTGTGCCAGTGAGCTGGCTGTTATGTACCTTTTAGCCTCTATTTAGGGCTTGGTGTGGACCCAGTATGTGTGTCGGTTTTATCATATCCTGACACAATGGGTGTATTGTATACAATTTTTAAAGTGTGTTTGTGTATTTGTCCTGTTTTTGTACAATAAAATTATTGCGTTTTACATATTATTTGGTGGATGTGCATTTTTATAGTGGTCACTATGTCCCCTCTGGGACAATTTTTTGATATACTTCAGTTCTTTTGACCACTTTTGCACTCCTGTTGGATACTCTAGTGTGCCCCCTCATTGCATGTTTTACCACTTGGTGGCCTTCTCATGTTGCTGCCAACTCCAGACTCTGTCATTGTGCCACTCAGTGGCCTCCTCATACTAATGCCGACTCCAGACTCTGGCATTTTGCCACTCGGTGGCATCCACATACTGCTGCCACCTCCATGCTCAGTCATTGTGCCACTTGGTGGCCTCCTCATACTGCTGCCAACTCCAGACTCTGTCATTGTGCCACTCAATAGCCTTACCCTGATGCTGCTACTGCTGCTGCCAGCTCCAGACTCTGGTATTGGGCCACTCTGTGGTCTCCCCATGCTACTTCTACCTATCACTATGTCATAGGGCCACACTGTGGACTTCTCATGCTGTTCCCACCCTCCCCACTTCATGACTGGGCCACTATTTTTCCTTTCGTCCTGGCTGACATCATCATTTATTTGACCTTTCTTCTGATCTGTCAGAAGGAAGGAAAAATGAGATGCACAACGGATCCTGTCTGTGTAGAAGCTTTAAGTCCTGTATGGTCCCATCAGAATTGTCTTATGATTTGGTAGCCAAATGCAGGAGTGGGTATAAAACACAGAAGATATGCAAATATTCCATTCACATGTCATCTTTGTTTTAGATCCACTCCTGTTTTTTTGGCATTAGCAGAAGGCGGATGCTCCCCAGACAGGATCCGTTTTTTTGTGGGTTATTGTTCTGACGGATCAGAGGAAGGGCAAAATTATCAGTTACATCAACACAAACTTACTGCGGACACCCTCTCCACTCTTTCGGGGAGCTCTACTTGTTAAAGCGTTTAATGGAACAGGTTCTGTAGACATCTATGTGGAATCAGCTGACGACAATGCAAAAGGAGTGCGTATCTTCTTGGCGCTAACATCGACCTGTAATGCCGAGTTCATACTTGAGTTATTTGGTCAGTTTTGACCCTGTGACCACCCAAATAAATGAATTGTGCAGTGATTCTGAAAGCGACACCTGTCATCTGCATGTCATATGGAGTCCCAGTATAATTTCACTACCAAAGCCGACTCCCTATGCATGTTACTGCAAGGCACAGTGTTCTACACCACTATAAATGCTCTCTGCAGCCAGGAAATAGCAGTTTTTTTAACTCTATTCGTCGCAAATAAATTCGGATCAAAGCTAATTTTTCCAAAAATATTCTGCGAACCGGCAAATCGACTTTTTGACAAATTCACTCATCTCTAATGATGATATACTCACCAACTTTTTTCATGTTTAAAAGAGACTTCCATCATCAAAAAAAATCCTTTATAACACCCTCAAATGTATATTTTACTTACAATCAAGTCCATGTTGGGAAAAGTGGATCATGGCTGTCATTGAAGTCTGCGTTAAAATTAGTATTGAGCAAAGCGAGCTATGGATCATAGATCTGAAGTGACTTTGGTCAAAACTTTGAATGCTGTGCGGAGATCTGTCTCTGTACAGTATCCAAATGTACGAGCTCCAGCGACGTCAAATTTGTTATGTCTGAAATCTTGTGAGGGGCAATAGCGAGGAAGGGGGGGGGGGGGGGGAAACTGGGGCATGTCCCCCAGGCACAGCAGCTGGGAGGGCGCACCCGCTGGCGGTTCACCTCCATAGTGAAGCAGGGAGCTGTCTGCTCCCTGTTTCGCCCTCCTGCTGATCTCTGGTGCTCCCCTGCAGGTTGCACATCGTGCTGTTAGCTGTCAGGTAGGAGTGCTGAAAGCCTGAGAATCAGCCTCCTGCATAGCCAGCAGTGTGATGTGTGCGTGGGAAAGCATTCTGCTGTTGGATGTGCCGATCATTAGGTAAGCACTGGGTATTTTTTTTTTTGTTTTCTTTTCATGTTGCTGGAGAGGGCACTAGGGGCCAAAAGGGGCACAGGGATGATGTAACCACTGTGAAAGGGCACACAAGTGGGCATAAGTACTGTAAGGGGGAACAAAGGTGGGCACAACTACAGTGCAGGGCCACAAGGAGGACATCACTAGTGTAAATGAGCACAAAAGTCGGCATAACTACTGTAAGGTGCACAAAGGTGGGCATAACTACTGTGATGGGGCCACAAGGTGGACATAACTACTGTGGGAGGAGAGAACATGAGCAGTAGTATGTGAGGGGCACAATGTTAATTTTACAACTGTGAGGGTCACAGTGTGAGCATTAATACGGTGTTGCAGCACTAATATGTTATACATTGTGATGGCTCTGTGTTCCAGGGCAGCATAGTGCCCCCACCTGGGGATTTCACAGGTACAGTCACCATCCCTTGTTCTCGATCCAGGGGACATCACGCTGACATGCCAGTGGCACCCTGGATGAGGTTGGACCAGTTGGTTCTTTAATATATTGCATTGTGTATTGGTACCACCGTCAACCCTATGATATATTTTATTAGGTTATACTGGGTGAGTAGTTTTACATTGGGCAGAGTTAGAGGAGTGGCATAGTGGAGGGTGGGGCGTGTCTAGCAGCCACACTGAGAGGATGCAGATTCCTGAGCTCCTGCTTCTGCTCTAGAATCGGGTGGAATCCTCTTCTTTCTGCCTGGCTACTAGATTATCGGAAGAGCTGTCTACACCTGGGAGGTTATCAGCTACCATCCAGTGCCCTCCTGGAGAAATTTGGAACCGAGAAGCCAGAATCGGAGCTGCGGCCTAGTCAGGCCTGACGGACCATCACGCCCGAGCGGTGAACACAGACTCTGACTGAACCGTGGATCCGGATTCTTGCCACCAAACACCCAGGCCCCTAGGCCCAACCACAGGTCAGTCACTCCTGACAGGAGACCAACCGGTCCACGGCCCTCCCGTCTGCTTGACGAGCAGCCGCCTGCCTTGCGGCCGCCATATTGCCGCTATACTGCCCTTTTCATTGAGCACAGAGAGCCGACCTGGTAGGTCGTGTGGCCTGACCTGCTGTCCGCACGCCCCGGGCCTCAAACACTGTCCATAAAATACCGCTGGCTGCCTGCACATCCGGGTGCAGCACTCCACCCAGAGACGTTCATCTTACCGGACGGTGCTGAGGGTTCGGCGCTTTGACAGCAGTCCTGTCAGCGCCGCGATAATATTCTACAAAAAAGCCCCATAGCTGCTAGGGGACGTCACTGGGGGATTTAACTACGATCTCTTGGGCCAGTAAACACACCAGTGCACCATCGTGATACTTACACAGGCGCTGCCTGAATTATTTAAGCCTCGGCTGGAGGCTGATTCCTTGGGCTGTTTAACTGAATCTTAAAGGGCCACTGTCCTAATTTTTCACTACAGTCTATTAGCTGTGGACAACAACTGAGCCCTGGTGCCCTACCCAGAGTCCAATGGAAAAGAGGTCACCCCTCACAGGTGACTTTCATGCAAAACACCACCCCAGTCAGTAGCATTCCTACAATATCTGCAGGACTAAAGAAATGATCTGACTTAGCCACCTCGAAGCCTAATTGGCCACCACTGCATTCTCTACTTCAGTGCCTTCTCCAACCCAACTGATCTCTGATAACCATTTACGGCAGACTTCCTGCTCCCTTTTGGCTATGGTAAAAATTGTCCCTGCTAAACAAAGAGACTCCTCCGTAAAGTCTAATCATAGCTCACTAGACTCATTTCTCCAACGAAGCAGACCACCATCAGCTAGTGTGAGCAACCGCTGCACCCACACTTATCTGAAAGCACCCTAACCCGAAGTGTCCCGCAAAAATCATAAATAGACAGTGATACTGAGGAAACCCCTCACGAGAAAAACCTACCTATCTCAAGGAACTTCCTAGAAAAAGCACTGACCAAAGCATTAGATCCACTGATGAAAGAATTTCAAGATTTCAAACAAGAAGTCAGACATATTAGTAATAGAGTGGAACAACTTGAAAACATGCAAGCACAAATCATCTCTTTCACAGCTGCGTCCTCCCATGCTATAACCTCCTGACAAACCCATCTAAATAAGATAGTGAACTGGATGGAAGATCAGGAAAACAGAGCTAGACGCAATAACCTTCGACTGAAAGGTATCCCTGAATCCATACTACCAGAATCCATACCTGATACGGTAAAACAAATCTTTATTGCAATCCTGGGTGACTCGTACCCTCTGGAGATCTCTATTAAATGGGCTCATCATGCCCTCAGAGCCAAACCTTTGCCATCGGATCCTCCCAGAGATTGATTTGCAGTAAATTCCATTCAATGGTCCGAGATGACATCCTGCGCCTAGCAAGATTGAACCCGCCTCCCCTGATAGAAAATGCCACCATCTCTATATACCAAGATCTGGCATAAACCACCCTATCCAAAAGAAACCTCCTGAAACCACTAACAGAAATTCTTAGGCGTCGGAATACGCTGTACAGATGGCTATTCCCCTTTGGCTTCTCAATTGCCCACAAAGGGAAAAGATTGGTCTTAAGAGATCACTCGGAGCTACCCGAGTTGCTTCAACAGCTCAACATCACAGACCTGGACATTCCAGACTGGTCCCCCATCCAAGATCTGTCGTCGCTGCCTTTGATTCCTCCTTCTACACCGTGGGAAACCGTCAGCATGGAAAAGCGAGGAAGAAACCGTCGCCGTCAAGGGAAGCTGATCCCCAGATGCATCAACACAGATCCAACCTGAGATATGGGACAGTATCCTGTTACTACATCATCTCTTCTTAAGTGATACTCCTTCAATTTCTGATTTTCTTCTTCTTCTTCTATAAGTTAAATTTTATTAGAAGTACCTTGGAGTGAGGTAACAGAGTGGCTTGGAGGGAAACCTGGGGCGCTTTCAAGAATAGATTGCCCTGTGGGACGGTCTGCTCTGCCCCCAGATTCCCTTCTGACGCCAACTCTCCTAACTAGATGCTTTTCAATTTCCTTGCACCCTCCCATTGTAGATCAGGACGCAAGTATTATAGAAGACCTTTAGATTTAATCATTATTCTTGGTTCTTCTGAAGTTAATGTCCTTGGTTAACATCACTATAATGTCGGTACTTAGGCTCTCGGCGGGAGAGGAGACACATAGCTCAGACCTGGTGAACAATCCAGGACTCCTCTCAACGCCGATTGTACACGTGCGTTTTTTTCTCTGCTGAGTTATCCTCAGCCATATCAGGATAAGAGAATCTCCTTCATGTTTCATTTACATTCCAGAATTACATAAGTGGCCTTAGGCTTCTGTATGCCAGTTATGCTTTTCTGCCAACCTAAGTTTTTTCTCAACTGTGTGCCACTTACTTTGCTTTCATTTGCAATGTATACATTGTTATTGTTTAATATTTGTCCGCATTTCTTTTACCCTGTCCCCCCTCTACTTACTCTATTCCACCCCCCACCCCACCCCCCAGGAGCCGCGGAGCCAGCTCTGGTAAGTGGATATTAGGTCCAGTGACCCTACACAAGACATGCTCATCTTTGTGAGAAACTAGTTGCCCAACACTCCCCACCTAAACACCTTCTCTCACAAATTACTACAAACATTGAAACATCCACAAGACAGGTTGTACATTAGGGAATGAAGTAAAGACTTCGACACCACGTGGACGGAACAAAAATTTAAAAATATCTACTTATACTCTCACGGTACAACGAGATGTATCAGGCTCCAGGAAAATTCATTTAAACTGGTCTCGAGGTGGTACCTCACCCCAACACGTCTTAAACAGATGCATTGTTTGAGCACTGACAACTGCTGGAGGTGCTCCAATCCGGGTGCAGACTATATGCACATGTGGTGGCACTGCCCAATAATCAGACCGTTTTGGACTGAGGTACTCTCAATAATCCAACAAATTCGTTCCCTACCGACAATTCCGTCCCCAGCATCAGTGCTCCTTCATGTCCGATTGGAGGATATCGCTCGCAGCAAAAGACGTATTTTTCACTTCTTGACAGCCGCAGCGAAATCTATTATTCCACAATATTGGAACTGTGCTGTTCAACCTCCTGTTTCTCATTGGTTAAAGAAAATTGACCACATTTACCACATGGAGGAGCTCTCTGCTTGGGAATGTAAAGCTCATGTATCTTTCCAAAAACTATGGGAAGATTGGATAACATTCCGCTCTTCCTCTAGGGTGTTGACAGCCCTGGCGGACAACCTTTAAATTTTATGGACCTATCGGTCACACTTCTCTAAACACAATTTACTCAGCCCCCGCGGCTCCTCGGGTTCTCTCCCCCCCCCCCATTGTCCTTTCTCCTCCCCACCCCCTCATTAATATGTGATTGTAACTTATTTTCCATTACGCTATTGTTCTTGTACTTATGCTTACACCTTCTTTACACCTTAAAGGTGTTTGATGTTTGTAATGTTACATCACTCTGAAAATTCAATAAAAAGAAAATTGAAAAGAAAAAGAGGAGTGGCATAGTATAAAAAAAATTGCTGCAGCGTGTAGCGTGTCTTTACTTTTTCCTCTTTATGTGAATTTGAATGGCATGTGTGTAAGGCGGGGGTCGATGCAATCCTGAATCCTTGCAGAAAAGCCTTTGGTGAATAACTCTGGACTTTTAACTGTGGATTTTTTATGTTGAAAACCATGTTAAAACTTTAATCCAAAATCGTCTTCGTTACTGAGGTATCAGCTGTTACACCATTCAAACAAAGTTTTGACTGGCTTTGCTTAACCCTAGTTAAAATGTTGCTATATAATGTCCTCATGTTGATAGGTTGATCTTGCTAACATGTTCTCTTTAAAGGGACACTTCTTTTATTTATTTTTTTAATCATATTAACAACCTATATGTGAATATTCTATGCATTTTTTTCCTTAAAACCCGGTGGGTGGTTCTCTTGATATCATTTTGTTAAATCATCCTTATTTACTTGTATTGTCCTTATTATTTGGACTTTTAGCATGACAGACAAACTTGCTTAACTTTTTCACTCATACCATAGAAAGTCCCCCATGTATCTTGAGAGTAATCCCTGATGAATTCATGAATAACCATGACTCTTCCCAGTTGGAAGTGACTCTTTTCCAGGCCTAGTCTGTAATGATTGTGAAGTTGGTTCTCGGCAACCACTTACTTATAACTTATAAATGACAGACCGCAGATATCAACTCACCTGTCTCTACTTTATTCTGCTGTTAGTATGGGCAGCATAAAGTTGATAACAGGTTCCCTTTAAAGCAAATGTAGTCTCCAACTTAGGCTACTTTCACACTGGCTTCTTGTGTGGATCCGTCATGTATCTGCACAGAGGGATCCGCACTGATAATACATCTGCATGCATCCGTTCAGAACGGATCCGTTTGCATTATCATGAACATAGGCAAAACGGATCCGTCTTGAACACCATTGAAAGTCAATGGGGGACGGATCCGTTTTCTGTTGTGTCATATTGTGTCATTGAAAACGGATCCGTCCCCATTGACTTACATTGTATGTCAGGACGGAACCGTTTGGCTCAGTTCCATCAGACGGACACCAAAACGCTGCAAGCAGCGTTTTGGTGTCCGCCTCCAGAGCGGAATGGAGACTGAACGGAGCCAAACTGATGCATTCTGAACGGATCCTTATCCATTCAGAATGCATTGGGGCAAAACTGATCCGTTTTGGACCACTTGTGAGAGCCCTGAAACGGATCTCACAAGCGGATCCAAAAAGTGTGAAAGTAGCCTTATTTGTATTGAAAATCACTATTCTATCTGTTTGTTACTATGGTAAATATTCCTTTTGTGCCACAATGTAAGCACTGCTATAAAACATAAAGACAAAAACACAATAGCTAGCATCAATTTGCAGGTCTTTGATGATAAGAGAAAGTTAACTTGATTATTGCGGTGCTAATTATACATGAATCTTGAATAGCACTAGATGCTGTTTATTTGATGAATGCTTAAAAAATTGTATTTTCAGCTGTAGGTTCAAGTAAATTATTTGTGAAAGTCTAATAGATCCTGTAGGCTTTGAAGAATTTAAAGGTTTTGTCAGGGGCAAGGACAACATGTAGTTGTTTTTTTTCTGAACTCTAAAACTGAATTGAGGAATTCAGTGGGCTCTAGTCTCAGCTGAGAGATGGTTTATTTCCATTGTGGCAGTGTAGTTGTCTTTAGACTTTGTATGCCTTTTAACCACTTCAGCCCCCCTAGCTTAAACACCCTTAATGACCATACCACTTTTTACAATTCTGCACTACACTACTTTCACCATTTATTGCTCATGCAACTTACCACTCAAATTAATTTTACCTCCTTTTCTTCTCACTAATAGAGCTTTCATTTGGTGCTATTTCATTGATGCTGACATTTGAACTTTTTTTGCTATTAATAAAAATTTAAAGACATGTTTGCAAAAAAATGACATTTTTCACTTTCTGTTGTAAATTTTTTTTAAAAAAAACTACATTTCTATATAAATTTTTCTATAAATTTATTGTTCTACATGTCTTTGATTAAAAAAAATGCAATAAGTGTATATTTATTGGTTTGGGTAAAAGTTATAGTGTTTACAAACTATGGTGCAAAAAAGTGAATTTCCGCATTTTGAAGCAGCTCTGACTTTCTGAGCACCTGTCATGTTTCTTCAGGTGCTAGAATGCCAGGATAGTATAAATACCCCCCAAATGACACCATTATAGAAAGAAGACACCCCAAAGTATTCGCGGAGGGGCATGGTGAGTTCATGTATCATTTCATTTTTTTCACAAGTTAGCGGAAAATGACACTTTCTGAGGAAAAAGAAATAATAATAAAGTTTTAATTTCTGCTAACTTCTGTCAAAAAAAAAAAAAATCTCCCACGGACTCACTATGCCCCTCAGTGAATACCTTGGGGTGTCTACTTTCTGAAATGGGGTCATTTGTAGGGTGTGTTTACTGTTCTGGCATTTTGGGCGGGGCTAAATTGTGAGCAGCCATGTAAAACCTAAAGGTACTCGTTGGAATTTGGGCCCCTTTGCTCACCCAGGCTGCAAAAAAGTGTCACTCATGTGGTATCGCCGTACTCAGGAGAAGTAGGGCAATGTGTTTTGGGGTGTATTTTTACATATACCCATGTTGGGTGAGAGAAATATCTCTGTAAACTTACAACTTTGTATAAAATTTTTAAAAAGTTGTCATTTTCAGAGATATTTCTCACACTTAGCAGGGGTATATGTAAAAATACACCCCAAAACACATTGCCCTACTTCTCCTGAGTACGGCGATACCACATGTTTGACACTTTTTTGCAACCTGGGTGCGCAAAGGGGCCCAAATTCCAATGAGTACCTTTAGGATTTCACAGGGCATTTTTACGCATTTAGATTCCAGACTTCTTCTCACGCTTTAGGGGCCCCTAAAATGCCAGAACAGTATTAATACCCCACAAGTGACCCCATTTTAGAAAGAAGACACCCCAAGGTATTCCGTGAGGGGTATGGTGAGTTCATGTAAAATTTTATTTTTTGTCACAAGTTAGTGAAATATGAGACTTTGTAAAAAATAAAAATAAAAAATATCAATTTCCGCTAACTTGTGCCAAAAAAAAATAAATTCTGTGAACTCAACATGCCCCTCACGGAATACCTTGGGGTGTCTTCTTTCCAAAATGGGGTCACTTGTGGGGTATTTATACTGCCCTGGCATTTTAGGGAACCTAAAGCGTGAGAATCCAAATGCGTAAAAATGCCCTGTGAAATCCTAAAGGTACTCATTGGAATTAGGGCCCCTTTGCGCATCTTGGCTGCAAAAAAGTGTCACACATGTGGTATCGCCATACTCAGGAGAAGTAGGGCAATGTTTTTTGGGGTGTATTTTTATATATACCCATGCTGGGTGAGAGAAATATCTCTGTAAATGACAACTTTTTTAAATTTTTTATACAAAGTTGTCAATTAACAGAGAAATTTCTCTCACCCAGCATGGGTATATGTAAAAATACATCCCAAAACACATTGCCCTACTTCGCCTGAGTACGGCGATACCACATGTGTGCCACTTTTTTGCAGCCAAGATGCGCAAAGGGGCCCAAATTCCAATGAGTACCTTTTAGGAGGGCATTTTTACGCATTTTTCTTCTCACACTTTAGGGCCCCTAAAATGCCAGGGCAGTATAAATACCCCACATGTGACCCCATTTTGGAAAGAAGACACCCCAAGGTATTCCGTGAGGGGCATGGCGAGTTCATAGAAGATTTTTGTCTGCCTTTCTGCTAATTTCTGCTAACTTTTGACAAAAAGTTCAATTTTTCATGGACTCACTATGCCCCTCAGCGAATACCTTGGGGTGTCTTCTTTCCAAAATGGGGTCATTTGTGGGGTGTTTGTACTGTTCTGGCATTTTGGGTGGGGCTAAATTGTGAGCAGCCATGTAAAACCTTAAGTCTCTTATTGGAATTTGGGCCCCTTTGCGCACCCAGGCTGCAAAAAAGTGTCACTCATGTGGTATCGCCGTACTCAGGAGAAGTAGGGCAATGTGTTTTGGGGTGTATTTTTACATATACCCATGTTGGGTGAGAGAAATATCTCTGTAAATTGACAACTTTGTATAAAAAATTTAAAAAGTTGTCGTTTACAGCGATATTTCTCACATAAAGTATGGGTATATGTAAAAATACACCCCAAAACTCATTGCCCTACTTCTCATGAGTACGGTGATACCACATGTGTGCCACTTTTTTGCAGCCAAGATGTGCAAAGGGGCCCAAATTTCACAGGGCATTTTTACGCATTTGGATTCTCACGCTTTTGGACCCCTAAAATGCCAGGGCAGTATAATTACCCCATATGTGACCCTATTTTGGAAAGAAGACCCCCCAAGGTATTCCGTGAGGGGTATGGCGAGTTCACAGAAAAAAATTTTTGGCACAAGTTAGCGAAAATTGATATTTTTTTTTTTTTTACAAAGTCTCACATTCCACTAACTTGTGACAAAAAATAAAATTTTGCATGAACTCACCATACCCCTCACGGAATACCTTGGGCTGTCTTCTTTCTAAAATGGGGTCACATGTAAGGTGTTTGTACTGCCCTGGCATTTGAGGGTCTCTGCAATCATTACACGTATAGCCAGTATTAGGAGTTTCTGCGATTCTCCTTATATTGAGCCTACGGGTAATGAGATTTTTTTTTTTCCGTTCAGCCTCTGGGCTGAAAAAAGAAAAAAAATGAACGGCACAGATTTTTTCATTGGCATCGATCATCGTGGATGAAAAAATCTCTCCCAAATCAGTGACTGCGGTGCAGTGGGCTGGGCGCTAACTACCTAACAAGTAGCTAACTAACTGGCGGTGATAAGGGACCATTAGGCCCCATTCACACGTCCGCAATTCTGTTTGCGGAACGGAATTGCGGACCCATTCATTTCTAGGGGGACAGACTTTGTCCCGCTCGGATCCGGAATTGCGGATCCGCACTTCCGTTCTGCAAAAATATAGAACATGTCCTATTCTTGTCCGCAATTGCGGACAAGAAAAGGCATTTTCTATATAGTTCTGGCAATGTGCGCATCTGCAAAATGCGGAAAGCACATTGCCGGTGTCTGTGTTTTGCGGATCCGCGGTGCGGATCCGTGGATCCGCAAAACACATATGGACATTTATAGGGGGGTGATCAGTGACAAGGGGGTGATCAGGGAGTCTATATGGGGTGATCAGGGGTTAACAAGGAGTTAATAAGTGACGGGGGTGGTGTAGTGTGGTGCTTGGTGCTACTTTACATAGCTACCTGGTCCTCTGGTGGTCGATCCCAGCAAATGGGACCACCAGAGGACCAGGTAGCAGGTATATCAGACGCTGTTAACAAAACAGCGTCTGATATACTGGTTTGATGCGATTTAATTCACATCTACAGCCTGCCAGCGATTGATCATCTCTGGCAGGCTGTAGAATCTCTGCTGAGCTGTGCACTGCTGTGAACTCGCGCGCGCGTGCGTTCACGCGTGCACTGCAAATCTCGCCTCTCGCGAGATGACGAGCGAATGCGTCCAGGAGGAACAAACCTGCCGCCGCCTGGACGCATCCGTGCGTTCACCGGTCATGATGTCGTTAAATTTGTGAGTAACATTTGATGGTAAGAGACCAATCAAATTTGGTACAAAGTGTTAAAAAGGTTCCCATATCAATGACGTGTCTTACCAAAGATCATAAATTTGGATGTGTAGATGGATTATAGATTATATTTGTTACCAGATTTTTTATTTTAAGGACTTATCAGGATAGGTTATCAATATCAGATCTGTGGGAGACCCCCCCGACGATCAGATGTCAGAAGAAGCCAGCCTCTCTGTAAGTGGCGTGGCCTCTTCTTAGACCACTGACGTCACTGTCCATCAGTCACATGGCTAAGAATAAGTCATCATTATCATTTTCAGGATAACCCCATAAATTGAAATAATGCAAATTTTAATTAATTTTTTATATTTTTTCATGAATTGTAACAGAAAGATTTGTGAAGTAATAAAAAAGATATTGTTCTTAATCAGATGGTTTATTATAACCCTTAAAGATCCATAAGTTGACCCTAATTTTCTTGGCTCATGAATAACATTTATCCACAGGATAGGTGATGAATGTAATATTAATGGGGATCTACAGTTACCTAGAAATCACAAGAAAAGGGGTAACGAAAAGAGGTGCCTGAGTCCTCTCTGTGAGCAGAGTGGTGTTATGCCTACTCCACTCACTTTTATGGGACTGACAAGGGTTTGCCAAGCAATGCAGTCAGCAGTTCCATGCGCAGTAAATAGTCATGAATGTGCATTGCTTTTCTATTCATACAGAGAAATCTGAAAACCCATTTGCATGATCACTGGGGATCCAAGTGATTAAAACCCCAGGGACCATATATTTATCTCCTACCCTGTAGTTAGAAGAGAAATGTTGTTCATAAACCAACCCTTTCAATCTGGCGCCACTACTCAGCTTCTACCAGTCTGACTCTGTTAATCTGGCTTCAGCGGTAATGTCATGATGACATGTGACTGCTACAGCCAATCATTGGCCTCAACATGCACTGTGTTGTCAACATTACATCACTGCTACAGCCAGGTCAATTGACCCCTGTCAGGAGAACCAGAGCGGCATGGGAACTGCTAGGCAAGTAGTGACATATTTTTTTTTTTTAGTCATGCCTCACACGTTGTCCAGTTTCTTCCTGAAACTATACAACCCCTTTGATAACCGAGGGAAATTATTTTTGTTTTTGCTTCTGTGCATTCCATTAGTCACATATTAATATTTTTTTTATTTTCATGTCTACATAGCTTTTTGAGACTTTTTTTTAAATGGGACAAATTGTAGATTATTGGGTCATAATTCTGAAGGTGATATAAGTTAATTTTTATTTTTTGTATTCATTTTATTTAATTTTTAAATTTTGATTTTTTAAGGTGTTATTGTCACGGGAATATGCGAACAACAGGAGTACAATCAGTGCACAAGCTACTAAGCGGACCCAAACTAGGGAGCATAAAAGGTAACCCCTGTCAGACCCTAAGAGCTCTCCCTGCGCTGCTATGCACATGCCCAGGCCCTGATGGTGGGTCGAGGCATGCCCGCGTACCTAAGGCTGAGTGAGACCTGAAACCCCTATGATAAGGGGGGGGGGGGCACGGCCACCGGCTCCCTGCTCAGTATACGGACGGAACCGGGGTCGCCTCGGATCCAGTCAGCAAATAAACAAAACCAACAATGTCTGCAAACTTATCTGTAGGGGCTGCAGCAGCAGTGAAGACAGATCCAATCTCAGCAGACAATATCCGATGTTGCTTGCTTCAGCAAAACACACGTTCAGTGTAAAGAGACCACAGCAGTGTAGATACTCCAGCCGCTGACACAACTCAAGATGAGAAATATAACCTGCAAGGTGAAACAGGAAGAGGGGTGATTTAAAGGAAGAGGAATCAATCAGAGAAGGAACAGCTGGGAAGAGGGAAAGGAGTGAAAATGAAAGTAAAGACCTCATCACAGGGGCGGAGAAACAGAGCTGTGAGAACTCCTCAAAACTCTGGTAGTGACAGTTATAGTGCAATTTACTTTGATACTGTCCATAACAGTTTACCTATCAATGGTAATCAACTGTGAAGCAGGATCACCTTGATGTTATGTTTTTTGCTAATGACCTATATGTACTGTACACCATTTTCGGTAAAGAAAAAAAAGATATATCCAGTTGGATTTGACATGAGTAATTCCAATGACTCATGACTAGAGTTGAGCGAACACCTGTATGTTCGGGTTCGAGAAGTTTGGCCGAACTTCTCGAAAATGTTCAGGTTCGGGATCCGAACTCGACCCGAACTTTATCCAAAATCCGAACCCCATTGAAGTCAACAGGGACCCGAACTTTTAGGCATTAAAAAGGGTGTAAAATAGTCCAGGAAAGGGCTAGAGGGCTGCAAAAGGCAGCAAAATGTAGGTAAATCCCCTGCAAACAAATGTGGATAGGGAAATGAATTCAAATAAAATAAAATAAATAAAAATTAAGCAATATCAATTGGAGAGAGGTCCCACAGCAGAGAATCAGGCTTCAAGTCACCCACCAATGGAGAAGGCCACTTTCAGTTATTTAGGCCCCAGCACCCAGACAGAGGACAGAGGTCGCATAGCAGAGAATCAGGCGTCATGTCACCCACCAATGGAGAAGGACACTTTTAGATAATTAAGCCCCTGGCACCCAGACGGAGGAGAGAGGTTGCATAGCAGAGAATCAGGCTTCATGTCAGCCAGCAATAGAGAAGGTTACTTCCAGATATTTAGCCCATGGCACCCAGACAGAGGACAGAGGTCGCATAGCAGAGAATCAGGCTTTATGTCCCCCACCACTGGAACAGGCCACTTTCAGATAATTAGGCCCCTGGCACCTAGAAGGAGGAGAGGTTCATTCAAATTTTGGTTGCACCGCAATATAATGGTAAAATTAAAAAAAGAGGATTCAATAAAGAAGTGCCCCGGAGTACAAGAATATATGGTTGAGGGGGAGGAAGTTATAAATGTCTATTCTGCACAAGGGATGGACAGGTCCTGTGGGATCCATGCCTGGTTAATTTTTATGAACGTCAGCTTGTCCACGTTGGCTGTGGACAAGCAGCTGCGTTTGTTAGTAATGAAGCCCCCTGCCATGCTGAATACACATTCAGACAAAACGCTGGCAGCCGGGCAGGCCAGCACCTCCAAGGCATAAAAGGCTAGCTCTGGCCACATGGACAATTTTGAGACCCAGAAGTTGAATGGGGCCAAACCATCAGTCAGTACATGGAGGGGTGTGTACATGTACTGTTCCACCATGTTAGTGTAATGCTGCCTCCTGCTAACATGTTCCGTATCAGGTGGTGGTGCAGTTAGCTGTGGCGTGGTGACAAAACTTTTCCACATTTCTGCCATGCTAACCCTGCCCTCAGAGGAGCTGGCCGTGACACAGCTGCGTTGGCGACCTCTTGTTCCTCCTCTGCCTTCGCCTTGGGCTTCCACTTGTTCCCCTGTGACATTTGGGAATGCTCTCAGGAGCGCGTCTACCAGCGTGCGCTTGTACTTGCGTATCTTCCTATCACGCTCCAGTGCAGGAAGTAAGGTGGGCACATTGTCTTTGTACCGGGGATCCAGCAGGGTGGCAACTCAGTAGTCTGCACATATTGAAATATGGGCAACTCTGCTGTTGTTGCGCAGGCACTGCAGCATGTAGTCGCTCATGTGTGCCCTGCTGCCCAGAGGTAAGGACAAGCTGTCCTCTGTGGGAGGCGTATCGTCATCATCCTCCGTATCCCCCCAGCAACGCACCAGTGATGGGCCTGAGCTGTGTTGGGTGCCACCCCGCTGTGAACCTGCTTCATCCTCATCCTCCTCCTCCTCCACCTCCTCCTCATCCTCCTCGTCCTCCAGTAGTGTGCCCTGGCTGGCCACATTTGTACCTGGGCTCTGCTGTTGCAAAAAACCTCCCTCTGAGCCACTTCTAACAGACTGGCCTGAAAATGCTAAAAATGACCCCTCATCCTCCTCCTCCTCCTCCTCCTTGGCCACCTCCTCTTCCATCATCGCCCTAAGTGTTTTCTCAAGGAGACATAGAAGTCGTATTGTAAAGCTGATAACGGCATCATCCCCACTGGCCATGTTGGTGGAGTACTCGAAACAGCGCAACAGGGCACACAGGTCTCGCATGGAGGCCCAGTCATTGGTGGTGAAGTGGTGCTTTTCCGCAATGCGACTGACCCGACTCTCCAGCATGTGCAAGGTGGAGTTCCACCTGGTGGGCATGTCGCATATGAGGCGGTGAGCGGGAAGGCCGAAGTTACGCTGTAGCATAGACAAGCGAGCAGCGGCAGGATGTGAACGCTGGAAGCGCGCACAGACGGCCCGCACTTTATGCAGCAGCTCTGACATGTCGGGGTAGTTGTGAATGAACTTCTGCTCCACCAAATTCAGCACCTGCGCCAGCAAGGGATGTGCGTCAAACCGGCTAGTCCCAAATCTGCGACGAGATTTCGCCCATTATCGCACACCACCAGGCCGGGCTTGAGGCCCACCAGCAGCAACCACTGGTCGGTCTGTTGTTAAATACCCCGCCACAGCCCCTCGTGGTGTGGGGCCTGTCCCCCAAACATATGAGTTTCAGAACGGCCTGCTGACGTTTACCCCGGGCTGTGCTGAAGTTGGTGGTGAAGGTGTGTGGCTCACTGGATGAGCAGGTGGAAGCAGAGGAGGAGGAAGCCGAGTAGGAGGAGGAGACTACAGGAGGCAAAGAATGATGCCCTGTGATCCTTGGTGGCTGGTGTACGTGCGCCAAAGAACTCTCCGCCTGGGGCCCAGCCGCCACTACATTTACCCAGTGTGCAGTTAGGGAGATATAGCGTCCCTTACCGTGCTTACTGGTCCACGTATCTGTGGTTAGGTGGACCTTGCCACAGATTGTGTTGCGCAGTGCACAACTTGATTTTATCAGATACTTTGTTGTGCAGGGAAGACACGGCTGTCTTGGAGAAGTAGTGGCGGCTGGGAACAACATACTGTGGGACAGCCATCTCCATAAGCTGTTTGAAGCTGTCTGTGTCCACCAGCCTGAATGACAGCATTTCAAAGGCCAGTAGAGATGTTCTGATCTATTACCCAGCGAACATAGCTTGTTCGCGCTCGCCGTGGCGGCCGAACATATGCGATGTTCGGTCTGCCCCCTTTACATCATCATTGAGCAAACTTTGACCCTGTACCTCACAGTCAGCAGACACATTCCAGCCAATCAGAACCCTCCCTCCCACACCTTACCACCTCCTCTAAAAAAAAAGGCAGCCATTTTAGATTCAGTCTGAAGCTGCATGTTAGTGAGAGCAGGGAGACTGCAGCTGCTGCTGTACTGATGATTCTGAATTCATAGGGAAAGCGTTAGCTAGGCCAGTGTTCTGTGTTCACAGACTCATCTGCTGTAAGGACAGCGTCACAGCACCCCAAAAAGCCCTTTTTAGGGCTGCTACATTAGTCTGCTTTATTTTTTTTCCTCCATATATATATTGCAGTTGCCTGGCCTGCCCATGTGGGAGGAGCTGCAGGCCCACAGACTGTAGTGTGCCCACTGCCAGTGCCCGCCACTCATACCCTGTGGCACAGGAATTTGCATCAAAAAAAGGCATTTAATTTGTACCCTTTAATCTAAGGTTAGTTGCCTGCCAGTATGTGTCAGGCCCACTTCCACTGACTGTAGTGTGCCCACTGCCAGTGCCAACCACTCATACCGTGTGGCACAGGATTTTGCATAAAAAAAGGCATTTAATTTTTACCCTTTAATCTAAGGTTAGTTGCCTGCCAGTGTGTATCAGGCCCACAGACTGTAGTGTGCCCTCTGCCAGTGCTGCCCATCAATCATGCCGTGCGGCACTGGACGTTGCCTAAAATAAGGTACTTTATCTGTACACTTTAATCTAATTTCGGTTGCCTGCTGGCCAGTGTGTGTGTGTCAGGCCCACGGACTGTAGTGTGCCCTCTGCCAGGGCTGCCCATCAATCATACCGTGCGGCACTGGACGTTTCCTAAAATATGGCACTTTATCTGTACACTTTAATCTAATTTCAGTTGCCTGCTGGCCAGTGTGTGTGTGTCAGGCCCACAGACTGTAGTGTGCCCTCTGCCAGTGCTGCCCATAAATCATACCATGCGGCACTGGACGTTGCTTAAAATAAGGCACTTTATCTGTACACTTTAATCTAATTTCAGTTGCCTGCCTGCCAGTGTGTGTGTGTCAGGCCCACAGACTGTAGTGTGCCCTCTGCCAGTTCTGCCCATCGATCATACCGTGTGGCACTGGACGTTGCCTAAAATAAGGCACTTTATCTGTACACTTTAATCTAATTTCAGTTGCCTGCTGGCCAGTGTGTGTGTGTCAGGCCCACAGACTGTAGTGTGCCCTCTGCTAGTGCCCAACACTCATACCGGGTGGAACAGTACCTAGCACGCATAGTACCACTTATCTAAAATCCATTCAATACACGTCCTGATAGGGGACGTAACAGGGATTAAACTTATGAGAATAGTACTACAGAAAATACCATTCATATCGGGTCTGACTGTAAATTGCACGGCGCAGACGCAGTGACCGTGGATTAAAACAAAGGGGAGGGAGCCAGCGTTTTTTTAACCATCTCCCAGTTCGAAAAAACAATTCAATTCACCTTTTGGGGACCCTTGGTGTTGTACGTGGCTGGGTAGAGGAAGAACCCTTCAATGACATCACCAGGACATGGCTAGCTTGGTATCCAACCTTGTGCAAATGGAGAGTTTGTGGTTGTGTAAATGGACTGTTTGCGGTTGTTTGAGGTGCATTAAAAGGGGAGTTTGGTCTGTCAATGTCTGTAAAGCGGGCGTAAACCTTAAACTACCTGATCGATACAACATCATACCTGATCGTATACACACACTGGATGTTTTAAACCACATTGTTCAAAAAATGTAGGATTGTTAGGTGATTTCTGCCTTTTATTGATTAAAACCCAACTCTGCGTCAACTATGTAATTTTCCATGGGAGTTTTGCCATGGATCCCCCTCCGGCATGCCAAAGTCAAGGTGTTAGTCCCCTTGCATTAACTTTTCCATCACTATTGTGGCTAGAAAGAGTCTCTGTGGGTTTTAAAATTCACGTGCCTATTGAAGTCTATGGCGCTTCGCCCGCTTCGCCTGTTCGCGAACAATTGAGGAAATTTGCATTAGCCGTTCGCGAACGAAAATTTTTTATGTTCGCGACATCTCTAAAGGCCAGTAGTTTAAAAATGCTGGCATTCAGGCCCAGGGCTAGAGGGTGGGTAGGTGGGAATTTACGCTTTCTCTCCAAGGTTTGTGAGATGGAGAGCTGAACGCTGCTGTGTGACCTGGTGAAGATGCTTGGTGACGCAGGTGGTGGTCTCGGTGGTACATCCTCTGTTTGGTGGGCGGCAGGTGCCAACATTCCTTCCGAGGAAGAGGCCAAGGCAGCAGCAGAAGAGGGAGCAGGGGGAGCCTGAGTGAGTTAATTGTTTTTAAGGTGTTTACTCCACTGCAGTTCATGCTTTGCATGTAGATGCCTGGTCATGCAGGTTGTGCTAAGGTTCAGAACGTTAATGCTTCGCTTCAGGCTCTGATGGCACAGCATGCAAACCACTTGGGTCTTGTCGTCAGCACATTATTTAAAGAAGTGCCATGCCAGGGAACTCCTTGAAGCTGCCTTTGGGATGAAAGTCAGTGGCACGACCTTCATTCCATGTGGGTTCTAGGACCTCATCGTCTTCCACACAGTCTTCCTCTCTGACCTCCTATTCGGTCTGCACACTGCAAAAAGACACAGCAGTTGGCACCTGTGTTTTGTCATCATCAGAGACGTGCGGACTCCGATTCCCATGTCCTCATTATCAGGAAACATAAGTGGTTGTGCATCAGTGCATTCTATGTCTTCCACCACTGGGGAAGGGCTAGGTGGATCCACTTGTGAAACCCTGCCAGCAGAGTCTTCAAACAGCATAAGAGACTGCTGCATAACTTGAGGCTCTGACAGTTTCCCTGATATGCATGGGGGTGATGTGACAGGCGCCACCTGTGCGCTTTCTGCAGAAAACTGGGTGGGAGATAATGTTGTGAACGTGCCGGATCCACTGTCGGACACCGAATTGACTAGCGCCTGTACTTGCTCAGGCCTTACCATCCTTAGAACGGCATTGGGCCCCACCAAATATCACTGTAATTTCTGGCGGGTACTGGAACCTGAGGTAGTTGGTTCACTAGGACGTGTGGCTGTGGCAGAATGGCCACATCCTCTCCCAGCACCAGAGGGTCCACTAACACCACCACGACCGCGTCTGCGTCCTTTACTAGATGTTTTCCTCATTGTTACCGTTCACCAAGCACCACAATAAGAAAAAAAATATTTGGCCCAATGTATTGATTTCAAATTCAGGCCTTTTTTTAAAGGCACCTAACACTATCTGCCTATTTATTTATGTACCGTATTACACTAATCCAGGCACAGCAGTAACCACTGATTTAGGTGAACATCAATTGTAGGCCTAGTATTTAGATTACACTGGTAGATCTACTGTAGTGTGTGAAAAAATATGTAGGATTATGCCTTCAGCAATTGTTTTTTAACACTTTGTGTAAAATACCCTTTAACGGACAGAAATACACTTGGAGATGAACAGTAGCGTGTGAAGTTATTGAAGATGATCCTCTCAGCACTTGCATATACACCTTGAGTGTAATATACCCTTTATGGACAGAAATACACTATGAGATGCACAATAGTGCGTGCAGATTTACAGGATTATGCTTTCAGCAATTGTAATGTAACACTTTTTGTAATATACCCTTTTACAGAAAGAAATATACTTGGAGATGCACGCTGAGTGTAATATACCCTTTTACGGACAGATTAACACTTGGCCTGCAACAGCTAGAACACCAGATTCAGGGTATTGCTATATTGGCAATTGAATTTCACCCCAGAACAAAACCTATCCTTTGACTGATACTATTAAACTTGTCCAGTCACAGCTGGAACACCAGATTTACGGTATTGCTATTTTGGCAATTGAATTTCACCCCAGAACAAAATATATACTTAGATGGACACTATGAAACTTGTCCAGTCACAGCTGGAACACCAGATTTACTGTATTTCTCTTTTTTCAACTGTATTTCACAACAGAAAATAATATATCCTTTGACGGACACTAGGGAAATTGTCCAGTCACAGCTGGAACACCAGATTCAGGCTATTGCTATTTTGGCAATTAAATTTCACCCCAGAACAAAATCTATCCTATGATGGACACTATTAAACTTGGCCAGCCACAGCTGAAACCACTGATTTATGGTATTGCTATTTTGGCAATTGAATTTCACCCTAGAAAAAAATATATCCTTTGTCGGACACTAATAAACTTGTCCAGCCACATCTGGAACACCAGATTTACTGTATTTCTATTTTTGCAACTGTATTTCACCCCATAAAATACTATATCCTTTGACGGACACTAGGGAAATTGTCCCGTCACAGCTGGAACACCAGATTCAGGGAATTGCTATTTTGGCAATTAAATTTCACCCTAGAAAAAAATATACCCTTTTACGGACAGATTTAAACTAGGCCTGCAACAGCTAGAACACCAGATTTACTGTATTTCTATTTTTGCTACTGACTTCCACCCCAGAAAATAATATATCCTTTGACGGACACTAGGGAAATTGTCCAGTCACAGCTGGAACACCAGATTCAGGGTATTGCTATTTTGGCAATTAAATTTCACCCCAGAACAAAATCTATCCTGTGACGAACACTATTAAACTTGGCCAGCCACAGCTGAAACCACTGATTTATGGTATTGCTATTTTGGCAATTGAATTTTACCCCAGAAAAAAATATATCCTTTGGGGGACACTAATAAACTTGTCCAGCCACAGCTGTAACACCAGATTTACTGTATTTCTATTTCTGCAAATGAATTTCACAGCAGAAAATAATATATCCTATGACGGACACTATGAAACTTGTCCAGTCACAGCTGGAACACTAGATTTACGGTATTGCTATTTTGGCAATTGAATTTCACCCCCAAAAATTATCTATCCTTTGCCGGACATTATTAAACTTGGCCAGCCACTGCTGGGACACCAGATTTACGGTATTGCTATTTTGGCTATTGAATTTCACCCCAGAACAAAATATATCCTTTGCCGGACACTATTAAACTTTGCCAGCCATTGCTGGGACACCAGATTTATGGGTTTGCTATTTTGGCAATTGAATTTCACCACAGAAAAAAATCTATCCTTTGCCAGACAGCCAACAGTATTACACTTGGCTAGCCACAGTTGGAACACCAGATTTAGGGGATTACTATTTTGTCAATTGAATTTAACCCCTTAATAAAATATAGAAATTTCTATCCTGAGTTTCTAGGGATGACAATTAGCACAGCCAAGCCCCTGATGTAGGATATAGTAAAAAAAAAAACTAGGATTGATGGACTTTGTGGCAGCTTGTGCTGGTGCACCACAAGACACAAAATGGCCGGCGATCAAAGTGACAGAAAAATTCTCTGTGCAGCCTAAAAACCAGTGAGCAATTAACTAGCAGAGGTTGAATGATTCACAACTGTAGATCAATCACTTCATTAGGTGTTTTTGGTGACTTTTCCCTGCCTAATCTCGCCCTCACAGAAGCTGCGTCCTCTCCCTACACTAATCAGAGCAGTGTGACGTGCGGCGCTACGTGACTCCAGCTTAAATAGAGGCTGGGTCTCATGCTGCACTTGGCCAATCACAGCCATGTCATTAGTAGGCATGCCTGTGATGGCTTCTTAGGGCAAGAAGTAAAACGCTAGCTGATTGGCTGCTGTGCAGCCCTTCAGAAAGCGGGAAGAAACAACGGACCCAAACCCGAACATTTTTTGAAAATGTTCGGGTCCCGGTCCGTGTCCCGAACACCCCAAAATTCGGTACGAACCCGAACTATCCAGTTCGGTTTCGCTCATCCCTACTCATGACAATTCATAAATTTTATAACTCTATTGTTCAGTCAATTTTACAAGATATCATAAGCTACTTTATTTTTAATTGGTCATTGGCCATTACCGGTAGTTTCAAAGCAATCACATATTTTTTTTAATATAAGTTTTAAATGACATATTTTTAAAGTATATAAATAAAGCGTACTTTAAGGATAGATTTAAAGTTATATATCTGTTATATTTTAAAGATATTTAACATACAAAGATACAAATATTGAACATGCATAAGAAGATATTGTATAGTGACTAATGTATTATTAGGACAATTGTCAGATATTTTGATTATGTCATGCCAAATGGTAGCAAATCTATTATTTTGCTAAAATTGCAACCAACCAAACAAAAATCAAGTTTAATAGCAATGTGTTAATATACCATTAGAGGTGCAAACACACGTTTGATGTATTGTGTAAACAGTATGAGCTGTATTTCTCTTGGATCCTATAATTTCTATTAGCAATGATTATTAAATTTGACTTGCTTTCTAAACAGCTGTCAACTATTTTTTTCAACTTTATAACAATGGATGTTATGTTCTACAACTGTACAACTGTGTGTGCCCTATGGTTTAGCTAAATTGAATAATTAATCACAGTAATACATATTTTTCAATGGCATAAAACAAGCTAAAAAATTCACAATTATTCTATGTCTTCATAATTTACCATAGCTAAATAAATAACAGTAATAATAATAATAATAATAATAATAATAATAATAATAATAATAATATATTTTAACTGATTAAGCTCATTATGATGCATTTTATTGCCATATTTCTAAAGGGCCTTGTTTATTATTATTATTATTATTATTATTATTATTATTAATATTATATTATTAATATTATTATTACAACTTGCAACTGCAGGCTGAGCCACTTTCACTGATTGGCAGTATTCTGCTAACCTGCTGTGATAAGGCAGTAAAATAAAGTCTTGATGGAGATCTCTAAATGCTATCTAAATTTTTCCAAATTTTCAGAAAATTTGGGATTTTTTTAATAAATAAAGCTAAAACATATTAACTCAAGTTTACATCTAACATCAAGTATGATGTGTCATGAGAACATCTTAGAATCTCTTGGATAAGTAAAAGCATTCCAAATTTAAAGTAACATGTCGGATTTGCAAAATTTTACTGTGTCAGGAAGTTGAAAAATGACCAGAAGTGTCCTGAAAGGGTAAATATATTTGAAGGTATATCATAATAATTAGGGTTGAGAGAGTCAAAGTTAATGAATTGAAATGCAATTTGAATTTCAGGAAAAATTTGATTTGCCACTAATCCGAATTTCCTTGTGCGTCATGGTAACAAATCTGAAAGAAGCCCAGGAATGCAAGATCACCCATAATGCCATGCAGCCAGATAGCTATCTTGTGAGATGTCTCAACCCTATTAAAGACTGAGCCTGCACGATCTCCACCACTTACCAATATCGATCAAATACTGATGCAAAAAACTGACCAAATACTAACCATGTGATACAGGCCGTTATAGTTCTGCATGGCGGACTTCTTTTCCATCTTAATAAAAATAATTTCAGATGCAAATGGCCCAAACTCATGCAAATTGAGCATTAGGCCTCTATCACATGGTCAGGATTTTACATCCGGATTAGATCATGATTTGATAGCCAAAAGCAGGAATGGGTTCAAAACACAGAACAGATGAAAATATTTTCATCACATTGGATGTTTGCTTTGGACCCACTCCTGTTTTTGTCTTAAAAATACTGATCAAATGCTGACCAAATACTGACTGTTTGAAGGTGTATAAATTAGAACTGACAGTTATTTGTTCAGGTATTTCCATCAATTATTGTGAGTCAAGATTAATAGCCAAGCCTACTCTCAGATTAAGTATATGAGTATCGGATAGATATGCATTTGTTCTGTGGTTTTGACCCGCACCTACTTTGGGCTGACAATAACTGATGAGAATAACTGACCAAATAAGTAGTATGAACTAAGTCTAATAGTGATACACAGTCATTCTACAGCTAACAGAAGGGATTCAAAAGCATGTGTCTGCAATGCCACAACATGGATTAAAAGAACCCTTTAATATTCTTATTTTGTTTCACTAAAGATTTATTGGGACATTGGGCTTTTTTTTCTACTTTACTGAAGGCTGCTTAATTCTTTCCTTTTGGTTTAGCTAGTGAGGTGCTAGGACTTTTAGTGGCTTGCATGATGATGTCCATATGTGAGACCTGCCTGTCCTACTGACGCACAGTAACTGTTTCGCTACCAGAATAGACTAGCTATGCATGATGCCACAGTGATATACACAAAGATATACTTCTCCTAAAGTTTTACTGCAGACCAGGATTTGACCTGATTTAAAATGATTTATGATTAATTAATTTGTAATGAAGCAAATTTCGAAGCGGCTGAATTGAATTTTTGAAATCTTTACCCATCGCTAATAATGATAATACATTTCATATATGTGTAGGGTATATGATATACGTTTATAAACAGGTTAGTACAAGTACTAACTCAATACCTAACTGCTGTTATGTGCCAGGATATGGATCTTTTGTATCTTCATAGCCTATGTGCTTGCTGAGTAGAAAATACTGTAGCCATCACAATTAAATAGGTCGTCCCAGACTTCCACTTCATGGCATATCCTATGTATGATATGTGGTGATCCAAGCTCTGGAACCCCAACAGATCAGCAGAATGAAATGAGAGCCAGAATCCAACAACTTTTACCTTGGCAATTAAGTTTGGGCTACACCAAATTTTAAGGTCATGTTTAGAGATGAGCGAATTTTTAAAAAATTTGATTTGGCCGTTTTGCCAAATTTTCTGAAATGATTTGATATGATCCGAATTTATTTGCAGCAAATTGCTTTAAAAACTCCTATTTTCTGGCTGCAGAGAGCCTGTATAGTGGTGTAGAACACTGTGCCTTGCAATAACATGCATAGGGAGTCTGCTGTGTTAGTGAAACTATACTGTGAGTCAGTATGACATGCAAATGACAGGCATCGCCCTTAGAAACAATGCACACTTTACTTATTTGTGCAGTTACAGAGCCAAACTGAACAAATAACTCAAGTATGAACTCAGCCTTACAGGTTAATGTTAGCGGCAAGAAGAAGCACTCTCCTTTTACACGGTCGTCAGCTGATTCCACATAGATGTCTGTTCTATTAATAACTTATACAAGTAGAGCCCCCCTCACCACAGAATGGCTAATAACACGTACTTATTTTTCCTATTAATACACCCTCAACAATGGCTGTATAACAGTGTTGGTTCACTGCAGACCAGCTAATAAGACGTATTCTTTTTCCTATTAATATACCCCCTAAAGATAAATTTAACAATCACAATTCACCACTCAACATCTAATAGGATGTACGTATCGACCCTATTAATACACCCGCAAATGGCTGTAGTAAAATGGAACTTTACCGTTAAACGACAAATAATATTTTTTTTGGCCACTAATACACACCAACAAGGGCTTTAATTTTCTCACTTCACCACATAAAGGCTAATAAGCCCTTTTTTTCTTTTTCACCACTACTACATGCCAACAAAAAAGCTTTAGAACATATAACTGCGGCCGTGACCGGCAAATAAAGTGTTTTTTTGCCACTAATACACGCCAAAAAAGGCTTTATTTTTCTCACTTCACCACACAATGGTTAATAAGCCCTTTTTCTTTCTCCCCACTACTACACATAAAAAAGAAAAAAGGATTTAGAACATATAACTGTGGCTGTAAACAGCAAATAAAGTTTTTTTTTTCCACTAATACACGCCAAAAGGGCTGTAATTTTCCCACTTCACCACACAACGGCTAATAAGCCCTTTTTTATTTTTCCCCACTAATACACACCAAAAAGAGTCTTTAGAACTTATAACTGCAGCCATGAACGGCAAATAATATTTTTTTTTCCACTAATACACGCCAAAAAGGGCTGTAATTTTCCCACTTCAACACACAATAGCTATTAAGCTCCTTTTTCCCCCCACTAATACACGATAAAAAAAGGCTTTAGAACATATATTTTATTGCACCACACAAGGGCTAATAAGACCCCAATAACAAGAACGGTTTGCTGGAATTACAGAGGTAATGCAAACCTGAAATGAGCAGCAGTATAATCACAGTTTGGATCCGCAGTCAGTGCAGCTAGGTGTAATAGGATTTTTCCTATTACACAGGCTGTAAATACCCCTATTGAACCCTGTTCTGCTTCAATACTGTGGAATAATTCCTCCCTATCTTTTCCCTGTACTTCAAATGCTCTTTCCCTGAACTTCCATTGAGAAAAATATAAGTTTTCAAGTCTTTCCTAGCACTGTCCCTTATGCCTGCTAATGTCTCTCCCTGCACAAAGTACACTGGGAAATGGCTTAATCCAAGACGACTGAGGCTATTTATAGGGCTGTGACATCACAGGGCTGGCTGCTGATTGGCTGCATGCAGGGCGTTGTGGGTGATCCCTTGTTCTCAGAGTTCCTTGCTCCATGTCCTAACATGTGCAGCAGCCATTTTAGGAAAACATGCGATTCGTTACCACAAAGAGTGAGGAAATTCGGATTAGGTGCAAATCTAATCTAATAATTCCTAAAATTTGGATCAAATTCCACTTCATCAGCTTCGATTCGCTCATGGTATCCAGAGCAGCCTAATAAAAAAAAAAAATACGACCCATTTGAAGTCCAAAGTGAAGAAACAAATAATTAACCTCTTGAGGACCAAGCCAATATTTTTTATATTTTCATCTTTTCCTCCTCTCTTTTTAAGACCAATATTTTTTTTTTACTTTCAAAAGTTTTTGGGAGATTCCTAACAAATTTGATTGGTTTAGAATCATGTTTATCATGTCTCTCCACCATTCTTTAACCACCTGCCGACTGCTAAACGCACAGATGCGTCCAGGCGGCGGCAGGTTTGTTCCTCCTTGACGCGTCGGCGCGTCATCTCGCGAGAGGCGAGATTTGCTGTGAACGCGCGCTCGTGTTCACAGCAGCTCGCAGCTCGGCATTTATACTGCAGCCTGCCAGAGATGATCAATCGCTGGCAGGCTGTAGATGTAAAATAAAAAGCATCAAAGAGGTATATCAGACGCTGTTTTGTTAACAGCATCTGATATACCTGCTACCTGGTCCTCTGGTGGTCCGATTTGCTGGGATCGACCACCAGAGGACCAGGTAGCTATGTAAAGTAGCACCAAGCACCACACTACCCCCCCTGTCACTTATTAATTCCTTGTTAACCCCTGATCACCCCATAAAGACTCCCTGATCACCCCCCTGTCACTGATCACCCCCCTGTAAGGCTCCATTCACATGTCCATATGTGTTTTGCGAATCCACGGATCCGCAAAGCACGAACACCGGCAATGTGCTTTCCGCATTTTTCAGATCCGCACATTGCCAGAACTATATAGAAAGTGCCTTTTCTTGTCCAATAGGACATGTTCTATATTTTTGCGGAACTGAAGTGCAGACCCGGAAGTGCGGATCCGCAATTCCGGATCCGAGCGGGACAAAGTCTGTCCCCATAGAAATGAATCGGTCCGCAATTCCGTTCCACAAACAGAATTGCAGACGTGTGAATGGGGCATAAGGGTCCCTTATCACCACCAGTTAGTTAGCTACTTGTTAGGTAGTTAGCGCCCAGCCCAGCGCACCGCACTCACTGATTTTGGCAGAGATTTTTTCATCCACATTGATCGATGCGAATGAAAAAATCTGTGCCGTTCATTTTTTTTTTTTCAGCCCAGAGGCTGAACAGAAGAAAAAAATCTCATTACCCGTATGCTCAATATAAGGAGAATAGCAGAAACTCCTAATGCTGGCCATAAGTGTAATGATTGCGGAAACCCTCAAATGCCAGGGCAGTACAAACACCTCACATGTGACCCCATTTTAGAAAGAAGACACCCCAAGGTATTCCGTGAGGGGTATGTTGAGTTCATGTAAAATTTTATTTTTTGTCACAAGTTAGTGGAATATGAGACTTTGTAAAAAAAATTAAAATATAAATTTCCGCTAACTTGTGACAAAAAATTTTTTTTTCTGTGAACTCGCAATGCCCCTCACGGAATACCTTGGGGTGTCTTCTTTCCAAAATAGGTTCGCATGTGGGGTATTTATACTGCCCTGGCATTTTAGGGGTCCTAAAGCGTCAGAATCCAAATGCGTAAAAATGCCCTGTGAAATCCTAAAGCTACTCATGGGAATTTGGGCCCCTTTGTGCATCTTGGCTGCAAAAAAGGGTCACTCATGTGGTATTGCTGTACTCAGAAGAAGTAGGGCAATGAGTTTTGGGGTACATATTTATATATACCCATACTTTGTGTGAGAAATATCGCTGTAAACGACAACTTTTTAAATTTTTTTATACAAAGTTGTCAATTTACAGAGATATTTCTCTCACCCAACATTGGTATATGTAAAAATACACCCCAAAACACATTGCTCTACTTCTCCTGAGTACGGCAATACCACATGAGTGACACTTTTTTGCAGCCTGGGTGCGCAAAGGGGCCCAAATTCCAGTGAGTATCTGTAGGTTTTACAGGGCTGCTCACAATTTAGCCCCACCCAAAATGCCAGAACAGTACAAACACCCCACAAATGACCCCATTTTGGAAAGAAGACACCCCAAGGTATTCGCTGAGGGGCATAGTGAGTCCATGAAAAATTGAACTTTTTGTCACAAGTTAGCGGAAAGGAAGACTTTGTGAGAAAAAAACAATAAAAATCAATTTCCGCTAACTTGTGCCAAAAAAATTCTTCTATGAACTCGCCATGCCTTGGGGTGTCTTCTTTCCAAAATAAATTTTTATACAAAGTTTTCAGTTTACAGAGATTTTTATTTTATTTTTGCCAATAGTTATCAGAAATTGAAACTTTATTAGTATTATTTTTCCTCAGAAAGTGTCATTTTCCGCTAACTTGTGAAAAAAATTGAAATCATACATGAACTGACCATTGCTCACTGAGGGGCATAGTGAGTCCATGAAAATTGAACTTTTGTCAAACTTTTTGACTTTGTGAGAAAAAACAATTTCAAATCAATTTCCGCTAACTTGTGCCAAAAATTTATTTTCTATGAACTCGCCATGCCCCTCACGGAATACCTTGGGGTGTCTTCTTTCCAAAATGGGGTCACATGTTGGGTATTTATACTGCCCTGGCATTTTAGGGGTCCTAAAGCGTGAGAAGCAAAATGCGTAAAAATGCCCTGAAATCCTAAAGGTACTCATTGGAATTTGGGCCCTTTGCACATCTTGGCTGCAAGAAAGTGTCACACATTTGGTATCGCCGTACTCAGGAGAAGTAGGGCAATGTGTTTTGGGGTGTATGTTTACATATACCCATGCTTGGTGTGAGAAATATCGCTGTAAACTGACAACTTTGTATAAAATTTTTATACAAAGTTGTCAATTTACAGAGATATTTCTCTCACAACATGATGGTATATGTAAAAATACACCCCAAAACACATTGCTCTACTTCTCCTGAGTACGGCAATACCACATGAGTGACACTTTTTTGCAGCCTGGGTGCGCAAAGGGGCCCAAATTCCAGTGAGTATCTTTAGGTTTTACAGGGCTGCTCACAATTTAGCCCCACCCAAAATGCCAGAACAGTACAAACACCCCACAAATGACCCCATTTTGGAAAGAAGACACCCCAAGGTATTCGCTGAGGGGCATAGTGAGTCCATGAAAAATTGAACTTTTTGTCACAAGTTAGCGGAAAGGAAGACTTTGTGAGAAAAAACAATAAAAAATCAATTTCCGCTAACTTGTGCCAAAAAAAAATTCTTCTATGAACTCGCCATGCCTTGGGGTGTCTTCTTTCCAAAATAAATTTTTATACAAAGTTTTCAGTTTACAGAGATTTTTATTTTATTTTTTGCCAATAGTTATCAGAAATTGAAACTTTATTAGTATTATTTTTTCCTCAGAAAGTGTCATTTTCCGCTAACTTGTGAAAAAAATTGAAATCATACATGAACTGACCATTGCTCACTGAGGGGCATAGTGAGTCCATGAAAAATTGAACTTTTTGTCAAACTTTTTGACTTTGTGAGAAAAAAACAATTTCAAATCAATTTCCGCTAACTTGTGCCAAAAAAAAAATCTTCTATGAACTCGCCATGCCCCTCACGGAATACCTTGGGGTGTCTTCTTTCCAAAATGGGGTCACATGTTGGGTATTTATACTGCCCTGGCATTTTAGGGGCCCTAAAGTGTGAGAAGAAAAATGCGTAAAAATGCCCTCCTAAAAGGTACTCATTGGAATTTGGGCCCCTTTGCACATCTTGGCTGCAAGAAAGTGTCACACATTTGGTATCGCCGTACTCAGGAGAAGTAGGGCAATGTGTTTTGGGGTGTATGTTTACATATACCCATGCTGGGTGAAAGAAATATCTCTGTAAATTAACAACTTTGTATAAAAATGTTTAAAAAGTTGTCATTTACAGAGATATTTCTCACACACAGTATGGGTATATGTAAAAATACACCCCAAAACACATTGGCCTACTTCTCCTGCGTACGGCGATACCACATGTGTGACACTTTTTTGCAGCCAAGATGCGCAAAGGGGCCCTAATTCCAATGAGTACCTTTAGAATTTCACAGGGCATTTTTACGCATTTGGATTCTCACGCTTTAGGGCCCCTAAAATGCCAGGGCAGTATAAATACCCCACAAGTGACCCCATTTTGGAAAGAAGACACCCCAAGGTATTCCGTGAGGGGCATGTCGAGTTCACATAATTTTTTTTTTTTGGCACAAGTTAGCGGAAGTTGTTTTTTTTTTTTTTTTTTTTTTACAAAGTCTCATATTCCACTAACTTGTGACAAAAAATTAAATTTTACATGAACTCACCATACCCTTTACGGAATACCTTGGGGTGTCTTCTTTCTAAAATGGGGTCACTTGTGGGGTATTTATACTGCCCTGGCATTTTAGGGGTCTCTTAAGTGTGAGAAGAAGTCTGGAATCTAAATGCGTAAAAATGCCCTGTGAAATCCTAAAGGTACTCATTGGAATTTGGGCCCCTTTGCGCACGCAGGCTGCAAAAAAGTGTCACACATGTGGTATCGCCGTACTCAGGAGAAGTAGGGCAATGTGTTTTGGGGTGTATTTTTACATATGCCCATGCTGGGTGTGAGAAATATCTCTGTAAATCACAACTTTTTAAATTTTTTTATACAAAGTTGTCAGTTTACAGAGATTTTTATTTTTATTTTTTGCCAATAGTTAGCAGAAATTGAAACCTTATTAGTATTATTTTTTCCTCAGAAAGTGTCATTTTCCGCTAACTTGTGAAAAAAAATGAAATCATACATGAACTCACCATGACCCTCTGCGAATACTTTGGGGTGTCTTCTCTCTAAAATGTTGTCATTTGGGGGGTATTTATACTATCCTGGCATTCTAGCACCTGAAGAAACATGACAGCTGCTCAGAAAGTCAGAGCTGCTTCAAAATGCGGAAATTCGCTTTTTTGCACCATAGTTTGTAAACGCTACAACTTTTACCCAAACCAATAAATATACACTTATTGCATTTTTTTTTTATCAAAGACATTTAGAACAATAAATTTTGAGAAAAATTTATATAGAAATGTAGTTTAAAAAAAAATTATAACAGAAAGTGAAAAATGTCATTTTTTTGTAAAAATTTCGGTCATTTTTTTATTAAATGTCAGCAGCAATGAAATACCACCAAATGAAAGCTCTATTAGTGAGAAGAAAAGGAGGTAAAATTAATTTGGGTGGTAAGTTGTATGACGGAGCAATAAACGGTGAAACTAGCGTAGTGCAGAATTGTAAAAAGTGGCCTGGTCATTAAGGTTTTTTAACCTAGGGGGGCTGAAGTGGTTAATAGACCCTGAACTGCCTTCAATATAGAATGGGCTCTGATTGCATAATATATTCTCTGTGACACAATCAGTTTCTGAGTTCTGACCTTGAATAACATGACCATTTATTGTGAAATATACTCCTTAAGTACTAAACAGCAGGGCTCACAGTAGTAATGAGTGAAACAGATTTGGCCTGCTTTGTCTGAACTCGGTTTGTTCCTGTACATTATATCCATTATATCCATGTACTAATGACTTTGCAATTAAAATGATGAGTGCCCTATTCATGGCATATAAACAGTATATGTCATAAATGTTTGATAGGTATGGGTTCCACTCCACGTCTAGGACTTCAGTTTGGAGAAGGAGTATCCAACACCTAATACTCCAGAGGGAAGGAAACCATGCATTGCTATCGCTCTCTGCATTGTAGTTTATGGTAATTACTGATGGGCACTCCAATAACCCTTAATGCACTTCACCTCACCTCCAACTTTATTGAGTGCTGAACAGGGATAGGCGTGGGAGCAGGTTCAACTACTAGAACTTTAATTAGGAGAAGAAGGTTATAACTAGGTATGAGCGAAGTGATCTTTAGATACTAGATCCAAAGTCAGTTTACTCAAAACTTCGGATTAATGTCGTATGGATATCTGTCTCCATACAGCATAAAAAATTATGGCCTCCGACAAGGCGGTCAGTTAATCCCGAAGTTTAACTAGACTTCAGTGAAAAACTTTGGTACTTGATTTTTAAACTGGAAAATAATTTTAAAACTTGGATCGAAACTAGGCTTTGGTTCCGAGGTACCAATCGGAACCTAAATCAATTACCAATGTTATTCACTGAAGTCTCGTAAGACTTTGCCTCATTGGAGTCCATACATTTTAATGCTGCATGGAGCATTAATCAGAAGTTTTGAGCGAACCGACTTCGGATCTAGGATTCTGAAGCTCGCTATACTCATCTCTAGTTCTAACACTTAGTACTGCAGAGGCAACCATAATTATTGCTGCGCTTTGCATTATATATGGGAATGACCTATACACACAATAGAGAGAGAAATGCACGCATGGCCACTTCTAAATTCCCCCTGAGGTTATCACTTCTAGGACTTTAATTAGGAGAAGGAGGATCCAATGCCCATTACTGCAGAGGGAAGGAAACCATGTATTTTTACTGCTCTCTGCTTTATAGTTTATGTGAATTACCTATATACACAATGGCCTTGTCTTTCTGAACAAGCTTGTCTGTTTCCCGATAGTTGGGACTGTACATAATGGCATTAAGGTTGTAGCTTGTGCCCCTTTGCAATTGATGATGAGGAGTTTGTAGTGAGGGAAATAGCAGTATTTTTTTACAGGATTTTTTCCAAATTTTCCAACAAATCCAATTGTTTTGTGACTCAATATAAGAGCATCAAAAAGGAGAGAGAAAGAGGAATAAAGATTTGGATGAATTGAATGAGAATTACATTTTAAGAAATTTGCTCATCTCCACTAAAGTGATAGTCTAAAAAATAAATTGTATCCCCTTATAACTATAGTAAAAGTGTATAAAGACAATAAAGACACATCAATGGCTAATTCAAGCATCAAATTTCCTTTTCATTATAACAAAATGTTAGTAGGTTACTTACTAAAGAAAATGTACACTATGTAATATATTTCCCTGTTTAATATATGCTTGTTTCATCAAGTGATCTCATCAGATGCTGCATTTAGTGTTGTAAATGTTCAAAAAGACATTGTTGCCTCTGTTAGGCTATTTATTTTAATAGATATTCAGATGATACTATTGAAATAATGAAGTCCCGTTCCAGTTCAGCAAACTGTAAAATGTCTGCCAGTTAATGAAAACTAGCAGGTGAATTAACTAAACAAATAAAAATGCTTGTAAGTGAACTAAGCTTTTAATGTTGTACAACCTTGCCTTATCCTCAGTTGGAGGATTGCTGGATAATATGCTTGAAAATTAATTTCTACTTCCTTTTTTAATACCAGATGTTTTTTTTTTTTTGTTAACAAATTTCAACACAAAGCTCATAACCATGAAATTAAAAGCATTTTTTTCAGTTGTATTTATAAACATTAATATGAATCTTAACTGTAGAATTAAACTACAGCTTACCATTAAATAGATGTCCAGATTTAATCATACCTAAGTATTTAGGGGATAAGGATACATAAATCCAAATAAGAGGAACAAATTCTAGCTTCCCAATAAAAAACAATGGTCTTTATTAAACAAGTGATAAATACTCCCATAGAAAAAAAACACTTTTATCTATGCTTTTCGGATTAAAGCATTAGAATCCTTACTCATAACAAGTGCAAGTATATACAACACACATTAATATAGTGCAGGGATGGGCAAACTGCGGCTCTCCAGCTATTGCAAAACTACAACTCCCAGCATGCCCGGTCTGGCTACAGCTATCAGCCTACAGCAGGGCATGGTGGGAGTTGTAGTTTTACAACAGCTGGAGAGCTGCAGTTTGCCCATCCCTGATATAGTGGATTGCCTCCAATCAGAAATGAGGAACAGCATGTCAGGTGTTGTCAATATCAAGATAAGATACAAAAAGTGCAGTAAAGTCCATGTCATGGGGAATAAAAAAAATATTTTTGAAAAGTTAGAAAAAGCACAAGAAACAAAAGATACTCATTCTAAATCAAACATATTACAAAGTTAAATCATGTTTCCTATTTTGGTCAGTAGGGGCACAACTGCCGAGTTGAAACATCCAAAATGTTTCCCAACTCTGCAGTTTCCTCTTGTGATCGCCCCCTCGAGCTGGTGCTGTAACCCTTTCTATTCCCTGTGCTGTAAGCATGTGGAATGTCAGGGACACCGATCTAGACTGTATCGGATAAAAATCCAGATTATAAATTCTGAATGATGATGTAGCATTGCATGAATAGCTTTCTTCTGATGTCGGCCTGAATTGCTGCAAAGAATAAATAAGAGCCAGTTTCTGGAAATCAAATCCTGGAGAAAGAATCAGATAATTTTCTTCATTGCTTAATTGCTCAATATTAATTTGTAGAGAATACTCCTTTAAACCAAAAGGTTTCTTTAATTTCAGATTGCATGCTAGTCTATTAACATCCACTATAGTGCGATATAAATCAAAGTAGCATGAAGGAGAAAAGGACAAGCCTTTTTTCAGCACGTCAATTTGAGGTTGTGATAATATGATCAAAGATAAGTTGACAACCTGAGAAACTTCTCTTAGGGTTTGCTGAGGGAGGGGTATCTGCCACCTTTTGTATGTTTGAGCCCCGATCGTCATTTTTTGAGTGTAATTTGCTGTTTCTCGCAGATACAGAGTGTGAATGCTCCTCTGTAATATGAGGTTGTTGTTTAGAAGAGTTTTTTCTATGGGAGTTTTTATCGCTTGGGAAGCTGGAATTTGTTCCTCTTTTTTGGACTTACCTTTGGGGCTGTGTTCCAAGCACCTCCGTGACTTCCAAACAAGGAGCAGGTGAGCGCTGTGCCTATATTGTATAAGGATACAAATATAGACACAATTAAATAAATAATAGCTACCCAATATCCATTTACAGTAAATTAATAGAATTGATAAAGGGGTTGTTCAAGATTTTGATATGATGGCCTATTTTCAGGATAGGTCATCAATATCAGATCGACGAGGGTCATATTGCCTAGGCACAACTTTGTCCAATTCAAGGGAATGGGGCTTAGCTGCAATTTTGTAAAGGATGATGATATGCTTGATAAAATGCAAGAAGGCCACTTCAAACAGCTGATCAGTGATGGTCTGTTAAGGCCATGGTCCCTACAGTCCCTTGTGGATGTGGACATCATGCTTTTCAACATGACAACCGGCATTGTGGCTTCTGGCATTCTCATCAAGCTGCTGTCTCCATGCTGCTGTGCAGTTTCCTTAGGGAGTGTGTGCTCTCACCTCCGACCTTTTAAAGGGCTAGTGGGCATCCTTGCTAATCCTTCCCCAGCCAATGGCTAGAGGTCCCTGGATATTTAAGGCACCCTCTCCAAGCAGAGGATACCTGAGCTTTATGGTTCCCTGTGACCTGCAAAAGTGTTTGGAAAACTTAGTGCTTCAGTGATTCTCTTGAATTAGTCCTGCATTATCCAATCTGTGTTCTCGTCTGTGTTTCTGCTGTGTATCCAATCTGCCTGTGTATCCCTGACCTTACAGTTCAGCTGAGTCCATGCTTGTTATCCTAGTCTGTCTGTCCTGTCTGTGCTACAGCCTTGGTTCCTATTTGTCTTTTTCCTCCATCCACCATGACCCGGCATCCTATACCATGACTTACAGAAGGTTCTGGGAATGTCGAGGAGACTGTCATTGCATTTCAGCCATTCTTATGTGGCAAGGAACTTGCAGAGACAGAGTGGTCCGCTATTTTACCGCTTGATCTGTGATTGGTCAACTCGTCAGAATTGTACCTTGCATTTGCTGGAGAATCTGTATGAGCAGCGTTATAAGGTGAATAATTTCATTGTACGCCAGACCACCTCAGCAGGGAGTATGTTTTGTTTTGTGTTTAGCCAGTGTCAGCTTATCAGAGATGACATATACTCAGGCCCTTCAAAGAGGCCATCAGATTTGTCAGTATAGACAACTGTGGAATGAGTGATGTCATCTCCCTTATATTTAACTTAGAACAGACGTTAACGCTGATGCAAAAAGGGAGGGTGAAAGAAGAACAGCTTTTGCATTTTTCTGGCCACACTGTAGCGCTTGGGGAACCACACGAAGTTCATGGAGGAGGAAGTGAAGGAAGAGGATGAGGAGCTATAACTTGAGGAGTAGCAGCAGGAGTCAGAGCAGGAGGGTGTAGCAGGAAAGAACTGGTTTCTCGGGGATGTTAGTGAGCATGACAAGCTGTATACTTGCTTGCTTATATATTGACAGGCATATCATAAGCATCAATCAATCTGGTGATTGCTGGATGGCCATGCGTTCATGCTTTTAGAATCTCACTATCCAAGCAAAATACAGAAATGTTTTTCTGTTGACGAAAGGGAGGACAAATTGCTTAATTACCAGAATACACTGTGTATGCAGCTTACCACAACTCAGTGCTAGGCTGATGAAAATATATTACTAAATAATGACCCTAATTGCCCACATAACTACATTTACCTATATTACATCAAAATAGCCTAAGCAATACAGTTCTGTTTACGGCCTGTTATTCTTTCGGTTTAAGATATAACTTTTATTTTCAAATAAATAAAACCTTAGTGTGTTAATTACAAAAAGCCTTATGTGAGCCTAAAATTTTCAAAAGCTTTGGTATTTTCTGTTATTTCACAGATTTATCAGAGAGGCATATTTGGGATTGGGTGCAATGAGAAGTGTTGATTTCACTCAATCTCCATTCTTTTTGCTACTTTGTTTCATTTACTATTTCAATTATTTATCTTCTAGCAAGGGTTATCTCTTGCTTCCTGTTAGTAAACCTTTGTCTATTTCCTCTTGGTATTCACAATAATTAGTTACGTTCCTATATATTGGCTTAAGAGTTGATATATAAATTCCTTTCTCAATGAACTATGTCTCTTTCCTCAAAGTTTACATATATATAGGAACACTTTATATCCACTGCCAGGCACTCATCAATTCCGCTTTATTTTTCTCTCATAATGTGATGTCATATATCAGCTGATCGCTTCACCACATCTATGGCTTCTTCAGGGATGTGGAGCAACTAGAAACAAGCACTTATTTCTATGTATATTTATTGGGGATTAATGCCCTCCTCTATTTTTCTTATCCATTCATGCGACTCATGTTTAAACTATGCGGACAGTACATCTCAATTGGTAGGAGAGAATGCCCGTCTACTTCTGCACCTATTGCTTACCAATTCCGAGCTCCGGAGTTCCTCTCCTATTAGCTCCTTATTTGAGCGTTTGCATGTGTAAAATAGACTCCGGGCTCGCAGCCTATATGCCTATTGCGCATGTCATTGGACTTAGTTTCTCTACGATTCTCTTTTCTATACTTTTGCGCATGTCTCCACACTTTGTCTACTTTTTATCTATTTATCACTCTCTGAGCATGTCTTTCCAATTAGTTTTTTTTAGGAGGATATCATTTTCAAAAGATATCTTATTTAGTTATTTTCAATAGATGTAATCCCATTCTTTGATGCTACACAAGTCTATTATTTGAGTTGTTTTACCAAGCAAATAATAATAACTAGAGCTAAGCGAATTGAAGCTGATAAAGTGGAATTCATTTAGAATTTCAGGAAACATTTGATTTGCAATGAATGCAAATTTCCTCACTCTTGTTGGAAACGAATTGTGAGTAGTGGCGGCTAAGATAGCGGCTACATGTGTGAGGACATGGGGCAAAGAACTCTGGAAAGGCAGGTTGACCCATAATGCCATGCATGTAGCCAATCAGCAGCCAGCCAGCACGGGGATGTAACAGCCCTATAAATATGGCAGTCATCTTAGATTCTGCCATTCACAATCGTACTTTATTCAGGGGCAGACATGTATGCAGGCGCTAGGGAGAGTGAAAGAAAAACTAATTGTTAAAAAAAAAAGGAAAGAAGTGATTTACTAGTGCAGGGAAAGGATAGTGAGATGAATAATTTCACAGGCAGGGAGAAATATGTGCAGATGCTAGGGAGAATCATAGGAAAATCCTCATTGTGATAAAAAGTGATTTACAAGTTAAGGGAAAGATACAGTAGTGAGAGAAATCATTTCAAAGGCAGGGAGAGACGTGTGCAGATGCTAGGAGGAGTCATAGGAAAATCCTCATTGTGAAAAATAGGGAAACATTACTTGGGGATCCAGATAGTCTCTTAATACAGCTCTGTCATTCCAGCAATTAGTTATTGGGGTGCAAGTGCTATGTTGAAAAGCCTTTAGTGGCCTTTATCTGTGGAAAAAGATAAATATATACGAAGGTCACTTTTGTTGTTATTTATGCTAGAATCATTTGCAGTCATTTCTGGTGAAAGAGTGTAGGGAGGTATTTCAGTAATAAAAAAAAAACAATATACAAGTTACAAGAAAAAGTATGTGAACCCTTTGGAATGATATGGATTTCTGCACAAATTGGTCATAACGTGATCTGATCTTCATCTAAGTCACAACAATAGACAATCACAGTCTGCTTAAACTAATAAGAATTAAATGTTACCATGTTTTTATTGAATACACCATGTAAACATTCACAGTGCAGGTGGAAAACGTATGGGAACCTTTGGATTTAATTACTGGTTGAACCTCTTTTGGCAGCAATAACTTCAAGCAAACGTTTCCTGTAGTTGCAGATCAGACGTGCAAAACAGTCAGGAGTAACGAGAAATATATGTTCTCAGGTTACTTCTGCAGTTATTTATGGTGAAAGTGTATAGGAGCGTATTTAAGTACTACAGAAAAAATATATTCTCAGTTCACTGTTGCAGTTATATCTGGGAAAGCCTTTACTGACGTATTTCAGTAGAAAAAGAAATATTCATTTGCCAATCGCTGGTGCACTTATATATAGAAAATCCTTTATTGACGTATATCAGTAGAAAAATAAATATACATTCGCCAATCGCTTCTGCACTTATATCTTGAAAAACATTTAGTGACGTATATCAGAAGAAAAGGAAATATTTATACATTCACTACTGCACTTATAAATTGAAAAACCTTTATTGACATATATCAGTAGAAAAATAAAATGTATTCAGTGTTCACTATTACAGTTATATGCGGTAAAGCCTTTAGTGGCGTATTTCTATAAACAAAATCAAGATATATTCAGCGTTCAGCGCTACAGTTATATGTGGGAAATTCCCTTCTGCCGTATGAACTGAATTACGTTGTGTTGAAATTTTGTATTTACGTTTCACACACTGCGCGATTAGGTGATGACTAGAGTTGAGCGAACACCTGGATGTTCGGGTTCGAGAAGTTCGGCCGATCTTCCCGAAAATGTTCGGATTCGGGATCCGAACTCGACCCGAACTTTATCCCAAATCCGAAACCCATTGAAGTCAATGGGGACCCAAACTTTTGGGCACTAAAAAGGGTGTAAAATAGTCCAGGAAAGGGCTAGAGGGCTGCAAAAGGCAGCAAAATGAAGATAAATGCCCTGCAAACAAATGTGGATAGGGAAATGAATTAAAATTAAATTAAATAAATAAAAATCAAAGCAAAGAATTAGGCGTCAAATCACCCACCACTGGAGAAGGCCACTTTCAGTTATTTGGGCCACAGCACCCAGACAGAGAAGAAAGGTCCCACAGCAAGGAATAAGGCGTCATGTCACCCACCACTGGAGAAGGCCACTTTCAGTTATTTAGACCTCAGCACCCAGACAGAGAAGAGAGGTTCAAAAGCAAGGAATAATGTGTCATCTCACCCACCACTGGAGAAGGCCACTTTCAGTTATTTTGGCCCCAGCACCCAAACAGAGGAGAGAGGTCCCACAGCAGAGAATCATGCGTCATATCACCCACCACTGGAGAAGGCCACTTTCAGTTATTTAGGCCCCAGCACCCAGGCAGAGGAGAGAGGTCCCACAGCAAAGAATAAGGCATCATATCACCCACCACTGGAGAAGCCACTTTCAGTTATTTAGGCCCCAGCACCCAGACAGAGGAGAGAGGTCCCACAGCAAGGAATCATGCGTCATATCACTTACCACTGGAGAAGGCCACTTTCAGTTATTTAGAACCCAGCACACAGACAGAGGAGAGAGGTCCCACAGCAGAGAATCATGCGTCATATCACCCACCACTGGAGAAGGCCACTTTCAGTTATTTAGGCCCCAGCACCCAGACAGAGAAGAAAGGTCCCACAGCAAGGAATCATGCGTCATATCACCCAGCACTGGAGAAGACCACTTTCAGTTATTTAAGCCTCAGCACCCAGACAGAGGAGAGAGGTCCCACAGCAGAGAATCATCCGTCATATCACCCAGCACTGGAGAAAGCCACTTTCAGTTATTTAGGCCCCAGCACCCAGATAGAGGAGAGATGTCCCACATCAAGAAATAAGGCGTCATATCACCCACCACTGGAGAAGGCCACTTTCAGTTAATTAGGCCCCAGCACCCAGACAGAGGAGAGAGGTCCCACAGCAGAGAATCATGCGTCATATCACCCACCACTGGAGAAGCCCACTTTCAGTTATTTAGGACCCAGCACCCAGACAGAGGAGAGAGGTCCCACAGCAAGGAATAAGGCGTCATATCACCCATCATTGTAACAGGCCAATTTCAGTTATTTAGGCCCCGGCGGCCAGATTGAGGAGAGGTTCATTCAACTTTGGGTTGCACCGCAAGATCATGGTTAAGTTAAAAAAAAATGAGGATTCAATAAAGAAGTGCCCTGGAGAACAAGAATACATGGTTGAGGGGGAGGCAGTTATAAATGTCAATTCTGCACAAGGGAGGGACAGGTCCTGTGGGATCCATGCATGGTTCATTTTTATGAACGTCAGCTTGTCCACGTTGGCTGTGGACAGGCGGCTGCGTTTGTCAGTAATGATGCCCCCTGCCGTGCTGAATACACGTTCAGACAAAACGCTGGCCGCAGGGCAGGCTAGTACCTCCAAGGCATAAAATGCTAACTCTGACCACGTGGACAATTTGGAGACCCAGAAGTTGAATGGGGCCGAACCATCAGTGAGTACGTGGAGGGGTGTGCAGACATACTGTTCAACCATGTTAGTGAAATGCTGACTCCTGCTAACACGTTCCGTATCAGGTGGTGGTGCAGTTAGCTGTGGCGTGGAGACAAAACTTTTCCCCATTTCTGCCATGCTAACCCTGCCCTCAGAGGAGCTGGCCGTGACACAGCTGCGTTGGCGACCTCTTGCTCCTCCTCTGCCTTCGCCTTGGGCTTCCATCTATTCCCCTGTGACATTTGAGAATGCTCTCAGGAGCGCGTCTACCAGCGTGCGCTTGTACTCGCGCATCTTCCTATCACGCTCCAGTGCAGGAAGTAAGGTGGGCACATTGTCTTTGTGCCGGGGATCCAGCAGGGTGGCAACCCAGTAGTCTGCATACGTTAAAATGTGGGCAACTCTGCTGTCATTGCGCAGGCACTGCAGCATGTAGTTGCTCATGTGTGCCAGGCTCCCCAGAGGTAAGGACAAGGCGTATCGTCATTGTCCTCTGTATCCCCCCAGCCACGCACCAGTGAAGGACCTGAGCTGTGTCGGGTGCCACCCCGCTGTGAACCTGCTTCATCCTCATCCTCCTCCACCTCCTCCTCATCCTCCTCGTCCTCCAGTAGTGGACCCTGGCTTGTCACATTTGTACCTGAAAGTGCTAAAAATGACCCCTCATCCTCCTCCTCCTTCTTTTGCATCACTTCCTCTTCCATGATCGCCCTAAGCGTTTTCTCAAGAAGACATAGAAGTGGTATTGTAATGCTGATAACTGTGTCATCGCCGCTGGCCATGTTGGTGGAGTACTCGAAACAGTGCAACAGGGCACACAGGTCTCGCATGGAGGCCCAATCATTGGTGGTGAAGTGGTGCTGTTCCGCAGTGCGACTGACCCATGCGTGCTGCAGCTGAAAGTCAACTATGGCCTTCTGCTGCTCGCACAGTCTCTCCAGCATGTGCAAGGTGGAGTTCCACCTGGTGGGCACGTCGCATATGAGGCGCTGAGCGGGAAGGCTGAAGTTCCGCTGTAGCGCAGACAAGCGAGCAGCGGCAGGATGTGAACGCCGGAAGCGCGCACAGACGGCCCGCATTTTATGCAGCAGCTCTGACATGTCAGGGTAGTTGTCAATGAACTTCTGCTACACCAAATTCAGCACATGCGCCAGGCAAAGCATGTGCGTCAAACCTGCTAGTCCCAGAGCTGTGACGAGATTTTGCCCATTATCACACACCACCAGGCCGGGCTTGAGGCCCACCGGCAGAAACCACTCGTCAGTCTGTTGTTTAATACCCCGCCACAACTCCTGCGCGGTGTGGGGCCTGTCCCCCAAACATATGAGTTTCAGAATGGCCTGCTGACGTTTACCCTGGGCTGTGCTGAAGTTGATGGTAAAGGTGTGTGGCTGACTGGATGAGCTGGTGGAAGCAGAGGAGGAGGAAGCCGAGTAGGAGGAGGAGGCTGCGAAAGGCAAAGAATGATGCCCTGCGTTCCTTGTGGGGGAAGGACGTGCGCCAAGGAACTCTCCGTCTGGGGCCCAGCCGGCACTACATTTACCCAGTGTGCAGTTAGGGAGATATCGCGTCCCTGGCGGTGCTTACTGGTCCACGTATCTGTGGTAAGGTGGACCTTGCCACAGATGGCGTTGCGCAGCGCACACTTGATTTTATTGGATACTTGGTTGTGCAGGGAAGGCACGGCTGTCTTGGAGAAGTAGTGGCGGCTGTGAACAACATACTGTGGGACAGCCATGGCAGAGTCTTTAAACAGCATAAGAGACTGCTGCATAACTTGAGGCTCTGACAGTTTCCCTGATATGCATGGGGGTGATGTGGCAGACTGATGGGCTTGGTTTTCAGACGCCACCTGTGCGCTTTCTGCAGAAGACTGGGTGTGAGATAATGTTGTGAATGTGCTGGATCCACTGTCGGCCACCCAATTGACGAGCGCCTGTACCTGCTCAAGCCTTACCATCCTTAGAACGGCATTGGGCCCCACCAAATATCGCTGTAAATTCTGGCTGGTACTGGAACCTGAGGTAGTGTGGCTGTGGCAGAATGGCCACGTACTCTCCCAGCACCAGAGGGTCCACTAACAACACCACGACCGCGTCCGCGTCCCTTACTAGATGTGTTTCTCATTGTTGCCGTTCACCAAGCACCACAATAAGAAAAAAAATATTTGGCCCAATGTATTGATTTCAAATTCAGGCCTTTTTTACAGGCACCTAACACTATCTGCCTATTTATGTAACGTATTACATTATTTCAGGCACAGCAGTAACCACAGATTTAGGGGAATATCTATTGTAGGGCTAGTATTTAGGCCCTGGATGAAAGGTATCCCTTTATGGACAGATTTACACTTGGAGATGCACAGTAGCGTGTGAAAAAATATGTTGGATTATGCCCTCAGCAATTGTATTTTACCACTTTGTGTAATAAACCCTTTAACAGACAGAAATACAATAGGAGATGCATGGTAGCGTGTGAAGTTATTGAGGATGACCCTCTCAGCCCTTGTATATACACCTTCAGTGTAATATACCCTTTTACGGACATATTAACACTTGGCCTGCAACAGCTGTAACACCAGATTCAGGGTATTGCTATATTGGCAAGTGAATTTCACCCCAGAAAATAATATATCCTTTGCAGGACACTATGAAACTTGGCCAGCCACAGCTGAAACCACTGATTAATGGTATTGCTATTTTGGCAATTGAATTTCACCCCAGAACAAAATATATCCTTTGCAGGACACTATTATACTTTGCCAGCCACTACTGGGACACCAGATTTATGGTATTGCTATTTTGGCAATTGAATTTCACCCCAGAACAAAATATACCCGGTTACGGACAGATTTAAACAAGGCCTGCAACTGCTGGAACACCAGATTCAGGATATTGCTATTGTGGCAATTAAATTTCACCCCAGAAAAAATATACCCTGTTACGGACAGATTTAAAATAGACCTGCAACAGCTGGAACACCAGGTTCAGGATATTGCTATTTTGGCAATTGAATTTCACCCCAGAACAAAATATATCATTTGCAGGACACTATTATACTTTGCCAGCCACTGCTGGAACACCAGATTTATGGTATTGCTATTTTGGTAATTGAATTTCACCCCAAAACAAAATATACCTTAATACTGAGAGATTTAAACTAGGCCTGCAACTGCTGGAACACCAGATTTAGGGGATGCTATTTTGGCAATTGAATTTCACCCCAGAACAAAATATATCCTTTGTCGGACAATATTATACTTTGCCAGCCATTGCTGGGACACCAGATTTAGGGGATTGCTATTTTGGCAATTGAATTTCACCCCAGAACAAAATATATCCTTTGCCGGACACTATTATACTTTGGCAGCCACTGATGGGACATCAGATTTAGGGGATTACTATTTTGGCAATAGAATTTCACCCCAGAAGAAAATATATCCTTTGCAGGACACTATTAAACTTGGCCAGCCACAGCTGAAACCACAGATTTATGGTATTGCTATTTTGGCAATTGAATTTCACCCCAGAACAAAATATATCCTTTGAAGGACAGTATTAAACTTGGCCAGCCACTGCTGGGACACCAGATTTATGGTATTGCTATTTTGGCAATTGAATTTCACCCCAGAACAAAATATACCATGTTACGGACAGATTTAAACTAGGCCTGCAACTGCTGGAACACCAGATTCAGGGTATTGCTATTTTGGCAATTAAATTTCACCCCAGAACAAAATATATCCTTTGCCGGACACTATTATACTTTGCCAGTCACTGCTGGGACACCAGATTTAGGGGATTGCTATTTTGGCAATTGAATTTCACCCCAGAAGAAAATATATCCTTTGCAGGACACTATGAAACTTGGCCAGCCACAGCTGAAACCACAGATTTATGGTATTGCTATTTTGGCAATTGAATTTCACCCCAGAACAAAATATATCCTTTGAAGGACAGTATTAAACTTGGCCAGCCACTGCTGGGACACCAGATTTATGGTATTGCTATTTTGGTAATTGAATTTCACCCCAGAACAAAATATACCATGTTACGGACAGATTTAAACTAGGCCTGCAACTGCTGGAACACCAGATTCAGGGTATTGCTATTTTGGCAATTAAATTTCACCCCAGAACAAAATATATCCTTTGCCGGACACTATTTTACTTTGCCAGTCACTGCTGGGACACCAGATTTAGGGGATTGCTATTTTGGCAATTGAATTTCACCCCAGAAGAAAATATATCCTTTGCAGGACACTATGAAACTTGGCCAGCCACAGCTGAAACCACAGATTTATGGTATTGCTATTTTGGCAATTGAATTTCACCCCAGAACAAAATATATCCTTTGAAGGACAGTATTAAACTTGGCCAGCCACTGCTGGGACACCAGATTTATGGTATTGCTATTTTGGTAATTGAATTTCACCCCAGAACAAAATATACCATGTTACGGACAGATTTAAACTAGGCCTGCAACTGCTGGAACACCAGATTCAGGGTATTGCTATTTTGGCAATTAAATTTCACCCCAGAACAAAATATATCCTTTGCCGGACACTATTATACTTTGCCAGTCACTGCTGGGACACCAGATTTAGGGGATTGCTATTTTGGCAATTGAATTTCACCCAAGAACAAAACATATCCTTTGCAGGACACTATGAAACTTGGCCAGCCACAGCTGAAACCACTTATTTATGGTATTGCTATTTTGGCAATTGAATTTAACCCCAGAACAAAATATACCCTGTTACGGACAGATTTAAACTAGGCCTGCAACTGCTGGAACATCAGATTCAGGGTATTTCTATTTTGGCAATTCAATTTCACCCCAGAACAAAATATATCCTTTGCCGGACACTATTATACTTTGCCAGCCTCTGCTGGGACACCAGATTTAGTGGATTGCTATTTTGGCAATTGAATTTCACCCCAGAACAAAATATATCCTTTGCAGGACACTATTATACTTTGCCACCCACTGCTGGGACACCAGATTTAGTGGATTGCTATTTTGGCAATTGAATTTCACCACAGAAAATAATCTATCCTTTGCCAGACAGCAGACGGTATTACACTTGACTAGCCAAAGCTGGAACACCAGATTTAGGGGATTGGTATTTTGGCAATTGAATTTAACCCCTTAATAGAATATAGAAATTGCTATCCTGAGTTTCTAGGGGTGACAATAAGCACAGACAAGCCCCTGATGTAGGATATAGCAAAAAAAAAAAAAAATAGTATTGATGGATTGATGGTCTTGGTGGCAGCTTGTTCTGGTGCACCACAAGTCACAAAATGGTCGCCGATCACCCCAGAAAAAAGTGACAGAAAAACGCTCTGTGCAGCCTAAAAACCAGTGAGCAAGTAACTAGCAGAAGTTGAATCATTCACAGCTGTAGATCGATCACTTCATTAGGTGCTTTTGCTGACTTTTTCCTGCCTAATCTCGCCCTCACAGAAGCTGCGTCCTCTCCCTACACTAATCAGAGCAGTGTAACGTGCGGCGCTACGTGACTCCAGCTTAAATAGAGGCTGAGTCACATGCTGCACTTGGCCAATCACAGCCATGACATTAATAGGCATGGCTGTGATGGCTTCTTAGGGCAAGAAGTAATACGCTAGCTGATTGGCTGCTGTGCAGCCCTTCAGAAAGCGGGAAGAAATCGCCGAACAACGGACCCGAACCCGAACTTTTTTGAATATGTTCGGGTCCGGGTCCCGAACACCCCAAAATTCGGTACGAACCCGAACTATGCTCGAACTGTTCGCTCAACACTAGTGATGACGTCCATAAGAGTGGCACACCAATACAGGTAAATACATTATTCACTTACCGTGCACAAAAATGCGAACTAATTCACACCAGCCCGCATCTATCTGCGGTATTGCTTACTGGACACTACGGGGACTTTTCTGCAGCAAAGAAACCGCACGAGGACCCCGTCTCATTCTTCCAGCACAGACCTACTTCATCCGCTACGTCACATTCACTTCAGTTCACTCCTCCTCAGGCATCGTTGTGTTTTTAAACTGACAGCCTATAACCCTCTGTTGAAAAGCCTTTAGTGGCGTGTGTATGTGGAAAAATAAAAATATATTTGGCGTTCACTGTTCCAGTTATATGTGGTAAAGCCTTTAGTAGCGTATATCAGTAGAAAAAGAAAAAAATATTCGGTGTTCAACGCTGCAGTTATATGCGGTTAAATCTTTTAAAAATTATTTCGGGGAAGAGAAAACTTGTATTCGGCATTATGCGCTGCAGTTATATGCAGTAAAATCTATTTTTAATTATTTCGGTGGAGAAAAAACTTGTATTAGGCATTAAGCGCTGCAATTATATGCGGTAAAAAAATTCTGAATTGTTTCGGTGGAGAAAGAACCTGTATTCGGCCTTAAGCGCTGCACTTTTATGTGGTAGAATCTTGTTTGAATTATTTCGGTGGAGAAAAAAACTTGTATTCAGCATTAAGCGCTGCACTTAAATGCGGTAAAATCTCTTTAAAATTATTTTGTTGGACAAAAATCTTGTATTCTGCGTTAAGCGCTGCAGTTATATGCTATAAAATCACTTTTCTCTCTTCTGTGCCACTCTGTGGCCTACTCATGCTACTGCCAACTCCACACTCTGTGGCCTACTCATGCTGCTGCCACCTCCAGACTCCTTCAATGTGCCACTCTGTGGCCTACTCATGCTGTTGCCACCTCCAGACTCTTTCAATGTGCCACTCTGTGGCCTACTCATGCTGTTGCCACCTCTAGACCCTTTCTTTGTGCCACGCTGTGGCCTACTCCTGCTGCTGCCACCTCCACGCTCTGTCATTTTGTCACTCTCTGGCCATTACATGCTGCTGCCACCTCCAGACTCTTTCATTGTGCCACTCTGTGGTCTCCTCATGCTGCTGCCATCTACAGACTCTGTCATTGTGCCACTCAGTGGCCTCCTCATTCTGCCGCCACCTCCAGACCCTGCCATTGGGCCACTCTGTGGTATCCTCATACTGCTTCCACCTCACCACTATGTCATAGGTCCACTCTGTGGACTTCTCATGCTGTTCCCACCCTCCCCACTTCATGACTGGTCCACTATTGTGGCTTTCGGCCTGGCTGACATCATCATTTATTTGACACTTCTTCAGATCTGTCAGAAGGAATGAAAAACGAGATGCAAAATGGATCCTGTCTGTGTAGCAGATTTAAGGCCTGTATAGTCCCATCACTCCCTATTTCAGGCTAATAAATTTGATCGAGTATGGATCAAATGGTTCAAATTTTTGAAAAAGGACATTGTTTCTTCCATTGTGCAGTGATCTCTTATAAATTTTATCTGTTGTTGAATTCTTTCAAGTATGTTTGGGTTTGTTAGCTTTCACCATTCATCAGTTTTTTCTGTAATGCTTAATGGCAAGGGTCTAATGGCTCAGAACTCCTTTTATCTTGACTGACTAGTACCTTTCATCCTCCCTCTTTCTAGCTTTAACTTCCTCACTTCCTCCCTTAATCCCCCCTTCCTTTCCTCCCTTTGTTATCACACTGCCGACTATACTACCGGTTAATAATGATAATTTTGCATTAGCTGATAACTTTCATTGTTACCACATTTTTCTAGATCTCCATCAAACTGTGTACTTTTGTATATCATTTGTGCCCTTTTTTTCTGTTATGTATATTCCTCTCCTTTTAATGGAGTGAAGTAACTATCATATTATGCTCACATGTTGTTCTTTTTATTTTCTCTCTCATAGTGTTGAGCGAACAGTTCGAGCATTGTTCGGGTCCGTACCGAATTTTGGGGTGTCCGGGACCCGGACCCGAACCCGGACATTTTCAAAAAGTTCGGATTCGGGTCCGTTGTTCGGCGATTTCTTCCCGCTTTCTGAAGGGCTGCAAAGCAGCCAATCAGCTAGCGTTTTACTTCTTGCCCTAAGAGCCCATCACAGCCATGCCTACTAATGGCATGGCTGTGATTGGCCAAGTGCAGCATGTGACCCAGCCTCTATTTAACCTGGAGTCACGTAGCGCCGCACGTCACACTGCTCTTATTAGTGTAGGGCGAGGATGCAGCTTCTGTCAGGGCGAGATTAGGAAGGTTAAAGTCAGCAACAGCACCTAATGAACGGATCGATCTACAGCTGAAAATCATTGAACTTCTACTAGTTACTTGCTCGCTGGTTTTTAGGCTGCACAGAGCGTTTTTCTGTCACTTATGTTCTGGGTTGATCGGCGGCCATTTTGTGACTTGTGGTGCACCAGAAGAAGCTGCCACCAAGTCCAACAATCCATCAATACTAGTTTTTTTTTTTTGCTATATCCTACATCAGGGGCTTGGCTGTGCTAATTGTCACCCCTAGAAACTCAGGATAGCAATTTCTATATTTTATTAAGGGGTTAAATACAATTGCCCAAATACCAATCCCCTAAATCTAGTGTTCCAGCTTTGGCTAAACAAGTATAATACTGTCTTCTGTCTGGCAAAGGATAGATTATTTTCTGGGGTGAAATTCAATTGCCAAAAAAGCAATACCATAAATCAGTGTTTCAGCTGTGGCTGGCAAAATAGAATAGTGTCTGCCAAAACATATATTTTGTTCTTGGGTGAAATTAATCTGGCAAAATAGCAATACCCTGATTCTGGTGTCCCAGCAGTTGCAGGCCAGATTTCATAGTGTCCGTCAAAACATATATTTTGTTCTGGGGTGACATTCAATTGCCAAAATAGCAATACCCTGATTCTGGTGTCCCAGCAGTTGCAATCCAGATTTCATAGTGTTCGTCAAAACATATATTTTGTTCTGGGGTGACATTCAATTGCCAAAATAGCAATACCCTGATTCTGGTGTCCCAGCAGTTGCAGGCCAGATTTCATAGTGTCTGCCAAAACACATATTTTGTTCTGGGGTGACATTCAATTGCCAAAATAGCAATACCCTGATTCTGGTGTCCCAGCAGTTGCAGGCCAGATTTCATAGTGTCCGTCAAAACATATATTTTGTTCTGGGGTGACATTCAATTGCCAAAATAGCAATACCCTGATTCTGGTGTCCCAGCAGTTGCAGGCCAGATTTCATAGTGTCTGCCAAAACATATATTTTGTTCTGGGGTGAAATTAATCTGGCAAAATAGCAATACCCTGATTCTGGTGTCACAGCAGTTGCAGGCTAGATTTCATAGTGTCTGCCAAAACATATATTTTGTTCTGGGGTGAAATTAATCTGGCAAAATAGCAATACCCTGATTCTGGTGTCCCAGCAGTTGCAGGCCAGATTTCATAGAGTCTGACAAAACACATATTTTGTTCTGGGGTGAAAGGAATCTGGCAAAATAGCAATACCCTGATTCTGGTGTCCCAGCAGTTGCAGGCCAGATTTCATAGTGTCTGCCAAAACACATATTTTGTTCTGGGGTGACACTCAATTGCCAAAATAGCAATGCCCTGATTCTGGTGTCCCAGTAGTTGCAGGCCAGATTTCATAGTGTCCGTCAAAACATATATTTTGTTCTGGGGTGACATTCAATTGCTAAAATAGCAATACCCTGATTCTGGTGTCCCAGCAGTTGCAGGACAGATTTCATAGTGTCTGCCAAAACATATATTTTGTTCTGGGGTGAAATTAATCTGGCAAAATAGCAATACCCTGATTCTGGTGTCACAGCAGTTGCAGGCCAGATTTCATAGTGTCTGCCAAAACACATATTTTGTTCTGGGGTGAAATTAATCTGGCAAAATAGCAATACCCTGATTCTGGTGTCCCAGCAGTTGCAGGCCAGACTTCATAGTGTCTGCCAAAACACATATTTTGTTCTGGGGTGAAATTAATCTGGCAAAATAGCAATACCCTGAATCTGTTGTCCCAGCTGTTGCAGGCCAAGTGTAAATCTGTCCATAAAAGGATACCTTTCATCCAGGGCCTAAATACTAGACCTAAAAGAGATATTCCCCTAAATCAGTGGTTACTGCTGTGCCTGGATTAGTGTAATATGCTACATAAACAAATAGGCAGATAGTGTTAGGTGCCTGTAAAAAAAGGCCTAAATTTGAAATCAATACATTGGGCCAAATATTTTTTTCCTTATTGTGGTGCTTGGTGAACGGTAACAATGAGGAAAACATCTAGTAAGGGACGCGGATGCGGTCGTGGTGGTGTTAGTGTACCCTCTGGTGCTGGGAGAGGACGTGGCCATTCTGCCACAGCCACACGTCCTAGTGAACCAACTACCTCAGGTTCCAGTACCCCCCAGAATTTACAGCGATATTTGGTGGGGCCCAATGCCGTTCTAAGGATGGTAAGGCCTGAGCAGGTACAGGCGCTAGTCAATTGGGTGGCCGACAGTGGATCCAGCATGTTCACAACATTATCTCCCACCCAGTCTTCTGCAGAAAGCTGCACAGGTGGCACCTGAAAACCAAGCCCATCAGTCTGTCACATCACCCCCATGCATATCAGGGAAACTGTCAGAGCCTCAAGTTATGCAGCAGTCTCTTATGCTGTTTAAAGACTCTGCTGGCAGGGTTTCCCAAGGAAATCCACCTAGCCCTTCCCCAGTGGTGGAAGACATAGAATGCACTGATGCACAACCACTGATGTTTCCTGATGATGAGGACATGGGAATACCACCTCATCGGAGTCCGCACGTCTCTGATGATGACGAAACACAGGTGCCAACTGCTGCGTCTTTCTGCAGTGTGCAGACCGAACAGGAGGTCAGGGAGGAAGACTGTGTGGAAGCCGATGCAGGGGACGATGAGGTCCTAGACCCCACATGGAATGAAGGTCATGCCACTGACTTTCATAGTTCAGAGGAAGAGGCAGTGGTGAGACCGAGCCAACAGCGTAGCAAAAGAGGGAGCAGGGGGCAAAAGCAGACCAGCCGCCGCCAAGAGAGTTCGCCTGCTACTGGCCACCGCCACCAGGGACCGAGCACCCCAAAGGCAGCTTCAAGGAGTTCCCTTGCATGGCACTTCTTTAAACAATGTGCTGACGACAAGACCCGAGTGGTTTGCTCGCTGTGCCATCAGATCCTGAAGCGAGGCATTAACGTTCTGAACCTTAGCACAACCTGCATGACCAGGCATCTTCATGCAAAGCATGAACTGCAGTGGAGTAAACACCTTAAAAGCAAAGAACTCACTCTGGCTCCCCCTGCTCCCTCTTCTGCTGCTGCCTCGGCCTCTTCCTCTGCCTCGGGAGGAATGTTGGCACCTGCCGCCCACCAAACAGAGGATGTGCCACCGACAACACCACCTGCGTCACCAAGCATCTCCACCATGTCACACGGCAGCGTTCAGCTCTCCATCTCACAAACCTTGGAGAGAAAGCGTAAATTCCCACCTAGCCACCCTCAAGCCCTGGGCCTGAATGCCAGCATTTCTAAACTACTGGCCTTTGAAATGCTGTCATTCAGGCTGGTGGACACAGACAGCTTCAAAAGCTGATGTCCATGGCTGTCCCACAGTATGTTGTTCCCAGCCGCCACTACTTCTCCAAGATAGCCGTGCCTTCCCTGCACAACCAAGTATCTGATAAAATCAAGTGTGCACTGCGCAACGCCATCTGTGGCAAGGTCCACCTAACCACAGATACGTGGACCAGTAAGCACGGCCAGGGAGGCTATATCTCCGTAACTGCACACTGGGTAAATGTAGTGGCGGATGGGCCGCAGGCGGAGAGTTCCTTGGTGCACGTCCTTCCGCCGCCAAGGATCGCAGGGCATCATTCTTTGCCTCCTGTAGCCTCCTCCTCCTCTCCTCTGCTTCCACCAGCTCATCCAGTCAGCCACACACCTTCACCACCAACTTCAGCACAGCCCGGGGTAAATGTCAGCAGGCCATTCTGAAACTCATATGTTTGGGGGACAGGCCCCACACCGCGCAGGAGTTGTGGCAGGGTATTGAACAACAGACCGACGAGTGGTTTCTGCCGGTGGGCCTCAAGCCCAGCCTGGTGGTGTGCGATAATGGGCGAAATCTCGTCGCAGCTCTGGGACTAGACTGTTTGACGCACATCCCTTGCCTGGCGCATGTGCTGAATTTGGTGGTGCAGAAGTTCATTCACAACTACCCCAACATGTCAGAGCTGCTGCATAAAGTGAGGGCCGTCTGTGCGCGCTTCCGGCGTTCACATCCTGCCGCTGCTCGCCTGTCTGCGCTACAGCTGATCTTCCCGCTCACCGCCACATATGCGACGTGCCCACCAGGTGGAACTCCACCTTGCACATTCTGGAGAGACTGTGTGAGCAGCAGCAGGCCATAGTGGAGTTTCAGCTGCAGCACGCACGCGTCAGTAACACTGCGGAACAGCACCACTTCACCACCAATTATTGGGCCTCCATGCGAGACCTGTGTGCCCTGTTGCGCTGTTTTGAGTAATCCACCAACATGGCCAGTGGCGATGACACCGTTATCAGCGTTACAATACCACTTGTATGTCTCCTTGAGAAAACGCTTAGGGCGATGATGGAAGAGGAGGTGGTCCAGGAGGAGGAGGAGGAGGAAGAGGGGTCATTTTTAGCACTTTCAGGCCAGTCTGTTAGAAGTGGCTCAGAGGGAGGTTTTTTGCAACAGCAGAGGCCAGGTACAAATGTGGCCAGCCAGGGCCCACTACTGGAGGACGAGGAGGATGGGGATGAAGCAGGTTTACAGCGGGGTGGCACCCGACACAGCTCAGGCCCATCACTGGTGCGTGGCTGTGGGGATGCGGAGGACGATGACGATACGCCTCCCACAGAGGACAGCTTGTCCTTACCTCTGGGGAGCCTGGCACACATGAGCGACTACATGCTGCAGTGCCTGCGCAAAGACAGCAGAGTTGCCCACATTTTAACGTGTGCGGACTACTGGGTTGCCACCCTGCTGGATCCCCGGTACAAAGACAATGTGCCCACCTTACTTCCTGCACTGGAGCGTGATAGGAAGATGCGCGAGTACAAGCACATGCTGGTAGAGGCGTTCCTGAGAGCATTCCCAAATGTCACAGGGGAACAGGAGGAAGCCCAAGGCGAAGGTAGAGGAGGAGCAAGAGATCGCCAACGTAGCTGTGTCACGGCCAGCTCCTCTGAGGGCAGGGTTAGCATGGCAGAAATGTGGAAAAGTTTTGTCTCCACACCAAAGCTAACGGCACCACCACTTGATACGGAACGTGTTAACAGGAGGCAGCATTTTACTAACATGGTTGAACAGTACGTATGCACACCCCTCCACGTACTGACTGATGGTTCGGCCCCATTCAACTTCTGGGTCTCCAAATTGTCCACGTGGCCAGAGTTAGCATTTTATGCCTTGGAGGTGCTGGCCTGCCCGGCGGCCAGCGTTTTGTCTGAACGTGTATTCAGCACGGCAGGGGGCGTATTACTGACAAACGCAGCCGTCTGTCCACAGCCAACGTGGACAAGCTGACGTTCATAAAAATGAACCAGGCATGAATCCCACAGGACCTGTCCCTCCCTTGTGCAGAATAGACATTTATAACTGCCTCCCCCTCAACCATGTATTCTTGTACTCCAGGGCACTTCTTTATTGATTCCTGATATTTTTAACTTTACCATGATCTTGCGGTGCAACCCAAAGTTGAATGAACCTCTCCTCTGTCTGGGTGGTGGGGCCGAAATAACTGAGAGTGGCCTTCTCCGGTGGTGGTTGATATGACGCATGATTCCTTGCTGTGGGACCTCTCTCCTCTGACTGGGTGCTGGGGCCGAAATCACTGAAAGTGGCCTTCTCCAGTGGTGGGTGATATGATGCATGATTCCTTGCTGTGGGACCTTTCTCCTCTGACTGGGTGCTGGGGCCTAAATAACTGAAATTGGCCTTCTCCAGTGGTGGGTGATATGATGCATGATTCCTTGCTGTGGGACCTCTCTCCTCTGTCTGGGTGCTGGGCTGAAATAACAGAGTGGCCTTCTCCGGTGGTGGTTGATATGACGCATGATTCCTTGCAGTGGGACCTCTCTCCTCTGTCTGGGTGCTGGGCTGAAATAACTGAGAGTGGCCTTCTCCGGTGGTGGTTGATATGACGCATGATTCCTTGCTGTGGGACCTCTCTCCTCTGACTGGGTGCTGGGGCCTAAATAACTGAAATTGGCCTTCTCCAGTGGTGGGTGATATGACGCATGATTCCTTGCTGTGGGACCTGTATCGTCTGTCTGGGTGCTGGGCTGAAATAACTGAGAGTGGCCTTCTCCGGTGGTGGTTGATATGACGCATGATTCCTTGCTGTGGGACCTCTCCTCTGACTCGGTGCTGGGGCCGAAATAACTGAAAGTGGCCTTCTCCAGTGGTGGCTGATATGACGCATGATTCCTTGCTGTGGGACCTGTCTCCTCTGTCTGGGTGCTGGGCCGAAATAACTGAGAGTGGCATTCTCCGGTGGTGGTTGATATGACGCATGATTCCTTGCTGTGGGACCTCTCTCCCTGTCTGGGTGCTTGGGCCGAAATAACTGAAAGTGGCCTTCTCCAGTGGTGGATGATATGACGCATGATTCCTTGCTGTGGGACCTCTCTCCTCTGTCTGGGTGCTGGGCCGAAATAACTGAAAGTGGCCTTCTCCAGTGGTGGGTGATATGACGCATGATTCCTTGCTGTGGGACCTCTCTCTCGGTCTGGGTGCTGGCCGAAATAACTGAGAGTGGCCTTCTCCGGTGGTGGTTGATATGACGCATGATTCCTTGCTGTGGGACCTCTCTCCTCGGTCTGGGTGCTGGCCGAAATAACTGAGAGTGGCCTTCTCTGGTGGTGGTTGATATGATGCATGATTCCTTACTGTGGGACCTCTCTCCTCAGTCTGGGTGCTGGGCTGAAATAACTGAGAGTGGCCTTCTCCGGTGGTGGTTGATATGACGCATGATTCCTTGCTGTGGGACCTCTCTCCTCTGACTGGGTGCTGGGGCCTAAATAACTGAAATTGGCCTTCTGCAGTGGTGGGTGATATGATGCATGATTCCTTGCTGTGGGACCTGTATCCTCTGTCTGGGTGCTGGGCTGAAATAACTGAGAGTGGCCTTCTCCGGTGGTGGTTGATATGACGCATGATTCCTTGCTGTGGGACCTCTCTCCTCTGACTGGGTGCTGGGGCCTAAATAACTGAAAATGGCCTTCTCCAGTGGTGGTTGATATGACGCATGATTCCTTGCTGTGGGACCTGTATCGTCTGTCTGGGTGCTGGTCTGAAATAACTGAGAGTGGCATTCTCCGGTGGTGGTTGATATGACGCATGATTCCTTGCTGTGGGACCTCTCTCCACTATCTGGGTGTTTGGGCCGAAATCACTGAAAGTGGCCTTCTCCAGTGGTGGATGATATAACGCATGATTCCTTGCTGTGGGACCTCTCTCCTCTGTCTGGGTGCTGGGCAGAAATAACTGAAAATGGCCTTCTCCAGTGGTGGGTGATATGACGCATGATTCCTTGCTGTGGGACCTCTCTCCTCGGTCTGGGTGCTGGCCGAAATAACTGAGAGTGGCCTTCCGGTGGTGGCTGATATGACGCATGATTCCTATGTGGGACCTCTCTCCTCGGTCTGGGTGCTGGCCGAAATAACTGAGAGTGGCCTTCTCCGGTGGTGGTTGATATGACGCATGATTCCTTGCTGTGGGACCTCTCTCCTCGGTCTGGGTGCTGGCCGAAATAACTGAGAGTGGCCTTCTCCGGTGGTGGTTGATATGACGCATGATTCCTTGCTGTGGGACCTCTCTCCTCTGTCTGGGTGATGGGGCCGAAATAACTGAAAGTGGCCTTCTCCAGTGGTGAGTGATGTTACGCATGATTCCTTGCAGTGGGACCTGTCTCCAATTGATATTGGTTAAATTTTATTTATTTTATTTTAATTAATTTCCCTATCCACATTGGTTTGCAGGGATTTACCTACATTTTACTGCCTTTGGCAGCCCTCTAGCCCGTTCCTGGACTATTTTACAGCCTTTTTAGTGCCTAAAAGTTCGGGTCCCCATTGACTTCAATGGTTCGGGTTCGGGATAAAGTTCGGGTCGAGTTCGGATCCCGAACCCGAACATCCAGATGTTCGCTCATCTCTACTCTCTCATTGATGATTAAAAAATTAAAATCTCTAAAATTAAACATAATTTACAAAGAAATAACTTATGATTTGGTAGCCAAAAGCAGAAGTGGGTAGAAATCATAGAAGACAAATATTCCATTCACATGTCATCTCTGTTTTGGATCCATTCTTGTTTTTTTTTGGCGTTAGCAATACTGATGGATTACTGACCAAATGCTGACCGAGTAAAGGTGAATGCTCAATAAACAGGAACCATTTTTTGGGGGTTATTGTTCTGATGAATCAGTGACGTCAACACAAACTTACTGCTGACACCCTCTCCACTCTGTCAGGGGGGCTTTACTTGTATAAACGTTTAATAGAACAGGTTCTGTAGACATCTATGCGGAATCAGCTGATGAGGGTGTAAAAAGAGCGCGCTTCTTCTTGGCGCTAACATCTACCTGTAAGGCTGAGTTGATCTTTGGTCAGTTTTGGCCCCGTGACCGCACAAATAAGTGAAGAATGCAGTGATTCTAAGAGCAACGCCTGTCATCTGCATGTCATACGGACTTACAGTATTATTTCATTACCAAAGCCAACTCCTTATGCATGTCACTGCAAGGCACAGTGTTCTACACCACTATAAAGGCTCTCGGCAGCTAGGAAATAGCAGTTTTTTAAATGTAATTTGCCACAAATATATTAGGATATATTCACAAATATATTTGGATTCAAATAAAATTTTTCCTGAAAAATTTGGCGAATTGAATTTTTGAAAAATTCTCTCATCTGTAATAATAACACAATAGGGATGATATATACACATGAAATTCAAGAAAAAGAAATATGTTTTTTGGTTCTTAAAATAAAAAAATTGGAAAATAGCACTTTGAGTACTGAGATATATAGGAAATCAACGTCAATAAATGGGTATTTACATTGGAACAACTTGCATCTGTCCCTTTTGAAGAGAGGGATACCAACAGGACAGAATCTCAGAGCACGCTGGAATTTTTCGAATGAAGAGTCATTTCTCAGAGAAAGTAAGGAGCTGTTTGGTAGGTTTCGAGATCGGGGGTATCCCGTACACCCCCTAAAAAAAGCCTTTAATGTAGCCAAAATGCAAAAACCAGAAGAACTATTGGAATCTAAAAGAATAGAAAAAGAACAAATAATCAGATGTATATGAACATATGATGACTATATTAAAGAGATGTGCAATTCTTTGAGAAGATAATGAAATATTATACAGTCTGATAGAGACCTGAAAAAGGTTCTGAATCCATACCTAAATATAACATATTAAAGAGGAACAAATTAAAAGGATTTGTTGGTTCACAGCCATTGCCAGGATCAACTGATCATTTCGTCCGAGGAGAGGAAAAGCAAAAGAGGATCAACACCATGTGGTGACTGTTCATTTTGTAAATTTATTTTGAAAACATAATGACTTCCATTGTGCCCGGGTGCTTGGTAGTGCACCCGAGCATCACGGAGTGTTCTACTTGAGCACCCGAGCAGGCGAGCACTTTGATGCTCGATCAACACTAGTAAGTAACTAATTGTTTTGAGTGCCTAGAGGAAATAGACAAAGGTTTACTAACAGGAAGCAACATATAACCCTTGATAGAAGATAAGTAATTGAAATAGTAATAAAACAAAGTAGCAAAAAGAATGGAGATAGTATGAAATCAGCACTTCTCATTGCACCCAATCCCAAATATTGCCACTCTGATAAATCAGTGACATAACAGGAAATACCAAAGCTTTTGAAAATGTTAGGATCACAAAAGGCTTTTAATAATTAACACACCAAGGTTTTATTTATGGGAAAATAAAAGTTATATCTTAAAGCGAAGGAATAACAGGCCATTAACAGAACTGCATAGCTTAGTCTATGTTGATGTAATATAGGCTAATGAAAATCAGCATACGGAGGTGCAGTGCCTGAGCTACTTGGTTCAATCCTACCTGGACTTTGTTTTTTCTTCAGCACTAGTGATGAGCGGCAAGGGCAATATTCGAATATTTTCAGAATATGTGGTAGAGTATTCGTCATATATTGGTGAATAATCATATTCGAGATTATTCTCTTGATTGCAAAAAATCGGCAATGTAATATGCACGTTAATCGAGTAAGGCCAGGTCATAGGCAACTTTCCTATTCTGTTGGCTTCCTAGAATTTATGAATATGTAGAATATAGTGTGATATATATTCTTAAAAACTAAAATTTGTCTTTTTTTTTCTTCATCTGAACCCATTACATTTACTTGAAACACAAAAAAAGGGAAGAATAAAAAGAGGCGGCACTCACCACATACTTGCGTCTTCTTTATTAGTATGAGTACAAAATAGTAAGGACAGGCTGGGGCGAGGCAGCTGGAGCGACTGGCAGCTTAGTGAGCTGTCCGGCCAATACAGTATTGGCTCTGAAGAGGCGCCTCTTCTAGGCCGAATACGGCCGTCGCTTTGCCTGCTAAGACGCTCACGTAGCTGCCCGCCCCAGCCTGTCTTACTATTTTGTACTCATACTAATAAAGAAGACGCAAGTATGTGGTGAGTGCCGCCTCTTTTTATTCTTCCCTTTTTTTGTGTTTCAAGTGACTATATTTATCTTTGGCTGAGCACCACGTTTTCACATACAAGGAGACCCTGACTGTGTGCGCAGTGTTTATTGTGACATAAGAGACCAGTGACGCAGTGCCGCTCATTCGTGCATTCTTATTATTGTTCCATTACATTTACTAATGGGTTCAGGTGAAAAAAATAAAATAAACTGATATTCAGTTTTACGAATATATATCACCCTATAATCTACATATTTGCGAATTCTAGCAAGCCAATCCAATAGGAAAGTTGCCTATAACCCGCCCTTACTCGATTAACGCGCATATTACATTGCCGATTTTTTGCAAAAGATTAAATTAATTAAATAATGAAGATAGAATATTCTTATTCACTACAGACTACGATATTGCAGCCTTCTCACATTGGCCCACAAGCAAGAAGCAGGCAGGTAATGGGTTCAGATGAAAAAAAAATTGCCGAATATTCGTTTTTACGAATATATATCACTATATCACTTGTTCGCGAATTCTCAAGGTGCCAATATTTGCGATAATAATTTGCAATGTGAATATTCGCGCCGTGCCAGCGTGCCAGCGCTGCCTCCTCGTCATTGTTTACATGCTGGCCGTTGCATCTGCAGCGGTGAGCAGGTGTAATTACACCCAAGCTGTTCCATTCATTTCAATGGGACGGCTCTGTAGTATACACTTGTATAGAAACGAGCCGTCCCATTGAAATGAATGGAACGGCTTGGGTGTAATTACACCTGCTCACCGCTGCAGATGCAACGGCCAGCATGTAAACAATGACGAGGAGGCAGCGCTGGCACGGCGCTCGCCTTCTCTTCAAACAGCTGATCGGCGGGGGTGTCGGGTGTCGGACCCCCGCCGATCTGATATTGATGACCTATCCTGAGGATAGGTCATCAATAAATATAACTTGGATAACCCCTTTAACACTATTCAGCACATACTGTGTTCCCTGACCCCATGGGCTTCTGGGTGGGCAGATTAAAACAGTTATTCTAAGAAAAAATGGATAAAGAATAAAGTTCTCAAACATTAAAATGCAGCTACAAAATGGGATATTTTTAAAAGAATGCTAAACTCTAATTGAGAGAGGTACATACCTTATAGGAATGTAAGGGTAAGGAAAAAGAAAAAAAACTATGTGGATAAATATTAATAGAAAGGTAGGAATAACTAACAATAACAAAGTATTTAAATCACGATATAATTAGGGTACAGAGGAAGTATTGAAAAAAATATAAGGAAAAAATAGAATATATATATATATATATATATATATATATATATGCACAGCAGGTTGGAACACAGCCTACATTTGTGGGAGGAGCATAGGGTATTTCAACCCCGCGCCGTCTCATCGGGCATGTCGGCATCACGGTGCAGTGGATGTTATCCCTCTGCGACTTCCGGTTCTGGCTTCACCGGCACGAACAGAGCAGCAACAGCACGCGCTGACCTATTGGCCCTGCTTACGGTAAGTCAAGCGGCCCTCCCTGGGACCAGGGGCAGCCGCATCCAGTCATCTGCGACATCTCTGCTTCCGGTTGCAGATTTCTCGGCGCTCAGATTTCTCGGTTGGCTCAGTGGAGGCTCCCTCCCTCCTGCTACAAGCATGCTGCATCTCATGAAGTAGCACTAACACGTCGCCTTCCATTGTCTGTCACACTCAAGTCACGTCGTTTTCATTACCTGTTACGTTCAAGTCATGTCATTTTTTCCTGTCACCTGTTGCGCTCAGGTCATGTCACTTTCTACTGCCTGTCACGCTCAGTCAAGTCATTTTTCTACTGCCGGTTACACTCAGTCATGTCATTTTCTATTGCCTGTCACGCTCAGGTCATGTCATATTCCACTGCCGGTCACGCTCAGGTCATGTCACCTTCCATTGCCTGGTACGCTCAGGTCATGTTGCTTCCTATTGCCTGTTATGCTCAAATCATGTCATTTTCTATTGCCTGTTCACACTCAAATCATGTCGTTTCTACTGCCTGTTACGCTCAGGTCATGTCACATTCTATAGCCTGGTACGCCCAGGTCATGTCACATTGTTATTCCCTGGTACGCTCAGGTCATGTCACTTTCCTTTACCTGCTACGCTCAAGTCATGTTGTTGTCTATTGCCTGCTACACTTAAGTCATGTAATTTTCTATTGTTGGTTCATGCTCAAGTCATGTCATTTCTATTGCCTGTTACGCTCAGTTCATGTCACTTTCCGGTGCCTGTTACGCTCGGGTCACGTGGCCCCATTGCCCGACATTGCATGTTCACGCTCAGGTCATGTCACATTCTATTGCCTGGTACTCTCAGGTCATGTCGCTTTCTTTACCCATTACGCTCAAGTCATGTTGTTGTCTATTGCCTGCTACACTTAAGTCATGTCATTTTCTATTGTCGGTTCATGCTCAAGTCATGTCATTTCTATTGCCTGTTACGCTCAGTTCATGTCACTTTTCGGTGCCTGCTACGCTCGGGTCACGTGGCCCTATTGCCCGACACGTTTCAGTCTGGGGCACTCTTGCGCTTAATGAGGTTCTGTTATCTGATTTGTTTCGGGCCATGGTCGTGTTACAGGGCCTGACACCTTCAGGCTATGTCATTTATGTCACCTGATACTTTCAAGTCCCAGGGCTTCTGTTGCCTGATACGTTCAGGTCATGCCAGTCTTGTACCTGATACGCTCAGGACACGTTTGTTTCTGTCACCTGATACGTTCAGGTCATGTCATTTCCATTGCCTGATACCCTTCAGGTCGTACCGTGTTCCTTCGCCCGATACGTTCGGGTCATGTGTTTTTCTGTTTGCCTGATACCTTCAGGTTGTCTCGTGGTCCCCTGCCTGATACGCTCAGGTCATGTCATGTCATCACCTGATGCGCTCAGGTCATGTCGTCTCGTCTACTTGCCACGCTCGGTCCTGCCTATGTTTTTCTGCCTGATCCACTCAAGTCAGACCACGCTTTAGTTATATCTTTTCTTTCCACCCGTCTCGTAACCTGTCGTCCAGGGTTCCCATGTCTCGCCATCACGTTCACCTCATCTTTCTTCTCAGTGCCACTCTCCAGGCCGTATCCCCGTTCACCAAACCCAGGTCATTCAGTCACTGTTTAGACGTTTTTCTTGGATTGTCTGACATGCTCAGGTTTGTTGTTTGTTTCTCTCTCCTCGTTCAGCTTTCATCTCTCCCTAACCATCATACTCGGTCCATACATAAGTCTCCCAATCAGAATATTTTGAGCGCATCCATTTCACGCAGGTATCAGTTAAGCTTTTCCTTTCCTTACTTACAAAATCTCAGGTTCTCAGTTTTTGGCAATTTCCATCCTCATTGCTGCCATATCCAAGCTGTTTCAAGTGCTGGCAGTTAATCCACTAAAGTTCCATCCTAATCTACCTTTGGCTTCAGGTAAGGTTTAAAAATAAAAAAATAAAAATCTTTATTACATGGGGGTTGTTACTTTACTTCAGGTCTTCCCAACTGGGTCCGGCTCAAGCAGTTTGCCCACATTCACAGGTGGGTCCCCATTTTATTTCCCATATCACGATTCACCGGGTGGTTGGTAAATGCTAGGACACGGTAACAAGGGTTTCCCTTCTGGGGCAAGCTCCCCGAGTCAGGGATTTAGTTCTATTTTTATTCTTTTCATTTCAGCGGTACCATGTCCCACGTTTCCGACATAGAAGGCTCAATGTCAATTCCAGAGTCAGCAATCTCCGAACAAGCCAGCCGCGCATCGTACAGAAATTGGACTATGCCCAAGTTAATTTCTGAATTTAACAAAAAGGGGTTCTGTCACTCTGCATCAGTGCGAAAAGCTGAGCTATATCGGTTACTCTTTTCCGAACCCTCCAGTGCCCCCGACGAGCAGGTGCCCATGTCCACCATCCAGTTATCCCTAACCCAACTACAAGCCACCATTAATAGTCTATCATCAATTACCGACATTAATACCAGACTTTAGGCCATCGAAAACAAGGATACCACACCTCCTCCTCCCTCAGGACCCGAAGCTAGTCCTTCCACTTCCCATTCCTCCCCTCCAGGTACGGGTTCCAGCACTCCTGACATCGCCTCCACTTTCTTTGCACCAGAAAATATCAGGCGAGATATATTGGCAGGGAAAGACATTAATCTAGCTGCTATCCTTATTTCTACCCATGACACGGTTGAGAATAAGACGATTGCCTGCGGTGATGTATCGATCGTGCTTAAATCAAAGGATGCCCGCCTCAATAGGAAGCTCCCTATTCCTGAATTAATTTTAACTTTCAGCCTATACCGTGATATTGTGTGCTCCGTGCATCCACACAGAAGGGTGGAATTAGACACTTACATATATAGGATCACAGAGCTAGGGTACAAATAGGGCGGCTTCGCTTTTTACGATTACCACCGGTCATTTTGGGCAAAGGTGGCAGCGGCCTTACTTCAGTACCAGCACGTTACAAATTGGGCCTTCCTTGACATGGAGATTTTCTGCAGGCATTTTGCCGGGCTAAAAGCCCCAGCATGTTCCAACTGCCAGTCAGTCCTCCATTCCTTCGACTGGTGCCCCAACATCACCGCCCCCCCCCCCTTCCCAGGCCAACAACCAACACCGGAGCACAAAAATCCAACCCATCCACGTACAAACTCGGACGTCCCATAACCTTCCTAGGTAGAAACCAAATCTGCAATAATTATAACCTAGCCTTTTGTAATTACGATAAATGCAAAGCACTACATATTTGCTCCATTTATTTTAGAGCCCACCCCCAGTCCGCTGTTCCCAGCGAACTGCCAAGCACCTCTGACTAACCGACATTAACATCGATCTCTTACTCTCCCTTCTCCAAGACCACCACGACCCTGATTTTGTCCAGTTCCTAAAAAATGGTTTCACGGAGGGCTTTCACACTGGGCTAGTCACCCTTCCACAGGTCACTTGGGAATGCCCTAACCTCCTATCGGCTTTGGCAGACCCTGTATCAGTTAAGAAGCTATTGAGTTCAGAGTTGCAGTAAGGCTTCATGATTGGTCCTTTTCCAAAATCTCCTTTTCACATTCACCGTGTTAACCCCATAGGCCTAGTATCCAAAAAATCTTCAAATAAAAAGAGATTAATTTACGACTTGTCTGCTCCTCATGCATCCAGCACCCCTAGTTTAAACTCTCTGGTCCCATCAGAAGAATACACCATGCAGTACTCTTCATTAGACAAAGCCATACAACTGGTCCTACAGGTCGGAGCAGGGGCTTGGTTGTCAAAGGCAGACATTTCGGAAGCCTTCAAGTTGCTACCAATCCAACCACACTTATGGAAGTTTCATGGCATCAAATAGAGAGAGCTGTACTATTTCGCCACCCGCTTGATGTTTGGATCAAAGAGCAGCCCCTGGCTCTTTGATCAATTCGCCCAAGCACTTCATTGGATCCTAGTAAAGCATGCCCATTGTCCGAGAGTAATTCACTATTTGGACGATTTTCTGCTCATCGAGCACGCAAATCACGTTCCAGATAGGTTGGATAGTCTACTCAGCCTGTTCAGCAGATTGAATGTCCCAGTAGCCCCTTCAAAGGTAGAGGGACCTTCCAAGGTAATTACCTTCTTAGGTATCACCCTATATACCATCAAAATGGAGGCCAGGCTTCCCCAGGACAAATTAACCAAACTCAAGGAATCAGTGGCTAGGTTCGTGGGTTCTTTAACAGTGTCAAAGCTTGAGCTCCAATCCTTGTAAGGGTCTCTCAACTTTGCAGCCAGGATCATGCCGCAGATTGTTCATCTCCGGACTACTTAGACTCCTACTAACGGTCTTAGACCAGAATTCCCTCATTCATTTAGAATGTGAAGCATTGGCAGACCTGGCCATGTGGTCAGTCTTCCTGTCCAGTTGGAATGGCATCTCACTTTTTGTTCCTCAATGGAATGACACCTTCCCAATGGTGATGCCGCGGCATCCCTCAGGTTTGGAGCCATTTGCGGGGAACAGTGGTTCGCCAGTCCTTGGCCCTCGCAAATCTCTTCAGAGCAGGAGGCCACCAAATATTCTCCCCTTCTCGAAGTATATCCCATCGTAGCAGCTGCTCAGGTCTGTGGTCAGTCATGGAAAAACATGCCAGTATGTTTCATGACAGATAATCAAGCGGTAGTCGACATACTCATCAGAGGTAGGTCCAGTTCCCCCAAGGTCATGCATCTAGTTTGTAGACTCACCTAGTTTTCTTTGCAGTTAAATTTTCACATCATCTGTAGGCACGTGCAGGGTAAGAAGAACATTGCAGCTGATGCCCTTTCACGTTTAAAGTTCAATTTATTTTTCCAGGTCATGCCAGGAGCTCGGAGAGTCGGAATCAACCCTCCAGGGTTTGAAGCCCTGATCATGGATTAGATAGATACATTTCCGCAGCCCACAGTCTCATACGCAAGTCAATCTCTCCCAATTCAGCTAGAAACTACAAAACTGGGTGGAACACCTTTAAACAATTCTCACGTCTCCATCCTAGGGGGGACAAGGACAAAGTCTCGTTCATCTTGGCTTTCTTGGCATACTGCCATAAAGAGCTCAGACTGTCCCATAACACCATCAGACTCTATCTAGCAGGCGTCCAGCATCACTACATGATCAAACATCCCAGTAGCATCTCCATTTTTTCTTCCCAGGCCATCAAGGCAGCCTTAAGAGGTATTCAGAAGCTCTCATCACTATCCACTCCCTCCAGACAGCCAGTTACAGGGGAAGTATTTCAAAAAATTTCTGCCGCCCTAGATGGTAATCCTTTCGGGCCATTTAAAAGCTTGATCCTTAAGGACGCCCTCTACCTCAGTTTTTATGGGTTCCGTAGACCAGGGGAGTTCTGCAGCACCTCAGCCCAGCGTCCAGGTCCAGCAATAAGCCAGCTTCACCGTAAACTTGATCACTTCATTTTCCTCCTACCCATCTCGAAAACCTCCGAGGTCGGTCCGCCAGTTCAGATTGAATATTTCAAAACCTTTAACTCCTGGTGCCCAGTGGCAGTGTTAAACAGACTGCTTGTCATACTGGGGGATAGAACACCAGACAGTCCCCTGTTGCCATTTCCCTTGCTTTCACTCACTTCAGCGCAGTTCATCAGACATATCGCACTCTAGCTTCAGGTTTAGGGTTCAACCCCACTACCATATCCGGGCACTCCTTCCGGATTGGAGCCGCATCCGCAGCGTCCAAACACGGCGTCCCAGCTCACATGATCCGTAAAATGCGGCGGTGGTGATCATCTTGTTTTTCTCACTACATTCCAAATCCGCAAGTCGAGATCGACAGAGCTTTTTCTAACTTGGTCTTGTAATTACTTATTTAATAAAAAGTTGCCTAAATTCATGTTTTGCCCCCTTTTATTGGCTTACCCGCGTACATGGCTAAAGGCACACCACTAGCCAAATTCCAGGTACAATAATAATTAGTTTAGCTACTCACCTTCATCCAGTGCTCCTCTCGGAGCCTTGACCACAAATACAGCCTGGAACCCAGCCTGCATTTGTGGGAGGGGCATAGGGTATTTCAACCCTGCGCGGCCTCATCGGGCACGTCGGCATCGCGGTGCCCCACCCTACCCTCCCATATTCACAATCACAGTCCCAGACTCCTTCAGGGTATGCCCCCTTTTCTTGGCTTACCCGCGTACATGGCTAAAGGCACACCACTAGCCAAATTCTAGGTAAAGCTACTTACCTTCGTCCAGTGCTCCTCCCGGAGCCTTGACCACAAATATAAATATATATATATATATATATATATATACACACACAATAAAAAATAGGCAAGGGCAGCACCAGTAATGCGGTAAAGTTGGGTGCTGAATCCCGGGTTTTTAGTCAACGTCCCATATACAAATGTAAAGAAGGGACAGCACACCAATCCAATAAAAGTGAAATATAGAAAAAACTTTAATGCTCCATGTGGACCACATGGAGCATTAAAGTTTTTTTCTATATTTCACTTTTATTGGATTTGTGTGCTGTCCCTTCTTTAAATATATATTTATATCAAATACAATTAAACGTAGCCAAGCTAGAGACAGAAAGATTAATTGAAAGAGAGAGTAAAATGTTTTTCAATTATATAAATGGTAAAAAGTTTAAACCTGAAAGTGTTGTCACTTTACCGAGTGATGAGGAAGAAGTTGTAGACAGCGATGAGCAGAAAGAAAATATATTCAATATTTTTTTTTTCTCCACTGTATTCACTGAGGAGATGAAGTGCAAAGTGTTAAAGTAAACTCCCCATTAAAAGTGGCCTGTCTTACCCAGGAAGAAATGAAAAGGTATCTTAAGGGTGCTTTCACATTAGCGTCAAAGTTTTCCATCATTGAGTTCCGTCCTCGGGGTTCAATAACGAAAAAAAAATGATCGGTTTTATCCTAAAGTGGTGTAGAACTGGTCAGTTTTATCCAGATCCATTCTTCCACTCTGCGCATGCGCAGACCTTTAAAAATGGTAAAATAATAAATAACAGATCCGTTTGTACAGATGATAACGGAAAGATGGATCCGTTATTTCAATACAATTGTCAAACGGATGGGCAAACAGATCCGTTGGCAAATGAAATCCGTTTTCAAATGTTTTCAAATGCCTGACGGAATCCTTCAACGCAGGTGTGAAAGTACCCTAAAAAGATTAAAATAGACAAATTGCTAGGACCGGATGGCATATATCCCCAAATCCTAAGAGAATTAAGTAATGTAAAATTTAAGAACTCTACGTTAACAGTAGTGTCAATATTTAAAAAGAGGTCAAAAGCAGAGCCAGGGAACTATAGGCCGATAAGTTTAACATCTGTCGTGGATAAACTGTTTGAAGGTTTTCTAAGATATGCTATCTTGGAGTACCTGAATGAAAATAAGTGTATAACACCATATCAGCATGGCTTGATGAGGGATTGGTCATGTCAAACTAATTTAATCATTTTCTGTGAGAAGGTAAGTTCTAGACTTGACTGTGGTGATTCAATGGATGTCAAATATCTTGACTTCTCCAAAGCATTTGATACAGTGTCACATAAAAGGCTAGTACTTAAAATGAGAATGTTTGGACTTAGAGAAAATGTATGTGGTAAATAATGTAAGTAACTGGCTCAGTGAAAGAACACACTCAGATTGGGTCACTATAACAAGTGGGGTACCACAGGGGTCAGTATTTGGCTCTATTCTCTTCAATAAACTATGTAAAGTAATTAACACAGAAGAGGACAGTATACTGTACAGATAGATCTGGATAGATTGGAGGCTTGGGAAGAGAAGTGGCAGATGAGGTTTAACATTGACCAATGTAAGGTTATGCACATGGAAAGGAATAATGCAAGTCACCAGTACATACTAAATAGTAAAACACTGGGTAACAGTGACATGAAAAAGGACTAGTGATGATCGAGCACCAAAGTATTCGGGTGTTCGGGTGTTCGGCCTGAACACATTGCTATATTTGTATGCTCCGCCAAGCACGCGAGTATAATTGAAGACAATGGGAGAAAACCAGGCACCCCTTGCTCTGAAGAGGGGAGGGTGCCTGGTCCATCGGAAAAGGTCAGAAAGTGACAGAAACACCACTGAAACGGATCGGGAACAGCATGGGGACGATGTCTGGATGCGTCTTGGACTCCCAGGTTGCTGCTGGGAACCATGTTCTCCGAGATGTATGCCACTTTCACAGACTGACAAAAATACGCACACCCCCCCCCCCCCAAAAAAAAAAAACACTTTACAAGAAAAATTGTTAGGAAACATTCTTTCATGCATATTCAATTGTTTATAAAGTGCAAGTGCTGCCAAAAATTACAAGCATAAAGAATGGCCTCATTCACATTGTGGTACAATTGTTCACATAGTAGGACTACTACACTCATAAAGCCTATGCAGTAAGTGAAGGGGCTGCCAAAAATTACAAGGAACCGGCACTCCAATACACCCTTTATTACACATAAAGGAGGGCATCATACACAGACTACAGAGACTGGACCTGGAGGAAGAGAGGGTCGTGCTTAACCGACTGGAAGTGTTATCTTCAGCAATCCAACCGACCAACTGTTCAAAATGATCCGACTTGTTCAGTGTTGTCCTGCGCCGCCCAGCTAAGTTGGACATGAAGCTGGGTATGGTGGATGTTTTTTTTTTTTCTGGTTGACTGGCAGCAGGCACAGTTTCATTGCGCCCAGGGCCACAGCCTCTGCGTGCACCATCAGCATCAGGCCCACTTACCCATCCTTTAGTGCTCGCCTTCTTCATAGTAATGGTTTTGTCTCTAGATGTGGCGCAGATTGTTTTACTGTCCGCTATATACACCGTTTTCAGATGCAGGACAGTATATGTCACAGAAACCCACAGAATATGGACACTATATTAGGCCCAGATTATTGGAATTTGCAATACAGACACTGTTTTCGGGTGCAGGACAGTATATGTTACAGAAACCCACAGAATATGGACACTATATTAGGCCCAGATTATTGGAATTTGCAATCTAGACACTGTTTGGATGCAGGACAGTATATGCCACAGAAACCCACAGAATATGGACACTATATTAGCCCAGAATATTGGAATGTGTAATACAGACACTGTTTGCAGATGTTCTACAGTATTCGTTACAGAACACCACAGATTATGGACACTATATTAGGCCCAAATTATTGGAATTTGTAATACAGACACTTCTTGCAGATGTTGTTCAGTATTTTTTACACAAAGCCACACACTATGATCATTAGATGTGGCCCAAATTATTAAAGACAAAGTCTGCGGATTATGTACAGGACTTAAAAGGACCCCTTAAAAGGACTTTGGGTCTTTGAAAAGCTTTTGGCAGTAAAAACAGCAAATGTCTCTTCCTGCTGTATCTGTCGCTTCTGAAGCACTGTCCCTGAGACTGCAGCTGGTAAATAGAGTGCTGCTCTAAAACACACTCACACACAGTAGTCATTAAAAGGACTTTGTGGTCTAGGAAAAGCTTTCTCTAAATAAAAACTGTGAAAATCGCATCTACACTGTGTTTCTCTTCCTACACGCTGCTCTCCCTGTCTATGTCTGAGCCGAACATGCGTCATCGGGTGCTATATACCACCCAATGGCATGTTCCGGCCAGCCAATCACTGTAATGCCAGCAGCCAACATGGCAACTGGCATTACAGTATGGGTGGTTTTTACCTGCACCTTTATTGGCTGCTTAAAACCTGCAAAACGTGTGGGGCGGAGACTTGAGAACTGCACTCAAGCACATGCGGTACTCAGTCGAGTACCGCAATGCCAAGCATAGCGATGCTCGAGCCGAACAGATATTCGGCCGAGCGTGCTCATTTATCACTAAAAAGGACTTAGGAATTTTAGTAGACAGCAAATGTAACTGTAGAAACCGCTGTCAGACAACTACTGCCAACGCCAATAAGATTATGAGGTGCATCAAAATTAACATAGATACTCATGATGAGAATATAGTCCTACCTCTTTACAAATCACTAGTCAAACCACACATTGCGTATAGTTCTAGGGTCCCGGCCAGCGGCGTACATGTACCGCGCTGGTCAGGAAGGGGTTAACATTAGCTAATGTGAGAAATGCCTTTCGCTATTTAGAGGTTACCTTAGTTATTCCAGCCTGGTAAGCATCAACAACTGTTCTTCTGAAGACTTCAGAAATTTTGTTTGTTTGTGCCATGATGCACTTTCATAAACATAATCAAACATAATACACCAGTAATCTGCATACACAAAATACATGATCACAAAATATGTAAACTAATGCAATACTCACTATATAAATGAATATGAATACATTTTGATCAAAATATTTTTTGCCCACCCTCCACGGCAAAGTGACCTTTTTTGGCTGGGAACTTGTGCTAACTGCTGCCTCTTGTGGTGCCAGCCAGTAACCGATAAACTTCAGGAAGCCAGGTTCCACATTTACACTGATCCCACTCTGTCTTTTCCTGGTGCCAGCAATCCTCTAAAGAATACAGGGAGAGCAGGCCTTAGCTTTATATTACACAAATTAAAATCAGACTGTGGGAAAGATGAATTAGTCAGGAGTGCATGACTAATTTGATAGATTTTCTAAATTCTTATCTTTTAAGGATTTATATGAAATTCTGATGTAGTTTAAGGTCAAATTTATGCAAGTACTACTATATCATTGTATCTCTTCTAAGCTATACAATTACTAATTCATTCAGCACCTTTACATATACTCTATAAGTTATTATTTTCCTCTTTAGGGGAACCACGTTATGTAATGTAACTTTATCGCCCTGTACTGTGTGTTGACAACAGAACTGACTTTGTTTAATAACTGAATGTTTTATTGTTAAATGCTAATTAATGTTTTTAAATTATAGCTTTTAAAAAGAGTGAGTGGGAGTCAATTTACACATATATAAGCATTTTAGCAATTTGCTGTAGTTTACTAAAACACAATGTTGCTGACCTGACTAACAGAACCATTACAAATCATAATACTCTGCTGACAGTGTTATATTAACACCTGATAATAAAATTAGTCTCTGGAAAATCATCGTAATGATGTGTAAAATTATGAATTTAGTTGAATGACATAATTATTCAGTTTCCTACAGTGTAAGCATAGATGATGAAATATATTTGCCAGGTTTCACATTTGCAATGAACTGGATGGTTTTGAATTCTACAGATCAATGGATAAGTTTCTGTTTTAAATGAATTGTGCACTGACACCTGAATTTCTGCCACAGATTTGTAGTTTTTTATTCAACGAATCCACAAGTCGATCAGCCCTATTTAATAGAGGTTATCTATGTGTGCCTACTACCTACACATGTCAGTTCTTGAGGCAGATTTCAAATCTGCATGAAAAATGGCCTCCAATTTTATAAATGGCAAACAATGGATATAGTAAAACAAAGATTTCATGCAAATTCAATGCTGATTTTGGCAATTCTAGTAACATACCCTAAATTGGGATACATATCTAATCACTAAGTGTTCTGTTGATTTTTCTAGCACGCTTGTGTCTTCATTTGGTCCTCAATACTCTGTTAGTAGTCATTCAAACATGACAGATGTATTGAACACTTTTACTGATGATTCTCTACAGAAAAAGCTTCAACACAATGCAACATAATATATTTGAATGGTGTTGGACTTAAGAGCATAGTAACATAGTTACATAGTAACATAGTATATAAGACCGAAAAAAGACATTTGTCCATCCAGTTCGGCCTGTTTCCTACAAGTTGATCCAGAGGAAGGCAAAAAACCCCTGTGAGGCAGAAGCCAATTTTCATCACTTAAGGGGAAAAAAATTCCTTCCCGACTCAAATCAGGCAATCAGAATAACTCCCTGGATCAACGACCCCTCTCTAGTAGCTGTAGCCTGTAATATTATTACACTCCAGAAATAAATCCAGTCCCCTCTTGAATTCCTTTATTGTACTTACCATCACCACCTCCTCAGGCAGAGAGTTCCATAGTCTCACTGCTCTTACAGTGAAGAATCCTTTTCTATGTTTGTGTACAAACCTTCTTTCCTCCAGACGCAGAGGATGTCCCCTTGTCACAGTCACAGTCCTGGGGATAAATAGATGATGGGACAGATCTCTGTACTGACCCCTGATATATTTATACATAGTTATTAGATCTCCCCTCAGTCGTCTTTTTTCTAAAGTGAATAACCCTAATTTTGATAACCTTTCAGGGTACTGTAGATCCCTCATTCCAGTTATTACTTTAGTTGCCCTCCTCTGAACCCTCTCCAGCTCTGCTATGTCTGTCTTGTTCACAGGAGCCCAGAACTGTACACTGTACTCCATGTGTGGTCTGACTAGTGATTTGTAAAGTGGTAGGACTATGTTCTCATCACGGGCGTCTATGCCCCTTTTGATGCAACCCATTATCTTATTGGCCTTTTTGCAGCTTAATTTGCTGTTTATTAAAATTCCTAGATCCTTTTCCATGTCAGTGTTACCGAGTGTTTTACCATTTAATATGTACGGGTGACTTGCATTATTCCTTCCCATGTGCATAACTTTACATTTGTCAGTGTTAAACCTCATCTGCCATTTTTCTGCCCAAGCCTCCAATCTATCCAGATCCCTCTGTAGCAGAAAACTGTCCTCTTCAGTGTTAATTACTTTACACAGTTTAGTGTCATCTGCAAAAATAGATATTTTACTGTGCAGGCCTTCTACAAGATCATTAATAAATATATTGAAGAGAATAAGGCCCAATACTGACCCCTGAGGTACCCCACTAGTTACAGTGACCCAATCTGAGTATGTACCGTTAATAACCACCCTCTGTTTTCTGTCACTCAGCCAGTTACTTACCCACATACAGACATTTTCTCCCAGTCCGAGCATCCTCATTTTATATACTAACCTTTTATGAGGTACGGTGTCAAATGCTTTGGAGAAGTCCAGATATACGACATCCATTGATTCGCCGCTGTTAAGTCTAGAACTTACCTCCTCATAGAAGCTGATTAAATTTGTTTGGCATGACCGATCCCTCATGAAGCCATGCTGATATGGTGTTATTTGCTTATTTTCATTGAGATACTCCAAAATAGCATCTCTTAGAAACCCTTCAAACAGTTTACCAACAATAGATGTTAAACTTACCGGCCTATAATTTCCAGGCTCTGTTTTTGGACCCTTTTTGAATATTGGCACCACATTTGCTATGCGCCAATCCTGTGGAACATTCCCTGTTATTATAGAGTCTGTAAATATCAGAAATAATGGTCTGGCTATGACATCACTTAATTCCCTTAGGATACGGGGGTGTATGCCATCCGGTCCTGGCGATTTGTCTATTTTAATCTTTTTAAGTCGCTGTTGTACTTCTTCCTGGGTCAGACAGGGCACTTTTAATGGGGGATTTACTTTTACATTCTGCATTTCATCTGACAGTTTATTTTCCTCAGTGAATATAGTGGAGAAAAAAATATTTAATAGTTTTGCTTTATCCTCGTTGCTCTCTGCAACGCCCCCCTCAAAGCTTGTGGAACTTTTTCACATTTTGAGTAGTCACTTCAAAAAGGTATAATGTGTCTTTTTGGGGTATAGGGGAATTTATACATAGTGAGTTGGAAATCTAAGATAGCTGATGCTTGAACAGGGTAAAAATACATGACCAACAAAGCAACATATGGTCAAAAATGAAAACATTTGCATATTTAATATGTTTGCTTCATTTTATTCTTTTATGTCTACAAGGATATATCCATAGTGCAGCAAATATTACAGAAAATGACTAGTTAAGTATAAACTTGTTCTGAAACGCCTGTGATTGAATTAGGTTGCCATGAATCACACACAACTAGTCAGTAAGGGGATTTATATTACTTAAGCCTTTGGTAAAATAATTCTCCCACCACCATTTTAACACTTGTCATTTTAGTTATTTCTCCAGTATGATTTATATACTTTGTAGTTTTTATAAAACCTAAAGGCAATGTAGACTCCACTGAGAGATCCCTTGCTAGAAAAATGCTATGGGGAAGCTATAAACATTCCCTAATCGTGTACCTTCACAACATGTAATTCACAACACATCTATATTACTGAAATACGCCTCAACAAACAGCAGTCAGTAAGGACAACATAAATACAACCTGTATGCTTTGATTTAACTGCAATATCTTTGGAGGAAGGCAAGGATAAAGATCTTATCTTGTGTATAGTTCCACTTTGTCTGAACTTAGAACATAGCAGGTCATCATTTTTTATTTATTTATTTTTTTAAACTGATGCATGTGCATTATTATTAGTACAGTGTATGTGCTATATGAAAACATCACAAAAAATTAAGAGCAACATTGAAATGTCTTGAAGGAATTCCTGCAGAGCACTTTGATTATAGTGAATTGTTGACCATTTTAATGTGTATTATCTATGGTCAGAGCACAGTGGTAAATCATACTTCATCTTCTGTCTTGGGTACCTGCTTTGAAGTAGTCTGAAACATCTCAATCTGTAACCACTTCAATAATCTGAATTCTTAGAGCAAGGCTTGGTATTTTATGCGTATGATGCATGGGAAGGAAAATAAAAAGTTGTGTTTAGTGAAGGATATTAGTCAGAAAAATCTATGTGATGTTAACTATGTTTGTGTTAAAAAAGACAAACATATTATAGCAGTGATACCTTTATTGACTAACATTTTTTTAAATCTGTTTGCAAGCTTTTGGAACACAGAGGCTCCTTCATCAGGCAGTAAACAAATAAATGAAAGGCATAACACTTAAATGGGTTGTCCGAGTTCAGAGCTAAACTCGGACGACACAACCGATCTGCACTTATTAAGCATGAATGAGTTGAGCATTTTTACTCCCCCTTGCCCTACACTGAATTACACAGTGTTTGTTTACATTTTGACACTGCCAGACCAGGGCTTCCAACTAGCAGTTTTCTCAGTGACATCACTGGCTCTAATAGGCTGTCTTTAGCATTGCCCTAGCCTGTAAAAACAGGCTAGGGCAGTGCTAAATATTGTCCATTTGTGCCAGTTAGAGATGGCCCGAAATAACAGTTCCCGGCGAACATAGCTTGTTCGCGTTCGCCGCAGTGGGCGAACACATCCGATGTTCGGTCCGCCCCCTATACATCATCATTGAGCAAACTTTGACCCTGTAACTCACAGTCAACAGACACATTCCAGCCAATCAGCAGCATACCCTCCCTCCCAGACCCTTCCATCTCCTGAACAGCATCCATTTTAGATTCATTCGGAATTTGCAGTCTTAGTGAGAAGAGGGAGAGTGTAGTTGCTGCTGATTTAATAGGGAAATCGATAGCTAGGCTAGTGAATTCAGTGTCCACTCCAGTCCTGAAAGACTCATCTGATCTCTGCTGTAAGGACAGCGTCCTGACAGCACCCCAAAAAGCCCTTTTTAGGGCTGCAACATTAGTCTGCTTTTTTTTTTCTCCATATACATATTACAGTTGCCTGGCCTGCCTGTGTGTGAGGAGCTGCAGGCCCACAGACTGTAGTGTGCCCACTGCCAGTGCCCACCCCTGTCATCCCATGTGGCACAGGACTTTGCATCAAAAAAGGCATTTAATTTTTACACTTTAATCTAAGGTTAGTTGCCTGCCAGTGTGTGTCAGGCTGACTTCCACTGACTGTAGTGTGCCCACTGCCAGTGCCCACCACTCATACCGGCTGGCACCGGACTTTGCATAAAAAAAGGCATTTAATTTTTACACTTTAGTGTAATTTCAGTTGCTTGCCTGCTGCTAGTGTGTGTCAGGCTGACTTCCACTGACTGTAGTGTGCCCACTGCCAGTGCCCACCCCTGTCATCCCGTGTGGCACAGGACTTTGCATCAAAAAAGGCATTTAATTTTTACACTTTAGTGTAATTTCAGCTGCTTGCCTGCTGCTAGTGTGTGTCAGGCCGAATTCCACTGACTGTAGTGTGCCCACTGCCAGTGCCCACCCCTGTCATCCCGTGTGGCACAGGACTTTGCATCAAAAAAAGGCATTTAGTTTTTACACTTTAGTGTAATTTCAGTTGATTTCCTGCTGCGTGTGTGTTAGGCCGACTTCCACTGACTGTAGTGTGCCCACTGCCAGTGCCCACCCCTGTCATCCCGTGTGGCACAGGACTTTGCATCAAAAAAGGCATTTCATTTTTACACTTTAGTGTAATTTCAGCTGCTTGCCTGCTGCTAGTGTGTGTCAGGCCGACTTCCACTGACTGTAGTGTGCCCACTGCCAGTGCTCACCCCTGTCATCCCGTGTGGCACAGGACTTTGCATCAAAAAAAGGCATTTAATTTTTACACTTTAGTGTTATTTCAGTTGCTTGCCTGCTGCTAGTGTGTGTCAGGCCGACTTCCACTGACTGTAGTGTGCCCACTGCCAGTGCCCACCCCTGTCATCCCGTGTGGCACAGGACTTTGCATCAAAAAAAGGCATTTAATTTTTACACTTTAGTGTAATTTCAGTTGCTTGCCTGCTGCTAGTGTGTGTCAGGCCGACTTCCACTGACTGTAGTGTGCCCACTGCCAGTGCCAACCACTGATACCGGGTGGCACAGTAGCTTGCCGATAAATAAGGCATTTAATTTTTAGACAGTAGTCTAAATTCAGTTGCTTGCCTGGTGCCAGTGTGGGTCAGGCCCACTTCCACTGACTGTAGTGTGCCCACTGCCAGTGCCAACCACTGATACCGGGTGGCACAGAAGCTTGCCGATAAATAAGGCATTTCATTTTCAGACAGTAGTCTAAATTCAGTTGCTTGCCTGCTGCCAGTGTGTGTCAGGCCCACTTCCACTGACTGTAGTGTGCCCACTGCCAGTGCCAACCACTGATACCGGGTGGCACAGTAGCTTGACGATAAATAAGGCATTTAATTTTTACACATTAGTCTAATTTCAGTTGCTTGCCTGCTGCCAGTGTGTGTCAGGTCCACTTCCACAGACTGTAGTGTGCCCACTGCCAGTGCCAACCACTGATACCGGGTGGCACAGTAGCTTGCCGATAAATAAGGCATTTCATTTTTAGACAGTAGTATAATTTCAGTTGCTTGCCTGCTGCCAGTGTGTGTCAGGCCCACTTCCACAGACTGTAGTGTGCCCACTGCCAGTGCCAACCACTGATACCGGGTGGCACAGTGCTTAGCACGCATAGTACCACTAATCTAAAAAAAAATGACAGGCAGAGGCAGGCCACCCCGCAGGGGCCGTCGTGGTCGTGGTGCTGTGATTTCCACTGTCCCTGGAATAATGCCTAGTGTTCAGAGGCCACGTACCCTGAACCCGAAAAATTCTGAGGACATAGTTGACTGGCTTAGACAGGACACCCAATCCTCAACAGCTTCTGCTAAGAACCTTGACGCACCATCCTCCTCCAGCTCAGCTTCGGTCACCTGCTCTCAAGTTACCACACACCCTCCCGCCGCCACCACCACCACTACGACCACAGCCGCTTCACTTGATCCGTCAGAGGAGTTATTTACACATCAGTTGGATGCAATTAGTGATGCGCAACCATTATTGCCAGATGATGTAGATTACAGGGATATGTCTCAGTCAGGCAGGATTACACACATGGATGTACAGTGTGATGATGATGATGATGATGTTGTACCCGCTGCTGCTTCCTTTGCTGAGGTGTCAGATACAAGTGAAGCGGTTGATGATGACGATGTGTCCACGGATGCCACGTGGGTGCCTGCTCGAAGAGAAGAAGAGGGGGAAAGTAGGGGAGACAGAGAGAATGAGGAGACGAGTTGGAAGCAGGGGGAGGTCGTCGCAAGGAGTTAGTGGCACAGTCAGACAGCATGTATCGGCACCTGGGGTCAGCCAGACAGCACGCCAGTCAACACATGCTGTTGCCACCACCAGAATGCCGTCATTGCAAAGCTCAGCAGTGTGGCATTTTTTGTGTGTGTCTGCCTCTGATAACAGCAATGCCATTTGCAACCTGTGCCAAAAGAAACTGAGTCGTGGGAAGTCCAACACCCACCTTGGTACAACTGCTTTGTGAAGGCACATGATCTCACATCACAAACGCCTATGGGATCAACACATGAGTACAAGCAGCACACAAACTCAAAGCCACCATGCTCCTCCTGGTCCAGCATCTTCAGCCACATCAACCACTGCTGTCCTCCCTGCCCCCTCTCAACCAACCGCCACTCCTCCTCTCACCTTCAGCAGTTCCTGCTCATCTGCCCACAGTCAGGTGTCTGTCAAGGACATGTTTGAGCGTAAAAAGCCAATGTCACAGAATCACCCCCTTGCCCGGCGACTGACAGCTGGCTTGACGGAACTCTTAGCCTGCCAGCTTTTACCATACCAGCTGGTGGAGTCTGAGGCCTTCAAAAAATTTGTCGCTATTTGGACACCACAGTGGAAGGTACCCGGACGAAATTTTTTTTTTTTAAAAAGGCAATACAAAACCTCCACCATGTCATTGAAAAGGAAGTCATGGCATCTCTGGCATACAGTGTTGGGGCAAGGGTTCATCTGACCACTGATACCTGGTCTGCAAAGCACGGTCAGGGCAGGTATATCACGTACACTGCGCATTGGGTCAACCTGCTGACGGATGACAAGCATGGAATGCGTGGCTCCGCAGCGGAGTTGGTGACACCACCACGACTTGCAGGCAGACCTACTGCCACCTCCTCTACTCCTACTCCATCCTCTTCGATATCCTCCTCGGCTGAGTCCTCTTCTGCTGCGGCGTCTGGCTGCACATCAACTGAATCCCTTCAGCTCGCCAGGGGTTATTCCACATCCCGGATACGACAGTGTCACGCTGTCTTGGGGTTGACTTGCCTGAAAGCAGAGAGCCACACAGGACCAGCACTCCTGTCCGCCCTGAAAGCACAGGTGGATCTCCAACTGGAGATCGGCAAAGTGGTGTGTGACAATGGAACAAATTTGTTGTCGGCATTGAATTTGGGCAAGTTGTCACATGTGCCGTGCATGGCACATGTGTTGAATCTCATCGTACAACGTTTTGTGTCTAAGTACCCAGGCTTACAGGACGTCCTCAAGCAGGCCAGGAAGGTGTGTGGCCATTTCAGGCGTTACTACACGGCCATGGCACACTTTTCCAATATTCAGCGGCAAAACAACATGCCAGTGAGGCTCTTGATATGCGACAGCCCGACACGTTGGAATTCAACACTCCTAATGTTCGACTGCCTGCTTCAACAAGAAAAAGCCGTCAACGAGTATTTGTATGACCGGGGTACGAGGACAGCCTCTGCGGAGCTGGGAATTTTTTTGCCATGTTTCTGGACACTCATGCGCAATGCCTGTAGGCTCATGCGTACATTTGAGGAGGTGACAAACCTAGTCAGTCGCAGCGAAGGCACCATCAGCGACCTCATCCCATTTGTTTTCTTCCTGGAGCGTGCCCTGCGAAGAGTGCTGGATCAGGCTGTAGATGAGCGTGAAGAGGAAGAGGAAGAGTTGTGGTCACCATCACCACCAGAAACAGCCTTGTCATCATCGCTTGCCGGACCTGCGGCAACGCTGGAAGAGGAGTATGAGGAAGAGGAGTCAGAGGAGGAATGTGGCGGCTTTGAGGAGGAGGAAGACCAACTACAGCAGGCACCCCAGGGTGCTCGTTGTTGTCACCTATCTGGGACCCATGGTGTTGTAAGTGGCTGGGGGGAAGAACAGACCGTCAATGGCATCAGTGAGGACGAGGAACGGGAAATGAGTAGCTCTGCATCCAACCTTGTTCAAATGGGGTCTTTTATGCTGTCATGTCTGTTGAGGGACCCACATGTAAAAAAGATGAAGGAGAACGACCTGTACTGGGTGGCCAAGCTACTAGACCCCCGGTATAAGCAGAAAGTGGCAGAAATCTTACCAAATTACCGAAAGTCGGAAAGGATGCAGCAGTTCAAAACCAAACTAAAAAATATGCTTTACACAGCTTATAAGGGGGATGTTACAGCACAACGGGAATCTAACAGGGGAAGAGGTGAATGTAATCCTCCTCCTACCACGGCGGCAAGGACTGGACGATTTACAGATGTGTTGTTGATGGAGGACATGCGGAGCTTTTTCAGTCCTACTCATCGCCACAGCCCTTCGGGATCCAGCCTTAGAGAACGACTCGACCGACAGGTAGCAGACTACCTCGCCTTAACAGCAGATATCGACACTCTGAGGAACAATGAACCCCTTCACTACTGGGTGTGCAGGCTTGACCTGTGGCCTGAGCTATCCCAGTTCGCGATAGAACTTCTGGCCTGCCCTGCTTCAAGTGTCCTGTCAGAAAGGACCTTCAGTGCAGCAGGAGGCATTGTCACTGACAAGAGAAGTCGCCTCGGTCAAAAAAGTGTTGATTACCTCACCTTCATAAAGATGAATGAGGCATGGATCCTGAAGGGACTGACAGTGGGGGATACGTTTGACTAACAAAAGGCCTGATTACATGCCTTGGCCTCAAAATGGTCCCCACGCTGCTGTATTTAATGTCAGCATACCGGATGACTTTCGTGAATTCTCCACCACCAACTAGGGTTCAAACCGCAATGTTTTAGTCACTTTTCTGCCTGGAAAACATCAATTTTTCCGTCCGCTGCTACAATAGCGGCAGCAACAATGCCATTATTCTTCAGGCATGTGTACATGCCTAATTTTTCTGTCCTATGGTGCAGCACTGTGGCTGCAAAAAGAAACCAAAAAAAAAAAAGGCACATACAAGTGTCAATTCCCCTTCGTGATTGTTACCTTGTTGTGGTGAAGGGGCTTGCGTATCACAATGAAGCAATCATCACCTCTATGAGTGTGTTGGCAATGTTGCCACACCCCAGATGATAAGGCCGTTGCTTCTTTATGGTCAGACCAAAAGCGATCGGACGGCTGAATAATATTTCATAGAAAAAACATTAATTTACCGTTTTTTTTTTTTATATGTTGTATGGGTTTTTAATACATAAAATAAAAAATCATAATAAAGTCTCTTAATAGTTTATTAGAAATGATGCAGACAATTAAAAAAAGTCCCCATCAATTCCAATACAAAGCAAGTACAGAGCTCAGAACTAAATTATTTCATGATGTCGTAATGGTTCGCTAATTCGACAATGGTTAATCAATTTGACCGGATAGGGTACGTAACAGGGATTAAACTGATAGGAATAGTACTAGTTAAGACACCACTCATATAGGGTTTCACAGCACATTGCTCTGTGCACGCACAGTGCCCCAATTTGGGAGTATGAGGACCGACCAAGCTGCTTTTTCCATCTCCCGATTCCTGAAATCAATTCAGTTTGGTGTATGAGAGTTTGGTCTGTCACTGTGAAGGCAGTCGAAGGTACCCGGCCTAAATTTTTTTTCACAAAAGGCAATCCCTGATATGGGATGTAACAGGGATTAAACTGATGAGAATAGTACTACAGAAAATACCACTCATATCGGGTGTGACAGTAAATTGCATGGCGCAGACGCAGTGACCGTGGATTAAAACAGAGTAGAGGGAGATAGCGTTTTTTTAACCATCTCCCCGTTCGAAAAATCTATTCAATAAATGGCCCCCAGATTGGTGACGTTAGAGGGATTAAACTGATGAGAATAGTACTACAGAAAATACCACTCATATCGGGTGTGACAGTAAATTGCACAGCGCAGACGCAGTGACCATGGATAAAAACAAAGGGAAGGGAGCCAGCGTTTTTTTAACCATCTCCCCGTTCGAAAAATCTATTCAATAAATGGCCCTCAGATTGGGGACGTTAGAGGGATTAAACTGATGAGAATAGTACTACAGTAAATACCACTCATATCGGGTGTGACAGTAAATTGCACGGCGCAGACGCAGTGACCATGGATAAAAACAAAGGGAAGGGAGCCAGCGTTTTTTTAACCATCTCCCCGTTCGAAAAATCAATTCAATTCACCTTTCGGGGACCCTAGGTGTTGTACGTGGCTGGGTGGAGGAAGAAACCTTCAATGACATCACCGGGACGTGGCTAGCTTGGTATCCAACCTTGTGCAAATCGGGAGTTTGCGGTTGTGCAAATGAACTGTTTGCGGTTGTTTGCGGTGCATTAAAAGGGGAGTTTGGTCTGTCAATGTCTGTAAAGTTGGCGTAACCCTTACACTACGCGATCGATACAACATCATACCTGATCATATACACACACTGGATGTTTTAAAGCATGTTATTCCAAACAATTTAGGAATGTTAGTTGATTTATGCCCTTTATGGATTAAAACCTGACTCTGCGTCCACTACGTAATTTTCCATGGGAGTTTTGCCATAGATCCCCCTCCGGCATGCCACAGTCCAGGTGTTAGACCCCTTGAAACAACTTTCCCATCACTATTGTGGCCAGAAAGAGTCCCTGTGGGTTTTAAAATTCGCCTGCTAATTGAAGTCTATGGCGGAATTTTATGTTCGCGACATCACTAGTGCCAGTGACATCACTGGGCTCACTGCTAGGTGAAAGCCTCTGCCTAACTAACCCATGGAAAGCCCAGTATGTCACCGGATCTCAAGAAACTTCCCTTTCCCTGCACGATTCAGTGTAGGGAAAGGGGGATCATTGGAGCGTAAAAAGCTTTGAAGCTCCACTTATTCATGATGAATAAGTGCAGATCAGGTTGTGTCCGTGTTCAGCTCTGAAGTAGCTCTGGACCTAACACTCACCTACCTGTGCCGTATGGGCAATACCAGGGGCCAGTGGGCAAAATTACAGGAAAGTATAGGCCGGCTCGCAGCAAACTCCTCAGTTACCTCCAGCATGTGACCATGCCTGCAATGGGAGGAGGGAGAAGGCTGTAAACCCCACCCAAGACTGGCTGATATGGCCCAGGCCTCACAGGTGCACCTAAATGTAGCCTGTGGATGGAAAACAGGCTGATCTCCAAACTCTTCAGGTAACTGAGGAGTTTGCTGTAAGCCGGTCTATACTTTCCTGTAATTTTGCCCACTTGCCCCTGGTATTGCCCATATGGCACAGGTAGGTGAGTGTTAGGTCCCGAGCTACTTGAGAAACCTTGGGCTTAGACATGTCCTCCATAGCAGGACATGTTGACTAATCTCTCAATTTTAACATCAGTTTGAGGGCTTAGTAAGACCGCAGAGTGCACCTGTCTTGTCATTTGTTATTGCTATATTGTTATATTATTTATCACATCCACACAATTGCCATCTTGTGTAGGATGTCTTTTGTGGTACTTGTGGTCCACTGCGGGCATCCTCCACCGTATGCATTTTTGCTGGGGATCGACCATTAGCAACGAGCCACAAGTGCAGGATCTGCTCCCCTGTATATATATGCACAACTGCATTTTTGGGTTGAGCACATCCTGCTTCATGCCACCTTTCAGTTGTTTTGTATCAATAACTGACCCTAACCAGAGCCCACTCAGCAATAGCAAATAAACCTACAGAGAAAAAAACGGAGACTAAATTGGCTTAAGATAACAAAATAAAGTTTATTAAATGCATACAGTACATCAAAAATACAGCGCAGACAACTCCTGAGGAAGAGAAAACAGTCAAAGACCACTATAATAGTAAATTGGTAATCACATGGAGGACATGAAAATGGCGATCCTTCGGCTAGTATTATGGTAATATTTAGAGACTAAAGCTGATCACAGAGACTGGGCAAATGCCAGAAAACATATATAGACATGAATAATAGGTGTGTGTGTTAAGATATTAAAATGTAAACATAGCCCATAATAGGGAAAATTAAACTGTCTAACCACCACCACGACAACAGTACTCAATAAGACAAAAGTCCTCCATGTGTATACCAATTTACTATCAAAATGGTCTGTGACCGTTTTCTGTTCCTCAGGAATTGTCCACACTGTATTTTTGATGTACTGTGTCTCTTAACTTATTTTATCTCTATGTGTTTAATAAACTATTTTTTGTTACTTTAAGCCAATTTAGTCTTCTGTAGGTTTATCTCTTGGAATAGTTCCGTTGTAATTGGAATTTGACATGCAGTGGTCAGAGACTTCAGTGCAATGCATCGGAGGCAGAGGCAAAGCACGCAAAGAGAGCCAGGTGGAGAATAGACTGGCATAGTACAGTACATACAAGGCCAAGGCAACCACAGGCTGAACAAGACAAGCTCAGGCCCACAAAATACATACCAATCCATGGAACAGACACTCGGAAATAGCAAATGGATCTTAGATTAGAATTCAGATAGTGTTGGGCGTAAATATTCGAATCGTGAATTTTGATTGCGAATATCGCCACTTCGAGAATTCGCGAAGATTTAGAATATAGTGCTATATATTCGTATTCATGAATATTTTAGATTTTTTTTTTTATCTGAACCCATGATCCCTCCCTGCTTCTTGCTTGTGGGCCAATTAAAGGCTGCAATGTCTTTGTCGGAGCTTAGCAACATCCCTAGCAACCAATAAGAAAGTTGCCTACCCCTTACTATATAACAACCTCCCCAGCAGACATTATCTGCGTTTTTTTGCAGTTCTGATAGAGACAGCAGTGTCCTTACTGTGCTCTGTGCTTTGCTGTGTCATTACATTAAATAGTTAGTTAGTTAGCTTATATATACATTGCAGATAGTGGGAAATAGTCAGTGTAGGTTAGATTGTGATATAGTGTAGCTGGTAGGTAGTTTGATAGGTTCTGCTGTTCATACATACATGCTATAGACACAGTGCTATGATGTCAAGTCCACAACAATACTTAGTGCACCAATCAGTAATATGTAGTCAGACCTGCTAAAATGTGAAGTTGCACGTATTGCGCCAAAATATGTGCAACATTAATTACCGATTTGCGCAATCTCGAATATATAGGAGCACTCTATCTGCATATAAAGCTATAGTAATGTTCTGACGTGCCAACCATTTTCTCCAGTGTCAGGAAACTTCTAGTAGCTTGAAAAATTAAGTGACCCCCGCCTGTATTGCACGCGCAATACGCGCATATTATATTGTCGATTTTCGCAATCAAGAAAATAATCGCAAATTTGTGAATTTATGGCGAATATTCGCCCAAATATCTGCGAAATATTACAAATTCAAATATTGCCCCTGCCACTTATCACTAAATTCAGACACAGAGCAAGCAGACAAAATCTGCACAGATAGAAACATGACTTGGAGAAACCAGGCAGACAGAACTTGTTGCAATACCAGTGGCAGGACTCACAACTATAGAGAATAGTATAGCTAGAATGTATAGCAGAGCAAATGAAATACATAGTGGAGCTTGACCATGCTCCAAATCACAATATGCATTGAAATGTAGCAAATCAATCACTTAGTTAATTTCATATTTCCAAGTGAGCACAAAAATCTCTATTCACAATCATGAGGTACATCAAAGTGCAGTCTTTTCATTATTCAGTAATCAGATCTAAATCATAGTTTTTACACAGCATATTGAGAATGTTAAATTTCCTGCCCCAACTGTGTGATGTTTCCAGAGACACATTTGCATGGGTAAGTGGGTGTATGTCCCAAAATGTCATGCGGATGGGCAGGAAACTTGACGTTCTTAATATCTCTATATGCTGTGTAGAAACTATGGATTTAAGTCTGATTACTGAATAAAGAAAAGACTGCACTTTGGTGTAACTCATGGTCGTGAACAGTGATTTTGTGCTCACTTGAAAATATGAAATGAACTAAGTGATTGCTGTGATGGACCTCCAGTACTCAGGAAGAGTATGTCCACCTCTGCATTCTTCCTTACTCAGGAGATTTTGCAAACCGCTCATCTGTAGCTCCCATTTTCCCCTAGTCACTGTTTGAGACTCAGTGTAGGTGAAACAAAAATTAAGAACTCACTTTATTGAAGACCAACTCATTATATATACAGTTCAAGAAGTCTAACAACATAACTCAATCAAGCATGAACAGCATGCAAACAGACATCCCCTCCCCAGTGTTTTAATGGAAGAATAGAGAGAGAGGAGACACATGTGATGGGATTATCTCCTCAGTGTATCATGGGGGGTTCTACTCCTCTACCCGGAGTCGGCTACCCCTAGAGTCAGCTATCTTAATCCCACTAACACAATAGAACAAAAGGACAAATAGACTAACACATTCATTGGGAGTCTCAGTGCAGAGTTCACCCTTTTTGTGTTGCGAGATTCACACCCTGCACCTTTAATTGGCAATAGGAAAGATGTGGCCCATAACTCCACACATAAATCAGTGTTAATAGTTCCTTGTTACCCAAAGAGGTCTGAGGGGGTCTCCATAGTTATGGGTCTATAGTCCGTAGGAAGAAAGCTAGCGCTCAGTCTTCTCCGGCAGTGATGGATCAGTCCGTCACAATTGCTATTCTGGATATCAATGCAGAGTAGAGCAAATGAACACATAAGACAAACCGGTGCACACACAGAGTCAGAGAAAGTTAACCCTAGCAGTGTCAAACAGAGGAGAGATACAAAGCACAATGGCACCAATTTACACCCATATAAAAACAATGCCAGAATGCACAGAAAAGCAGCAACATGAGCTGCCATTGAGCACAATGGTCCAAATTCAAACCCATAAGTATCCAGCACATAAGCACACAGAACAGTGGCAAAACGTAAACCTCCATTGTCACAATAGCAACTGTGGATCATTAATGGAAATGTTTGAGATTAGGTTTCTCTGCCAATCTGCCATGTTGCACTGATTTGTGCTAGTTCAGATTTAACATCACATTTACTTAGATTTTTCTTGCAAAGTGTTACAAAATAAAAATTTAATTTTAATGTCATATGAATGTTACTTATTTACAAGAAATCCCTGCCACTTTTCTACCCATAAAAATGGTGGGAAGCTTTGGTAAGACCTTGTTGTAAGACATGGGTATCTTTGGATAATTAATAGAATGGAGAAAGGAAAATAGTATGATGAACATAAGTAATAATTCCTAGTATTTATACATTGCAAATCATGGATTTTAAAATATATATCATACATTTATTAGTATATCCAGCTGGCAAAACATGAAAATATGAACTTGAAAATCACCATAAGGACAGAAAAATAACCAATAGGATTTGTAAAGCACACATTCTATCTGTATATCAAAACAAGCAGATTAATTTGAGGGAATAGATTTTTTGGGGGTGGTTGATGTGTTCAATCAATGCAAAAGAGAGAGATTGTCTGATATAAATGGTTTGCTAAGTCTGTTAACAAACAAGTTACAAATACATTACTGCAGGAGATTCAGAACTGTAAGTTTACTTAAAAGGATTAGCACTTTAAAATACTAATGGTAACAAATAAACTACATGCATTTAAATTGGAATGGGAACAGATGCAGATTAGTGCAGGCCATAATTCCATTAACACCATACTGTGAGCAATAATGTACATTCATGAAATCATCAATAAACATCCAGTAGCAATCACTATTTGGAACGTGATAACAGGCAAATTCTCCCAACACCTACTTATGCTTGTGAATATACAGTTGGAAAAATGTATGGCAGAGTTAACAATTACTGTAGTAGACAAAAGATTACTTATGTAGCTATGTTGTAAGTATTTTGAAATAAGCAGTTAAAATTTGCCCAATCTGCCTATGTAGAAAAATGTGTATACAAAAATAAGGAAATAGCCTTACAACACTGTTTGGTCTTTACTGCTGTTTCCTATGGGTGTAAGCAGTCTTAGTGACATAGATTGTCTAATAACATTTCTGTAGGGTTATATTTACTTATTTCTAATAATTTTTTTAATTTACTTTTTTTTCATAGTTTATCAATTGCTTCTTTAAAATGTATAGAAAATATTGAGAATATTTGCTTTCCCTTGAAATGAATCAACTGAATATACAAACTATGATCAGTAATAAGCGGTTGTCCCACCATACAATATCATATTTATTGTGTAGACCAAGAAACATTAACAATATCTGCCACTTACACATGTGGCAAGAGACAAACAAATGTCAGTCTGTAAAAAAAGAGACATGGATCGCACATCCACATTCATTGATCTATTGATTCTCAGTATAATTAATAAAAATGCACATAAGGCACTTTGTAAATGTTTTGATCAAAATGTGTAGACCCATTCACCACATCAAAGTTTTCTCTTTTGACTGGGTCTCTACTCTACATTGGCACAGAACCACATGGTGACCACTGCAGCTACAACACATCCCCGACAGACAACGAGATTCAGCAGCCCAACTACACCCCTGCTTTAGGGCCAAGCCCCTAGGCCCCATCAATCCACTGGCACAGCACAACAAAAACAACAGCCACCATGCGATATTCATTACTGAATAGATGATGAGAGATACATTACACATATCAGCAAATGACACAGTTATGAGTATATCACAAGCTAGGCTTTTCCCAAAAGCTTTATTTAGGCAGCACCAATGATGGTAATTATTCCCCCTGAGTCTTGCTCTAAGTACACTTCCCAATCTTTCTAAATAACCACAGTAGTTCAATTCTCATTAACTGTTTCTGCAATTCCCAGGTTGGGATGTGGGATGCTCATCTTAAATTGCGATAAACAGTCTCAAAGTGTGGTGGGAGCTGAAACAATTTACCCTTTCCACAACAAGTAAAATATTTAGCCATAAACAAGTGAATATGTTACTGTCTGTGTCCATCACAGCCTTTAAATAATTTTCAAGCATCAGGGGAAGTCTTTTGGTAAAGTTGTTGTGTTCAGTCTCATCGATGAAAATTCCCTGGGCCAGGGTTCGCTTCAGGCCTACTTCTCAGGAGCTCACACATGTATGTGTGTGTGTTGCCTCTAGCTCTGCTTAGCTGACTCATTAACCAGGAGGGTGGGACCAGCCTATCACTGGCAAACTGGGCTAAGACCACCTGTGTTCACTATTTGTTGCCCTTACATTTGGAATACATAGTACATAGAAAAGAGAACATTAATATTAAATCACAATATTTAACTCTTTGACATAAGGTTAACTCTTTAGCAGTGAATTAACCCTTTGCAGTGATCCTCTGGGTCACTTCACTGTGTCTATGGGCTGGTGGGGTCCAGTGCCATGGGGGCTTAAAATGACAGCAGTGATGTTTTTGGGCTGCTGGTCTTTGCCACCTGCAGGTTCTGTGTTGCGGTAGCATTGATCACCAGTCCCAAATTAGACAAGGGACCCACTCAACAAAGGCCACCTTGACATGGTGAGTGGGCCTCTGCATAAATGAATTGTCTTAATGGAGATATTTATAAATTAAGCTGAGAAGCAAACATGTGGATGCATGATCTTTATATTTTTCTCCACCTTCTGCAAATAATAATTACATTAGCACGCTGACACCAGTTCTACGCTAACTTGCTGTATATTAAATGGTTTAGACTCATAATGTGAAACAAAGTGCACTGATCATTGAAGTAATGGTAATTTTAAAATAGTCTACTTTTACCAAGACCAGATTTTGTTACAAATGTTGAACACACTGGAACTTTTCACTTATCACTCCTATGGATGAATATATGAGTTTTCCCCCCAAAATTGTTTATTATATTCTGAAATGCACTCATTGAATCGTTCTCATTTATATCTAATTGATTCAGACAAAACAAAAGCAATAAGCAATCACTGTACAAAGCTACCTATTTATATAAATTAGTACCACCAGCATGCCAATGATAAAATATTAATTGTGTTATGTAAAACTAGAATGAAGCATTTTATTATTCACAACATATCCCAGAAATCTCTCAGGCAGTAATAATTATTACACATTTATTGCTGATTCGGTAAAGCACAGGTGCAAGAGTAGAGCTCCACGCTTAACAATGTGGGGGGTGTTATCACAAGAGACCCTTGCCAGTCACTGGTTTTACAATAAATATGAAATGATCATTGCTAGTCATAAATGTATGTAAGGCAAAAGCTGTTAAGAGAATTCCTGCCAACAATCTTGCAGTAACCATCGTTATTCAAATCATGATTCTGAAAGCAAAATATACCATAGTTGTGTTAGACTCTAACACATATTTAACAAGTTTTCTCCAATGTATTTACTAAGAAAAATAAAATGTCAGATGAAATGCTAGATTAAAAAATAAATCCCTCATTAAAAATGTCCTGACTGACCCAAGAAGAAGTACAACAGCGACTTAAAAAGATTAAAATAGACAAATCGCCAGGACCGGATGGCACACACCCTGTATCCTAAGGGAATTAAATAATGTCATAGCCAGACCCTTGCTTCTGATATTTGTGGACTCTATACTTACAGGGAATGTTCCACAGGATTGGCGCATAGCAAATGTGGTGCCAATATTCAAAAAGGGTCCAAAAACAGAGCACGGAAACTATAGGCCGGTAAGTTTAACATCTGTTGCGGGTAAACTGTTTACCGGTTTTCTGAGAGATGCTATCTTAGACGATCTCAACGGAAATAAGCAAATAACGCCATATCAGCATGGCTTCATGAGGAATCGGTCATGCCAGATGAATTTAATCAGTTTCTATGAGGAGGTAAGTTCTAGACTTCACAGCAGCGAATCAATGGATGTCGTATATCTGGACTTCGTCAAAGCATTTAGTCAGTATTGGGCCCTATTCTTTTCAATATATTTATTAATGATCTTGTAGAAGCCTTGCATAGTAAAATATTAATTTTTGCAGATAACACTAAACTGTGTAAAGTAATTAATACTGAAGAGGACAATATACTGCTACAGAGGGATCTGGATAGATTGGAGGATTGGGCAGAGAAATGGCAGATGAGGTTTAACACTGACAAATGTAAAGTTATGCACATGGGAAGGAATAATGCAAGTCACCCATATATACTAAATGGTAAAACACTCAGTAGGTAACACTGACATGGAAAAAGATCTAGGAATTGTAATAAACAGCAAACTAAGCTGCAAAAAACAGTGTCAGGCAGCTGCTGCCAAGGCCAATAAGATAATTGGTTGCATCAAATGGGGCATAGACGCCCATGATGAGAACATAGTCCAACCACTTTACAAATCGCTAGTCAGACCACACATGGAGTACCGTGTACAGTTCTGGGCTCCTGTGAACAACGCAGACATAGCAGAGCTGGAGAGGGTTCAGAGGAGGGCAACTAAAGTAATAACTGGAATGGGGCAACTACAGTACACTAAAAGATTATCAAAATTAGGGTTATTTGCGTTAGAAAAAAGAAGACTGAGGGGAGATCTAATAACTATAAATATATCAGGGGTCAGTACAGAGATCTCTCCCATCATCTATTTATCCCCAGGACTGTGACTGTGACGAGGGGACATCCTCTGCGTCTGGAGGAAAGAAGGTTTGTACACAAACATAGAAGAGGATTCTTTACGGTAAGAGCAGTGAGACTATGGAACTCTCTGCCTGAGGAGGTGGTGATGGTGAGTACAATAAAGAAATTCAAGATGGGCCTGGATGTAATTCTGGAGTGTAATAATATTACAAGCTATAGCTACTAGAGATGGGTTGTTGATCCAGGGAGTGATTCTGATTGCCTGATTGGAGTCGAGAAGGAATTTTTTATTCCCCTTAAGTAGGGAAAATTGGCTTTTACCTCACAGGTTTTTTTTTGCCTTCCTCTGGATCAACTAGCAGGATGACAGGCTGAACTAAATGTCTTTTTTCGGCCTTATGTACTAAGTTACTCTGTTACTAGTCTCATAACAATACTAAAAATAATATAATTTATCTCACTGTAATTTTTAGGGCAATATGTAACGATAACTTACATAAGAGAGATGGGAAACTCTATTTGTTGCACTAGGGAGACATTCCCTGCTGTAAGCATGTGCAACTTAAAGATAAACATGTTTTTTAACCCCTTAAGGACTCTGCCATTTTTTAGCAAATCTGACGTGTTACTTTATGTGGGGATAACTTTAAAAAGCTTTTACTTATCCAGGCCATACTAAAATAGTTTTCTCGTCACATATTGTACTTCATCCCAGTGGTAAAATTGAGTCAAAAAATTTCATTTTTATTTATAAAAAAATACAAAATTTAAAAAAATTTGGAAAAATTAGCAAATTAGCAAATTTCAATTTCTCTACTTTTAAAACAGATAGTGATACCCCCAAAAATAGTTATTACTCTACATTTTTCATATGTTTACTTCATGTTTGGATCGTTTTGTGAATACCATTAGATTTTTTGGGGACGTTAGAAGGCTTGGAAGTTTAGAAGCAATTTAAAATTTTTCTGAAAATTTGCAAAACCGACTTTTTAAGAATCAGTTCAGGTCTCAAGTCTATTTGTGAGGCTTACAGAATAAAAACCACCCAAAAATGACCCCATTTCAGATACTACACCTCTCAAGGTATTCAAAACTGATTTGACATACTTTGTTAAGCCTTTAGGTCTTCCACAAGAATTAATGGAAAATGGAGATATAATTTCAGAATTTCACTTTTTTGGCAGATTTTCCATTTTAATTATTTCTTTTTCCACTAACAAAGCAAGGGTTAACAGCCAAACAAAACTCAATATTTATTGCCCTGATTCTGTAGTTTACAGAAACACCCAATAAGTGGTTGTAAACTGCTGTACAGCCACATGGCAGGGCATAGAAGGAAAGGAACGCCATATGGTTTTGGAGGGCAGATTTTGCTGGACTGTTTTTTTGACACCATGTCCCATTTGAAGCCTTCCTGATGCACCCCTAGAGTAGAAACTCCCAATATACATATGATTTTTGGTTGCTCTATATTACTCTTTTTGTGAGGCAAAAAATAGTTGTTTTGGCACTGTTTCTTTATTTACAATGTTCATTTGACAGGTTAGATCATGTGGTATTTTTATAGAGCAGCTTGTTACAAACGTGACAATACCAAATATGTCTATTTTTTGTTGTTGTGTGTTTCAGTTTTACATAATAAAGCATTTTTGAACAAAAATATTTTTTAGTGTCTCCATATTCTGAAAGCACTATTTTGGGGTGCATATGACTTTTTGATTGCTTTATATTACATTTTTTATTTAAGGTGCCAAAAAATTGCTTTTTTTTTTTCGGTGTTAATCTGAGGGGTTAGTTCATGTGATATTTTTATAGAACAGGTTGTTATGGACGTGGCAATACCTAATATGTATACTTTTTAATTTATTTAAGTTTTACACAATAATATATTTTTGCAACAAAAAATAAAAATGTTTTAGTGTCTATATTCTGAGAGTCATAGTTTTTTATGTTTTTTATGTTTTTGGCACTTGTCTTATGTACGGTATCATTTTTTGTGGGGTGATGTGACAGTTAGATTGGTACTATTTTGGGATGCCTATGACCTTTTGATCACTTGCTATTACACTTTTTGTGATCTAAGGAAACAAAAAATGGCTTTTTTTTACACTGTTTTTTTTTTTTTACAGTGTTCATCTGATGGGTTAGGTCATGTGATAATTTTATAGAGCAGGTTGTTACGGACGTGGCTATACCTAATATGTATGCTTTTGAATTTACTTAAGTTTTACACAATAACAGCATTTTTTAAACCATTATGAAATTTTCACTGATGCCGGCGCATACAGCAGGGGTCTGGCTGTCAGTGACTGCTAGACCCCTGCCGCGGATAGGGCGGGTTCAGCTCCTGCACCCATCCGAACAGCATGACATACAGTGGGTATAAAATGTCTACACACCCTTGTTAAAATGTCAGGTTTCTGTGCTGTTAAAAAAGGAGACAGAGATAAATCATTTAGAAACATAGAATGTGTCGGCAGATAAGAACTATTTGACCCATCTAGTCTGCCCAATAAAATTTCTGAACTTTCTCCACTTTTAATGTGACCTATAAACTGTACCACTAAATTGAAAAACAAACTGAAATCTTTACACAAAGAAAAAAAAAATCTAAAATAATGTGGTGGCATATAACCTTATAACTGTGGAAGTCGCTGTTTTCAGAATTAAGTAATCACATTAAAAATCATGTTAAATAGGAGTCATCATACACCTGCCATCATTTAACGTGCCTCTGATTAACCCCAAATAAAGTTCAGCTGCTCTAGTAGAGATTTCCCGAACTATTCGCCGGCGAACATAGCTTGTTTGCATTTGCAGTGGCAGGCAAACATATGCGATATTCGGTCCGCCCCTATACATCATCATTGAGCAAACTTTGACCCTGTACCTCACAGTCAGCAGACACATTCCAGACAATCAGCAGCATACCCTCCCTCCCAGACCCTTCCATCTCCTGGACAGCCTCCATTTTAGATTCATTCGGAAGCTGCAGTCTTAGTGAGAGGAGGGACAGTGTAGCTGCTGCTGATTTAATAGGGAAATTGATAGCTAGGGACAGTACCTTGCACGCATAGTACCACTAATAAAAAAAAAAAAAGAAAGGTAGAGGCAGGCCACCCCGCAGGGGCAGTCGTAGTGCTGTGATGTCCTTTGTCCCTAGAATAATGCCCAGTGTTCAGAGGCCACATATCCTGAACTCGAAAAATTCTGAGGACACCCAATCTTCAACAGCTTCCGCTAAGAACCTTGACGCACCATACTCCTCCAGCTCAGCTTCGGGCACCTTTCAAGTTACCACTCGCCCGCCCGCCACCTCCACCAACACCATCACCACAGCCACTTCATTTGATCTGTCAGAAGATTTATTTACACGTCAGTTGGAAGAAATGAGTGATGCGCAACCATTATTGCCAGAGGATGCAGATAACAGGGATATGTCTCAGTCAGGCAGCATTACACACATGGACGTATAGTGTGATGATGATGATGTTGTACCTCCTGCTTCTTCCTTTGCTGAATTGTCAAATAAAAGTGAAGCGGTTGATGATGACGATGTGTCCGTGGATGTCACTTGGGTGCCCACTCGAAGAGAAGAAGAACAGGGGGAAATTTCAGATGGGGAGACAGAGAGGAGGGAGACGAGTTGAAAGCAGGGGAAGGTCGTCGCAAGGAGCTAGTGGCACAGTCAGACAGCATACAGTATATCGGCACCCGGGGTTAGCCAGACAGAACGCCAGTCAACACATGCTGTTGCCACCACCAGAATGCCGTCATTGCAAAGCTCAGCAGTGTGGCATTTTTTTTGTGTGTCTGCCTCTGATAACAGCAATGCCATTTGCAACCTGTGCCAAAAGAAACTGAGTCGTGGGAAGTCCAACACCCACCTTGGTACAACTGCTTTGCGAAGGCACATGATCTCACATCACAAAAGCCTATGGGATCAACACATGAGTACAAGCAGCACACAAACTCAAAGCCACCATGCTCCTCCTGGTCCAGCATCTTCAGCCACGTCAACCACTGCTGTCCTCCCTGCCCCCTCTCAACCACCCACACCATAATGGCGGACTACAAACAGGCATACAGCCCTAATACAGAAAGACTTATCCGCCCACAGGGCCATAGAGCCCTCCTACACGCCACTGTGGCCATTCCATTACATATAGTGCGGCTCATCCAGTTTCCTGATGAAGGCTACGGCCGAAACGTCACTGAAACTATATGTTTACAAACTGGCATAACGCACATTGTATATCAAGCTTTAATAAACCACGAAGCATCAAGTGTTGTCCAGGAACCTTATTTCTTATATACTCATCCTGGTGTGGGAACCTTTTCCTGTGATCCACAAGTATAAGTGGATTGTTACCCAACCCATACAGAAGGGTGCTCATTGTTGTCACCTATCTGGGACCCATGGTGTTGTACGTGGCTGGGGGGGATGAACAGACCGTCAATGACATCAGTCAGGATGAGGAATGGGAAATGAGTAGCTCTGCATCTAACCTTGTGCAAATGGGGTCTTTCATGCTGTCATGTCTGTTGAGCGACCCTCGTATAAAAAGGATGAAGGAGAACAACCTGTACTGGGTGGCCACGCTACTAGACCCCCGGTATAAGCAGAAATTAGCAGAAATGTTACCAAATTACCGAAAGTCGGAAAGGATGCAGCAGTTCAAACTAAAAAAATATGCTTTACACAGCTTATAAGGGGGATGTCACAGCACAACGGGAATCTAACTGGGGAAGAGGTGAATGTAATCCTCCTCCTACCACGGCGGCAAGGACTGGATGATTTACAGATGTGTTGTTGATAGAGGACATGCAGAGCTTTTTCAGTCCTACACATCGCTACAGCCCTTCGGGATCCAGCCTTAGAGAACGACTCGACCGACAGGTAGCAGACTACCTCGCCTTAACAGCAGATATCGACACTTTGAGGAGCAATGAACGCCTTCACTACTGGGTGTGCAGGCTTGACCTGTGGCCTGAGCTGTCCCAGTTTGCGATAGAACTTCTGGCCTGCCCTGCTTCAAGTGTCCTGTCAGAAAGGACCTTCAGTGCAGCAGGAGGCATTGTCACTGACAAGAGAAGTCGCCTCGGTCAAAAAAGTGTTGATTACCCCACCTTCATAAAGATGAATGAGGCATGGATCCTGAAGGGACTGACAGTGGGGGATACATTTGACTAACAAAAGGCCTGATGACATGCCTTGGCCTCAAAATGGTCCCCACGCTGCTGTATTTAATGTGCATACCGGATGACTTTCGTGAATTCTCTGCCACCAACTAGGGTTCAAGCCGCAATGTTTTAGTCACTTTTCTGCCTGGAAAACATCAATTTTTCAGGCGGCTGCTACAACAGTGGCTGCAACAATGCCATTATTTTTCAGGCATGTGTACATGCCAAATTTTTCTGTCCTATGGTGCAGCACTGTGGCTGCAAAAACAAAACAAACAAAAAAGGCACATACAAGTGTCAATTCCCCTTCGTGATCGTTACCTTGTTGTGGTAAAGGGGCTTGCGTATCACAATGAAGCAATCATCACCTCTATAAATGTGTTGGCAATGTTGCCACACCGCAGATGATAAGGCCGTTGCTTCATTATGGTCAGACCAAAAGCGATCGGCTGGAAAATATTTCATAGAAAAAATATTAATTTTCCTTTTTACCTTATTAAGTTGTATGGGTTTTTAATACATAAAATAAAAAATCATAATAAAGTCTAAATAATAGTTTATTAGAAATGATGCAGACAATTAAAAAAATCCCCATCAATTCCAATACAAAGCAAGTACAGAGCTCAGAACTAAATTATTTCATGATGTCGTAATGGTTGGTTAATTCGACAATGGTTAATTAATTCGACACACGTCCCCGGATAGGGTACGTAACAGGGATTAAACAGATAAGAATAGTACTAGTTAAGACACCACTCATATAGGGTGTCACAGCACATTGCTCTGTGCAAGCGCAGTGCCCCAATTTGGGAGTAAGAGGACCGACCAAGCTGCTTTTTCGATCTCCTGATTCCTAAAATCAATTCAGTTTGGTGTATGAGAGTTTGGTCTGTCACTGTGAAGGCAGTCGAAGGTACCCGGCCTACATTTTTTTTCACAAAAGGCAATCCCTGATATGGGATGTAACAGGGATTAAACTGATACAAATAGTACTAGTTAAGACACCACTCATATAGGGTGTCACAGCACATTGCTCTGTGCACGCGCAGTGCTCCAATTTGGGAGTAAGAGGACCGACTTAGCTGCTTTTTCCATCTCCCGGTTCCTAAAATCAATTCAGTTTGGTGTATAAAAGTTTGGTCTGTCACTGTGAAGGCAGTCGAAGGTACCCGTTCTACTTTTTTTTTCACAAAAGGCAATCCCTGATATGGGACGTAACAGGGATTAAATTGATACAAATAGTACTAGTTAAGACACCACTCATATCAGGTGTGACAGTAAATTGCACGGCGCAGACGCAGTGACCATGGATTAAAACAAAGGGGAAGAAGCCAGCGTTTTTTTAACCATCTCCCCGTTCGAAGAATCAATTCAATAAATGGACCCCAGATTGGGGACGTAACAGGGATTAAACTGATAAGAATAGTACTAGTTAACACACCACTCATACCGTGTGGCAGAGTACATTGCACAGCACATGCACAGTGCCCCAAATTGGAAGTAACAAGAAGGACGCACACAGATAAATCACATTTCTGCAAGGAGTTTGTCAACTTTTGACAACTGTTTGCAGTTGTCTAAAATTCATTCAATACACCTCCTGATAGGGGACGTAACAGGGATTAAACTGATGAGAATAGTACTACAGAAAATACCACTCATATCGGGTGTGACAGTAAATTGCACGGGGCAGACGCAGTGACCGTGGATTAAAACAAAGGGGAGGGAGCCAGCGTTTTTTTAACCATCTCCCCGTTCGAAAAATCAATTCAATTCACCTTTCGGGGAACCTTGGTGTTGTATGTGGCTGGGTGGAGGAATAAACCTTCAATGACATCACCGGGACATGGCTAGCTTGGTATCCAACCTTGTGCAAATGGGGAGTTTGCGGTTGTGCAAATGGACTGTTTGCGGTTGTTTGCGGTGCATTAAAAGGGGAGTTTGGTATGTCAATGTCTGTGAAGCGGGCATAACCCTTACACTACCTGATCGATACAACATCATACCTGATCGTATACACACACTGGATGTTTTAAACCATGTTTTAGGATTGTTAGGTGATTTATGCCTTTTATGGATTAAAACTCAACTCTGTGTCAACTATGTAATTTTCCATGGGAGTTTTGCCATAGATCCCCCTCCGGCATGCCACAGTCCAGGTGTTAGTCCCCTTGAAACAACTTTTCCATCACTATTGTGGCTAGAAAGAGTCCCTGCGGGTTTTAAAATTTGTCTGCCTATTGAAGTCTATGGCGGTTCACCCGGTTCGCCCGTTCGCGAACATTTGAGGAAATTTGCGTTCGTAAACGGAAAAATTTATGTTCGCGACATCTCTAGTTATCAGTCAGGAGAAGGGTACAAAAGAATTTTGAAGGCATTAGATATACCATGGAACACTGTGAAGACAGTCATCATCAAGTGGAGAAAATATGGCACAACAGTGACATTACTAAGAACTGGACGTCCCTCCAAAATTGATGAAAATATGAGTAGAAAACGGATCTGGGAGGCTACCAAGAGGCCTACAGCAACATTAGAGGAGCTGCAGGAATAACTGGCAAGGACTGAGTTTGCTTAGATTAGATAACCAAACTCAGAAATCTCAGAAAAAAGGAGTGCTAACCATGCTACATCTGTACATGTGACAACAATCTCCCGTATTCTTCATATGTCTGGGCTATAGGGTAGAGTGGCAAGACGAAAGCCTTTTCTTATAAAGAAAAAACATCCAAGCCAGGCTACATTTTGCAAAAACACATCTAAAGTCTCCCAAAAGCATGTGGGAAAAGTTGTTACGGTCTGATGAAACCAAGGTTGAACTTTTTGGCCATAATTCCAATAGATATGTTTGGTGCAAAAACAACAGTGCACATCACCAAAAGAACACCATACCCACAGTGAACCATGGTGGTGGCAGCATTATGCTTTGGGGCTGTTTTTCTTCAGCTGGAACTGGGGCCTTAGTTAAGATAGAGGGAATTCTGAACAGTTCCAAATACCAGTCAATATTGGCACAAAACCTTCAGCCTTCTGCTAGAAAGCTGAACATGAAATGGAACTTAAATCCAACTCAACAAAGTAATGGCTTCACCAGAAGAAGATTCAAGTTTTGGAATGGCCCAGCCAGAGCCCAGACCTGAATCCGATTGAAAATCTGTGGGGTATTCTGAAGAGGGCTGTGCACAGGAGATGCACTCGCAATCTGACAGATTTGGAGTGCTTTTGCAAAGAAGACTGGGCAAATCTTGTCAAGTCAAAGTGTGCCATGCTGATAGACTCATACCCAAAAAGACTGAGTACTGTAATAAAATCAAACGGTTCAACAAAGTATTAGTTTGTGCACACTTATGCAACCATATTATTTTATTTTAATATTTTATCTTCCCTCTACCTTTAAAGATTTCAATTTGCTTTTCAATTAAGTTGTACATTTTATAGGTTACATTAAAGGTGGAAAAAGTTCTGAAATGATTTATCTTTGTCTTATTTTTTTTACAGCACAGAAACCTAACATTTTACCGGTGGTGTGTAGACTTTTTATATCCGCTGTACATGTACATCACTGGTCCTTAAGTCATGGCCAGATATGAAGTACTTGTATGTCATGGGTTCTTAATGGGTAAACAGAGAATACCACCATCCATATTCCCTATTTTATCATTCACATATTCAGAAATCTCTCATGTCCATTTTCAGTGTTAGCACATATAGACAAAGAGAGACCCCGCTTCTATGAGCGTACATTAACCCCTTAGTGACCACCCATATGTGTTTTTACAGCAGTCACTAAGTGGCCTTGGGCTGGAGCGCCACCTTTTTATGGCGGCACTTCAGCCCAAGTTAGCACTTAAATCCAGATCTGGAGCTCCGTGCCCATAAGGAAAGCTGGGTCCCAATCCTCACCCCCCTCCCTGCCCTCAAGAAAGATGGTGGTGGCGGTCCAGCGCATGCACACTCTATAAGCTGGACAACGCCCCTGCCGATCCCCATCAGGCCCCGATCTTTTTCAAATAGCAGAGTGTCAGCATACAGCTGACACTCTGCTTTAAACATCCGACATCGGTGCTGGCACCGATGTCAGCCGTTTAACCCCTTCCATGCTGCGATCCATAGGTACCGCTTTATGGAAAAGGTTAACAGGGAGGGAGTTCCCTCCCTCTCCCATCGGGCCTGCGCTGCTTTAGCAGTGTCCCAATGGTTACCATGGTAACTGGACGCCTTCACAGGCTTCCGGCTTGCCACGGTGTAGCTAAGCCGGAGCCCGATCAGGCTAAGTGTAAAGTCACAATACACTGCAGTACACTATATAGTGTACTGCATTGTTTTATAGAGTCATCGGACACACTGGATCTTTAAGAACCAAGTGGGTATGGGTAAAATTAAAAAAGTGAAAAAAAGGTAAAATAATTTTTTTTAAATAATCTAATTTCTTCTTATAGCCTCACATTTATAATTAATTAAAAAATTGAATCAATATCACCACGTCCGTAATGACCTGATCTATGAAAGGGACATGTTACTTTCCCCGGACAGTGAACGCCATAATAAGAAAGAGAAAAACTATGATGGAATTGAAATTTTGCCCACCTCACTTCCCAAAAAAAGGTATTAAAAGTGATCAAAAAAGTTGTATATACCCCAAAATGGTACCAATCAAACCGTCACCTCATCCCGCAAAAAATGAGCCCCTACATGGGACAATCGCCCAAAAAAGTGAAAAAAAAATATGGCTTTCAGAAAATGGAGACTAGAGTTGAGTGAACACCTGGATGTTCGGGTTCGAGAAGTTTAGCCAAACTTCACGAAAATGTTTGGGTTCGGGATCCGAACTCGACCCAAACTTGACCCCGAATCCGAACCCCATTGAAGTCAATGTGGACCCGAACTTTTGGGCACTTAAATGGCTGTAAAATAGCCCTGGAAAGGGCTAGAGGGCTGCAAAAGGGAGCAAAATGTAGGTAAATTCCCTGCAAACATATGTGGATAGGGAAATGACTTAAAATCAAATACAAAAAAGTAATAAATAAACATTCTAAACTTGAGCCCAAGTGAGTGACAGTGGCACATGTCATCCAGCAAACAGAAGACTTGGCAGCAATGCCACCATATCTGTCATTGTCATCAAGCATCTCCACCAAATCCCATAGAAGTGTTCAGCTATCAGCTGTCCATCTCCTAAACACTAGAGAAAAAAAATAGAAAGGGAAAGTACCCCCTTACCCATGGCTCTGAATCCCTTATTTCAAACTTCCTGGTCCTTTGAAATGCTGTCATTCTGTCTGTTGGACAGTTTTAAAAACCTTATGGCGGTGGCTGTCCCACAGTATGTGTATCCCAGCCGCCGCTACTTTTGCAGGTGAGCCATCCCTTCCCTGCACAACCAAGTGGCGGACAAAATCAAGTGTGCACTGCGCAACGCTATCTGTGGCAAAGTCCACATAACCAACAACACAGTGGGTAAATGTAATGGCTGGCCCAGAGGCGGATAGCATTTTTGCGAAGGTCCTTCTGCCCCTGAGGATTGCTGGGCATTTCTCTTTGTATCCTGTTACCTCCTCCTCCTACTCGGCTTCCACCTCCTCTACCACCTCCTCATCTGCTCAGTGTAACACCCACAGCAGCACAGCCAGGGGGAAACGACAGCAGGTTGTTTTAAAACTTGTGTGTTTGTGGGACAAACCCCGCACCGCGCAGGAGCTGTGGACAGGCAAGGAACAACAGACCGATCATTGTTAGGTGCCACTGAGCCTCCAGCCTGGCCTGGTGTCGTGCGCTAATGGGCGAAATATACTAGCAGGTCTGGGCCTAGCCGGTTTGACGCACATCCCCTGCCTGCCACATGTGCTGAATTTGGGGTGCAGAAATTCCTAAACACCAGACAGTGAAAATCAATTCAGTTAATCGAACACACACAACACCCCCACCCCCCTTTTATTTAAACCATTAACAAACTATTTATAAATTTTCTTAAAAACATATTAAAATAACTATAATGCAGCTAAAATTACCAGATTAAGAAACAAAACTATATACACGCCTTATCCTTAACTTAAGGCCAGTGACATCCAAGCGGCTCGAAGGGTGGGTTCCTGCACCAACATAGTCCCTGGCCTGGAACACAATTTTCCAGACAGGGCAGAGTTCTGGAGGATGAAGAGGATAAGTAGGATGAGGAGGAGTAGGAGGAACCGTGTTCTCAGCAGGGTGGCACCCAAGCCAGCTCACGGGCAGCTGGGTCACTATAAGTACCTCAGAAGGCTGTGTTAGCATTGGCGAAATGTGGGAAAGCTTTGTCATCACGCCACAACAACCTGCACCACCAGCAGATCTGGAACGTCTTAGCAGGAGGCAGCATTTCAGCAACATGGTGGAAGAGTACACATACTGACTGATGGGTTTCCCCAGGGGCGTAGCTACAGTGAAGCATGGGAAGCTACTGTTTTGGGTCCCTGACCTAGAAGGGGCCCATCCAGGAGGAGGAGGAGGAGGACTAAAAGACTTTGTCAGGGCCCCCTCAACAGTATTATACAATGAAATTATATACAGTGGCAGTATAGACAGTGTAGAAAGCGGATGAAAAAAAAACCCAAACAGCCTCACACCCTACACACTCAACACCCCCCCCCCCCATTTCACACAAACCATTAACAAACTATTTACAAATGTACTTAAAAACATATTAAAATAACTATAAGGCAGCTAAACTAACCATATAAAGAAACAAAACTATATACAGGCCTTATCATTAACTCAAGGCCAACTAAATACAAATGGCTCAGAGGGTGGGTATCTGCACTAACATAGGCCCTGGCCTGGAACACAATTGTCCAGCCAGGGCACAGTTCTGGAGTATGAGGAAGAGAAGTAGGAGGAATGCTGGGGCATACAGAGGACACAAACTTAATAACTCCCTCAAAGAGGATAGTATGTCCTTGCCTCTGGGCAGCCTGGCAGACATGAGCGACTACATGCTGCAGTGCCTGCGCAACGACCGCCCAGTTACTAACACATTCTAACTTGTGCTGATTATTGGGTGGCCACCCTGCTACATCCCCGTTACATGGACAAGGTGCCGTCCTTAATTCCCTCACTGGAGTGTGATAGGAAGATGAGCCCGCTAGTAGACACGCTGCTGATGTCATTCACACCTGACACAGGGGACTCAGTGGAAGCACAAGGTGAAGGCAGAGGAGGAGGAGAAAGAATTTGCCAATGCAGCTGGGTCACCATCAACACCTCAGAAGGCAGGGTTATCATGGGCAAAATGTGGAAAAGCTTTGCCACAACAACAAGCACCACCAGCAGATCTTAGCAGGAGGCAGCATTTCAGCAACATGGTGGCACAGTACACGTACTGACTGATGGGTCTGTCAGCAAAAATTACTGGGGGAGGGATGCCCCACTCAAAAAATTTCTGTGGTGCCCAATCATTTCTAGCTATACCACTGGGTCTGCCCCATTGAACTTCTGGGTCATCAAATTGGGCACATGTCCTGAGGTTGCACTTTACGACTTGAAGGTGCTGGCCTACCCTGCAGCCACTGTATTGTCTGAACATGTGTTTAGCACGGCAGGGGGTGTTATCACAGACAAAGCGCAGCCGCCTGTCCGCAGACAATATGGGCAAGCTTCCGTTTAATAAAAAGAACCAGGCATGGATCCCACAGGACTTGTTTGTACCTTATGCAGAATAGACATGTATACCGGCCTCACCCAACCATTATTATACTACCGTGCATTTATACTTTGTTTAATTTTTTTGATTTTCCCAATGTTTTGGGGTCTACACTAATTTATTTAAAAAAAATTAAAATAAAAAAACAGTTATTGGCGACAACCTTTGGCTTCACAGGCCAAAAAGGCTTTATTTCATGCAAGATTGTAACCGCCAATTCCCAGTTCCCTGTCAGTTATGCAATGCAGGGGTTTGTACTTGGCAAAAATGGTAATATTTCAAGCAACAATTTAAAATATATCCTTTACCGGACACTATTAAATTTGGCCAGCCACAGCTGGAACAACAGATTTAGGGGATTGCTATTTTGGCAATTGAATTTCACCCAAGAACAAAATCTATCCTTTGCCGGACAATATTAAACTTGGCCAGCCACTGCTGGGACACCAGATTTAGGAGATTGTTATTTTGGCAATTGAATTTAATCCCACAACAAAATTTATCCTTTGCCGGACACTATTAAACTTGGCCAGCCACTGCTGGAACACAAGATTTAGGGGATTACTATTTTAGCAATTGAATTTCCCCCCAGAAAAAAAGTATATCCTTTGCCGAACACTATTAAACTTGGCCAGCCACTGCTAGGACACCAGATTTAGGGGATTGCTACTTTGGCAATTGAATTTCACCCCAGAACAAAACCTATCCTTTGCCAGACACTATTAAACTTGGCCAGCCACAGCTAGAACACCAGATTTAGGGGATTTCTATTTTGGCAATTGAATTTCACACCAGAACAAAATCTATCCTTTGCCGGACCCTATTAAACTTGGCCAGCCACTGCTGGAACACCATATTTAGGGGATTGCTATTTTGGCAATTGAATTTCAACCCAGAACAAAATCTATACTTTGCCGGACACTAGTAAACTTGACCAGCCACAGCTGGAACACCAGATTTAGGGGATTTCTATTTTGGCAATTGAATTTAACCCCAGAACAAAATCTATCCTTTGCCGGACACTATTAAACTTGGCCAGCCACTGCTAGAACACCAGATTTAGGGGAATGCTATTTTGGCAATTGAATTTAACCCCAGAACAAAATCTGTCCTTTGCCGGACACTATTAAACTTGGCAGCCACAGCATGAACACCAGATTTAGGGGATTGCTATTTTGGCAATTGAATTTCACCCCAGAAAAAAATATCTCCTTTTCCGGACACTGATAAACTTGGCCAGAGACAGCTGAAACCACTGATTTACGAGATTGCTATTTTGGCAATTAAATGTCACCCCAGAGCAAAATCTATTCTTTGCCGGACACTATTAAACTTGCCCAGCAACAGCTGAAACTACTGATTTACGGTATTGCTATTTTGGCAATTGACTATCACCCCAGAACAGAATCTATCAATTGCCAGACACTATTAAACTTGGCCAGCCACAGCTGGAACACCAGAATTAGGGGATTGCTATTTTGGCAATTGCTATTTATTCACCCCAGAAAAAAATATCTCCTTTACCGGGCGCTAATAAACTTGGCCAGAGACAGCTGAAACCACTGATTTATGGGATTGCTATTTTGGCAATTGAATTTCACCACAGAACAAAATCTATTCTTTGCCGAACACTATTAATTTGCCCAGCAACAGCTGAAACCACTGATTTACGGTATTGTTATTTTGGCAATTGAATTTGCCCCCAGAACAAAATCTATCCTTTGCCAGACACTATTAAACTTGGCCAGCCACAGCTGGAACACCAGATTTAGGGGAATGCTATTTTGGCAATAGAATTTAACTCAGAACAAAATATAATCTTTGCCGGACACTAGTAAACTTAGCCAGCCACAGCTGAAACCACTGATTTACGGTATTGCTATTTTGTCAATTGACTATCACCCCAGAACAGAATCTATCAGTTGCCAGACACTATTAAACTTCGCCAGCCACAGCTGGAACACCAGAGTTAGGGGATTGCTATTTTGGCAATTGAATTTCACCCCAGATCAAAACCTATCATTTGCTGTAAACTAATAAACTTGGCCAGCCACAGCTGAAACCACTGATTTACGGTATTGTTATTTTGGCAATAGAATTTAACCCCAGAACAAAATCTATCCTTTGCCCGACACTATTAAACTTGGCCAGCCACAGCTGGAACACCAGATCTAGGAGATTGCTCTTTTGGCAATTGAATTTCCCCACAGAACAAAATCTATCTTTTGCCGTACACTATTAAACTTGGCCAGCCACAGCTGGAACACCAGATTTAGGGGATTGCTATTTTGTCAATTGAATTTCACCCCAGAAAAAAATATCTACTTTACCGGGCACTAATAAACTTGGCCAGAGACAGCTGAAACCACTGATTTATGGGATTGCTATTTTGGCAATTGAATTTCACCCCAGAACAAAATCTATTCTTTGCCGGACACTATTAATTTGCCCAGCAACAGCTGAAACCACTGATTTACGGTATTGTTATTTTGGCAATTGAATTTGCCTCCAGAACAAAATCTATCCTTTGCCAGACACTATTAAACTTGGCCAGCCACAGCTGGAACACCTGATTTAGGGGATTGCTATTTTGGCAATTGAATTTAACTCAGAACAAAATATATCCATTGCCGGACACTAGTAAACTTAGCCAGCCACAGCTGGAACACCAGATTTAGGGGATTGCTATTTTGGCAATTGAATTTCACCCCAGAGCAAAATCTATCCTTTGCCGGACACTATTAAACTTGGCCAGCCACAGCTGGAACACCAGATTTAGGGTATTGCTCTTTTGGCAATTGAATTTCACCCTATAAAAAAATATATCCTTTGCCGGACACTAATAAACTTGGTCAGCTAAAGCTTAAACCACTGTTTTAGGGGATTGCTATTTTGGCAATTGAATTTCACCCCAGAACAAAATCTATTCTTTGCCGGACACTATTAAACTTGGCCAGCCACAGCTGGAACATTAGATTTAGGGGATTGCTACTTTGGCAATTATATCTCACCCCAGAACAAAATATATCTTTTGCTAGACACTATTAAACTTGGCCAGCCACTGCTGGAACAAAAGATTTAGTGGAATACTATTTTAGCAATTTAATTTCACCCCAGAAAAAAATATATCCTTTGCCAGACACTATTAAACTTTGCCAGCCACTGCTGGGACACCAGATTTAGGGGATTGCTATTTTGGCAATAAAATTTCACACCAGAACAAAATCTATCCTTTGCCGGACACTATTAAACTTGGCCAGCCACAGCTGTAACACCAGATTTAGGAGATTGCTATTTTGGCAATTGAATTTCCCCCAGAACAAAATCTATCCTTTGCCGGACACTATTAAACTTGGCCAGCCCCTACTGGGACACCAGATTTAGTGGATTGCTACTTTGGCAATTGAATTTCACCCCAGAACAAAATATATCCTTTGCCAGACACTATTGAAATTGGCCAGCCACAGCTGGAACACCAGATTTAGGGGATTGCTACCTTGGCAATTGAAATTCACCCCAGAACAAAATCTATCCTTTGCCGAACACTATTAAACTTGGCCAGCCACTGCTGTAACACAAAATTTAGGGGATTACTTTTTTAGCAAAGGAATTTCATCCCAGAAAAAATCTATCCTTTGCCGGACCCTTTTAAACTTGGCCAGCCACAGCTGGAACACCAGATTTATGGGAATTGCTATTTTGGCGATTGAATTTCAACCCAGAACAAAATCTATCCTTTGCCGGACACTATTAAACTTGGCCAGCCATAGCTGAAACCACAGATTTTCGGTATTGTTATTTTGGCAATTGAATTTCACCCCAGAACAAAATCTTTCCTTTGCCGGACACTAATAAACTTGGCCAGCCACAGCTGAAACCACAGATTTTCGGTATTGTTATTTTGGCAATTGAATTTCACCCCAGAACAAAATCTATACTTTGCCGGACACTAATAAACTTAGTCAGCCACAGCTGGAACACCAGATTTAGGGGATTGCTATTTTGGCAATTGAATTTAACCCCAGAACAAAATCTATCCTTTGCCGGGCACTATTAAACTTGGCCAGCCACAGCTGGAACACCAGATTTTGGGTCTTGCTACTTTGGCAAATTAATTTCAACCCAGATCAAAATCTATCCTTTGCCTGACATTAGTAAACTTGGCCAAACACAGCTGGAACACCAGATTTAGCGGATTGCTATTTTGCCAATTGAATTTCACCCCAGAAAAAAATATATCCTTTGCCGGACACTATTAAACTTGGCCAGCCACAGCCGGAACACCAGATATAGGGGATTGCTATTTTGGCAATTGAATTTCACCCCAGAACAAAATCTATTCTTTGCCGGACACTATTAAACTTGGCCAGCCACAGCTGGAACACCAGATTTAGGGGATTGCTATTTTGGCAATTGAATTTCACCCCAGAACAAAATCTATCCTTTGCCGGACACTATTAAACTTGGCCAGCCACAGCTGGAACACCAGATTTAGGGGATTGCTACTTTGGCAATTGAATTTCACCCCAGAACAAAATATATCCTTTGCCGGACACTATTGAAATTGGCCAGCCACAGCTGGAACACCAGATTTAGGGGATTGCTACCTTGGCAATTGAAATTCACCCCAGAACAAAATCTATCCTTTGCCGAACACTATTAAACTTGGCCAGCCACTGCTGTAACACAAAATTTAGGGGATTACTTTTTTAGCAAAGGAATTTCATCCCAGAAAAAATCTATCCTTTGCCGGACCCTTTTAAACTTGGCTAGCCACAGCTGGAACACCAGATTTAGGGGATTGCTATTATGGCAATTGAATTTCACCCCAGAACAGAATCTATCTTTTGCCAGACACTAGTAAACCTAGCCAGCCATAGCTGAAACCACAGATTTTCGGTATTGTTATTTTGGCAATTGAATTTCACCCCAGAACAAAATCTTTCCTTTGCCGGACACTAATAAACTTGGCCAGCCACAGCTGAAACCACAGATTTTCGGTATTGTTATTTTGGCAATTGAATTTCACCCCAGAACAAAATCTATACTTTGCCGGACACTAATAAACTTAGTCAGCCACAGCTGGAACACCAGATTTAGGGGATTGCTATTTTGGCAATTGAATTTAACCCCAGAACAAAATCTATCCTTTGCCGGGCACTATTAAACTTGGCCAGCCACAGCTGGAACACAAGATTTTGGGTCTTGCTACTTTGGCAAATTAATTTCAACCCAGAACAAAATCTATCCTTTGCCTGACATTAGTAAACTTGGCCAAACACAGCTGGAACACCAGATTTAGCGGATTGCTATTTTGCCAATTGAATTTCACCCCAGAAAAAAATCTATACTTTGCCGGACACTATTAAACTAGGCCAGCCACAGCCGGAACACCAGATATAGGGGATTGCTATTTTGGCAATTGAATTTCACCCCAGAACAAAATCTATTCTTTGCCGGACACTATTAAACTTGGCCAGCCATAGCTGAAACCACAGATTTTCGGTATTGTTATTTTGGCAATTGAATTTCACCCCAGAACAAAATCTATCCTTTGCTGTACACTATTAAACTTGGCCAGCCACAGCTGAAACCACTAATTTACGGTATTGTTATTTTGGCAATTGAATTTCACCCCAGAACAAAATCTTACTTTTGCCGGACACTAATAAATTTAGCCAGCCACAGCTGGAACACCAGATTTAGGGTATTGCTATTTTGGCCATTAAATTTCACCCTAGTAAAAAATGTATCCTTTGCCGGACACTAATAAACTTGGCCAGCCACAGCTGGAATAGCAGATTTGGGGTATTGTTATTTTGGCAATTGAATTTCACCCTAGTAAAAAATGTATCCTTTGCCAGACACTAATAAACTTGGTCAGCCACAGGTGAAACCACTGATTTACGGGATTGCTATTTTGGCAATTGAATTTAACCCCAGAACAAAATCTATCCTTTGCCGAACACTATTAAACTTGGCCAGCCACAGGTGAAACACCAAATTTAGGGGATTGCTATTTTTGCTATTGAATTTCACCCCAGAACAAAATATATCCTTTGCCGGACACAATTAAACTTGGCCAGCCACTGCGTAGACACCAGATTTACGGTATTTCTATTTTTGCAACTGAATTTCACCCCAGAAAATTATCTATCCTTTGTTGGACACTATTAAACTTGGCCAGCCACTGCTAGGACACCAGATTTAGGAGATTGCTATTTTGGCAATTGAATTTCACCCCATAAAAAATTATTTCCTTTGCCGGACACCTTTAAACTTGGCCAGCCACAGCTGGAACACCAGATTTAGGAGATTGCTATTTTGGCAATTGAATTTCACCACAGAACAAAATCTCTCCTTTGCCAGACACTATTAAGCTTGGCCAGCCACAGTTGGAACACCAGATTTACGGGATTGCCATTTTGGCAATTGAATTTCACCCTAGAAAAAAATATATCCTTTGCCAGACACTAATAAACTTGGTCAGCCACAGCTGGAACACCAGATTTAGGAGATTGCTATTTTGGCAATTGAATTTGCCCCCAGAACAAAATCTACCCTTTGCCGGACACTATTAAACTTGGCCAGCCACAGCTGGAACACTAGATTTAGGAGATTGCTATTTTGCCAATTGAATTACCCCTCCAGAACAAAATCTATCATTTGCCGTACACTATTAAACTTGGCCAGCCACAGCTGGAACACCAGATTAAGGGGATTGCTATTTTGGCAATGGAATTTAACTCAGAACAAAATCTATCCTTTGCCAGACACTATTAAACTTGGCCAGCCACAGCTGGAACACCAGATTTAGGGTATTGCTCTTTTGGCAATTGAATTTCACCGTATAAAAAAATATATCCTTTGCCGGACACTAATAAACTTGGTCAGCTAAAGCTTAAACCACTGTTTTAGGGGATTGCTATTTTGGCAATTGAATTTCACCCCAGAACAAAATCTATTCTTTGCCGGACACTATTAAACTTGGCCAGCCACAGCTGGAACATTAGATTTAGGGGATTGCTACTTTGGCAATTATATTTCACCCCAGAACAAAATATATCTTTTGCTGGACACTATTAAACTTGGCCAGCCACTGCTGGAACAAAAGATTTAGTGGAATACTATTTTAGCAATTTAATTTCACCCCAGAAAAAAATATATCCTTTGCCAGACACTATTAAACTTTGCCAGCCACTGCTGGGACACCAGATTTAGGGGATTGCTATGTTGGCAATAAAATTTCACACCAGAACAAAATCTATCCTTTGCCGGACACTATTAAACTTTGCCAGCCACTGCTGGGACACCAGATTTAGGGGATTGCTATTTTGGCAATTGAATTTAACCCCAGAACAAAATCTATCCTTTGCCGTACACTATTAAACTTGGCCAGCCACAGCTGGAACACCAGATTTAGGGGATTGCTATTTTGGCAATTGAATTTCACCCTAGAAAAAAATATATCCTTTGCCAGACACTAATAAACTTGGTCAGCCACAGCTGAAACCACTGATTTACGGTATTGTTATTTTGGCAATTGAATTTGCCCCCAGAACAAAATCTATCCTTTGCCAGACACTATTAAACTTCGCCAGCCACAGCTGGAACACCAGATTTAGGGGATTGCTATTTTGGCAATTGAATTTCACCCCAGATCAACACCTATCATTTGCTGTAAACTATTAAACTTGGCCAGCCACAGCTGAAACCACTGATTTACGGTATTGTTACTTTGGCAATAGAATTTAACCCCTGAACAAAATCTATCCTTTGCCCGACACTATTAAACTTGGCCAGCCACAGCTGGAACACCAGATCTAGGAGATTGCTATTTTGGCAATTGAATTTCCCCACAGAACAAAATCTATCTTTTGTCGTACACTATTAAACTTGGCCAGCCACAGCTGGAACACTAGATTTAGGGGATTGCTATTTTGTCAATTGAATTTCACCCCAGAAAAAAATATCTACTTTACCGGGCACTAATAAACTTGGCCAGAGACAGCTGAAACCACTGATTTATGGGATTGCTATTTTGGCAATTGAATTTCACCCCAGAACAAAATCTATTCTTTGCCGGACACTATTAATTTGCCCAGCAACAGCTGAAACCACTGATTTACGGTATTGTTATTTTGGCAATTGAATTTGCCTCCAGAACAAAATCTATCCTTTGGGTACACTATTTAACTTGGCCAGCCACAGCTGGAACACCAGATTAAAGGGATTGCTATTTTGGCAATTGAATTTAACTCAGAACAAAATATATCCTTTGCCGGACACTAGTAAACTTAGCCAGCCACAGCTGGAACACCAGATTTAGTGGAATACTATTTTGGCAATAGAATTTCACCCAGAACAAAATCTATCCTTTGCCAGACACTAGTAAACTTGGCCAGCCACAGCTGGAACACCAGATTTAGGAGATTGCTATTTTGGCAATTTAATTACGCCTCCAGAACAAAATCTATCCTTTGCCGGACACTATTAAACTTGGCCAGCCACAGCTGGAACACCAGATTAAAGGGATTGCTATTTTGGCAATGGAATTTAACTCAGAACAAAATCTATCCTTTGCCAGACACTAGTAAACTTGGCCAGCCACAGCTGGAACACCAGATTTAGGGGATTGCTATTTTGGCAATTGAATTTCACCCCAGAAAAAAATATCTCCTTTACCGGGCGCTAATAAACTTGGCCAGAGACAGCTGAAACCACTAATTTACGGGATTGCTATTTTGGAAATGGAATTTCACCCTATAACAAAATCTATTCTTTGCCGGACACTATTAATTTGCCCAGCAACAGCTGAAACCACTGATTTACGGTATTGTTATTTTGGCAATTGAATTTGCCTCCAGAACAAAATCTATCCTTTGCCAGACACTATTAAACTTGGCCAGCCACAGCTGGAACACCGGATTTAGGGGATTGCTATTTTGGCAATTGAATTTAACTCAGAACAAAATATATCATTTGCCGGACACTAGTAAACTTAGCCAGCCACAGCTGGAACACCAGATTTAGGGGATTGCTATTTTGGCAATTGAATTTCACCCCAGAACAAAATCTTTCCTTTGCCGGACACTATTAAACTTGGCCAGCCACAGCTGGATCACCAGATTTAGGGGATTGCTATTTTGGCAATAGAATTTAACTCAGAACAAAATATATCCTTTGCCGGACACTAGTAAACTTAGCCAGCCACAGCTGGAACACCAGATTTAGGGGAATGCTTTTTTGGCATTTTGGCAATTGAATTTCACCCCAGAACAAAATCAATCCTTTGCCGGACACTATTAAACTTGGCCAGCCACAGCTGTAACACCAGATTTAGGGGATTGCTATTTTGGCAATTGAATTTCACCCCAAAACAAAATCTATCCTTTGCCGGACACTATTAAACTTGGCCAGCCACAGCTGGGACACCAGATTTACGGTATTGCTATTTTGGCAATTGAATTTCACCCCAGAAAAAAATCTATCCTTTGTCGCACAATATCATACTTGTCCAGTGTCACGGATGAAGTTGCAGATAGCTGGAACTTATAAATAAACGACTGACTGGCTTGATCCAAAACTAAGGAGCATATAGGTGAGCCCTATAAAACCCTAAGAGCTCTCCCTGACTGCTACTCATGCAAAGGCCTCAATGGTAGACGACTGCATGCCCACGTACCTAAGACTGTGTGACACCTGAAAATCCTATAGTAGTGAGAGGACACGTTCACTGGCTCCCTGCACTGAATATGGAGTGAGTCAGTTTCACCTAGAATCAAGCCAGCAAGGAAACACAATAAAGGGAAAAGACTTATCTGAGCAAACAGCAGCAGTAGCCTCCAGCAGTGAACACTTTATCCAGGAAGTAGTATAAACCGCAAGTTGAGGCAGCATGGGAAGGGAATATAAAGGAAGACGATTAGTCTAAATAAGGTACACCTGGCAGAAGGAAAGGAGCTGACAAAGTGAAACCAAAACAAAGAACGTCATTCAAAAGGTAGGGAAGAATGTCTGTCTCACTTTCTCACCGACCTGGCGGTGACAGTACCCCTCCTTCTACGGGTGGACTCCGGACACTCAGAACTCACCTTCCCAGGATGAGACCTATGAAAAGCCCTGATGAGACGAGTGGCCTTAATGTCCGCCACTGGGACTCCTCAGGACCATAGCCCTCCCAATGAACGAGGAACTGCAGAGAACCGCGGATAATTCGAGAATCCACAATCCTGGAGACCTGAAATTCAAGATTACCATCAACCAAAATCGGACTAGGAGGCAAAGAGGAGGGTACAGAGGGTTGGACATAAGGTTTTAATAGGGACCTGTGAAAAACATTATGGATCTTCCAAGTCTGAGGAAGATCAAGACGGAAAGCAATGGGGTTGATGACAGACAAGATCTTGTAAGGCCCAATAAACCTAGGAGCCAACTTCCAGGAGGGAACCTTCAGTTTGATATTCTTTGTAGACAACCACACCAGATCACCCACATTCAGGTCCGGACCAGGCACACGTCTCTTATCCGCCACACGCTTATATTTCTCACTCATCCTCTTTAGATTACCTTGAATCTTTTGCCAAATAAATGACAAGGACGAGGAAAATCTCTCCTCATCAGGTAAACCAGAAGACCCCTCTCCAGAGAATGTCCCAAACTGCGGATGAAACCCATATGCACCAAAAAATGGTGACTTATCAGAGGACTCCTGGCGACGGTTATTTAAAGCAAACTCAGCAAGGGACAAAAAAGAATACCAATCCTCCTGATTCTCCGCCACAAAACAGCGCACATATGTCTCTAGATTCTGATTGACGCGTTCGGTCTGACCATTTGACTACGGGTGAAAAGCAGAAGAGAATGACAACCGAACCCCCAAGCGAGAACAGAAGGCCTTCTGGAAACAAATTGCGTGCCCCTATCAGAAACGATGTCTGAAGGAATGCCATGCAACTTAACAATGTGATCAACAAACGCTTGTGCCAACGTCTTAGCATTGGGTAACCCAGGAAAGGGAATAAAATATGACAATTTGCTAAAACAGTCCACTACCACCAGAATCACAGTCTTCCCCGAGGAGCGAGGCAAGTCCGTAATGAAGTCCATGGACAGATGTGTTCAAGGACGGGAAGGAATGGGTAACGGGAGGAGAGATCCCGATGGCCGTGAATGAGGGACCTTGGCACGAGCGCAGGTCTCACAGGCTGCCACAAAACCCTCAACCGTCTTACGAAGAGTCAGCCACCAGAATCTCCGAGCAATGAGATCCACTGTGGCTCTACTCCCCGGATGCCCAGCAAGGACAGTATCGTGGTGCTCCTTAAAAACCTTGTGTCGTAAAGCGAGAGGCACAAATAACCTTCCAGGAGGACAACGATCAGGAGCTTCTGCCTGAGCTGCCTGAACCTCTGCCTCCAAATCAGGATAAAGAGCAGAGACGACCACCCCATCAGCCAAAATGGGACCCGGGTCTTTAAAGTTCCCCCCTCCCGGAAACAACGTGACAGGGCATCCGCCTTCACATTTTTAACCCCAGGGCGGAACTTAACAACAAAATTAAACCTAGAAAAGAACAAGGACCATCTGGCCTGTCTCTGGTTCAGACGCTTGGCCGATTCCAAGTAGGCCAGATTCTTATGGTCGGTAAACACGGTAATAGGGTGTCTGGCTCTCTCTAACCAATGGCACCATTCCTCAAAAGCCAATTTGATAGCCAACAACTCCCTATTTCCCACATCATAATTTCTCTCTGCGGAGGAGAGTTTCCTTGAGAAAAAGGCACACAGTCGCCATTTGGCAGGAGAGGGACCCTGAGACCCTGAGGGACCCTGAGATAAGACCGCACCCACACCCACCTCAGAAGCATCCACCTTAACAATAAAAGGTAGAGAGACATCAGGTTGTACCAAAATGGATGCGGAAGCAAAACACTCTTTAATACTAGAAAAGGCTTTAAGCGCATCTTCCGACCACGAGGAAAAATCCAACCCCTTTTTATCAGTCATATCAGTGAGTGGCTTAGCAACAGAGGAATAATTCAAAATTAACTTTCTGTAATAGTTAGCAAAACCCAAAAACCGCATCAGCGCCTTCTGATTCTCAGGAAGCTCCCAATCAAGCACAGCGCGGACCTTCTCAGGTTCCATCCGAAAACCAGAAGCGGAGAGAAGAAAACCAAGAAATTGAATCTCCGGAACCGAAAAAACAAATTTTTCCAGTTTAGCGTACAATTTATTCTCCCGCAGAATCAGCAAGACCTGACATAGGTGGTCCCGATGAGTCTTGAAATCAGGAGAAAAAAATCAAAATGTCCTTTAGATACACCACTACAAATTTCCCCATTAAATGACAAAAAATGCTGTTCACAAAGTGTTGGAAGACAGCTGGAGCATTCATCAAACCAAAGGGCATAACCAAATTTTCGAAATGACCCTCTGGGGTATTGAAGGCCGTCTTCCATTCGCCCCCCTCCCTGACCCTGACTAGGTTGTATGCCCCTCTTAAATCCAGCTTAGAAAAAACTTTAGCCCCAACAATCTTGTAAACAGGTCCGGGATCAGAGGAAGCGGATAGGGGTCACGAATCGTGATACGGTTAAGCTCCCTGAATTCTAGACAAGGTCTTAATGAAGCTTTTTTCTTCTTAACAAAAAAAAAACCAGCGGCAACAGTTGACTTCGGGGGTCTGATATGTCCCTTTCTCATGCTCTCAGAGATATAAGTACGCATGGCGGCTCTCTCAGGTTGAGAGAGATTGTATAACCTTGATTTTGGCAGCTTGGCACCTGGGATGAGGTTAATAGGACAGTTTCCACTCTCGGAAAACACATCAGAAAATTCAGAGAGAGAAGATGGAAGAGTTTTGGTAGAAACCTCTGAAAGAGATGCCGTGAGGCAATTCTCTCTGCAAAACTCACTCCAACCATTTATTTGCCTTGCTTGCCAATCAATGGTTGGGTTATGTTTAGTGAGCCAGGGTAGCCCCAACACTAGAGGAGTAGGTAATCCGCTTAAGACGAAACATGACATATCCTCAACATGAGCGTCACCCACAGTCAAATGGATATTGTGAACTATGCCCTTTAATGATCTCTGAGAAAGTGGAGCAGAATCGATAGAAAAACAGGTATAGCCTTTTCCAAAGTGCACACCTGGAAGCCATGCGTTGTTACAAATTGATTATCAATGAGATTGACAGCTGCTCCACTATCTACAAAAATCTCACAATCAATGTTCTTGCTGTCTATCGCCACCCTGGCAGGTAGGAGAAAACGGGAACTACAAGCAAACGGCAAATCTTCAATTTCCGCACCAATCTTGCCAATAGTAGCAAATGGAAAGTTTTTAGAGGGTTTCTTCATCTTTTTCTTTTTATTACCCTCAGAATACCCCATGAACCTCCTAGTGGGGCAAACATTAGCCAAATGATTTATTCCTCCACAACAGAAACAAACCCTCCTCTGAGAGCTGAATCCTCTAGTATCAGAGGCAACCAAACCTAGCTGCATGGACTCCTCCTCAGAGGGAATCGAGACAGACTGAGACCCCTGCGCACTGAATGAGACAGCCCCACTGTCCTTGGACTGAATATGACATGAGAGAGTTGTCTCCTCCCTGTCAATACAAACAGCTAGAGACATGGCAGTCTCTAAGGACACTGGTCTTTCATGAAAAGCAAATGCTTCTTTCAATCTTTCAGAAAGACCATGGCAAAATTGACTTCAGAGTGCAGCATCATTCCAACCAGTATCAGCTGCCCATCTCCGAAATTCAGAACAATATATCTCTGCGGACTGTTTACCCTGGCATAAAAGGCGCAGTTTAGATTTAACCAGAGCAATACGATCCGGGTCATCATATATCTGCCCCAGGGCTACAAAAAATGAATCTATCGATCTGAGAGGGTGTACCCCCACCGGCAGCGAAAAGGCCGAAGACTGAGCGTTATCCCTAAGCAGCGAGATGATGATCCCCATACTCTGCTCCTGATCACTAGAGGAATGAGGACATAAGCAAAAATGGAGTTTGCAAGCCTCTCTAAAGCAAACAAAATTCTCACTACCCCCAGAGAATGTATCCGGAAGCGAGATCTTAGGCTCGGAACAAACTCCATTAACACCAGCAGAACCGGTAACCTGAAAATGAGACACAGTTTTATGGAGGTCTGCTACCCCCAGAGAAAGACCTTGCATACGGTCAATCAAGGCTGAAACCGAATTCATGCTTAAGACGGTATGGCAGTTTATAATGTCACGGATGAAGTTGCAGATAGCTGGAACTTATAAATAAACGACTGAATGGCTTGATCCAAAACTAAGGAGCATATAGGTGAGCCCTATAAAAACGTAAGAGCTCTCCCTGACTGCTACACATGCAAAGGCCTCAATGGTAGACGATTGCATGCCCACATACCTAAGGCTGTGTGACACCTGAAAACCTTATAGTAGTGAGGGGACACGGCCACTGGCTCCCTGCACTGAATATGGAGGGAGTCAGGGTTACCTAGAATCAAGCCAGCAAGAAAACACAATAAAGGGAAAAGACTTATCTGAGCAAACAGCAGCAGCAGCCTCCAGCAGTGAACACTTCATCCAGGAAGAAGTATAAACCGCAAGGTGAGGCAGCATGGGAAGGGAATATAAAGGAAGACGATTAGTCTAAATAAGGTACACCTGGCAGAAGGAAAGGAGCTGACAAAGTGAAACCAAAACAAAGAACGTCATACAAAAGGTAGGGAAAAATGTCTGTCTCACTTTTTCACCGACCTGGCGGTGACAGCCAGCCACAGCTGAAACCACTGATTTACGGTATTGCTATTTTGGTCAATTGAATTTAACCCCAGAAAAAAATATATCCTTTGCCGGACAGTATTAAATTTACCCAGCCACAGCTGGAACACCAGATTTAGGGGATTGCTATTTTGGCAATTTCATTTCACCCCATAAAAAAATCTATCCTTTGCCAGACAGCAGACAGTTTTACAATTGGCTAGCCACAGCTGGAACACCAGATTTAGGGGATTGCTATTTTGGCAATTGAATTTCACTCCTCAATAAAATATAGATATTTCTATCCTGAGTTTCTAGGGTTGACAATAAGCACAGCCAAGCCCCTGATGTAGGATATTGCAAAAAAAAAAACTACTGTTGATCGATTGATGGACTTGGTGGCAGGTTGTGCTGGTGCACCTCAAGACACAAAATGGCCGCTGATCACCCCAGAAAAAAGTGACAGGAAAACGCTCATGGCGGCCTAAAAACCAGTGAGCAATTAAATAGCAAAAGTTGAATGATTTACAGCTGTAGATCGTTCACTTCATTAGGTGTTTTTGCTGAGTATTCCCTGCCTAATCTCGCCCTCACAGCAGCTGCATTCTATCCCTACAGTAATCAGATCAGAGTAACGTGTGGCGCTACTTAACTTCGGCTTAAATAGAGGCTGGGTCACATGCTGCACTTGGCCAATCACTGCCATGCCATTAGTAGGCATGGCTGTGATGGCTTCTTAGGGCAATAAGTAAAAGGCTAACTGATTGGCTGCTTTGCAGCCTTTCAGAAAGCAGGAAGAAATCGCCGAACAACGGACCCGAACCCGAACTTTTTTGAAAAATGTTCGGGTCCGGGTCCCGAACACCCCAATATTCGGTACGAACCCGAACTATACAGTTCGGGTTCGCTCAACTCTAAAATGCTTTTATTGTGTTAAAGTGAAATAAATAAAAAAGTATACATCTTTGGTATTGTTGCATCTGCAACAACCAGCTCTATAAAAATATCACATCACCCTCAAGTGACCACCATAAAAAAACTGTGCCAAAAAAATGGTAATAACAAGCGACCCAAAATGTATATGTAACCCCAAATAGTACCGATCAAGACGTCACCTCATCCCACAAAAAATAACACCCTACCTAAGACAATCGTCTAAAGAATAAAACAAAATGTGGCTTTTAGAAAATAGAGACAAAAAACATAATTTTTTTCTCAAAAATGCTTTATTATTTAAAAGTGGAACAAACAAACAAAGTAGACAAATTTGATATCATCACATCTGTATTAACCTGCTTTATAAAAATTGCACATGACCTAACCTGTCAGATGAACACTGTAAAAAACAAAAAATAAAAACTATGCCAGAACGGCCAGAACCTTGCCTAACAAAAAAACGTAATATAGAGAAATTAAAAATTATATGTAACCCAGAATAGTATCAATAAAACTGTCATCTTATGCCGTAGTTTTTTTTAAAAATGGGGTCATTTATGGGTGTTTTCTATTGTTCTGGCAGCTTAACATTTTCAAGCAAATTCTGTGTTCTGAAAACCACTGGGTGCTCCTTTATGTTTGGGCCCTTCTGTGTGTCAATACTAGTGTTGAGCGAACAGTTCGAGAATAGTTCGGGTTTGTACCGAATTTTGGGGTGTTCGGGACACGGACCCGAACCCGAACATTTTCAAAAAAGTTTGGGTTCGGGTTCTTTGTTCGGCAAATACTTCCCGCTTTCTGAAGGTCTGCACAGCAGCCAATCAGCTAGCGTTTTACTTCTTGCCCTAAGAGCCCATCACAGCCATGCCTACTAATGGCATGGCTGTGATTCGCCAAGTGCAGCATGTGACCCAGCCTCTATTTAAGCTGGAGTCACGTAGCGCCGCACGTTACACTGCTCTTACTAGTGTAGGGAGAGGACACAGCTGCTGTGAGGGCGAGATTAGGTAGGAAAAAGTCAGCAAAAACACCTAATGAAGTGATCGATCTACAGCTGTGAATGATTGAACTTCTGCTAGATACTTGCTCACTGGTTTTTAGGCTGCACAGAGCGTTTTTCTGTCACTTATCTTCTGGGGTGATCGGCGGCCATTTTGTGACTTGTGGTGCACCAGAACAAGCTGCCACCAAGTTCATCAATCCATCAATACTAGTTTTTTTTTTTTTTTTTGCTATATCCTACATCAGGGGCTTGGCTGTGCTAATTGTCACCCCTAGAAACTCAGGATAGCAATTTCTATAATTTATTAAGGGGTTAAATACAATTGCCCAAATACCAATCCCCTAAATCTGATGTCCCAGCTTTGGCTAGCCAAGTATAATACTGTCTGCTGTCTGGCAAAGGATAGATTATTTTCTGTGGTGAAATACAATTGTCAAAATAGCAATCCCCTAAATCTGATGTCCCAGCACTGGCTGGCAAACTATAATAGTGTCCGCAAAAGCATATATTTTGTTCTGGGGTGAAATTCAATTGCCAAAATAGCAATACCATAAATCAGTGGTTTCAGCTGTGGCTGGCCAAGTTTCATAGTGTCCTGCTAAGGGTATATTTTGTTCTGGGGTGAAATTCAATTGCCAAAATAGCAATACCCTGAATCTGGTGTTCCAGCTGTTGCAGGCCAAGTGTAAATCTGTCCATAAAAGGATACCTTTCATCCAGGGCCTAAATACTAGCCCTAAAAGAGATATTCCCCTAAATCAGTGGTTACTGCTGTGCCTGGATTAGTGTAATACGCTACATAAATAAATAGGCAGATAGTGTTAGGTGCCTGTAAAAAAAGTCCTGAATTTGAAATCAATACATTGGGACAAATATTTTTTTTCTTATTGTGGTGCTTGGTGAACGGTAACAATGAGGAAAACATCTAGTAAGGGATGCGGCCGCGGTCGTGGTGGTGTTAGTGTACCCTCTGGTGCTGGGAGAGGACGTGGCCATTCTGCCACAGCCACACGTCCTAGTGAACCAACTACCTCAGGTTCCAGTACCCCCCAGAATTTACAGCGATATTTGGTGGGGCCCAATGCTGTTCTAAGGATGGTAAGGCCTGAGCAGGTAAAGGCGCTAGTCAATTGGGTGGCCGACAGTGGATCCAGCATGTTCACAACATTATCTCCCACCCAGTCTTCTGCATAAAAGCGCACAGGTGGTGCCTGAAAACCAAGCCCATCAGTCTGTCACATCACCCCCATGCATATCAGGGAAACTGTCAGAGCCTCAAGTTATGCAGTAGTCTCTTATGCTGTTTGAAGACTCTGCTGGCAGGGTTTCCCAAGGGAATCCACCTAGCCCTTCCCCAGTGGTGGAAGACATAGAATGCACTGATGCACAACCACTGATGTTTCCTGATGATGAGGACATGGGAATACCACCTCATCAGAGTCCGCACGTCTCTGATGATGACGAAACACAGGTGCCAACTGCTGCGTCTTTCTGCAGTGTGCAGACCGAACAGGAGGTCAGGGAGGAAGACGATGCAGGTGACAATGAGGTCCTAGACCCCACATGGAATGAAGGTCGTGCCACTGACTTTCATAGTTCAGAGGAAGAGGCAGTGGTGAGACCGAGCCAACAGCGTAGCAAAAGAGAGAGCAGGGGGCAAAAGCAGAACAGCTGCCGCCAAGAGAGTTCGCCTGCTACTGACCACTGCCACCAGGAACCGAGCACCCCAAAGGCAGCTTCAAGCGGTTCCCTGGCATGGCACTTCTTTAAACAATGTGCTGACGACAAGACCCGAATGGTTTGCACGTTGTGCCATCAGATCCGGAAGCGAAGCATTAAAGTACTGAACCTTAGCACAACCTGCATAACCAGGCATCTACATGCAAAGCATGAACTGCAGTGGAGTAAACACCTTAAAAACAAGGAACTCACTCAGGCTCCCCTGCTCCTTTTCTGCTGCTGCCCCGGCCTGTTCCTCCGCCTCGGGAGGAACGTTGGCACCTGCCGCCCACCAAACATAGGATGTGCCACCGACACCACCACCTGCGTCACCAAGCATCTCCACCATGTCACACGGCAGCGTTCAGCTCTCCATCTCACAAACATTGGAGATAAAGCGTAAATTCCCACCTAGCCACCCTCGAGCCTTGGGCCTGAATGCCAGCATTTCTAAACTCCTGGTCTTTGAAATGCTATCATTCAGGCTGGTGGACACAGACAGCTTCAACAGCGGATGGTGATGGCTGTCCCACATTATGTTGTTCCAAGCCGCCACTAGTTCTCCAAGACAGCCGTGTCTTCCCTGCACAACCAAGTATCCGATAAAATCAAGTGTGCACTGCGCAACACCATCTGTGGCAAGGTCCATTTAACCACAGATACGTGGACCAGTAAGCACGGCCAGGGACGCTATAACTCCCTAACTGCACACTAGGTAAATGTAGTGGCGGCTGGGCCCCAGGCGGAGAGTTCCTTGGCGCACGTACTTCCGCCGCCAAGGATCGCAGGGCATCATTCTTTGCCTCCTGTAGCCTCCTCCTCCTACTCGGCTTCCTCCTCCTCTGCTTCCACCAGCTCATCCAGTCAGCCACACACCTTCACCACCAACTTCAGCACAGCCCGGGGTAAACGTCAGCAGGCCATTCTGAAACTCATATGTTTGGGGGACAGGCCCCACACCGCGCAGGAGCCGTGGCGGGGTATTGAACAACAGACCGACGAGAGATTTCTGCAGGTGGACCTCAAGCCCGGCCTGGTGGTGCGCGATAATGGGCGAAATCTTGTAGCAGCTCTGGGACTAGCCGGTTTGACGCACATCCCTTGCCTGGCGCATGTGCTGAATTTGGTGTTGCAGAAGTTCATCACAACTACCCCGACATGTCAGAGCTGCTGCATAAAGTGCGGGACGTCGGTGCGCGCTTCCGGCGTTCACATCCTGCTGCTGCTCGCCTGTCTGCGCTACATCGTAACTTCGGCCTTCCCGCTCACCAGCTCATATGCGACGTGACCACCAGGAGGAACTCCACCTTGCACTTGCTGGAGAGACTGTGCGAGCAGCAGCAGGCCATAGTGGCGTTTCAGCTGCAGCAAGCACGCGTCAGTCGCACTGCGGAAAAGCACCACTTCACCACCAATGATTGGGCCTCCATGCGAGACCTGTGTGCCCTGTTGCGGTGTTTCAAGTACTCCACCAACATGGCCAGTGGCGATGATGCCGTTATCAGCTTTACAATACGACTTCTATGTCTCCTTGAGAAAACACTTAGGGCGATGATGGAAGAGGAGGTGGCCAAGGAGGAGGAGGAGGATGAGGGGTCATTTTACCACTTTCAGGCAAGTCTGTTAGAAGTGGCTCAGAGGGAGTTTTTTTGCAACAGCAGAGGCCAGGTACAAATGTGGTCAGCCAGGGCCCACTACTGGAGAACGGGGAGGATGAGGAGGAGGTGGAGGAGGATGAGGATTAAGCAGGTTCACAGCGGGGTGGCACCCGACACAGCTCAGGCCCATCATTGGTGCATGGCTGTGGGGATACGGAGGACGATGACGATACCCTCCCACAGAGGACAGCTTGTCCTTACCTCTGAGGAGCCTGGCACACATGAGCGACTACATGCTGCAGTGCCTGCGCAATGACAGCAGAGTTGCGCACATTTTAACGTGTGCGGACTACGTGGTTGCCACCCTGCTGGATCCCCAGTACAAAGACAATGTGCCTATCTTTCTTCCTGCACTGGAGCGTGATAGGAAGATGTGCGAGTACAAGCGCACGCTGGTAGACGCGCTCCTGAGAGCATTCCCAAATGTCACAGGGGAACAGGTGGAAGCTCAAGGCGAAGGCAGAGGAGGAGCAAGAGGTCGCCAACGCAGCTATGTCAAGGCCAGCTCCTCTGAGGGCCGGGTTAGCATGGCAGAAATGTGTAAAAGTTTTTTCTCCACGACACAGCTAACTGCATCACCACGTGTTAGCAGGAGGCAGCATTTCACTAACATGGTTGAAAAGTACGTCTGCACACCCCTCCACGTACTGACTGATGGTTCGGTCCCATTCAACTTCTGGGTCTCCAAATTGTCCACGTGGCCAGAGTTAGCATTTTATGCCTTGGAGGTGCTGGACTACCCGGAGGCCAGCGTTTTGTCTGAACGTGTATTCAGCATGGCAGAGGGCATTATTACTGACAAACGCAGCCGCCTGTCCACAGCCAACATGGACAAGCTGACGTTCATAAAAATGAACCAGGCATGGATCCAACAGGACCTGTCCCTCCCTTGTGAAGAATAGACATTTATAACTGCCTCCCCCTCAACCATGTATTCTTGTACTCCGGGGCACTTCTTTATTGAATCCTCATTTTTTTAACTTTACCATGATCTTGCGGTGCAACCCAAAGTTGAATGAACCTCTCCTCTGTCTGGGTGCTGGGGCCGAAATAACTGAAAGTGGCCTTCTCCAGTGGTGGGTGATATGACGCATGATTCCTTGCTGTGGGACCTCTCTCCTCTGTCTGGGTGCTGAGCCGAAATAACTAAAAGTGGCCTTCTCCAGTGGTGGGTGATATGACGCATGATTCCTTGCTGTGGGACCTCTCTCCTCTGTCTGGGGGCTGGGTCCGAAATAACTGAAAGTGGCCTTCTCTAGTGCTGGGTGATATGACGCATGATTAATTGCTGTGGGACCTCTCTCCTCGGTCTGGGTAACATAGTAACATAGTAACATAGTATATAAGACCGCAAAAATAAATTTGTCCATCCAGTTCGGCCTGTTTCCTACAAGTTGATCCAGAGGAAGGCAAAAAACCCCTGTGAGGCAGAAGCCAATTTTCCCCACTTAAGGGGAAAAAAATTCCTTCCCGACTCCAATCAGGCAATCAGAATAACTCCCTGGATCAACGACCCCTCTCTAGTAGCTGTAGCCTGTAATATTATTACACTCCAGAAATAAATCCAGTCCCCTCTTGAATTCCTTTATTGTACTTACCATCACCACCTCCTCAGGCAGAGAGTTCCATAGTCTCACTGCTCTTACAGTGGGTGCTGGCCTAAATAACTTAAAGTGGCCTTCTCCAGTGGTGGGTGATATGGCGCATGATTCCTTGCTGTGGGACCTCTCTCCTCTGTCTGGGTGCTGGGCCGAAATAACTGAAAGTGGCCTTCTCCAGTGGTGGGTGATATGGCGCATGATTCCTTGCTGTGGGACCTCTCTCCTCTGTCTGGGTGATGGTTCTGAAATAACTGAAAGTGGCCTTCTCCAGTGGTGGGTAATATGACGCCTTATTCCTTGCTGTGGGACCTCTCTCCTCTGTCTGGGTGCTGGGCAGAAATAACTGAAAGTGGCCTTCTCCAGTGGTGGGTGATATGACGCATGATTCCTTGCTTTGGGACCTCTCTCCTCGGTCTGGGTGCTGGGTCCGAATTAACTGAAAGTGGACTTCTCCAGTGGTGGGTGATATGACGTATCATTCCTTGCTGTGGGACCTCTCTTCTCGGTCTGGGTGCTGGGCAGAAATAACTGAAAGTGGCCTTCTCCAGTGGTGGGTGATATGACACATGATTCCTTGCTGTGGGACCTCTCTCCTCTGTCTGGGGGCTGGGTCCGAAATAACTGAAAGTGGACTTCTCTAGTGGTGGGTGATATGACGTATGATTCCTTGCTGTGGGACCTCTCTTCTCGGTCTGGGTGCCTGGCCTAAATAACTGAAAGTGGCCTTCTCCAGTGGTGGGTGATATGACGCCTTATTCCTTGCTGTGGGACCTCTCTCCTCTGTCTGGGTGCTGGGCCGAAATAACTGAAAGTGGCCTTCTCCAGTGGTGGGTGATATGACGCCTTATTCCTTGCTGTGGGACCTCTCTCCTCTGTCTGGGTGCTGGGCCGAAATAACTGAAAGTGGCCTTCTCCAGTGGTGGGTGATATGACGCATGATTCCTTGCTTTGGGACCTCTCTCCTCGGTCTGGGTGCTGGTTCCGAATTAACTGAAAGTGGCCTTCTCCAGTGGTGGGTGATATAACGCATGATTCTCTGCTGTGGGACCTCTCTCCTCTGTCTGGGTGCTGGCCAGAAATAACTGAAAGTGGCCTTCTCCAGTGGTTGGTGATATGACGCATGATTCCTTGCTGTGGGACCTCTCTCCTCTGTCTGGGTGCTGGGTCCGAAATAACTGAAAGTGGCCTTCTTTAGTGATGGGTATTATGACGCATGATTCCTTGCTGTTGGACCTCTCCCCTCGGTCTGGGTGCCTGACCTAAATAACTGAAAGTGGCCTTCTCCAGTGGTGGGTGATATGACGCCTTATTCCTTGCTGTGGGACCTCTCTCCTCTGTCTAGGTGCTGGGCCGAAATAACTGAAAGTGGCCTTCTCCAGTGGTGGGTGATATGACCCATGATTCCTTGCTGTGGTACCCTCTCTCCTCGGTCTGGGTGCCTGGCCTAAATAACTGAAAGTGGACTTCTCCAGTGGTGGGTGATATGACGCATGATTCCTTGCTGTGGGACCTCTCTCCAATTCATATTGGTTAATTTTTATTTATTTTATTTTATTTGAATTCATTTCCCTATCCACATTTGTTTGCAGTGGATTTACCTACATTTTGCTGCCTTTTGCAGCCCTCTAGCCCTTCCCTGATCTGTTTTACAGCCTTTTTAGTGCCTAAATGTTCGGGTCCCCAATGGGGTTCGGGTCCGGGATAAAGTTCGGTTCGAGTTCGGATCCGAACTTCCCGAACCCGAACTTTCAGGTGTTCGCTCATCTCTAGTCAAGACATAAGATTTGGGCCACAATGGGGGTATTTCTGAAGACAGGAGAAATGGGGTGATATATTTTGGGGTGTACTTCTTCATTTTCATGTGCTTTGTAGAAAAAAAAACCTGTCTTTAAATTGACACTTTTGTGTAATTTTTTTTTTCTTTTCAACTTTTTAGCATTCATTTCTTTAAAAGACTAGAGGGTCAAAAAACTCATTACACCCCTAGATAAATACCTTGAGCGGTCTAGTTTTCAAAATGGGATCACTTTTTGGGGGTCCTATTAATCTGACACTTATAAACCTCTGCAAACTTGGCTTGTTGGAGGAAAAAATATGTCCTTCAAAAATTTTAAAATTTATGTTAAAATTGTAAGTCTCCTAAATTAAAAAAAATTAAAAGGAAAATTTTTTTGTAAGTGCAGCAAAAATAAGGTAAAGATGTGGAAAAATATTTCTGATAAAAAATATTAAATAGTATTTATGTATGTATGTGAAATATTGCAGTTGAACTTAGGGAAAAAATGCCAATTTGTAAAAATGTTCAGATTTTTTTAGAGATAAAAACATAAACAACACTAGAGATAAAAACATAAACAACACTACAGCAAGAAAATGTTATACAAAGATAGGGATCATGGTGGTTTATAAAATTTATTTATTTTACTCACTGATAATAGTGTTGGCATATTCCACTGTGCTTCATATATTATCAGTTTTAATCATCCTAAAAACAATCTTACAATCTAAAAACGTAATAAAATATTCTTGTTTTCCAAGTAAATATTTTTAAAAAACTGGTTGAAAGGAAAAGGATAACAGACATTAATGCCAAACTAAAATTTAAATGCACAATTAAACTGAAACATTGACAAGAAATCTATAAAATGTAACAAATTGCATACATAGTCACGGTTTATATCTGTTTGGAATAAATTCAACATCATTATGCTTTGTAAACATGAATGAAAACCAGGTCATTGATGCAATAACCTTGAAAGATAAGTTTTTGTTTAATTACTTTGATTAATGGGTTATAAAATCGATATTAATCTTGGTATAAGTATATTTCTCTTGTCGTTTGTCTAATGGTAATATTTTTGACTCTACATAGTCTTAAATTGTACAAGGTAGCTTATCAGATTAATCAGAAGTTGTGAATTTTTGTAAAACTCTAGTGTGATAAATATTCATACAATGTTTTCATTGCATTTTAACCTCCTAACAGTCACATTAAAATTGGAAAAACCCTCCCCAAAATATTACTTTTTTTGTTATAGATTTTTAATATGTGTCTGAAGTAATACTTGTTGGTGCACAACTCAGGGGACACAATTGCATTTTTAACCCCTTAGTGACATAATTAATTTTAGCCTTCATGGGGCTGGCCACTTTCTGGCTAATTGTGACTAATTTGTATATAAGATAACTATATGTCACTAACAAATATAACCCCTGTTGATTTTTAGTGCCATTTGCTATATTTTTGTGCTGTCCACACAGGAAACATGTCCATAAGATGGTCATTAATGGAGAGTCATGTGACCAGACATAAAATAACTCCAGCCACATTACTAAGCCTTCTCCACCCAAATACACTACATTTCCACCTGGCAGGTGTAGTTTGTTTTAATAGAGTAGACAGTGATTTGTCTGGTCACATGACCTTCCATCAGAAGGCATTTTATGGACAAGACCTCTGTTTGGACAGCACAAAAGACTTGACCAACAAGATAAAATACATTGCAAAACAGAGAAAATAGTGAAGAATATAAACAAAGGCTATATTAGTAAGTGCCATATAGTCATCCTATAAACACACTGATCAAGAGTAGCAAGAAAGTGGCCAACCCATTTAAGGTCCCCTCCTGACCCTTGTGTCTATGGACCATGGGGCTGCCATAACGCAATCCCTGTCACCATTCTCAGATGGAAGTAGGTCAAGGGTTCCTTGCTTCCCTACATAATTCCCACCACTATATTTTTTATTTTCCCTGAGTTTCACTCAGTGTCACTACTACCATCACTAATAAATCTATGCATTCAGTGATGTCCTCCTTCTCCTCCATCTGAATATCCTCCTCATGGCAGTCTAAACACTAATTGTTCGCATACTGCTCATCAATAGTAATGTTACCTATATTATCTACTCCTTAGCATCCAATGTGTTGTCTCTTAGAAGAAAAGAAGCCACCCACTAGGAAGTTTCAGTAAAGACAGTGATGAGTAGTCTTGAGCGTGAATATTCGAATCATGAATTAATCGCGAATATCGCCACCTCGAGAATTCGCAAATATTTAGAATACAGTGCTATATATTTGTATTCACGAATAGTGTTGATATAATCTATATCGGCACTTAGAAACATCCCTAACAACCAATAGGAAAGTTACCTACCCCTTCGTGTTGATCGTGAATATTCTAATCGTTAAATCTTTATCACGAATTTTGCAATCGAGTAAATAATGACTGGAGATCACGAATTCTCGAATTTGCGAATTTATGGAAAATATTCGGCCAAAGATTCTCAAAATATCTCGAATTCGAATATTGCCCATGCCGCTCATCACTAGAGATGACATAAAAGAGGTGCTTTTATTGGGACTCAATGTAACTGCTATGGTATTGAAGCTGAAGGAATATATTAAATACTTGCTGAAAGGCATGGTGTCAGACTCATATGTAACATCATCCTGCTGTGACTGAGATGATGAGTAAGTAATCCAGTTCACAATGGCATCCACTTCCTAAGTGATAATATGCTATTGACTTTCAGATGCGAAGGACAGCTACTATTTGCCAGATGACTGGTGCCAACAATGTAGTTACCACTACTTGTACTACATTGAAAAAAAATTCTCATTAGTAGATGACAAGGCATTTTACATTGCTCCATACATTGCCACTCTGTTTTCTACCAGCCATTTTGGGGTCATTTATCAAACTGGTGTAAAGAAGACTTGTCTTAGTTTCACATAGCAACAAATTAGATTATACCTTTCATTTTCCAAAGGAGCTGTCAAAAATGAAAGGTGGATTTTGATTAGTTGCTAGTTCTCCCCATTTTCTATGAAAAACAATAAGAACTTATTCATTCTATCCCCTAAATTACACTGTATTGTTGGACAATACCGTATAACTGTGATAAAGATCAATACATTAGGCACAATACTCTGTTCAATCAAATTTTGAAAATCAAATTTAAAAATAGTTTGAAAAAAAGTCAGTTAAAGTAACATACCATATAGAGTAACCGTGGTTCAGAACAATATAACGGTTTGGTACATTAGTATGTGATCAACTTAATTTTCTTGAAAACGTATAATTCTTAAATAAAGTCAATTAGAAAGAGCGAGTACACTATAATGACTCACACTAACATGTCAGGTCTTTAGCAAACAACAATATCTGTGGCATATCTGCTGGCAGTATACCATTGCTGGTTTTACCCTTAAAGGGGTTGCCTGAGTTATTTTTTTTTTGTCCTTTGTATGTTCCTAACTAGGCAAATGTCAGGGTTTTACAATGCACTTACTGCATCTACAGTGGATGCTTTCTCAGACTTCACTGAGTGTCCCATGACCTATGATATCAGCCTCTTTCCCTGCTCTGAATAGAGATTAGTGAATTTCTCAAAAATTCGATTGGGCCGGTTCGTTGAATTTTCCGAAAAAAATTTGGTTCGATCTGAATTTATTAATGGCGAATCGCTTTAAAAAACTGCTATTTCCTGGCTGCAGAAAGCCTTTATAGTGCTTTAGAACACTGTGCCTTGCAGTAACTTGAGTAGGGAGTCTGCTGTGGCAGTTAAACAATACTGTCAGTATGACATGCAGATGACAAGTGTCGCTCTCAGAATCACTGCACACTTCACTTATTTGGGCAGTTACAGTGCCCAAACTGAACAAATAACTCAAGTGTTAACTCAGCCTTACAGGTAAATGTTAGCGACAGGTATAAAGAACTGTGCACAGGCCCAAGATACTACTATAGCGTAAAAGTGTGTGCTCCTTTTACACCAATTCACTGATTCCAAATAGATTTCTACAGAACAAGGTATGGCAAGGTGTAGATTGTAAGCACTCACGGGCAGGGCCTTCTGTACCAGTTTGTAATTCGTCTTGTTCATGATTACTGCAATTATCTGTATTATGTATGTATACCCCTTTTCATATGTACAGCGCTATGGAATGAATGGCGCTTTAATAATAATAAATAATAAATAATAATAATAATAATAATAACCTGTTTTATTAAACGCTTATACAAGTAGGGCCTCCTGACAGAGAGGAGGGGGTGTCAGCAGAAGGTTTGTGTTGACGTCACTGATTATTTTGCCCTTCCTCTCATCCGTCAGAACAATAACCCCCAAAAAAACAGATCCTATCTGTGGAGCATCCGCCTTTACTCGGTCAGCATTTGCTCAGTAATCCATCAGTATTGGTAAAGCCAAAAATACAGGAGTGGATCCAAAACAGAGATGACATGTGAATGGAATATTTGCATGTCTTCTGTGTTTTTTACCCACTCCTGCTTTTGGCCACCAAATCATAAGCAAATTCTGATGCTAAATAGTGACCATGTCATGCAGGCCTTACAGCTGTTACATAGACAGGATCCGTTGTGCATCTAATTTTTCCTTCCTTCTGACAGATCAGAAGAAGGGTCAAATAAATAATAAAGTCAGCTAAGCCGAAAGGCAAAATAGTTGGGGAGGGTGGGAACAGCATAAGTCCACAGAGTGGCCCTATAACATAGTGCTGAGGTGGAAGCAGCATAAGGAGACTGCCAAGTGGCGCAATGACAGTATGTAGGTGGCAGCAGCATCAGGAGGCCACAGAGTGTGGTGGTAGCAGCATCAGGAGGAGGCCACAGAAAGGCACAATGACAGAGTGGATGTGGTGGCAGCAGCAACATCAGGAGGAGTCTAAAGGGTGACACAATGACAGAACATGGAGATGGCGGCAGCAGCAGCATCAGGAGGAGGCCAAAGGGTTGCACAATGACAGTGTGGAGGTGGCAGCAGCAGCATCAGGAGGCCATAGAGTGGCATAATGACAGGGGTTGGAGGTGGCGGCAGCAGCAGCATCAGGAGGAGGCCACAGGGTGGCAAGGTGACAGTGTGAGTTTTTGTTGGGGTAACTATGGCCCCCGCCACACTAAACACCCGCTCTGATGACACACTACTGGCCAGGCAGGACAGCATTTCCAGGGCAAACTCTGCCAGTTGCGGCCACAAATCCAGTTTGGCTGCCCAGTAGTCCAGCGGATCTTCAATGTTGGGTGGCAGGGTGCACTCCAAGTTTGCCACCACCTGCTGGTTCAGGTCCTGCTGCAGGTCTAGCTGCTGCTGCTGGTGAGTAGGTTCTTCATTATGCGTGTGAAGAAAGCTGCTAATCAGTGACTCTAGACTCAAGTTGCTGCTGATGAAGCTGGAACTGCTCCTACCACCCCATACTGCCACAGCAGCCATGGCAGTGGAACATGAGCACAGAGAGCCTCCCCCTGTCAGAACTGCGAGAGGATGGACAATGGCGCAGATAAGTAGTGGTCAACTGACTACATAGGATGTCTCTATAGTAGTTCAGTTTGGGTCACAACCCCACCGCGGGTCGTGACAGTTTGTCCTCCCTCTCAGCGGGTGCAAAAAAGGCCATTTTGGACCGGTAGCGAAGGTCCAACAAGGTTGGAGAGCCAGAATTTATCCCTCTGCTGAATGCTGACAATTCGGCTGCCACTACGCAAGTGAGCATGTATCGGGCCATATGTGCAAGTGACTCAGAGGGACTCCTTGCCTCCATCTCCATTGCATACTGCCACTGTGCGTCTAGGTCCTCTGTTTCGTCTTCCTTATCGCCATGTAGCTCCTCTGGCTGCTTCTTCTCCTCTGCCGCTGCAGCTCAAGGAGAGTGTGCTTTGTGATGTATGAGTGGCTGAAGTGTATGCAAAGTTTCCTGGCCATTTTTAGGATGTCTTGCAGATGGGTGGAAGACTTCAGGAACGGCTTGACAACCAGAATTAACACGTGTGCCACCAAAAAGGGCTTTAGAACATATAACTGCACCGCTGAACAGTAAATCTTTATATGTTTTGCCACTAATACATGCCAAAAAGGGCATTAGAACATATAACTGCATCGCTGAATGGCAAATATATATTTTTTTGCCACTAATACGCTTCAAAAAAGGATTCAGAACATATAACTGCACCGCTGAACGGCAAATATATATTTTTTTTGCCACTAATACATGCCAAAAGGGCTGTAATTTTCTCATAATATATATATATATATATATATAGAACAGGGCTTTAGAACATATAACTGCACCGCTAAATGACAAATAGACCCTTATTTTTTTTTTACTTATACACACCACAAAACATCAAATAATATATATATTTTTGCCACTAATACATACCAAAAAGGGCTGTAATTTTCTCACTCTCAATGGCTAATAATAAGCCATTTAACTGCACCACATAAGGGCAAATAAGACATGGAAATATTTCCTTGTACTAAACCCTGTTAATGTCTGTATCAAACAGTACTTCCACTCCAAATAACAAGAACGATTTGCTGGAATTACAGAGCTATATATTGGCAATTTGGATCCCCAGTCCAGCAAGGTGGAATAGGATTGTTCCTATTACCCAGGCTGTAAACTCCCCTACAGAACCCTGTTCTGCATCAATACTTTGGAATGATTACTACCTATCCTTTCCCTGAACTTATATACAGCAAAATAAAAGTTTTAAAGTCTTTTCTACCACTGTCCCTAGCGCCTGCGCACCACGTACACTGGAAAATTGCTGAATCCAAGATGACTGAGGCTATTTATAGGCCTGTGACATCACAGGGCTGGCTGCTAATTGGCTGCATGCATGGCATTGTGGGTGATCCCTCGTTCCCAAAGTTCCTTGCTCCATGTCCTAACTTGCAGCAGCCATTCTAGGAAAAAATGGGATTCATTAGCACGAAGTGTGAGGAAATTCGGATTCAGTGTGAATCAAATTTTTCCTGAAGTTCGGATCGAATTCCACTTTGTCAACTTTGATTCGCTCATCTCTAGCTTTGATGATGTTTCGTGTACAAGCCTTAAGGAGCAGATATGTGCCATGCCCCCTGCACTGCCATCTGCTCTCTCCCTGGATTCTTCGGGAAACTTTAACCCCTTCTGCAGCACACACTCAGGGCTGGAGGCTTTGCTGGAGTAGTTGCAGGCAATAAAGAGACACAGGATCTTCCCTTCTCATCCTGCAGACACAGAGCTGACAGACTGGATGAGTTCTGCAGAGCATTGCACAAGAGCTGGTAGGGGGAATATCCTGTGTATATCAGCAGTGTCAATGTACAGCTTGGACTTGTATTCCGGCACATACACCATGCTGCTGAGTATCCCAGCAGTCAAACATATCACTCAGGGCGGACTTATTCACTCCATTTGCAGAGCAGGGGGAGAGGCACAAATATCCATGAGGAAATTCCAGAGATTAAGGTAAACAAAGGGCAAGAAGAGAACTAGTTAAATGAGGAAAATTATTATTTTTTTTTTTTTTGCCTAAAACTTGCTTAGCTAAGTTATATATTACTGACCATCAGATTTAAAGTGCTATATATTTTATTTTTCATAACTTGGACAACCCCTTTAAGGACATATGCATGAAAATAAATGTGGTAAAATGCAGGGGTACAGACTTTCATTTTTATCTAAATATACAACCGATTCATAGTCAGTGAGAGAGAACAGCCTAAATCAGGGATCAGCAACCTTCGGCACTTCAGCTGTTGTGAAACTACAGCTCCCAGCATACTCCTTCCACTTGTGTGGGAGTTTAGAGAACAGCCAAGCCAGTGTGCATGATGGGAGATGTAATTTCACAACACCTGGAGTGCTGGAGGTTGCTGGCCCCTGGTCTAGAAGTTAGGGAAAATGTTAGTACTCCACCTTTTACATCTATGCTATTCTGGCTGTCCTATCTAATACCTATCTAAAAAAAATTCAAGTAGATTAACCCATTTTTTAAAGTTATTTGTTAATAAAATTGTTTCCACTCTTTGAGTCAGGGAGTGAGTTTTAGTTGAGAATAATATATAGCCCAGACAGCACAACCCATGTAGAAGCAAATTACACTTTTTTCTTTTTTATCAATAGTATGAATTATAAAGAAAATATATTTACTGATGAATGGATTCATAGTTATGCTGTTTAAAGAAAAACATCTGTACCCTTTAAAAATTGCATGGCATTTTAAACAGGTCTTAGAATGGCAGTTTGCCTCCACTAACTAGCTAGTATATTTTACCTTCTTCAAAATCAAAGTTACATTGGTATTGTTAGGTGTACATGAACACCTAACAATACATTGCACCAGATGAAGTGTAGGCAACAAGATCATTAGAGACTTTGATATTGTGCATGAAGTTCTTTTTAGAAATAAACTAATGGCTACTTGTATTATTTGCTTTTTAAAAGTCTGTCAAGGAGGTGGTGGTAATCTTACAAAGAAAATTATTTGTATTTATTTTTTTCTTTAGATTTGATACAACAGATGTTTTTTTTTTACTTTTTTTTCTTTAGTACAGCACTAATCTATCTAATTTATCTCTATGTAATTTAAAGCAGGTTACTTCAATTAACAATGTAATTAGTAGTTTTGTTAATGATTTCCCTTCATCTCTGCAGATACAATATACCTTGTGCTCACAGCAAGAATGACATTTTGATATTTATTTTGTAACTTTGTGAACAATAAAGTATTTCAGATTAAACAAAGATTTATTCAACCAAAGTCCTAGAGGACCAACTGCTACTTCCTAGGGATAAAGAAAAAAAAGTATTAATTATTATGTGTATGGTATAAAATGTAGTGATCCCCTATTACAAAACAAGCAGGTATAAATTCAATGACATAAGAACACAAAGCATTTTAGATTAAAGAATGAACAAGGAAAACGTTCTTTATAATGACTGCTATTATCTATCATTTGTCACCTAAAAGAAAAAATGTTTATTGATTCTCTGTCTTAATTTTAAATTTTTATTTTACTAACATTTTACTGCAACACTGTATTATTAAAGGGCTTTTCCAGGAGTTTTACACTGATGACCAATCCAGTTGTGGGCCAAAACTGGCCAAATAACTAAAGTGTGAACTCAGCCTTACAGGTTGATGTTAGCTCCAGGTATAAAGAACCATGCAGAGGCCCAAAATCCTACTGTATCGTGAAAGAGCGCTCTCCTTTTACACTGTTGTCAGCTGATTCCACATAGATGTCTACAGAACCTGTTCTATTAAACTTATACAAGTAGAACCCCCTTGACAGAGTGGAGAGGGTGTCAGCAGTAAGTTTGTGTTGATGTCACAGATTATTTTGCCCTTCCTCTGATCCGTCAGAATAATAACCCCCCAAAAAAACAGATCCGGTCTGTTGAGCATCCGCTTTCACTCGGTCAGCATTTGGTCAGTAATCCATCAGTATTGCTAAAGCCCAAAAATAAGATGACACAGGAATGGAATGTTTGCATGTCTGCTATGTTTTGTACCCACATCTGCTTTCGGCTACCAAATCATAAGCCAATTCTTATTGGACCATACAGGCCTTAAAGCTGATACGCAGACAGGATCCAATGTGCATCTCATTTTTCCTTCCGTCTGACAGATCAAAAGAAGGGTCAAATAAATGATGATGTCAACCACGCCAAAAATGCAAATTAGTTGCCCACTCATGGAGTAGGGAGGGTGGGAGAACAGCTTGAGAAGTCCACAAAGGGGTCCAGTGACATAATGTTGAGGTGGCAGCAGAATTAGGAAGCCACAGAGTGGCGCAGTGACATAGTGGTAGGTTAGTGGCAGCATGAGGAGAGCACAGAGTGGCAAGGTGACATAGTGTGGAGGTGGCAGCAGGAGCAGTAGGAAGAGGCCACAGAGTAGCCCTGTGACATAATGTTGATTTAGCAGCAGCATGAGGAGGCCACAGACTGGCAAGGTGACAGTGTGAAGGTGGCAACAGCAGCAGCATAAGAAGGCCACAGAGTGGCAAGATGACAGTGTGGAGGTGGCAGCAGGAGCATGAGGAGGCCACAAAGTGACAAAATGACAGATTGTGGAGGTGGCAGCAGCATGAGGAGACAACAGAGTGGCCTAGAGACAGAGTTATCAGCAGCATGAGGGGACCACAGAGTGGCAAGGCAACATAGGGTCGAGGTGGAAGCAGCAGCTTGAGGAGGCCACACAGGGACCCAATGATATAGCATTGATTTAGAAGCAGCACGAGGAGACCAGAGAGTGGCAAGGTGACATAGTGTGGAGGTGGCAGCAGGAGCAGCAGGAAGAGGCCATAGAGTGGCTCAGTGACATAAAGTTGAATTAGAAGCAGCATGAGGAGGCCACAGACTGGCAAGGTGACATAGTGTGGAGGTGGCAGCATCAGGCGGGTGACAACATCAGAATAGTAGCTGAGGCATGTAGCCAGAAGAAACCAGTTTCTTTTGTCAAGGTTTGGATGAGGCAACATGGATGATCTAATTTGATGCATCGAGCATTGGTGGGTGGAAATCCTGGCTGATCCATGCCTAATTCATCTTGACAAAGTAACTGTTTCCACATTTTGGGTGGATAGGCGAGTTCTCCTTTGTGTTGACCCCCGACGCACTAAACACCTGCTCTGATGTCACACTACTGGCTGGGCAGAACAGCTCTTCCAGGAAAAACTTTCCACAGATCCAGTTTGGTTGCCCAGTAGTCCAGCAGATCTTCAGTGTGGGGTGATAGGATACTGTACAAGTATGCCACGACCTGCTGGTTCAGGTTCTGCTCCAGGTCTTGCTTCTGCTGCTGGTGAGTAGTTTCTTCACTAGAGGGTTAAGAAAGCTGCTTATCATCGACTCTAGACTCAAGCTGCTGCTGGATGGATGGAGCTGGAGCTGCTCCTACCCCCTACCCCGTCATAGCAGCCATGGCAGTGGTACGAGAGAGCATAGGGCCCCCCGGTCAGGCATTCAAGAGGATGGACGATGGTGCAGACATGCAGCGGCCAACTGACTACATAGGATGTCTCTATTGTAGTTCAGTTTGTTCTCCCTCTCAGCAGGTGTAAAAAAAGGCCCCCATTTAGGACCGGTAGTGAGGGTCCAACAAGGTAGAGAGCCAGAAGTCATCCCTCTGCCGAATGGTAAAAATTCAGCTGTCACTACCCAAGCAAGTGAGCATGCCGTGGGCCATTTGCGCAAGTTACTCAGGGGGACTCTCTTCCTCCATCTCCACTGCATACTGCCACGGTATGCCTGAGTCATCTGCCTCATCTTCCTCATCTCTCTTTTGCTCCTCCTCTCCTGTCACCTGTGTAGAAAAAACACCCATTTTGCTACACATTGCTTGCGCTACAATGTCCTCCTCCTCCTCCAGTTCAGCTCCCACAGGGCTCATGTGAAGGTGAAATGTAGACATCACATCTCCAGTCTCCTGACCAGATGTACCAGCATCTGTTCTAGGATATGAAGCAGTGGAATGACGCTGTTTATCCCATAGTCCTGGCGACTGACAAATAACATGGAATCCTCAAAGAGCCTGAGCAAACAGCAGGTGTCGCGCATGAGCTTCCAGTGGCTGACATCGAAGTTACACAGGTGAGTACTCCTGTCTGCTTGGATCATCAAGAAATCGTTTATGGCCTTTCTCTGTTCGTATAGTCAGTCCAACATATGGAGGCTGGAATTCCAATGGGTGGAAACGTTGCATATCAGAATATGTTGGGGGATGCCGCTCTGCTGCTGCAGCACAAAGAGGGTGTGCTTTGCGGTTTACGAGTGGCTGAAGTGCATGCAAAGTTTCCTGCCCATTTTTAGGATGTCTTGCAGATGGGTTGAAGACTTCAGGAACCGCGTGACAATCAGATTGAAAACGTGTGCCGTGCAGGGCGCATGGCTCAGCCTTACTTGACACAGCACTGACACCATGTTCTTCCCATTGTCGGTCATCATAGTTCCGATTTTCAGTTGTCGCTGAGAAAGCCAGGATTCGATTTCTTGATGAATCACACCAAGCAGTTCCTCCCCTGTGTGACTCCCTTCGCCAAGGCGAACCAGGTGCAGAACAGCTTTACACCGCCGTGCCCTTCATATGTGGTATGCTGGAGGGGCACTGTGACTTGTCCCTACAGTGGAGGCTGAGGATATGGTGGAGGATGAGGAGGCAGAGACTAACATTGTCGCAGCACAAAAGGCATGACAACGTGTAGGCGGAAGCGGCGGGACCTGGCCAAGTTGCTGATGTGGCTGTGCAGGAACCACATTCCCCCAGTGGGCCGTAAAGGACATGTATTGTCTAGTTATGATTGAGCACCCCGATGCTCGGGTGCTCAGGTGCTCTGCCAGAGCACACCGGGATGCTCGGTTGCTCGGCCCTATAGAAGTCAATGGGAGGACCCGAGCATTAAACCAGGCACCCCCTGCTCTGGAGAGGGGAGGGTGCCTGGTTCATAGGAAAAGGTCAGAAATTGATGGAAACACCACCGAAATGGGTCAGGGACAGCATGGGGAGGATGTCTGGATGCATCTTGGACTACAATGTCGCTGCTGTAACGATGTTGCCCGAGTTGTACGCAACTTTTACAGACTGACCATAAAACTTACAAAACCGAAGATAAAAGTTATTTTAGATGAAAAATTGTTAGGAAACATTCTTTCCTGTATATTTACTTTTATATAAAGAGCAAGTTCAGACAAAAATTTTCAGGATTTCCGTAACTGGGGCCCATGACTAAGAGGCCGGACTGTGTTGACCGGACTCTTGGACGATCAAACTGAACTCATTGGAAGAAGAACGGCCGGTTGCATCCGTATTGTACCTGTAGAGGTGAAATTGTTGTACCGGCGCAAGCCGAACCACAGCCGAAACCTTTGTTGCCACAAAAGTTTTCATTAATCAACAACTTAAGTTGGAGGTTCGAAGATGATCCCCGGCAGCGTTAGTCCCATTTCCCGCCGAACATTTTCTGGGAAACTAAAGTCTTTGGGTTCCGGGGGGAGTATGGTTGCAAAGACGAAACTTAAACTAATTGATGGAAGGGCACCACCAGGAGTGGAGCCTGCGGCTTAATTTGACTATGCACGGGAAGCCTCACACGGAAAGGATTGACAGATTGATACCTATTTTGCGATTCTGTGGGTGGTGATGCATGGCCGTTTTGAGCGTGTGGATCGAGTCAATTTGTGTGGTTCATTCCGATAACCAAAGACACTCCTCTGTGCTAATTAGTTACGTGACCACTGGTGATTATGACTGTGTTCACCAGACTATCATCTGATGATAATGAACTTGGAAGAGGAACAGACGTTGAGCTGACCGTGTAAAAAATTGTAGGTGAGGGCCTGCTGCCGCTTTATTAACTCTAGATAACTTCTAAGCTGATCATACGTCCCCGTGATGTGGACGATCTATTCGGATGTCTGCTCTATCAACTTTCGATGTTCTTTTTTGCGCCTACCATGGTGACCACGGGTAATGGGGAATCAGGGTTCGCTTCCGGAGAGGGAGCCTGAGGGATGGCCACAACTACCACTTCCAAGAAAGGCAGGTGGGGGCGCCCAAATTTCCCAGTACCGACTCAGGGAGGTAGTGACGATAAATAACAATACAGGACTCTTAATCGAGCCTGTCATTGGAACGAGTACAAAAAAATTACAGGGAATTTCATAGGTATTTAGGGTGAGGAAACATTATACAGGAGAGGTAAAGTATTTTTGATGACCTGCTTGTTACCCACCAAAACATTAAGGGTAAAGGTCTTCAGCTGAGTTGACCATCTAAAACATTATGGGTGAGGGCCTGTGGGAGAGCTGACCATCCAAAAAATTATATGCGAGGGTCTGCGGGTGAGCTGACCATCAAAAACATTATTTATGCGAGGGCCTGCGAGTGAGCTGGCCATCCGAAAAATTATATGAGAAGGCATATACACCAGCATGTACACCAGCATTAAACCACATACCCTTTTTTGTGGTGGAAGGGGTGAATGGAAATACAGTGTATTCAGTACATTATAAAACACACATTTAAAGTGCCTTGATGTTCAGCCGCTTTCCTCTGGTGGAGTCGAAAAGTCACAGGCAATCCAGGCCTTGTTCATTTTCATAAGAGTCAACCTGTCAGCATTTTCAGTTTACAGGCCGATGCGCTTGTCAGTTCTTATGCCCCCAGCAGCACTAAATACCCGCTCTTACAAAACGCTGACAGCTGGGCAGGCCAGCACCTCCAAGGCATAGAGCGCCAGTTCATGCCACGTGTCCAGCTTGGACACCCAGTATTTGTAAGGCACAGAGGTATCATTGAGGACGCTGACACGGTCTGCTACGTATTCCTTCACCATCTTTCATCTCAAATTTTTCCCTCCTTGTTACACTTTACAGCGCATCAGGGTGAGGGTGCTGGAAGGGTGTCATAAAACTGTCCCAGGCTTTGGAGAGTGTTTACCTGTCTTGGAACTGCTGTGTGTTCCCCTCGTCTCCCCTCCTTGGTTGACCAAGGAACTACGTACTCTGCCACCAGTGTTGTCAGCTGAAAATATTTGGAGCAATTTTTCCACAAGGACCATCTGGTATTGCACCATTTTACTCATCCTCTCCACCACAGGAATAAGAGGTGAGAAGTTCTCTTTGTAGCAGGGGTCGAGAAGGGTGAACAACCAGTAATCAGTGTTGTCCAAAATGCGTAAAACGCGTGGGAAATGGGAAAGGCAGCCTAACATAAAGTTAGCCATGTGTGCCAGACTCCCAACAGGCAAGACTTCTCTGTCGTCATCAGGAGGATGACTCTCAATTTCCTCATCCTCTTCCTCCTCTTCTGCCCATCCACGCTGAACAGATGGAATTAAACTTCCTGCTCATCCACCTCATCCAATACGCCCTGAGAAAGGGAACTGAGGTTGGTCTATCACCCTGTGTAATGTCTTCCCCCATTTCCACCTCTTCTACATACAAAGCATCAGCCTTATTTGTGAGCAGCGAGCGTTTCAGTAGACACAGAAGTGGGATGGTGACGCTGATAATAGCATTATCGCCACTCAACATCTGTGTTGATTCCTCAAAGTTTCTTAAAACCTTGCAGAGGTCATGCCCACTCCTCGCTTGTGAAGAGCGGAAGCTGACTGGAAAGGCGATGACCATGTTGCAGCTGGTATTTCACTACTGCCCTCTGCTGCTCACAAAGCCTGGCCAACATGTGGAACGTCGAGTTCCAGCACTAGCCCACGTCGCACAACAGTTGGTGAGCTGGCAATTGTAAGTGCTGCTGCAGCGTTGACAGACCGGCGGAAGCTGTCGATGACTTGTGAAAATGGTTACACATGCGGCGCCCCTTCACCAGTAGCTTAGGCAATTTGGGGTAGGTTTAGAGAAACCGCTGAGCCACTAAGTCTAAGCTAGGCATGTGAGCTTGTCGAGCTCCAAACCTGCCACCAAGTTAAGGCCATTATCAGACTCAACCATGCCAGGCTGTAGATTGAGTGGCGAGAGCCACAGCTCTGTCTGGTCTCTGATCCCCTGCCACAGCTCTGCGGCGGTATGCTGTTTGTCACCTAAGCAGATCAGCTTAAGCATGGCCTGTTGACGCTTACCCACTACAGTGCTACACTGCTTCCAGCTACTGACTGATGGCTGACTGGTGCTGCAAGAGGATAATTCTAAAGTGGAAGTGGCGGTGTTTTGATGCCAGCAGGATTGTCGAGAGGCCCAAATGAAAGAATGGCGATGAAAAGAGCTCCTCGGAATATCCGAGTGTGGGATCACTTATTTGGCAAGACTGTCCATGGTGGGAGGAAGGAGGATCAGGTTGAGGATTGTGTTGACCAGACTATTGGCTACTGAGACTGGACTTGGTGGAAGACAGGGTGGTGCTTAACTGACTGGAAGCATTATATGCTGCAATCCAACCGACCACCTGATTGCACTGGTCTGACTTCGAGAGCGTTGTCCTGCGCCGCCCTGCAAACTGGGACATGAGGCTAGGTATCGTGGATGATTATTTTATTGTGCTCTGGCAGCAGGCACAGTTTCTGTGCGCTCAGGGCCACGGCCTCTGCATGCACCATCAGCATCATGGCCACTTCCCTGTCCCTTACTGCTCGCCTTCTTCATATTAAATGTTATATATGCTTAAAAGTATGTCCCACTTACAGTAGCGTAGGATTTGTAAGTGTATGCTCAAAAAAATTAAAAAAGGTATTTGGGATGTGGAAAGGTCACACAGGAGAAATTCCGCACATAATGTCACTGATGTCAGCAGCTGCTAATAAAAAATTACATGGAATGCCATGCGTATTTGGCATGTGGAAACGTCACACAGGGGATATAACGCAGATGACGTTAATGCTGTGACCAGCGGCTAATATAAAATTACAGGGAATGTGGAAAAGTTACACAGGAAAAATACCGCAGATAGTGTCGCTGATGTCAGCAGCGGCTAATATAAAATTACAGGTAATGTCAAAGGTATTTAGGATGCGGAGAGGTTACACAGGAGAAATACCGCAGATAATGTCGCTGATGTCACCACCGACTAATAAAAAATTAAAGGGAATGTCACAGGTATTTGGGATGTGGAAACATCACACAGTAGATATGCCGCAGATAAGGTCAAAGCTGTCACCAGAGGCTAATAAAAACTTACAGGGAATGTCACAGGTATTTGGGATGTGGAAATGTTACACAGTATAAATACCGCAGATAATGTCGATGATTTCAGCAACGGCTAATAAAAAATTACAGGGAATGTCACAGGTATTTGGGAAGTGGAAACGTCACATAGGAGATATGCCGCAGATAATGTCTATGCTGTCACCAGAGGCAAATAAAAAAATACAGGGAATGTCACAGGTAGAATTGAGCGAATCCGAACTGTAAAGTTCGGGTTCGTACCAAACTTTACGATTTTTGGTACCCAGACCTGAACCCGAACATTTTACTGGATGTTCGGGTTTGAGTTGGGTGTTCGGCCATTTTATGGTGCTTGTTGAAAAGCTGCATGGCAGCCAATCAACAAGCGTTTAACTAGTCTGCCCTTAGAAGTCATCTCAGCCATGCCTACTAATGGCATGACTGTGATTGGCCAAGTGAAGCATGTGACCCAGCCTCTATATAAGTTGGAGTCACGTAACGCCACATGTCACTCTGCTCTAACTAGTGTGGGGAAAGGCTGCTGCTGTGAGGGACAGATTAGGCAGGAATTCAGGTATTCTTGGTGTACTGCAATCTTCAAACTACAGTGATTATAGAGGGTGCTATGCTACATTTTTGTACCCAGCCCTGAGCCCATTGGCACTCCCAAAAAACTTTTAATCCATCTGTTAGTTAATCCGTCGGCGACTATTTTTGCAAGTCCAGTGCCCATGCAACTGCATGTGAGTTGCATGTGTGCCAGGGACTTTACTTTAATTCTGTTCTAGTAGCTCAGTGGAGGACAAATTCCCTTTTTTGGCTGGTCAAGTACCCCTGAGCCCTCCAGTGCATACCTGGCCGTGAATATTATTCTATTACATTTGTCTGTCACATATTTTTGTTACCTAAAGAGATTTTTTTATCTGTGTGCCAAAGGCACTGCATTCCTGACAGTCCAATAAAACCGTTAAATACTGCAGTTTGCTGCTGTAAAAAAAGCACACTTGCGCTAGATAGCATATATGCGTTCTACGCTGCATTTCAGATATTCCAATTAAATACTGCATTTTTATAGTTGGCTGCAAAAAACACTGTTATAGTGCCACATTTCACATTAGCAGCCTATTCTACATTTTAGATATTCCAATTAACCAGTGAAATACTGCATTTTTATAGTTGGTTGCAAAAAACACAGGTTTTGTGACACATAGCACATTTGCAGCCTAGTCTGCATTTCTGATATTCCAATCAACCAGTGAAATACTGCATTTTTATAGTTGGTAGCAAAAAGCACAAGTTGTGTGGTAAATTGCACATTTGCGGCCTAGTCTGCATTTCTGAAAGACCAATTAAACTGTTAACTTCTGCTGTTACATTATTGGTTGGAAAAATCAAATTGTTTGTGATAGTGAAGTAATTGTATTGAATTGCTTGCTATGTTACACTGTTGTGTGACCTAAAGAAATTTAGTCTATTTCTGACACCGGCACTGCCTTACTGTTAGTGAACTTAATTGTTGACTATTGTCAGTTAAATTGTCACCTGAGATAAACCATCTGTTAGTTTTGTGGGTTAACGTACATAGTGAGGAGAACGTAAATTAAGGGACGTGGCCCTGGTCGTGGTGCTGCTGGTGTTGGTGGAGCTCCTATTGCAGGGAGAGGACGTGGTTGTTCTGTGCCAGCTACCCGCCCAAGTGAAACACCTTCCTTAGGTGCGAGTAGGTGACAAAACATCCTGCGTTATTTGGTAGGCCCGAATGCCGCTCTACAAATGGTGAAGCCAGAACAATTACAGGTGCTAGTAGATTGGGTGACTGACAGTGCCTTCAGTTCCTTCACGTTGTCTCCCACCTCGTCCCCTGCTAAAAGCGCAGAGTTGGCACCTGCAGCCCATGGGCATCTATCTTGCACCTCTCAACTTTGCAAATCAGCCAAGCAGTCTGAGCCCCAAGTCATGCAGCAGTCTCTTATGCTTTTTGATGACTCTGCTGGCAGGGTTTCCCAGGGCCATCCACATAGCCCTGCCCCAGAAGTGGAAGAGATTGAGTGCACTGATGCCCAACCACTTATGTTTCAGAATGAGGACATGGGAAGACCACCACAGCACGTCTCTGATGATGACGAAACACAGGCGCCAACTGCTGCGGCTTTCTGCAGTGTGCAGACCGACAAAGAGGGCAAGGGTGAAGACTAGGTGGAAGATGATGTGGAGAACGATGAGGTTCTACACCACAAAATATACTCCTTAAATCCATGTTTTTCATTGGTGATGAAAGAAATCATATTTTTTTAGGCCAGGAATTACCTTTGCGGCCTGCGCTGCATATGTGCTGGGGACAATAATATAGTTAATCCGTCTGGGAGTTCAGGGGTTGACATATTTCAATTTTTGCTTTTAAGTAACCCTGCACTGCATAGGTCACAGGGACCTAAATTTCAAAAATTCTTCTTTTCAATTGTTGAGTTATACGTTATCATATTTGCCGGGTACAAACCCCTGCTCTGCATAGGTGACAGTGACCAAAATTTCTAAAATTCTTCTTTTCAATTGTTGGGTGACATGTTACCATTTTTGCCGGGTACAAACCCCTGTTCTGCATAGGTGACAAGGAAATAAATTTCAAAAATCTTCTTTTTAATTGTTGGGTGACATGTTACCATTTTTACCGGGTACAAACCTCTGCTCTGCCTGGGTGCCAGGGGCCTAAATTTCTAATAATAGTCTGTTCCATTGGGGGATGACATGAACCCAGTTTTGCCGTGAATAAACCCCTGCTCTGCCTGGGTGTCAGGGTCCTAAATTTCTAATAATCGTCTGTTCCATTGGTGAGTGACATGAACCCAGTTTTGCCGTGAATAAACCCCTGCTCTGCCTGGGTGCCAGGGGCCTAAATTTCAAATAATCATCTGTTACATTGGTGGGTGACATGAACCCAGTTTTGCCTTGAATAAACCCCTGCTCTGCCTGGGTGCCAGGGGCTTTAATTTCTAATAATCATCTATTCCATTGGTGGGTGACATGAACCCAGTTTTGCAGTGAATAAACCCCTACTCTACCTGGGTGCCAGGGGCCTAAATTTCTAATTATCGTCTGTTCCATTGGTGTGACATTAACCCAGTTTTGCCGTGAATATACCCCTGCTCTACCTGGGTGCCAGGGTCCTAAATTTCTAATAATCGTCTGTTCCATTGGTGGGTGACATGAACCCCGTTTTGCCGTGAATAAATAAATAAGTGGAAGCACAAGGCCGAGGCAGAGGAGGAGGAAGAGGTCGCCAATGCAGATGGGGCACCGCCAGCACCTCAGAAGGCAGGGTTAGCATGGCCGAAATGTGGAAATGCTTTCTCAGCACACCACTACAACCAGCACCACCAGATGATATGGAACGTCTTAAAGGAGGCAGCATTTCAGCAACATGGTGGAGCAGTATGCGTACACACACCTACACATACTGACGGATGGGTCTGCCCCATTCAACTTCTGGGTCTTCAAATTGGGCATATGGCCTGAGCTTGCCCTTTATGCCTTGGAGGTGCTGGCCTGTCCAGCAGCCAGTGTATTGTCTGAATGTGTATTTAGCATGGCAGGGGGCGTTATCACAGGCAAGTGCAGCCGCCTGTCCACAGCCTACGTGGACAAGCTCACGTTTATTAAAATGAACCAGGCATGGATCCCACAAGACTTGTCTGTACCTTGTGCATAATAGACATTTATAACGGCCTCAACCATCCATTCTTTTACTCAAGTGCACTTATTCTTTGTTTTATTGTTTTATATGTCCCAATATTTTGGGGGCTACCCCAATAAAAAAAATAAAAGAACTGTGTTGGCTACCTCCTCCACTTACACCTCCGCTTCCACCTACACCACCATGGTCACTGCCTCCTCAACCTTTTATTTTATCTTAATTCATTTACCAATCCACATTTGTTTGCAGAGCACTTGCCATGCTCTTAAGCACATTTTGCTGCCTTCTAACCCTCTAGCCCAGGCATCCTCAAACTGCGGCCCTCCAGCTGTTGTAAAACTACAACTCCCACAATGCCCTGCTGTAGGATGATACCTGTAGGCCAGGCATGTCCAAACTCTGGCCCTCCAGGTGTTGCAGAACTACAACTCCCATCATGCCCTTCTGTAGGTTGATAGCTGTAGGCTGTTCAGGCATGCTGGGAGTTGTAGTTTTGCAACAGCTGGAGGGCCGCAGTTTGAGGATGCCTGCTCTAGCCCTTTCCATGACATTTTTAGAGCTATTTTAATGCCCACAAGTTCAAACCCGTCGAACCCGAACATCCAGGTGTCAGCTTAACTCACAGGTATTTGGGATGTGGAAATGTTACACAGGAGAAATACCGCAGATAATGTCACTGATGTCAGCAGCGGCTAATAAAAAATTACAGGGAATGTCACAGGTATTTGGAATGTGGAAAGGTTACACATGAGCAATACCGCAGATAATGTCTCTGATGTCAGCAGCAGCTAATAAAAAATTACAGGGAATGTCACAAGTATTTGGGATGTGGAAAGGTTACACAGGAGAAATACAGCATATAATGTCGCTGAAGCCACCAGCGGATAATATAATAATGCAGGGAACGTCACAGGTATTTGGGATGTGGAAAGGTTACACAGAAGAAATACCGCAGATAATGTCGCTGATATCAGCAGCAGCTAATAATAAAATTACAGGGAATGTGACAGGTATTTGGGATGTGGAAACGTTACACAGAAGATGTACCCCAGGTAATGTAACAGTCCGCAGCGGACACCGTCTATGGATAAAGTACACTGGATATCACAGATACTTTTGGAATGCGCACACGTTACACAGGAGATGTAGTGCAGATAATGTCACTGTTTGCAGCGGCCTCACTATTGCACGCTATTTAGCGCAGGGTGCACTAAAAATAGGTATTGCTGCCACACACAATAGTCCTTAAAAGAACTTTTGGGTCTGTAAAGTTTTAGCAATTTAGCGCAGGTTGCGCTAAAAATATATATTGCTGCTGCCACACACAACAATAGTCCTTAAACTGATTTTTGGGTCTATAAAGTTTTAGCAATTTAGGGCAGGTTGCGCTAAAAATATATATTGCTGCTGCCACACACAACAATAGTCCTTAAACGGACTTTTCAAATTAAAAGAAAATAAATTCACTCCCTACACTATCTTTCCCTTCTTCAGCACATCTCTCCCTGACTAACACCGAGCCAAACACGCGTCATCGGGTGCCATATAGCACCCGATGATGCATTCCGGCCAGCCAATCACTGTAATGCCAGTAAACAACATTGGTTAGGTATTGCAGTGAAGGACAGCACCTACCAGCACATTTATTGTCTGCATAGCAACCAATAAACATGGGGGGAAGAGGCTCGAGCATTACGCTCTAGAACATGCGGTATTCGGCTTAATAATGCCATGTTCCAAGCATCGAGATACTCGAGCCGAACTGGGGTTCGGCTGGGCATGTTCAATCAACACTAGTGAAATGCGTGTATATTTTTATTTTTGTAACCAAATACGCCACTAAACATTTACCCGCATAGAGCTGCAGAAGTGAACTACGTGTATATTTTTCTTTTTGTACTGAAATATGCCACTAAACGCTTTTGCTACATATGACTGCAGAAGTAAACTGTGTATATATTTTTTCTTTTTGTATTGAAATAAGCCACTAAACACTTTCACCACATGTAGCTGCAGAAGTGAACTTTGTATATATTTTTCTTTTTCCACAGATTTCAGCCACTAAAGGCTTTTTCAACATACAGAACAAATTGCTGGAATGACAGAGCTGTCTAATGGCTATTTGGATCACCAAATATTGTTTCCCTGCACTTGTAAATTGCTTTTTTTCCCACTATGAGGTTTTTCCTATCACTGCCCCTAGCGCCTTCTGACGTCTCTCCCTGCACTAAGATGCTGTCAAATGATTCCACTTAAAAATGTTTTTTTCAGTTTTTTTTTTTTTCACCATGAGGTTTTTCCTATTGCTTTCCCTAGCGCCTTCTCATGTCTTTCCCTGCACTCAGAACGCTGGAAAATGTCTGAATCCAAGATGGTTGCCGTATTTATAGGGCTGTAACATTACAGGGCTGACTGGCTGCTGATTGGCTGCATGCATGGCATTATGGGTCATCCCGCCTTCCCAGAGTGACAATATTATAAGTAACAACTGAATGAGATCTGCTCATTTAAGCCAAGCGGACTCACCATCTTTGGCCGGTGGATCCACTCCGCTTCTTTTAGTAGGAGTGGATCCACTCCTTGGTCCAGTGGATCACCCCTTGGTGATTGATGCACCACTTCAATAACCTTGAATTTTAAAGTTTTATTGTCACCTTTGTGAACCTGTAATATATGTCGTGAGACAGGTTTATCCCTCTGATTATTGATGACTTCTATGTGCTCGCCAACCCTATGTCTAAGTTCATGCTTGGTTTTGCTCACATAGCTTAGTGGGCAATCAAAAGTACAAAGGACGACAACCCCCTGTGTTTTACAATTGGCAAAGTCTCGCATAAGATATGTCTTACCAGTTGTAATGCTTTCAAAACTACTTGATTTTAGAATGAAAGGACAACTCACGCAGTCCTTGTCACACTTAAAAGTGCCAAGAGGTCTGTGGTCCAGCCAAGTACCAGTCACAGGGGGTCTTTAATAGTGGCTGTGTACTAGCCAGTCCTTTAGGGATCTTCCACGTCTGTAAGTAATTGAAGGAGATGATGGTAAAATGTCTCTAATGTCTGGATCAGACAAAAGGATTTCCCAGTACCTCCTCAATATGCCTTGAATTTAAAATTTTGATCATCGTATGCAACAATGATTCTCGTGGCCTTTGTTTCTTGATTCCTACCCTCTTTATGGTTATAACTAAGGAGGGAGTGTCGGTTAGTTCTTCTAGAATGATTAAAGACCTCTTTTAGTACCTCAGGGGGGAAGTTTAGCCTGAGATATGAATGATTCAAAAGAAGAACAATTTCTTCTACGGTGAACATATTGTCCTCTGGGGATACCCCTCTTGAGACTCACAGGATGATAACTGTCCCACCGTAAAAGGCTATTAGTAGCCATGGGCTTGCGGTAGATTTCAGTCATCAATTCACCTTGATGTTTTGTAATGCGAATGTCTAAAAAGGGAATACTCTCCTTATTGATTTCAAACCTAAGGCCTGTTGTAGTACAGATTAATTGTTCAATGAAGGATTTGAATGTTTCCTCTGTACCATACCATAACAAGAAGACGTCATCTATATATCTCCCCCAGAAAAGAATTCTGGGGGTCCATCCGTTATATTCCTCCTGAAAGACCACCGCATCCTCCCACCAGCCCAGGAATAGATTAGCATAACTGGGGGCACAAGGGCTCCCCACAGCTGTACTCCTAAACTGTTGGAAGAAGCGGGTCTCAAACATAAAGTAATTATGTGAGAGGACAAAGTCTAAGGCCTCTATGACAAAATCATTATGTGCTTGATATTGCATACCTCTTGTTTTGATAAAATGTTTGACAACAGTAATAACCCAACAGTGTGTTATGCTAGTATACAGGGCTTCCACATCGGTAGAAGCCAGGAGAACCCTGTCATCCACGGAAATGTTTTCAATTTTCATCATAAGGTCGGTTGTATCACTTATGTATGATGGAAGGGAGGAGACAAAGGGATGTAAGATGACATCTATATAAGTACTGATGTTATGGGTCACGGAATCAACTCCTGAAACTAGTGGGCAGCCCTTGAGGGGGTATACCTTGCGTATCTTCAGAAAGGGTATAAAAGGTGGGGATCTGTGGGGATCTATTTTGGTGTCAAGAATTTAAACTTATCTGCTGAGATCAATCTAAAGCAGAAACGATAATAGATTTGAGGTTCTTGGATAATTCTTCGGTGGAATTGGAAGTAAGAGTATGATAGGTTTTATCGCTAAAAAGGTCCAGACACATATTCTTGTATGTCATATGGTCCATTAAAACTACATTTCCCCCTTCATAATGCCAACGCAACTTAATCAGAATACAATGCGTGACTATCCAATATATCACCGAATAATCATAAAGGGACACACAATATTTTTTTTTAAACTTTATTAGTTGATAAAAATACCAACAATATTTGGTATTGTTACATCCGTAACAACCTGCTCTATAGAAATAGCACACAATCTAACCTGTCAGATCAACGATATAAATAACAAAAAATAAAAATGGTCCCAAAACAGCTATTTTTTTGGAAAATTCCCATTTGAATCAATTTTTCTAGTAACAAAGCAAGGGTTAACAGCCAAACCAAACTCAATATATATTACCCTGCGGTTTACAGACTCACCCCACATGTGGTCGTAAACTGCTGTATGGCTAAACGGCAGGGCACAGAAGGAAGGGAATGCCATATGGTTTTTAGAAGGCAGATTTTGCTGGACTGGTTTTTTGACACCATGTCCCATTTGAGACCCCGCTGATTTACCCCTAGAGTAGAAACTCAAATAAAGGGACTCCATCTAAGAAACAAAACCCCTCAAGGTATTCAAAACTGATTTTACAAACTTTGTTAAACCTTTAGGTGTTCCACAAGAGTTATTGGCAAATGGAGATGAAATTTCAGAAATTCTATTTTTTGTTACCTTGCCTAAAAAAAGTGTAATATAGAGCAACATAAAATCATATTTACCCTAAAATAGTACCAACAATATCCCATAGTTTCCAAAATAGGGTCACTTTTTTAGAGTTTCTACTTTAGGGATTCATCAGGGGGGCTTCAAATGGGACATGCTGTAAATAAACCAGTCCAGCAAAGTCTGTCTTCCAAAAACCATATGGTGTTCCCTTCCTTCTGTGCCCTGCCAATTGGCCATACAGCAGTTGACGACCACATATGGGGTGTTTCTGCAAACTACAGAATCAGGGCAATAAATATTAAGTTTTGTTTGGCTGTTAACTCTTGCTTTGTTACTTGAAAAAATGTATTAAAATGGAAAATTTGCCAAAAAAAAAAATCGAAATTCTGAAATGTTATCTCCATTTGCCATTAACTCTTGTGGGACTCCTAAAGAATTAATAAAATTTGTAAAATCAGTTTTAAATACCTTGAGGGGTGTAGTTTCTAGAATGGGGTCAGTTTTGGGTGGTTTCTATTCTGTAAGCCTCACAAAGTGACTTCACACCTGAAATGGTCCTTAAAAAGTGGGTTTTGGAAATTTTCTGAAAATTTTCAAGATTTGCTTCTAAACTTCTAAGCCTTGTAAAGTCCCCAAAAAATAAAATAGCATTCCCAAAATGATCCAAACATGAAGTATGGGGAATGTAAAGTAATAACTATTTTTTTAGGTATTCCTATGTATTATAGAAGTAGAGAGATTGGAACTTGGAAATTTGCAAATTTTTCAAAATTTTAGGTAAAATTGGTATTTTTTTTTTTAAATGAACTTTTTTGACTCAATTTTACCAATGACATGAAGCACAATATGTGACGAAAACACATTCTCAGAATGGCCTGGATAAGTAAAAGCGTTTTAAAGTTATCACTACATAAAGTGACACATGTTAGATTTGCAAAAAATGGCCTTGTCCTTGAGGTGAAATATGGCCATGTCCTTAAGAGGTTAAAGTGTCAATGACCTTAAAAAAAAATGATGTGATATAGTGACATTTCAGCAGTTTTGATCTGAAAATAGACATCTAGACCTGGAATGGTTTTTACAGTTTTTTTTTTCCGTGAGCTAAGTATAATCCATTAGCTTCGAGGTGGCTTTTCTACTATTCTATCATCATTCAGGATTCCTTCAATCAGAAACAAATCAATGATGCTAGGTCTTATTATACATCTATTAAATTGTGCGTATTCCCCTCTTTGCTTCGATGATGGCAAACATACTGCCACCTGTTATTTCCAAAGAGCACTAATTTAGATTAATCAGTTCATCCCTGTGTTTCATTGTTGTGGAGCATATTTTCTTCCATTGTGCTGTTGGCTTCCTATTCTAGGAAACAACTTCTTGAGAGATGTTCAACCTTTCAGTCCTATAGACTAAAGTTATCATTATTTTATAGTGGAAGAAACACTCTTATATGTTATCATATCTGAAGCAAGATTAAAGCATGATTTTGTCATATCTCTAAAACTTGAAACATTTATGTACTGTTTCTCTAACAATTACAGTTTTGGTGGTCTGCCATGTCTTATTTTGTTTTTACTAGTCCTATTGTATCATTGTCTGTCAATAATTTTTTTAAGTCAAGCATAAACTTTTTTTTTTCCGTTTTTAACTTTCAATATAGTCTCAAGTTAGAATAAATAAACATAGATAATTTGAACATAGCAAATTGGTACATTTAAGTTTCTAGTAGAGTGTCATATGTCTAATGTTTGCAAAATAAGGTCAGACTTACAGTACAGTATGTCAGTTTCACATGTATTGACTGAAACCTGAGGTAGAAAAACTGGATAAATGATATCCTTTATTTCCACGTAGGAGTCATAGCATTTTGGGATGAATTCATATGCAGCAGATTTGTTGTAGAAATTTACGTTAACGTCCATTTCATCTGAACAGGGCTTGCAGAAGTCCTTGTGTTTTGACCATTCAGATAAATGGACCTGATTTCATAGAAATTTGTGCAAGTAATCTTCTAAATGTGAATATACCCTAATAAGCATTTATAATTACATAGAACATTGTACATATGAACAAACATATTTAATGTAGATATCACGTTTACAAAGAAATGCAGAATGTCATATGGAACATATGTTCTTATGTCCTCATTATTTAGAAGCAGTGAGATTATGTGCAGGGTGAACAGGATGAGAATACCACAAAGGGTTATGCAGAAAAAAATCCATTAACTTTTTTAAAGCTCATAAGCACAAATGTTATGACTGCTAACTTTTAATGATATACAAGAACCATAGTCTCTTGACTTCCATAGTTTTATTAAGATGGAAAGCAATTGCATCCATCAAAAAGATGAGGGGCTTCGCTAACAGACTGTCTCCCATTCAATTATTTATTTATTTGAGCAAAGTGCCTCCATTTTAAACAGACAGGATAGTTTTAGACAAAAGACACAAAAAGAAATTGAAAAGGCAGTAATGGATATATGGCCCCATTAGGGATCTTCACTAAGCTAATTCACAAACAGCACAGATTAAGCAAGACTAATATATTCTCATGATTTAATCATGGTAAACACAGGGCAATTGCGAGGGATATGATTTCATAGACATCCATTTTTATACTCATTGCAGCGTGATATTATTGTTTCTAGTTCTATATATAGTAGATTAATTCCAAGCTAATTTAATCATTTTGGTCCAGGATTAATTTTATATCATCAGCAATACTGTTTTTAACCTTCTGGACTAAAATTACTCTTCCTTTTCAAAAAAAGGCTTGATATTGGTGAGTACCATACCTTGTACACATTTTATAAATATTTTTCAGTTGTTATTATTATTAATTATTAACCATGTTAAATAATACCTTATAATATGTTTAAATATCTCAGTCCAGATTACATTTTATTGTACACTAAGATTGTCTGGCTTCAGTTACAGTTTCATGTGATCTCTCACACACTTGTGATAGTGATTACTTCAGAGCTGCTTCTAAGATGGAAACTTTGTCAGAATATCATTAATAGGGTAAAGAGATGATGTTTTAGAAATTCATTAATTCACAGAATTAAAGTTTTGCATAAATATTTCATAGCAGTAATATTTTTCTGTAATGGTTGAATACGTTTTACTCAGAAATAAATAGTTAAAAAAAACATTGTGTAGAAAGAAGCGTTGGTAATCACTGTGAATTTTTAAATAACGTCAAGCATGTTGATCTGAATACCTAACATTTATTTTAGCCAGCATGCGTTGCCCTGCTCTATAGGTAGAGAGAAAGAAAACATTGTATTTAAATATTTTCTTTACATTTACTTTATATTTTTCTTTACATTGTACTTTGTTGAATTCAGAATAAGAATTGCTGTGCAAAATACAGGTGATAGAATTAGCCTCCAATGTCAAAATGCAATGTATGGGGAACTCCCTGTATTTTAAATAATACAACTTGGTGTGATGCCATCATTGGGACCTAAACTAATCTGGTCTCAATGCCAGCACTGGACTAGAGACTATAAATAAATATAGTAAATGATAATGTAAATTAAAAGTAACAAACTGATAAACAATAATAAAACAAAGACAAATTTAAAAAAATCCCTTCAAAAAGAGCAAACCTCTCTGAAACCACATACATAATACTATATATCCTTTATCTGCACAGGATCTAAACATGGACGGCAATAGAATATTTTTAATTGTTATAAAGTAGCTTTTTTATGTTTGACACATAAGAACAATTAAAAAAATAGTGTCAAAAGTATACAAATTAAATATAAATAAACAGATCTCAGGTATGTGCAGCTGAATGCAGAGTTGTGAGTGTGGTTTAAAATACTATCGTTGCAGACAATGACTGATATAAATGGAAAACAGCCGCATCTGCAGGAAGAAATATTGGCATGCCATGTATCAATAAGTATTGACTATTTCCCTAAGCATGTATTTTACTGTAGAAATTAAATGGAGTCATGGAAGAAAATATGAAGTATGCTTGAGTGGATAAAAAGAAAAGTTATTTGTCTTAATGCTAACTGGCCAAAATGTTACATATAAAGTTATTAAACCTTTACATTCATTTATCCTTGAAATTTAAATCTTATCTCACTGCAGTTGCTAAGTTATCATCATACAAACAGCACATCAGGGACATATGAGTCCCTGTGTGGGGATTCTCTAATGATAATCCTTTTCCTGCAGTGAGATTAAAAAATAAAGGGAAAATGACTTTGTAATGGGAATTAGACACCATGAGCTGTATCCCTACAGTTTGTAACAATCTGATTGTGCTGTGTGTACAGTCAAGAGTGTATGTAAAATCACATTTCTCAAGGGGATAGGAGTTTATTAAATGTCCATCCCAGGGAACCAAGCAATCAGCAGATGAAAGCACCAGACTACAGGGCACTAAAATCCTTTAGGTTATAATAACATAGCACCGGCAGCCCACTTATTCCACAAGCTAACTTTAAAAAAGCAATAGTTGCCCATATATATATATATATATGTATAATCAGAAAAATAAGGCAGCACTCCGTATATAAAAAAGACGTGTCTCCTTTATTCACCCATTTGGGCAATATGACATTTCGGCTCCAAACAACTGAGCCTTTCTCAAGCCCAAGGCTTGAGAAAGGCTTGGAACATTTGGATACGGTGCTGCCATCTTTTCTACACGTATATCTATATATGTATATATATATATATATATATATATATATATATATATACACTGTATATATTATAGCTAAATGAAGTAGAGCATAATAATAAAATATACAATAGTATATTAAATTCATAGCAGAGCACATTTTTACGATGTATATGTATAGCTTAGTTTAAAATACTTAACAATTCTGGAAAGCACAAATAAAAAATATGCTTCATAAAGCAACAAAACAATTGTCTCATTCACTATTTTTTTTTTTTTTTACCATTAAAATGTCTATATTGCTCAGTTTCCTTACTGTTCAATGAGTTTTCTGGGCTTCTTTGTTCCATTATATTTTCCTTAACACAAAGGGTCCATTCAAATGTCCGCAAAATGGGTCCGCATCCGTTTCTGCAATTTTGACACTATGTGCTGTCCGCATCGGCATTTCTGGATCCAAACTTCCGCATCTGCACTTCCGTTTCTGCAATTTGCGGAACGAACATTGCCGGTGTCAGTGTTTGGCGGATCTGCAATATAGTGACATATTGGAGTACATACTACATTCTGATATTTTTTTTTTTATTTTTTTTTTTGGGGGGGGGCAAATAGGCAAAAAAAACAGCAATTCTGACCTTGTTTTTTCATAATGTTCACTATGATAGATAAATTATGTGATAATTGTATATTTTGGTCGTTATGGATGTGGCCATACTAAATATGTGGGAGGGATTTTATTTATTTTAATTAAAAAGCATTTTTAATTAAAAAGCATTTCAAGTTTTTACTTTTTTGTTTTATAGTTAATAAAATCATCTGATTGCTTGCATAACACACTGTACTACTTAAGTAGCACAGTGTATAATGCTGTCAGTATACAGCAATATACAGACATTGGCAACCTCCATCTTAATTATTGCAGTGCCATTGGGAGACAGAGGGAGCCCCCTCCTTCTTAAACCAATTAAATGTTGTGGTCACTATTGACTTTGACATAAATAGGATTAAATATCGGGGATATGAGCTCCGGCTTTTTCCAGCATGGGAAACCCAGGCAGTGCTTAGACTTTCTCACTATAAAAAGCCTAGGACCCCTTAGTGACTGCCATAAAAGGCATATTAGTAGTCACTAAGGGGTTAATATAAATGTTACAAAACCACTGAGAGCTACCCATATATGACTGGTGAGCATACAGATGTAGCAAACACTTGTAGCATACAGATGTAGCAAACAGTGCGTTACACTTGTGCAGCAATCTTTAAATTGACACAACATTAAAAATGAAAAGTCATGTTTATGAGGAAAACAAATTGATGTGTAACAATTTTCACTTTTAAGGAGCATTCCCATAACCATGACAGATGGCCACATATTTTGGATGGCTACACCATTACTACGAGTACTAGCACATGTGCTATGATAATTATACAAATCAGCATCAATTACTTTGCATGGGCTGCTAAACAAAGTTTAGCAGCACATGTACAATCCCTGATTTGTTTAACTACTCAAATCATTTGCGCATACACCGATACTCACAATAATGACATATGCACAAGATTATCATGGCCATGCAATTTAGTTCATTGTCTATCACGACTGAACGTTGGACAGTAAAAACATAAAATTGGAACCGATGCTCAACTATACAAAAACCATGTATAGCGCACTACAAATACCTCATAAAATATAGGTACATTTTATTAACACAATAAATAAAGGACAATCCATACATAGAGAATAGGTGCAGGGAAAGGTGGCATCCACAGGAGGAGGACACAAGGGCCGTGATTCAATATGATATCCACAAATAAATATCAATAAAGTGCAGGTGCATAGTGCAAAATTATCAAACATATATAACACAGAATCAGTTACCCATTGCGTGCTTCTTCCAGGATGACGCCAGCGAACGCGTTCCAGCGAACCTTCATCTGGGGGTTTTGCTAACATCTGTACTGTGTAGAATTCTCATATATTAGAGGCAAATACTGTACATTGAATAGGATTCTCTGTGTGAAGTATACTACGTATAACTTCAAATCTCTGTGTTATAGCAGTTATGTGATAAGGTCATGGAATGCTCTTTATGGAGTAAATTAACTTCCTGAATGTTGAGTGACCTCATAAAATGCCCATATGTGACTAGTGATGAGTGACAGGGGCAATATTTGAATTCGCGATTTTCCACTAATATTTGGTAGAATATTTGTCATACATTTGCAAAGTTGAGATTATTTTCTTGATTATAAAAAATTGGCAATGTAACATTTGCATAATGCACGCGAAATACAGGCCACTATAGCTATATTTTTCAAGCTGCTAGAAGTTTCCTGAGACTGGAGAAAATGATTGGCACGGCAGAACATTACAATAGCTTTATATCTAGATAGAGTGCTCCAATATATTCGTGATTGCAAAATCGGCACTTATGATGAGAATATTTTGGTGCAATACGTGCAATTTCACATTTTAACAGGTCTGACTCCATATATCTATATTATATATATGAGCTAACTAACTACCTATCTAATGTCATAACACAGGAAAGCAGAGAGAACAGCAATAACGCTGCTGTCTCTCTCAGATCTGCAAAATACTGCATACAGTGGCTGCTGGGGAGGTTCTTATATATCATAGGGGTAGACAACTTTCCTATTGGTTGCTAGGGATGATGCTAAGCTTAGACAAACATAGTTATAAATCCATCTAGTTCAGTCTATTACCTTTTGAAGTTAATTCAGAGGAAGACAAAATTCCAGTGAGATATTCCTTCATGCCTCTAAATGCAATCAGAACAAATTGTTAAACTAACCATCCATCTCCAGTAATCTGTGCACGTATAGAAAATACAACTTATAATCACCTTAGCATGGTAGTCCGACATATTAAGTACAACTGTGCATCTACCTATATCAGCGGGAAGGATGGTAATGTTTGAATGTTTTTTGAGGGATATAATGGCCTTTTTTGTTGTGTATTCATCTTTAATGGGGTGTTTTAGGCTGCAGACACTTTAAAATGGATTTGTTCAGCCTCATCTTGTACCATTTTGATATTATGTATGGAATTTTATGTGGCTGAGATAATATCCACCACTGGTGTGGTATAAGGGGCAATGGCAAAGCTCAACCCTTTTACCAGGACGTCTGTCTCCGACTGGGTAAGAACCCTATCTGATAAGTTATTCACCCACTCTCCTTGGCTTTGCCATGTCCCAGCTATAGTACATCCCTTTATATCCAGATTAATTCTTCATCTGTTTGGCTGCTGCCTGTCTGGGTTAATAGAATGGAGAACTTCTATTGTCTAGCTGTGCATGTTCTGTAAATCCCACCACTGTTTTCTAGATATCACTAGGTAGCTGTGATGTTATTTATGTTGTGCATCAGTGTAAAGTAGATCCACGTTCATTTAACAATTGTTTGAGGATCCTTTTGTAAAATGAGCTTAGGCCCCTTTCACATCTGCGTTTTCGCTTTCCGTCCTAGAGTTCCATTCTCGGGGCTCTAGGACGGAAAGATACTGATCAGGATAATCCTAATGCATTCTGAATGAAGAGAAATCCGTTCAGGATGCATCAGGATGTCTTCCGTTCAGTAAGTGAACGTTTTTTGGACGTTGACAAAACCGCGGCATGCTGCGGATTTGTCTCCGTCCCAAAATCTGGAAGACATGCCGGATCTGGAATTAATGCCCATTGAAGTGCATTAATCCGGATCCGGAATTAAATTAAACGTCCTGGCTGCCATAGTAAGTACTCTGCAGCAGTGTACTTACCTGCGCTGCGGCCTCCGGACGCTCCTCATGACGTCACAGGTCCGGGCGGCGCATTGATCTATGCGCCGCGGGGACCTGTGACGTCATAATGGAGCGCATGCCAGCCGCAGAGCAGGTAAGTACACTGTTGCGGAGTACCGTGGCAGCCAGGACTTCAGTAGCGTCCTGGCTGCCATGGTAACCTGAAAGCATTTCGAAGACTGATCAGGATCCTGATCAGTCTTCAAATGCTTTCAGGCGACTTGCCTTCGGATGGATCCGGCGGGACGGAAGTGCCTGCCGGATCCTCAGAACGCAAGTGTGAAAGAGGCCTTAGCTCGTTATCCCTTTACCGTGAAATCTAGGTGTATGTTGCATGGTATCAGCTCATGTTGGCATCTGAGGCTGAAGTGATTTTTCTAGTCTGCTAATTTAATGCAGTTTTCTCATATTCTTGAACAAGTTCAAGTGTTTTCGCCTCAAACTGATTGCTGTATGTCTGTGAAGGTTCTTCATCCAGTTCATGCATGGCATATCAGTAGTAATAAGTCAGAGCAACTGGATTTGTATTTTTTTCTTGAATGCATTTTGCTAGTCATCCTACATTCTGAATTTGAATTACTTGTACATGAATTGTCTTGCATTACTGTATATACTGGTGACTTGTGCTTCCGTGATAGAGGTAAAGTGTGGATTGCATTTGCATGCTCTAACATCTCTCCTGAGGAAGTTTAATCACCCCCGATAGCTTCAGTCATGCAAATGCAATCCACACCTTACCTCCACTACTGTAGCATGTCACCAGTATTTTATGCAGGGGAATTCTGAAATAAGCCATTCAAATTGAGAAAGTCAGACTAGAAGTGAAAACTGATAAATGCATAATGTAAATAAAGTATATAAAGTTTATATACTTGCATTATGGATTTATCAATTTTCTTACACATCATAATCAACTATGTAATATTTAATTCTGGGCCATCATTGTGTAAATATATTATTTACCTACCTTGATCAAATAGCCTGATAAAGATGGCAGATCACCGTTGAAACTCGTAGTATGTATGTTTTTTGTTATATTTATTGATTTTAATAATCATCATGGTAACAGAAGCTCCTGGTGCAGCGCACGATTCTAGACAACAGATTTTTCTCAGTGTCCATCTCCTTTTCTTTGCCTGTATTTATACACAATAGAGATTAGTGAACAAATCAAGGTTTGTCAAATGTTTAAAAAAGTTAGCTATGGGTAAACGCCCATTTGATGGAGTTAACATGCAGTGTATTTAAAAACACAATGTGGCGGCACATGTCTCATGCTTTTTCATATTCCAAAGCATCCAAAAATTGTCCCTAATCAGGGGCATAGGATGTTTAAACACAGTGTTATGGTTTAAAAGAAAAGTGGCAAGGGAGAACCAAGTGTCCAAAATCTATGCCTTTGAAAGGGTCAGAATGCCTGCCTGTACGACATGCAAAAGTGTTGCTTGTCAGGAGAAGTGGCTCATTGTGAACAAGCCTACAAAAATATATTCCTTTGAATTGGGAGCAGTAGCAGTGTAGTGTGGATGTGGAAAGGGTACGGATATACTGGCAAGTCCACAGGATTCCCCCAGGATGTTGCACCCATTTTCACTGACTACCTTGCCCATTTGAAGTCGATGAGGTTACAGCCAGCAGGATGTTTTCTGCTTGATGTACTTTAGCTGCAACTGCTCACTGTTGTAGCTACTACCACCCAGCTCCAACACGGCGTGGCAATGCTTGACACATGTGATAGGAAAGAGGGGTAGTGCAAGTGACGCTGTTCCCTGCAGCTGTTGGGAACTGGACCATGTCCAGGGAGGGGGAGTTGGAGTAGGCATACAAGTGCCTGCTGTGGAAGCCAGCCCCATGATATGGTGGGAGGGAGTCAAAAGGACCTGGCCATATTGCTTGGGTGCTGCCTCTCCACTGCCACAAAAAACATTGACCCAGTGGCCCTTGAAAGACATGTACTTGAACTGTCCCTGCCTGTAACAACTGCTCCAAGTGTCCACCGTGGAGAGCAGCTAGAGTACAAGGCACTACTATATAAATGGTAAAAAATATAATTTTTTGAAGAAGTCGGCCCTCTACACAGCAATGAGGGGGGTGTTGCAGAGAGCAATGAGGATAAAGCAAAACTATTAAATATTTTTTTCTCCATATATATTCACTGAGGAAAATAAACTGTCAGATGAAATGCAGAATGTAAAAGTAAATTCCCAATTAAAAGTGCCCTGTCTGACCCAGGAAGAAGTACAACAGCGACTTAAAAAGATTAAAATAGACAAATCGCCGGGACCAGATGGCATACACCCCGTATCCTAAGAGAATTAAGTAATGTCATAGCCAGACCTTTATTTCTGATATTTACGGACTCTATACTGACAGGGAATGTTCCACAGGATTGGCGCATAGCAAATGTGGTGCCAATATTCAAAGAGGGTCCAAAAACAGAGCCTGGAAATTATAGGCCGGTAAGTTTAACATCTGTCGTGAGTAAACGGTTTGAAGGTTTTCTAAGAGGTGCTATCTTGGAGTATCTCAATGAAAATTAGCAAATAATGCCATATCAGCATGGCTTCATGAGGGATCTTACCATGGTGATGGTCCATCTTACCATGGTGATGGACCATGTGATTGGACCATGTGATGTGATGTCATCACAGGTCCTTTAGTTCTTAGCTGATGCTGGGAAAGAGAGGCCAGATCGCAACTACGCGATCAAGTGGCTAAGGTAAGTTAACTTTTATTATTTTTAACCCCTTCCTCTTCATTTTACTATGCATTCTTTATTAAGAATGCTATTATTTCCCCTTATAACCATGTTATAAGGGAAAATAATAAATTCTCCAGAAGACCCGAAACCGGACTTCAGTGATGAAGTCCGGCTTCGAGTTGGGTACCAAACATGGCGATTTTTCTCATGCGCGTGTAAAACACATTACAAACGTTTGCACCCGAGAGGTAAAATCACGCATATTCCCGCAATGCACCCGCCTCTTATCCGGGCGTCAAACATGACGCCCGTGTGAAAGAGGCCTTACTAATTTAATGCATAGGGGACTATTTCTCCAGTCATTAAAAAAGCATAACTGTGAGGCAACAAAGTATCCCTTAAAATACGGGAGATTTAGGTCCCCCTGCTCATACGACATGGAAAAATAGTCCACCTTCAATCTCACACGTTTTCTCCCCCATAATAAATCGTTAATCATTCTTTCTATAATCTTGAAAAATGTATCCTCAATCCAAATGGGGGAGTTTCGGAGTACATAAAGTAATTGGGGAAGTACCACCATTTTAATTAAAGAAATCCTATCTGCTCTACTTTAATTTTTGATCTAATTTTTGTCAATACTGGTATCAAGTTAAACTGTAAATAATCTTGAACTTTGGCGGTCACCATGATCCCCAAGTACTTCAATGACTCAGAAACAGTCAAACCATGGACTCTAATTTCAGTAGATAATTCATCCAACGGTAAAAGGCAAGTTTTCGCCCAGTTGACTTCCAGGCCTGAGACCTCGCTATAAGCATTAACAATCTCCACAACCCGAGGAAGTGTGTTTTCTGACTGTTGTATAAAAAACATAACATCATCAGCATATAGAGAAATTCGATCTTCCATTCCCATAACTCCAAACCCTAATATCCTCGGATCTTGTCTAACTTTAGCCGCCAGGGGTTCAATGTAAATGTTGAAGAGGATTGGGGAAAGAGGACATCCCTGATGGGTTCCTCTTTCCAATGGAAAGCTCCCCGTCAGCACATCATTAATCCTCATCCTGGCTACAGGGGCTTTGTATAACAGTTGTATCATCATAATGAATCTTGGGCCAAAACCCATTCCTACCATCACTCTCCAGAGAAACCCCCACTCCACCCTGTCAAAGGCCTTAGTGGCATCAAGAGACAGGATGGAGCGGGCACCATCCGAGGGGGACTGGATATTAGCAAAGAGACGATGTAGATTATAATGTGTACCTCTCCCAGGCATAAATCCATTTTGATCAGGATGAATAACAGACATAATTACTTTAGAGAGTCTATTAGCAAGGACCTTGTAGAGTAATTTAACATCAGTATTTAATAAGGAAATTGGTCTATAAGAATCCAATTCCCGTTGATCTTTATCTTTTTTTTGGAATAAACACTATCAATGCTTCCACCATTGAACTGGGGAGAACACCTACCTGCAATGACTGAGTAAAAACCTCTACAAGATGTGGTAAAATAATAACCCCATATTTTCGGTAAAACTCATAGGGGAGACCATCCAAACCCGGCGCAGAATTTCCTGATATCATTTTAAGTGCCTCCTGAATCTCTTGTAGAGTCACATCCCTATCTAAAAACGTCCTCTGGGAGTCTGTTAGTACCGGAAGAGAAACAGTATCCAGATATCGATCCATAGAATTAGTATATATGGTCTGAACTGACCTATACACTTGGGAGAAGCAATCTAAAAAAAATTCTAATTCCCTCCGGATTACAAACAGACTGTCCATCAGCTCCAAAAATTAAAGTGATATCCTTTTTTTTATTATCCTGTTGTGCAATAATTCTAATTGCACCCGGTATTAGTGGTAGGAACGCCTGAAATGGCCACACACCTTCCTGGCCTGCAAGTCGTGGCGGTGTCACCAACTCCGCTGCGGAGCCACGCATTCCATGCTTGTCAGCCGTCAGCAGGTTGACCCAATGCGCAGTGTACATGATATACCTGCCCTGACCGGGCTTTGCAGACCAGGTATCAGTGGTCAGATGGACCCTTGCCCCAACACTGTATGCCAGAGATGCCATGACTTCCTTTTCAATGACACTGTAGAGGTTTGGGATTGCCTTCTTTGAAAAAATTTCATCCGGGTACCTTCCACTGTGGTGTCCCAATAGCGACAAATTTTTTGAAGGCCTCAGACTCCATCAGCTGGTATGGTAAAAGCTGGCGGGCTGAGAGTTCTGTCAAGCCAGTTGTCAGTCGCCGGGCAAGGGAGTGATTCTGTGACATTGGCTTCTTACACTCAAACATGTCCTTGACAGACACCTGACTGTGGGAAGATGAGCAGGAACTGCTGAAGGTGAGAGGCGGAGTGGCGGTTGGTAGAGAGGGGGCAGGGAGGACAGCAGTGGTTGACGTGGCTGAAGATGCTGGACCAGGAGGAGCATGGTGGCTTTGAGTTTGTGTGCTGCTTGTACTCATGTGTTGATCCCATAGGCGTTTGTGATGTGAGAACATGTGCCTTCGCAAAACAGTTGTACCGAGGTGGGTGTTGGACTTCCCACGACTCAGTTTCTTTTGGCACAGGTTGCAAATGGCATTGCTGTTATCAGAGGAAGACACACAAAAAAATGCCACACTGCTGAGCTTTGCAATGACGGCATTCTGGTGGTGGCAACAGCATGTGTTGACTGACATGCTGTCTGGCTGACCCCGGGTGCCGATACATGCTGTCTGACTGTGCCACTAACTACTTGCGACGACCTCCCCCTGCTTCCAACTCGTCTTCTCATTCTATCTGTCTCCCCTTCTGAACTTTCCCCCTCTTCTTCTCTTCGAGCAGGCACCCACGTGGCATCCGTGGACACATCGTCATCATCAACCGCTTCACTTGTATCTGACACCTCAGCAAAGGAAGCAGCAGCGGGTACAACATCATCATCATCATCATCACACTGTACATCCATGTGTGTAATCCTGCCTGACTGAGACATATCCCTGTAATCTACATCATCTGGCAATAATGGTTGCGCATCACTAATTGCATCCAACTGATGTGTAAATAACTCCTCTGACGGATCAAGTGAAGCGGCTGTGGTCGTAGTGGTGGTGGTGGCGGCGGGAGGGTGTGTGGTAACTTGAGAGCAGGTGACCGAAACTGAGCTGGAGGAGGATGGTGCGTCAAGGTTCTTAACGGAAGCTGTTGAGGATTGGGTGTCCTGTCTAAGCCAGTCAACTATGTCCTCAGAATTTTTCGGGTTCAGGGTACGTGGCCTCTGAACACTAGGCATTATTCCAGGGACAGTGTAAATCACAGCACTACGACCACGACGGCCCCTGCGGGGTGGCCTGCCTCTGCCTGTCATTTTTTTTTAGATAAGTGGTACTACGCGTGCTAGGTACTGGGCCACCCGGTATGAGTGGCGGGCACTGGCAGTGGGCACATTACAGTCTGTGGAAGTGGGCCTGACACGCACTGGCAGCAGGCAAGCAACTGAAATTATACTACTGTCTAAAAATTAAATGCCTTATTTATCGGCAAGCTACTGTGCCACCCGGTATCAGTGGTTGGCACTGGCAGTGGGCACACTACAGTCTGTGAAAGTGGGCCTGACACACACTGGCAGCAGGCAAGCAACTGAATTTAGACTACTGTCTAAAAATTAAATGCCTTATTTATCGGCAAGATACTGTGCCATCCGATATCAGTGGTGGGCACTGGCAGTGGGCACACTACAGTCAGTGGAAGTGGGCCTGACACACACTGGTAGCAGGCAAGCAACTGAATTTAGACTACTGTCTAAAAATGAATTGCTTTATTTATCGGCAAGCTACTGTGCCACCCGGTATCAGTGGTTGGCACTAGCAGTGGGCACAATACAGTCTGTGAAAGTGGGCCTGACACACACTGGCAGCAGGAAAGCAATTGAATTTTGACTACTGTCTAAAAATTAAATGCCTTATTTATCGGCAAGCTACTGTGCCATCCGGTATCAGTGGTGGGCACTGGCAGTGGGCACACTACAGTCAGTGGAAGTTGGCCTGACACACACTGGCAGCAGGCAAGCAACTGAATTTTGACTACTGTCTAAAAATTAAATGCCTTATTTATCGGCAAGCTACTGTGCCACCCGGTATCAGTGGTTAGCACTGGCAGTGGGCACACTACAGTCTGTGGAAGTGGGCCTGACACACACTGGCAGCAGGCAAGCAACTGAATTTAGACTACTGTCTAAAAATTAAATGCCTTATTTATCGGCCAGCTACTGTGCCACCCGGTATCAGTGGTTGGCACTGGCAGTGGGCACATTACAGTCTGTGGAAGTCAGCCTGAAACACACTGGCAGCAGGCAAACAACTGAAATTAGACTAATGTTTAAAAATTAAATGCCTTATTTATCGGCAAGCTACTGTGCCACCCGGTATCAGTGGTGGGCACCGGCAGTGAGCACACTACAGTCAGTGGAAGTCGGCCTGACACACACTAGCAGGCAAGCAACTGAAATGACACTAAAGTGTAAAAATTAAATGCCTTTTTTGATGCAAAGTCCTGTGCCACACGGGATGACAGGGGTGGGCACTGGCAGTGGGCACACTACAGTCTGTGGGCCTGCAGCTTCACACACAGGCAGGCCAGGCAACTGCAATATATATATGGAGAAAAAAAAAAAAGCTGACTAATGTTGCAGTCCTAAAAAGGGCTTTTTGGGGTGCTGTCAGGACGCTGTCCTTACAGCAGAGATCAGATGAGTCTTCCAGGACTGGAGTGGACACTGAATACACTAGCCTAGCTATCGATTTCCCAATTAAATCAGCAGCAGCTACACTGTCCCTCCTCTCACTAAGACTGCAAATTCCGAATGAATCTAAAATGGATGCTGTTCAGGAGATGGAAGGGTCTGGGAGGGAGGGTATGCTGCTGATTGGCTGGAATGTGTCTGCTGTCCGTGAGTTACAGTGTCAAAGTTTGCTCAATGATGATGTATAGGGGGCGGACCGAACATCGCATGTGTTCGCCCACCGCGGCGAACGAGAACAAGCTATTTTCTCCGGGAACTGTTCGCCAGCGGATAGTTCGGGCCATCTCTACTGCCTGGTCGCCCAGATTCTTCAAAAAAATTTGCCCTTTAAAGAATAAGCTATGCTGAGCTTTTTCAAAAATAAATTCCTTTAGGGCAGAGCTTGCTTTCTGCATCTTCTCCCTATAGCATTCTGAATGCTGTGCAGTGAATTGTTCCGTTGCTTGGGTCGCCCTCTTAAGCAATTCCTCCTCCCTTTTCCTAAAGCCCCTCCTCCTCGCCATAATGTCACTCATTAGAACCCCCCTCATGTATGCTTTCAAGGCATCCCAGACCGAGTTAATACTAGCAAAAGGGTAATTAATTTCTCAAAAAGTGGAAATAAGCTGTTTAATGGAATCCTGATTCTCAATAATGGTAAGCCAGTATGGATTCAGCCTAAAAAAGACCTCGAGCTAACATTCTGTTCCCCAGGGGTTAAATCTATTGAGAGAGGAGAATGGTCTGAAACCATTCTGACCCCATATTGGATCGCTTTTATATTCTTTAAATTACTACTATTCGTCAGGGCCAGATCAATTCTAGACATTGCCCTCCATCCTTTGCTGACACATGAGTATACCTGTTTCCCCTTTCCATAGTACTCCCATATATCCACCAAACCCGTCTCTTGGCAAAACTGAAAAAGAGGGGAGGCCCTCGCATGTCTCCCTAGATCTACATCCATGTATAATCTATCCCTCTTAGGATCCATTACCGCATTAAAGTCTCCCATTAGGACGATCTGGCACTCTGATCTCCGTTCCATAAATGACAGAAGAACATTAAGGGGCTGTATAGAAAAGGAAGGAGGTATGTAAAAAAAGGCAAGTATATACGGCTGACCACAAAGTCTACCATAAAGGAAAATAAATCTTCCCTGACCATCGATTTCAGAATCAATTAAACTAAAATCAATCGCATAATGAATCAGAACCGAAACTCCTCTTGAGGAGCCATTAAATGTTGAGTGGTATTTCTGAGAAGACCATCCCATACCCAGACGGGAAATTGTAATATCTGAAAGATGGGTTTCAACTAGATAAATTATTGCTGGGAGGTGTCTCCTCACTGCATCCATAACTGCTTGTGTTTTTACCCTCTCTCCAAGGCCTCTTACATTCCATGATACAATCTTAACTGACATTACTTATAGGCGAGAAAAAAACAAAAAAAAAACCCCAACATGTTTGAACCCTCCCAATCCCCTCCCTCCCTCTGGTGGTCTACCCGGATCCTCCAGTAAACCTCTCAACATTGGCCACTACTCCTCCCCCAAACCTCCAACCAACCACCCCCTAAATCCCCCTTTAGTAAAGTTAACAAATAATCATATGCCAGCTCGGTCAAGCCAGTCCACAGCTTTATCCGGATTCTCAAAAAAAAGGGAAGTTCCGTCAGAAATCACTCTCAGTTTTGCCGGATATACGAGAGAGTACTTAATGCCTTTGGAAGCTAAACGCTTTTTAATTAAAAAAAAACTCCTTCTCTTTTTTTGTGTCTCTCAAGCAAAATCCGGAAACAGGGATAGTTTATTACCCTGATATATAATGGCAGAGCATTCTCTAGCTCTTTTAAGAATAATCTTTCTATCTATGGATGATAATAATTTAATCAAAATTGACCGTGGCGGCTTTCCTGGTATTATCTTTCCTCCTGGGACTCGATGGGCCCTCTCCATCTGAAATAGCGGGGAAAAATGTTCACTATCAGAGATTTTAGTTGAACCTTTAATTGCTGACCCTCCATGCCCTCTGGGAATTCAACAACTCGTATGTTATATCGCCTAGATCTATTTTCTAGGTCAACGAGCTTAGCTTGAAGACGTTCATTTTCAGAGGCCAGTGACGAGGATTTTGCTTGTAATTTAGTAATATCTGCCTGCAGATGATTGACTATTTTCTCCATATTAAGGACCCGCTCTCGGATTTTCGCCAAATCATCCCGGATCAGTGATATATCGCTCTGTACTGACCCAAGCTGCGTCGCCATGTTTTGCATTAACAATCCATTATTTTTAACAGTTAGTAAAACTTCTTCCATAACTGCTGGGTCTACTTTCGAGCGGCTGGAAAGATCTTCCTCGCCATCCTCCATATCCGCATCCACATGTTCAACCTCAGAGGGATCATCTGGAAAGGGGATATTAACATTCTTTTTTATAGGTCTCCCTTTAAATGCCCCTTTTTCCTGAACACCAGGTGATTTCTGATAGTGGTTAATTTTCCCCACTTCAGTTGGTTTTACTCCTTGTCTAACTGCAGACGAGTCTATTGAATGGCGTTTGGGTGCCATTTTTTTATCTCCCCCCTTGCTCCTCCTTTCTTTTCTTTTAATTTTCTTTCCTTTCCTTTAGTCCTTTTTCACTTTTCCTTTTGTTCTTCTCTCCTCTTTATTCTTTTTTTTTTTATTCTCTTCCTTTTTTTTTATCCTCTCCCCCCCCCTTTTTTTCTTTTTCCCCCAGTTTTTTTATTATTTACTTCTATATACTTCTCCCTTTCTTTTTTCTCTCTTTTTATTTTCACCTCTCCTCTATTTTCCTTTATTTATATCCACTTTATTTATGTATATACACATACAGCTTATCTTTCCTTTAACCAAGGGGAACTGACACTTTACAGAAATGGAGAATAAAAAAAAACAAGTTTGCACCATTCGGTGCTCTCACGTGTCCATGTAGAGAGTCTTCTGTGAAAGAGTCTAGCAGAGAATCCTCATGCGACAGGTAGTCCAGAAAGTCCAGGGTCCAGAGAGGCAGGAGAAGGGGGAACACGTCCACTAAAGACCGCAGAAGACTGGAGGAGCGGGGTTCCGTCGACCAGCAGTCAGCAGAGGGCAGTGTGGGAGAAGCAGAGACGAACCAGCTGAAATTCACAGCCGAGTCCCAACCGAACCACCGACCCACAGCAGAAAACAGAAGACCCGGAGACCACACCAGCAAAGACAGGAGGCGGGAGGCAGAAGGCAGGAGACAGCACAAGCCGGCCAACGTATCGGCAGGCAAACGCCGAGTCAAACCCCAACCCCAAGAAAGGTGAGGTGGAGCCGGCACATCAGTGAGCTGGAAGCAAACGTCGGGGGGAGGGGGCCGGGGGGAGGCGAGAGGCCCGGAATTAAGTAATGTCATAGCCAGACCTTTTTTTTTTTATATTTATGGACTCTATATTGAGAGGGAATGTTCCACAGGATTGGCGCATAGCAAATGTGGTGCCAATATTCAAAAAGGGTCCAAAAACAGAGCCTGAAAATTATAGGCCGGTAAGTTTAACATCTATTGTTGGTAAACTGTTTGAAGGGTTTATAACAGATGCTATTTTGGAGTATCTCAATGAAAATAAGCAAATAACGACATATCAGCATGGCTTCATGAGGGATCGTCATGCCAAACGAATTTAATCAGCTTCTATGAGAAGGTAAGTTCTAGACTTGACAGCGGCGAATCAATGGATGTCGTATATCTAGACTTCTCCAAAGCATTTGACACTGTACCTCATAAAAGGTTAGTATATACAATGAGAATGCTCGGACTGGGAGAAAATGTCTGTATGTGGGTAAGTAACTGGCTGAGTAATAGAAAACAGAGGGTGGTTATTAACGGTACACACTCAGATTGGGTGACTGTCACTAGTGGGGTACCTCAGGGGTCAGTACTGGGACCTATTCTCTTCAATATATTTATTAAGGATCTTGTAGAAGGCTTGCACAGTAAAATATCAATTTTTGCAGATGACACTAAGCTGTGAGTAATCAACACTGAAGAGGACAGTTTTCTGCTACAGAGGGATCTGGATAGATTGGAGGATTGGACAGAGAAATGGCAGATGAGGTTTAACACTGACAAATGTAAAGTTATGCACATGGGAAGGAATAATGCAAGTCACCCATACATACTAAATGGTAAAACACTCGGTAACACTGACATGGAAAAGAATCTAGGAATTTTAATAAACAAATAAACAGCAAACTATGCTGTAAAAACCAGTGTCAGGCAGCTACTGCCAAGCCCAATAAGATAATGGGTTGCATCAAAAGGGGCATAGATGCCCGTGATGAGAACATAGTCCTACCACTTTACAAATCACTAGTCAGACCACACATGGAGTACTGTGTACACTTCTGGGCTCCTGTGAACAAGGCAAACATAGCAGATCTGGAGAGGGTTCAGAGGAGGGCAACTAAAGTAATAACTGGAATGGGTCAACTACAGTACCCTGAAAGTTTGTCAAAATTAGGGTTATTCACTTTAGAAAAAAGACGACTAAGGGGAGATCTATTAACTATGTATAAATATATCAGGGGTCAGTACAGAGATCTCTCCCATCATCTATTTATCCCCAGGACTGTGACTGTAATGAGGGGACATCCTCTGCGTCTGCAGGAAAAAAAGGTTTGTACACAAACATAGAAAAGGATTCTTCACGTTAAGATCAGTGAGACTATCGAACTCTCTGCCTGAGGAGGTGGTGATGGTGAGTACAATAGAGGAATTCAAGAGGGGACTGTATGTATTTCTGGAGTGTAATAATATTACAGGTTATAGCAACTAGAGAGGGGTCGTTGATCCAGGGAGTTATTCTGATTGCCTGATTGGAGTCAGGAAGGAATTTTTTCTCCTTAAGTGGGTAAAATAGGCTTCTGCCTCACAGTTTTTTTTTGCCTTCCTCTGGATCAACTTGTAGGAAACAGGCCGAACTGGATGGACAAATGTCTCTTTTCGGTCTTATATACTATGTTACTATGTTACTACAATGGTACTACAGAAACTGAACTGCTAGCAACGTGGCCTGGTGGGGGTTCAGCTTGTAGACAAGCTAATTGCTGGTGGAGACGTTTTTTCATGGCTAAATACTCTGTTATAGATGTCTCACGATGAAGCTGAGGACAAGGAGGAGTCTTGGGTTGGCCACCACAGGATCTGGTGATGCTTCCACATGGGCTGCAATAGACCTCTGGGGCCTTTAAAGGGATTTTGTCACCAGGTTAAAGCCTATATAGATGCGGACACGTGAAAGAAACAGTGGCTTGTTCTGAAGAAGCATAAAAACATTCTTCCCTTTTTGGGAGCAGTACTGTGTGGATATGGAAAGGGTAAGGTGTGTAGAGGAAATAGCAGGTGCTGCATAGCATGAAACGGACAAGGTAGTAGAGTAGTATTGTTAGTGGCAGCTATGTAGAGCAAATGGTAGTGGCAGTAGGGGTAATGGAAATGGCAGTAGGAGTATTAGCAACAAGGAGTAGCAGCTGCCATGGTGATGGCATCAATGGCAGCAACCATATGGTATGAAACATGATGGTAGGCAGGCAAATAGCAGCAGTTGCATGATGAGACTGATGATAAATAGTGTTGAGCGCGAATATTCGAAAAGCGAATTTTTTTAGCGAATATCGGCACTTCGCTAATTCGCGAATATTTCGAATATAGCGCTATAAATTCGCTATTTCGAATATTCATTTTTTTTTTTTTTTTTTTTTAGTTATATTTTTTTCTTTCCCACTTCCCAAAAGTAGTTCTTACCTGTCATGAGGATTCCTGGCTTCCTGGCTGCTCCAGTCAGTGCCCGTTGCCGCTTCTGCCGACTTCCGTGCTCATGGAGCGTCCCCTTCCATGGGAAAATCTCTATATACTAAAATGTACTGTCGGATTTGAGGAATTACGTTGAAATCGCAATGCGATTAATTCAAGTTATATTAATCGCATTGCGATTACAACTTAGCACTGCTATCTTACATAGGCTAGAATTAACGAATATGGAATATATAGCTATGCACTAGCAGTGCTAAGTTGAAATCGCAATGCGAATACTTTAAGTTAAATTAATCGCATTGCGATTTCAACTTAGCACTGCTGCTATATTCCATATTCGTTAACTTCGTTAATTCTAGCAAGCTGACCCATTATAAACCCAGCTCTAAGTTGAAATCGCAATCGCGAATACTTTAAGTTAAATTAATCGCATTGCGATTTCAACTTAGCACTGCTGCTATATTCCATATTCGTTAACTTCGTTAATTCTAGCAAGCTGACCCATTATAAACCCAGCTCTAAGTTGAAATCGCAATGCGATTAATATAACTTGAATTAATCGCATTGCGATTTCAACGTAATTCCTCAAATCCGACAGTACATTTTAGTATATGGAGACGTTCCCATGGTGATGGGGACGCTCCATGAGCACAGAAGTTATGGTTGGCTTGGTAGAATTAGCGAATAGCGAATATGATCGAATGTATTCGTCATATTCCTCAAAGCGAAGATAACGAGTAGTTCTACATCTTCGTTTTAGCAACCTATTCGTCAACCTCGCTAATTCTAGCAATCAAATAGGAAGGTTGACTTACCAGACAGCTGTGTTAAATTCGCTATGCGATTTTTTTTTTTTTAATAAATAGAATACTTATAATAATATTATCATATCAAGTAATATAATTATTGTATTAAAAAAAAAAATCGCATAGCGAATTTAACACAGCTGTCTCTATAGTCAACCTTCCTATTTGATTGCTAGAATTAGCGAGGTTGACGAATAGGTTGCTAAACGAAGATGTAGAATACTCGTTATCTTCGTTTTGAGGAATATGACGAATACATTCGTCATATTCGTCATCCTCGCTAATTCTAGATATGAAACCAATAGGAAAGTAGCCTTAAGTACAAATCGCAATATGCGATTATTTAAATCGCATTTTAATCGCGATAACTAGAAAAAATGACGAATATTCGATTTCGACGAATACGAAACGAATATTCATTCGAATATTCGCGAATTTCGTCGAAATCGAATATGGCACCTGCCGCTCATCACTAATGATAAATAGCCACCAACTACTATGACAAATCCTATACTGCCATAAGTGGCTATAAGTGCCACTACTAACAAACCCAACACAGCTATACATGGGGTCCCCCATCCTTGCCTGAACCTCTTACTCATGGCAGTCAAGACGATGGCTGTTCTTAAACAAATCATCAACAGGCAGACTTCCTTTGGTATCTTCCATAGCCCTTGGTGGGGTTTTATTGCCTCTTTTTAGGGGAAAAAAAGGAGGCCCACCAGGAGGGGGCAGTGAAGACAAAGACTGAACTGAAAGATTATTCTTGGCCTGCAAGTGGTATGCTGTGACCCCTGGCTCCATGGCACGAACCTGAGAGGAGGAGTGAACCATCTAGTCCACAATCTCATCCTTTCTTAGTTAAATAATACTGTGGCACCTATTGAAAGCCAGAGTGAACTGTGACTTATACGCCCAGTATTACTGGCAAAATAGACGGTGCTTCTACTGCTATTTGCACTACTACCCACATTTTGACTCTTCATTTACCAGACATTTTATTATGAGGCCTATAAATGAAAAGTCACTTGTTTGAAACACAGATAATTAAACAGTGATAGCAAAATTGTGTGTGTGTGTGTGTGTTTTTTTCTGTAATTTAAAGACATGGGCACAATTAAATGTCTATCCCCTTCTACAAACAGTTTTAGCAGTAAAATAAGTTTGTTATAAATAATATTAATGCAATTTTTGCAGTTAAACATGATAATTAACACAGGCATACTAATGGAGTTATCACACTAAAATACCTTTGTAACTTTGCTATAATTGAATGGTATCTCCGTAATTAATTCAATGTGTTCAATAACATGGGTATACTAATGGCGTTATTGTAGTTAAATGTCTTTGTTATAACTGAACGGTATCTTGCAGTAATGCAATGCATTTAATAACACGGGTATACTAATGACATTATTGCAGTAAAATGCCTTTGCAACGTTCGGTAACTGAACGATATTTTTCAGTAATACCATGCATTGAACAGCATGAGTATGCTAATGGCATTACTGCAGTAAAATGCTTTTGCTGTAACTGAACAATATCTTGCAGTAATACGTGTTCACTAACAAGGGTAATTTGATGCTGTTTTTTAGAAAAACAAAGAGTAATTGCTATTGGGGTGCCAGCAATAAGCTTATGAACTGTAGAAATATTTTTTTTTAAAAAAAAAAAGCTGACTGGCTCTCTATATACAGAATTTTTTTTATTTCTGGCTAGCTTTATAAACTATGATAGTTGTATGAACTATGAAACAACACACAACTCAGAGTGACCAATCCTTTAGTATATATGCCAAGCTTTCCCTAACAAAACCCTAAACTCTTCCCAATTATATCTCCCTGCTTCCTCCCTATATTGTGTCTCTAGTACAGCTTGATTACTGGCTTATTGCTATTCCAATGTGGTGACACACTGCAACAGTACACTCTCTGTTGTCTAAAGGTAAACATGGTGTGTTCTGTTATGTTCTTAGCAGCAGGACCTGCCAAAATTCTGCCCCTGATTGCCTAACCAGGCTGTTTGTCAGCCTCTCAGCCGTTTATGGAAGGCCCTATTTTCTTCCCGGTTTACCTGCCAATTTTCACAGTAAGAAAACAAAATATGGTAGCACACTGTTACACATTAAAACAATATACCTACTATACATAAAAAATGGAAGCTCTTTGCATAAATTTTTGATCAAACATGTGTCGGGCCCATCTACCAACGCCAAGGTGGATTCTGCAGACGGGGACCTAACACTAATATTTCCACAATAAGATAGTCCTGGGTGTCATAATTGAATGATTTGTTACAAATTGTAAAACCTTGGGATACATTTGTCAGATGAATTTATGTGAAATTTGTAAAAATCTGCTCATCTCAAATATATGGCTATTAAATTACTGATATATTCACAATAGTTGATATAACGAAGACATATATATGTAAGCTTGGAACATAGCAAATAACATGTTAACACTAAATGAAATACACTAATCAATTATTCCACAACTGTTTTTATCACAACATCTTGGCGTTCTACATGCTGGTTCCACTTTCTGAAGTGAGCTAGATCCAATTTCACCAAGGAGAAGTGGTGTTGAATACATACTGTGAAACACCTATTTTCATATAGAATCCCCACTGTTTTGTATATTTTATTTCAGAGGTTATGTAAATGTATTCATGGTATATAATTATATATGAAAATTCTTTATACTAGGATTTAACTGAATGGTTCTTGTAAAATTTGATATAATTTATTTTGCAATTTATACACTACCCTGTCTACGTAGCCAGCAAATAAGAGATACATAGGGGGTCATTCATGATCCAGAAATATGCCTATATTATGCGCATTCCTGACGCAGATTGCAACGCAACAGTTATTTGCACCACAGTCTGCGACTTTTCATCACTTATGCCAAGTCTAAAAAGTGGGTGTGGCATGGGCAGGGAAGGCAGGCCTGTCTCATTTATAATTTTCTTTTAGGCATAGAAAATGGTGTAATTGTAAGCCAGTTAGCAAGCTGGCTTACATTTAGACTGGCGCTGAATGGGTCGAAGTTATATATAGGCTGGCACCTCTTCATAAATTTGGCGGATCCACTGCCAGATACAGGGGTTATTAAGACCGCCGTCTAAAACTCCTGTCTTAATAAATAACCCCCATAGCAAAGTTATTGAACCTTTCGCATTGACAATGAGTGCAATCTGCACTCATTGGCAATGTATAGTATGCTATTGACCAGGAAAAGCTGAGCAGACTGATATTTTGATTTATGGGTAAAAAAGAAGTATAAATTCAATTTAATTCATTTAAATCTCCACTTGTTTGTTGCATAGGTGTCCGGTGGATGATCCTAGTTAGTTGTTTATATATGTACAATCATACAGAGAAAGCTGTTAGTCACTGAATAGTACCATCCACTGGACTTATACGCATAGAAAGAGTAGAGATTTAAATGAATGAATTAGAATATATACTAAAACTTTTCTCAGAAAACTGTATCTCTATCTTCTCTCCTCAGCTTCTTATGCTCTATAACATGCTGCCTGCAGATTACACTGCATTGTCAATGTGACTGTTACAGATTTAGGGCTCATGTACATGACCATATGTATTTTGTGGTCCGCAAAAAAGGATTCACAAAAAATACGGATGACGTCCATTCGCATTACATATTTTGCGGAACAGAACCACTGGCCCCTAATAGAACAGTGCTATATTTGTCCGTAATGTAGATAATAATAAGACAATGTTCTATTTTTTTACGGAATGGAAATACGGACATATGGAAACGGAATGCACAAGGAGTTGTGGTAATTGGGGTGAAATAGCGTATTTGGTTTTACACCTTGTTTTTTACATAAGTAATTCCACTGGGATCTGTGTATAGGGGTTATTTTTGTGATTGATTAGAAGAGAAAGATAAACAGTGACATAAAACTTACTGCTGACACCTTCTCCACTCTGTCAAGGAAACAACTACTGTGTAAACCTAGAAACATAGAATGTGTCGGCAGATAAGAACCATTTGGCCCATCTAGTCTGCCCAATATACTAAATACTATGAATAGCCCCTGGCCCTATCTTATATGAAGGATGGTCTTATGCCTATCCCATGCATGCTTAAACTCCTTCACTGTATTTGCAGCTACCCTTTCTGCAAGAAGGCTATTCCATGTGTCCGCTACTCTCTCAGTAAAGTAATACTTCCTGATATGAATTTTAAACATTTGTCCCTCTAATTTAAAACTATGTCCTCTTGTAGCAGTCTTTCTTCTTTTAAATATTCTCTCCTCTTTTACCGTGTTGATTCCCTTTATGTATTTAAATGTTTCTATCATATCCCCTCTGTCTCTTATTACTTCCAAGCTATACATGTTAAGATCCTTTAAATTTCCTGGTAAGTTTTGTCCTGCAATCCATGTACTAGTTTAGTAGCTCTTCTCTGAACTCACCTCCAAAGTTTCAATATCCTTCCGCAGATATGGTCTCCAGTATTGCACACAATACTCCAAATGAGGTCTCCCTAGTGCTCAGTAGAGCGGCACAAGAACCTCCCTCTTTCTACTGTTAATGCCTCTCCCTATACACCCAAACATTCTGCTGGTATTACCTGCTGCTCTATGACATTGTCTGCCCACCTTTAGGTCGTCTGATATAATAACCTCTAAATCCCTTTCCTCAGATACTGAGGTTAGTACTGTATCACTGATTTTATTTTCTGCTCTTGGGTTTTTATGCCCCAGGTGCATTATCTTGTACTTATCGACAATACATTTTAGTTGCCAGATTTTTGACCATTCCTCTAGTTTTCCTAAATCCTTTTCCATTTGGTGTATCCCTCCAGGAACATCAACCCTGTAACACAACAGGTTCTGTAGAAATGTATGTGGAATCAGCAGACAGTGTAAAAGGAGAGCGCTCTTTCACTCTATAGTAGAATCTTGGGCAACTGCATGGTTCTTTACACCTGACACTAACATTGACTTGTAAGGTTCACACTTCAGTAATGTGGTCAGTTTTGACCCATAATTGACTAAATAATGAAGTGTGAACTGATTATAATGATTATATAAATAATTGTGTAGAATACTAGGGACTTTGATCAGGGAGAGCAGTTTGATAGAGTGAGGGACTGAGAGGCTTGGCCATAATACTTAGTAATACAACTGCTGCAGAAACTCATTTTTGCTTTTCTCCTCAAAACAACCAGCCACCTACAAAAAAAGGCAGTTCATAAAATCATGAGGTATATTGGAGAACAGAAATATATAATGTTTCAGTATATTACCCTGTAACCTATCTGACATTGTATTGTAGCACCCTACAAACAAAAGAGAGGCAGGTTAATTAATCCTGTAGACAGCATAAGGCAGTCTACATATGCACCACTTTTATCACAGTGGGTCCTGTCTGATGATAAATTTGTTGCATGGTTATACGCTTTTATCTAACTTTATGTCAGCTATTGGTTTACTTTTTAACAGAATATTTAGCAAAAAAAATGGTGCTAATTTGGCACCTCTCATTAGTAGAGACGAGAGAATTTTCAAAAATTCGATTAGCCGAATTGTTTGTATATTTGCGGCGAATTACGTTAAAAAACAGCTTCCTGGCTGCTTAGAGCCTTTATATAGGTGTCTAGAACACTTTGCCTTGCAGTAACATGCATAGGGAGTCTGCTTTGGTATAGAGTTGAGCGAACACCTGGATGTTAGGGTTCGAAAAGTTCAGCCGAACTTCCAGAAAATGTTTGGGTTCGGGATCCGAACTCGACCCGAACTTCACCGAACCCGAACCCGATTGAAGTCAATGGGGACCCGAACTTTTGGGCACTAAAAAGGCTGTAAAATAGTCCAGGAAAGGGCTAGAGGGCTGCAAAAGGCAGCAAAATGTAGGTAAATCCTCTGCAAACAAACTTGGATAGGGAAATGAATTAAAATAAAATAAAATAAAAAAATATTAAGCAATGTCAATTGGAGAGAGGTCCCATAGCAGAGAATCTGTCACGAGTTGGAGGTCCGCGAAAGACCTCCGCGTCGTTTCACAATAAACGAGATACAAAGGTACGGTCTAAACAGTGTTTAATGTACAAATAGAAAACAATGGAGAAACATAAGCTCTACGTACCGTCAATGCAGTGGGAGGAACCCCCACTGTGCCACTGTCTAGTAATACTCCAGAGGGGCGTGACTAAGCAACTCCTGGTGTTCACTAGGGCCCCAGATGGTAGGGATAGGCTTTGCCGCAGGAAGTTGCCAGGGTCCACTCTGAAGCGTGAACTAGACAGTGACCCCAGGAGCGAGTGACAACTGGTACAAGAATGTACCGACGGTACAGAGCAACATGACATACACAGGGAACACGAACGGGAGTTCAGGCAAGGACACAGGAGTGGCAATGGACAGAGAAGGTCTTGCTCCACCAGTGGGAACTGCGTGGCCTTGCCCAAGCACTCTGCAGCAAGGAAGCTGCAAGAGCTTGCTGAACAGAAAACATGGACAGAGACGAATGCTCCCCCTCCGAGGAACGACAGACCCCCTTTCGGAGGAGACAGGAAACATAGCAAGGCAAGACATAACATAACAGGCGAACTAAAAGCAGAGACACAGGAGTACGAACAACAAAGCCTGAGACAACAAACAGTGTACAACAACAATGAACAAGTAGGGAAACCTACAGAGAACAGACAAACACGGATCCCATGGGTCAGCAGCATGGGAGACAGTACACACCAGGAGCAGGACAGGACAAACACACACCAGGAGAGCTGACCCAGAACTGAGGCAAAGTCAGCCTTATATACAGGTTCCATGGGTGCAGCAAAGAGGCCACACCCATGGACCAGACAGAGAGGATTAACTCCAGATACACACACACAGGGGAGTAACCCAAACAGAATCACAGCAAACACACTGGAACGAAGCTGCAGCGAGGAGCTGCAGCACACGAACGTGCGGAAGGTCACGGCTGAAGACAGCGGCCGTGACAGAATCAGGCTTCAAGTCACCCACCAATGGAGAAGGCCACTTTCATTTATTTAGGACCCAGACAGAGGACAGAGGTCGCATAGCAGAGAAGCAGGTGTCATGTCACCCACCAATGGAGAAGGCCACTTTTAGATAATTAGGCCCCTGGCACCCAGACAGAAGAGAGAGGTCGCATAGCAGAGAATCAGGCTTCATGTCACCCAGCAATAGAGAAGGCCACTTCCAGATATTTAGCCCACGGCACCCAGACAGAGGACAGAGGTCGCATAGCAGAAAATCAGGCTTTATGTCACCCACTACTGGAACAGGCCACTTTCAGATAATTTGGCCCCTGGCACCTAGACGGAGGAGAGGTTCATTCAACTTTTGGTTGCACCGCAATATAATGGTAAAATTTAAAAAAGAGGATTCAATAAATACGGAGTACAAGAATATAAGGTTGAGGGGGAGGCAGTTATAAATGTCTATTCTGCACAAGGGATAGACAGGTCCTGTGGGATCCATGCCTGGTTTATTTTTATGAACGTCAGCTTGTCCACATTGGCTGTGGACAAGCGGCTGCGTTTGTCAGTAATGACGCCCCATGCCGTGCTGAATACATGTTCAGACAAAACGCTGGCCGCCGGGCAGGCCAGCACCTTCAAGGCATAGAAAGTTAGCTCTGGCCACGTGGACAATTTGTAGACCCAGAAGTTGAATGGGGCCGAACCATCAGTCAGTACGTGCAGGGGTGTGCACACGTACTGTTCAACCATGTTAGTGAAATGCTGCCCCTTGCTAACACGTTCTGTATCAGGTGGTGGTGCAGCTAGCTGTGGCGTGGTGACAAAACTTTTCCACATCTCTGCCATGCTAACCCTGCCCTCAGAGGAGCTGACCGTGACACAGCTGCGTTGGCGACCTCTTGCTCCTCCTCTGCCTTTGCCTTGGGCTTCCACTTGTTCCCCTGTGACATTTTGGAATGCTATCAGTAGCGCGTCTACCAAAGTGCGCTTGTACTCGCGCATCTTCCTATCACGCTTCAGTGCAGGAAGTAAGGTGGGAACATTGTCATCGAGGTGTATCATCATCGTCCTCCGTATCCCCCCAGCCACGCAGAAGTGATGGGCCTGAGCTGTGTTGGGTGCCACCCCGCTGTGAACCTGCTTCATCCTCATCCTCCTCCACCTCCTCCTAATCATCCTTGTCCTTCAGTAGTGAGCCCTGGCTGGCCACATTTGTACCTGGCCTCTGCTGTTGCAAAAAAACTCCCTCTGAGGCACTTCTAACAGACTGGCCTGAAAGTGCTAAAAATGACCCCTCATCCTCCTCCTCCTCCTCCTCCTCCTGGACCACCTCCTGTTCCATCATCGCCCTAAGTGTTTTCTCAAGGAGACATAGAAGTCTTATTGTTACACTGATAACGGCGTCATCGCCAGTGGCCATGTTGTTAGAGTACTCAAAATGGCGCAACAGGGCACACAGATCTCGCATGGAGGCCCAGTCATTGGTGTTGAAGTGGTGCTGTTCCGCAGTGCGACTGACCCATGCGTGCTGCAGCTGAAACTCCACTATCACCTGCTGCTGCTCGCACAGTCTATCCAGCATGTGCAAGGTGGAGTTCTACCTGGTGGGCACGTCGCATATGAGGCGGTGAGCGGGAAGGCCGAAGTTCCGCTGTAGCGCAGACAGGCGAGCAGCGGCAGGATGTGAACGCCGGAAGCACGCACAGACGGCCCGCACTTTATGCAGCAGCTCTGACATGTCACCACCAAATTCAGCACATGCGCCAGGCAAGGGATGTGTGTCAAACCAGCTAGTCCCAGAGCTGCGACGAGATTCCGCCCATTATCGCACACCACCAGGCCGGGCTTGAGGCCCACCGGCAGCAATGACTGGTCGGTCTGTTGTTCAATACCCCGCCACAACTCCGGCGCGGTGTGGGGCCTGTCCCCCAAACATATGAGTTTTAGAACGGCTGACGTTTACCCCGGGCTGTGCTTAAGTTGGTGTTGAAGGTGTGTGGCTGACTGAATGAGCAGGTGGAAGCAGAGGAGGAGGAAGCCAAGTAGGAGGAGGAGACTACAGGAGGCAAAGAAGGATGCCCTGCGATCCTTGGCGGCGGAAGGAACTCTCCGCCTGGGGCCCAGCCGCCACTACATTTACCCAGTGTGCAGTTAGGGAGATATAGCGTCCCTGGCCGTGCTTACTGGTCCACGTATCTGTGGTTAGGTGGACCTTGACAGAGATGGCGTTGTGCAGCGCACACTTTTTAACGGATACTTGTTTGTTCAGAGAAGGCACGGCTCTCTTGGAGAAGTAGTGGCGGGTAGGAACAACATACTGTGGGACAGCCATCGACATCAGCTGTTTGAAGCTGTCTGTGTCCACCAGCCTGAATGACAGCATTTCAAAGGCCAGTAGTTTAGAAATGCTGGCATTCAGGCCCAGGGCTCGAGGGTGGATAGGTGGGAATTTACGCTTTCTCTTCAAGGTTTGTGAGATGGAGAACTGAACACTGCCGTGGGACATGGTGGAGATGCTTGGTGACGCAGTTAGTGGTGTCGGTGGCACATCCTCTTTTTGGTGGGCGGCAGGTGCCAACATTCCACCCGAGGCGGTGGAAGAGGCCGAGGCAGCAGCAGAAGAGGGAGCAGGGGGAGCCTGAGTGAGTTCCTTGTTTTTAAGGTGTTTACTCCACTGCAGTTCATGCTTTGCATGTAGATGCCTGGTCATGCAGGTTGTGCTAAAGTTCAGATCGTTAATGCCTCGCTTCAGGCTCTGATGGCACAGCGTGCAAACCACTAGGGTCTTGATGTCAGCACATTGTTTAAAGAAGTGCCATTCCAGGGAATTCCTTGAAGCTGCCTTTGGGGTGCTCGGTCCCTGGTGGTGGTGGCCAGTAACAGGCAAACTCTCTTGGCGGCAGCTATTCTGCTTTTTCCCCCTGCTCCCTCTTTTGCTACGCTGTTGGCTCGGTCTCACCACTGCCTCTTCCCCTGAACTATGAAAGTCAGTGGCACGATCTTCATTCCATGTGGGGTCTAGGACCTCATCGTCTCCTGCATCGTCTTTCACACAGTCTTCTTCCCTGACCTGCTGTTCAGTCTGCACACTGCAAAAAGACGCAGCAGTTGGCACCTGTGTTTCGTCATCATCAGAGATGTGTAGACTCCGATGATGTGGTATTCCCATGTCCTCATCAGGAAACATCAGTGGTTGTGCATCAGTGCATTTTATGTCTTCCACCACTGGGGAAGGGCTAGGTGGATTCCCTTAGCAAACCCTGCTAGCAGAGTCTTCAAACAGCATAAGAGACTGCTGCATAACTTGAGGCTCTGACAGTTTCCCTGATATGCATGGGGGTTATGTGACAGACTGATGGGCTTGGTTTTCAGGTGCCACCTGTGGGCTTTCTGCAGAAGACTGGGTGGGAGATAATGTTGTGAACGTGCTGGATCGACTGTTGGCCACTCAATTGACTAACGCCTGTACTTTCTCATGCCTTACCATCCTTAGAACGGCATTGGGCCTCACCAAATATCGCTGTAAATTCTGGCGGGTACTGGAACCTGAGGTAGTTGGTTCACTAGGATGTGTTGCTGTGGCAGAATGGCCACGTCCTCTCCCAGCACCAGAAGGTCCCCTAACACCACCACCACGACCGCGTCAACGTCCCTTACTAGATGTTTTCCTTATTGTTACCATTCACCAAGCACCACAATAAAAAAAAAAATGATTTGGCCCAATGTATTGATTTCAAATTCAGGCCTTTTTTTTACAAGCACCTAACACTGTCAGCCTATTTATTTATATACTGTATTACACTAATCCAGGCACAGCAGTAACCACTGATTTAGGGGAATATCAATTGTCGGCCTAGTAATTAGGCTCTGGATGAAAGGTATCCTTTTATGGACAGATTTACACTTGCAGATGCAGAGTAGCGTGTGAAAAAATATGTAGGATTATGCCTTTAGCAATTGTATTTTAACACAAGGTAGATGTTAGCGTCAAGAAGAAGTGCACTCCTTTTACACCCTCGTCAGCTGATCCCACATAGATATAAACAGACCCTGTTCTATTAAACGCTTAAAAAAGTAGAGCCCCCCCCTGACAGAATGGAGAGGGTGTCAGCAGTAAGTTTGTGTTGACGTCACCGATTATTTTGCCCTTCCTCTGATCCATCAGAACAATAACCCCCCAAAACACGGATCCTGTCTGGTGAGCATTTACCTTCACTTGGTCAGCATTTGGTCAGTAATCCAACAGTATTTCTACAGGCAAAAAAAACAGAGTGGATCTAATACAGAGATAACACGTGAATGGAATATTTGCATGTCTTCTCTGTTTTCTACCCACTCCTGCTTTTGGCTACCAAATCATAAGCCATTTCTGATAGGACCATAAAGGCCTTAAAGCTGTGACACAGACAGGATCCGTTGTGCATCTCGTTTTTCCTTTCTTCTGACAGATCCAAAAAAGTGTAAAATAAATGATGATGTCAACCTGTCCGAAAGCCACAATAGTGGACCAGTCATGAAGTGGCGAGGGTGGGAAAAGCATGAGAAGTCCACAGTGTGGTCCTATGACATAGTGGTGAGTTGGAAGCAGTATGAGGAGGCCACCGAGTGGCACAATGACAGTCTGTAGGTGGCGGCAGCAGAATTAGGAGAAGGCCACCGAGTGGCACAATGACAGAGTCTTTAAGTGGCTGCAGTATGAGGAGGCCACCGATTGGCACAATGACCGAGTCTGAAGGTGCCGGCTGCATGAGTAGGCCAGAGAGTGGCACAATGACAGATTGTGGAGGTGTTGGCAGCAGCAGCATCAGGAGGAGTCCACAGAGTGGGACAAAGACAGAGTTTGGAGTTGGCAGCAGCATGAGGAAGCCACAGAGTGGCACAATGACAGAGTCTGGAGTTGGCAGCAGCATGAGTAGGCCACTGAGTAGCAAAATGGCAGAGTGTGGAGGTGTCGACAGCAGTAGCTTCAGGAGGAGTCCACAGAGTGGCACAGTGACAGAGTTTGCAGTTGGAAAGCAGCATGAGGAAGGCACAGACTGGCACAATGACAGAGTGTGGAGGTGTTGGCAGCAGTAGTATCAGGAGGAGTCCACAGAGTGGCACAGTGATAGAGTCTGGAGTTGGCAGCAGCATGAGGAAGGCACAGAGTGGCCTAATGACAGAGTCTGGAGGTGGCGGCAGTATGAGTAGGTCACAGAGTTGCACAATGACAGAGTCTGGAGGTAGCGGCAGCATGAGTAGGCCACAGAGTTGCACGATGACAGAGTCTGGAGATGGCGGCAGCGTCAAGAGGCTACAGAGAGGCAAAGTGACATCCTGTGGAGGTGGGTGGCAATACCAGTACCCGCTGAAGATGCTGGGTAAAAGAAAGAGTAACAGAGTGCGGAGGTGGCAGCAGCATAAGTAGGCCACAGAATGGCACAATGACAGATTGTGGAGGTGGCAGCAGCATGAGTAGGCCAGAGAGTGGCAAAATGGCAGAGAGTGGAGGTGTCGACAGCAGTAGCTTCAGGAGGAGTCCACAGAGTTGCACAGTGACAGAGTTTGTAGTTGGACAGCAGCATGAGAAAGGCACAGAGTGGCACAATGACAGAGTCTGGAGGTAGCAGCAGCATGAGTAGGCCACAGAGTTGCACGATGACAGAGTCTGGAGATGGCGGCAGCGTCAAGAGGCCACAGAGAGGCAAAGTGACATCCTGTGGAGGTGGGTGGCAATACCAGTACCCACTGAAGATGGTGGGTGAAAGAAAGAGCACTTGGAATCAGATGTGTGGCATCAGGCGGGTAACAGAATCAGAACAGTAGGCCCCTAGGTGGTTATATGTATAGCTGGGGTCGGGGGGTTTGTAAAGTCAGTGTGTCCGATGATAATGAAGAGATGAGGAAGTTAATGGAGGAGGTGGAAAATTGTATTATAACCAAAATAATTAAAAAAAGATTTTACCGCATATAAGTGCAGCGCTTACACAGATTACAAGTATTTTGTCCACCGAAATAATTCAAAAAAGATTTTATTGAATATAAGTGCAGCGATCAACACAGAATACAAGATTTTTGTCCACCAAAATAATTCAAAAAAGATTTTACCGAATATACAGTAAGTGCAGCTCTTAATGCAGAATACAAGATTTTTGTCCACCGAAATAATTTAAAAAAGATTTTACCGCATATACTGTATTTTTCGCTTCATAAGACACACCTGATGATAAGACGCACATAGATTTTTGAGGAGGAAAATAAGAAAAAAAATATTTTGAACCAAAAGTTGTGCTTTTGGTGAGTTTTGAACTAATGGTGGTCTGTGGATGACACTTATGGGGGATCTGTGGATGGCAATTATGGGAGATCTGTGGATGGCACTTATGGAGAATCTGTGGATGGCACTTATGGGGGATCTGTGGATGGAACTTATGGGGATCTGTGGATGGCACTTATGGGAGATCTGTGGATGGCACTTATGGGAGATCTGTGGATGGCAATTATGGGGGATCTGTGGATGGCACTTATGGGGGATCTGTGGATGGCACTTATGGGGGATCTGTGAATGACACTTATGGGGATCTGTGTATGACACTTATGGGGGAATCTGTGGATGACACTTATGGGGATCTGTGTATGACACTTATGGGGAATCTGTGGATGACACGTTATGGGGAATCTGTGGATGACACTGTTATGGGGGATCTGTGGATGACACTTTTATGGGGATATATGTGGATGACACTGTTATAGGATATCTGTGGATGACACTGCTTCATTCATAAAGTGGGAGGAGCAGGCAGACAGGGCAGGGAGTGCATGATGGAGGGAGAGATGTTAAGCTCAAGCTGCCGGTGAGTCTGCATCCCACCATAGTTAGTAAATACTACAGCAGGGTTTGGGCTACTTTTACAAAGATTAAGCTTTACATGAATACGGTATACTTTACAGCTGTGTGCAGGGCCGCTGTATTAGAGAGTAGAGTCACTACACCGGCCCCGCTGTGAGTGTTCCCGCCTCCTCCCTCCCCACTGATACTTCGCAGGCCGTGCTGTGAAGCATAATGGCCAGCGAAGTATCAGTGTTAGTTTTATAAGACGCACTGCCATTTTCCCCCCACTTTTGGGGGGAAAAAGTGCGTCTTATAAAGCCAAAAATACAGAAAGTGTAGCGCTTAACGCAGAATACAAGATTTTTGTCCAACGAAATAATTTTAAAAATATTTTACCACATATAAGTGCAGTGCTTAATGCTTAATACAAGTATTTTCTCCACCGAAATAATAAAAAAAAGACTTTACCACATATAAGTGCAGTGTTTAATGCTGAATACAAGATTTTTTTCAGCCAAAATATAAATAAATGATTTTACAGCAAATAAGTAACATAGTAACATAGTATATAAGACCAAAAAAAGACATTTGTGGATCCAGTTCGGCCTGTTTCCTACAAGTTGATCCAGAGGAAGGCAAAAAACCCCTGTGAAGCAGAAGCCAATTTTCCCCACTTAAGGGGAAAAAAATTCCTTCCCGAATCCAATCAGGCAATCAGTATAACTCCCTGGATCAACGACCCCTCTCTAGTAGCTATAGCCTGTAGTATTATTACACTCTCCAGTCCCCTCTTGAATTCCTTTATTGTACTCACCATCACCACCTCCTCAGGCAGAGAGTTCCATAGTCTCACTGTTCTTACAGTGAAGAATCCTTTTCTATGTTTGTGTACAAACCTTCTTTCCTCCAGACGCAGAGGATGTCCCCTTGTCGCAGTCACAGTCCTGGGGATAAATAGATGGTGGGAGAGATCTCTGTACTGACCCCTGATATATTTATACATAGTTATTAGATCTCCCCTCAGTCGTCTGTTTTCTAAAATGAATAACACTAATTTTGATAACCTTTCAGGGTACTTTAGTTGCCCTCCTCTGAACCCTCTCCAGCTCTGCTATGTCTGCCTTGTTCACAGGAGCCCAGAACTGAACACAGTACTCCATGTGTGGTCTGACTAGTGATTTGTAAAGTGGTAGGACTATGTTCTCATCACAGGCATCTATGCCCCTTTTGATGCAACCCATTATCTTATTGGCCTTGGCAGTAGCTGCCTGACACTGGTTTTTGCAGCTTAATTTGCTGTTTATTAAAATTCCTAGATACTTTTCCATGTCAGTGTTACCAAGTGTTTTACCATTTAATATGTACGGGTGACTTGCATTATTCCTTCCCATGTGCATAACTTTACATTTGTCAGTGTTAAACCTCATCTGCCATTTCTCTGCCCAATCCTCCAATCTATCCAGATCCCTCTGTAGCAGAAAACTGTCCTCTTCAGTGTAATTACTTAACACATCAAAAAGTGTGGTGATAAGAAAGCAGGATGCGCTCATACCCATATGCAGTTGTGCATTTCTGTAGGGGAGCACATCCTGCACTTGTAGTCCGTTGCTAATGGCAATCACCAGCAAAAAATGCATACAATGGATGATGCCAGCAACGGACTACAAGTACAACAATGGACATCCTACATAAGGTGAAATTTATGTGGATGTGGCAAGAATTCAGAACAAACACAGAACCAGAGATAGGTGCACGCTGCCGTCACACTAAACCCTCACACTGATGTTAAAAATTGAGAGTTAGTTCGACATATCCTACTAGGAGGACGTGTCTTAAGCCTCGGGCACCAGCGTCAAGGTCTCTCAAGTAGCCCGTGGGCCCTAACACTCACCTACCTGCGCCCATATGGGCGATATCAGGGGCCAGTGGGCAATTACAGGAGCATTAGGACGACTCACAAACATCTCCTCTGTTACCTCCAGCATGTGGCCATGCTTGCAATGGGAGGTGGGAGGTGTCTATGAGCCCTACCCAAGACTGACTGATATAGCCCAAGGCCAAGCAGGTGCACCCAAATGTGACCTGAAGATGAAAAACAGGCACATTTAAAATGGAGTTTATACACCTCCATACATATATATATAAACCATCAAAAAGTGTGGTGATAAGAAAGCAGGATGCGCTCATACCCATATGCAGTTGTGCATTTCTGTAGGGGAGCACATCCTGCACTTGTAGTCCGTTGCTAATGGCAATCACCAGCAAAAATGCATACAATGGATGATGCCAGCAACGGACTACAAGTACCACAATGGACATCCTACATAAGGTGAAATTTATGTGGATGTGGCAAGAATTCAGAACAAACACAGAACCAGAGATAGGTGCACGCTGCCGTCACACTAAACCCTCACACTGATGTTAAAAATTGAGAGTTAGTTCGACATATCCTACTAGGAGGACGTGTCTTAAGCCTCGGGCACCAGCGCCAAGGTCTCTCAAGTAGCCCGTGGGCCCTAACACTCACCTACCTGCGCCATATGGGCGATATCAGGGGCCAGTGGGCAATTACAGGAGCATTAGGACGACTCACAAACATCTCCTCTGTTACCTCCAGCATGTGGCCATGCTTGCAATGGGAGGTGGGAGGTGTCTATGAGCCCTACCCAAGACTGACTGATATAGCCCAAGGCCAAGCAGGTGCACCCAAATGTGACCTGAAGATGAAAAACAGGCACATTTAAAATGGAGTTTATACACCTCCATACATATATATATAAACCATCAAAAAGTGTGGTGATAAGAAAGCAGGATGCGCTCATACCCATATGCAGTTGTGCATTTCTGTAGGGGAGCACATCCTGCACTTGTAGTCCGTTGCTAATGGCAATCACCAGCAAAAATGCATACAATGGATGATGCCAGCAACGGACTACAAGTACCACAATGGACATCCTACATAAGGTGAAATTTATGTGGATGTGGCAAGAATTCAGAACAAACACAGAACCAGAGATAGGTGCACGCTGCCGTCACACTAAACCCTCACACTGATGTTAAAAATTGAGAGTTAGTTCGACATATCCTACTAGGAGGACGTGTCTTAAGCCTCGGGCACCAGCGTCAAGGTCTCTCAAGTAGCCCGTGGGCCCTAACACTCACCTACCTGCGCCATATGGGCGATATCAGGGGCCAGTGGGCAATTACAGGAGCATTAGGACGACTCACAAACATCTCCTCTGTTACCTCCAGCATGTGGCCATGCTTGCAATGGGAGGTGGGAGGTGTCTATGAGCCCTACCCAAGACTGACTGATATAGCCCAAGGCCAAGCAGGTGCACCCAAATGTGACCTGAAGATGAAAAACAGGCACATTTAAAATGGAGTTTATACACCTCCATACATATATATATAAACCATCAAAAAGTGTGGTGATAAGAAAGCAGGATGCGCTCATACCCATATGCAGTTGTGCATTTCTGTAGGGGAGCACATCCTGCACTTGTAGTCCGTTGCTAATGGCAATCACCAGCAAAAAATGCATACAATGGATGATGCCAGCAACGGACTACAAGTACCACAATGGACATCCTACATAAGGTGAAATTTATGTGGATGTGGCAAGAATTCAGAACAAACACAGAACCAGAGATAGGTGCACGCTGCCGTCACACTAAACCCTCACACTGATGTTAAAAATTGATTGAATTGATTGAATAATTACTTAACACAGTTTAGTGTCATCTGCAAAAATAGATATTTTACTGTGCAGGCCTTCTACAAGATCATTAATAAATATATTGAAGAGAATAGGGCCCAATACTGACCCCTGAGGTACCCCACTAGTGACAGTGACCAAATCTGAGTATCTACCGTTAATAACCACCCTCTGTTTTCTGTCACTCAGCCAGTTACTTACCCACATACAGACATTTTCTCCCAGTCCGAGCATCCTCATTTTATATACTAACCTTTTATGAGGTACAGTGTCAAATGCTTTGGAGAAGTCCAGATATATGACATCCATTGTTTTGTTGCTGTCAAGTCTAGAACTTACCTCCTCAAAGAAGCTGATTAAATTCGTTTGGCATGATCGATCCCTCATGAAGCCATGCTGATATGTCGTTATTTGCTTATTTTCATTGAGATACTCCAAAATATCATCTCTTATAAACCCTTCAAACAGTTTACCAACAATAGATGGATTAAACTTACCGGCCTATAATTTCCAGGCTGTGTTTTTGGACCTTGTTTGAATATTGGCACCACATTTGCTATGCGCCAATCCTGTGGAACATTCCCTGTCAGTATAGAGTCCATAAATATCAAAAATAAAGGTCTGGCTATGACATCACTTAATTCCCTTAGGATACGGGGGTGTATGCCATCCGATCCTGGCGATTTGTCTATTTTAATATTTTTAAGTCGCTGTTGTACTTCTTCCTGGGTCAGACAGGGCACTTTTAATGGGGAATTTACTTTTACATTCTGCATTTCATAGTTTTGCTTTATCCTCGTCGCTCTCTGCAACACCCCCCTCATTGCTATGTAGAGGGCCGACTCCTTCAGTTTAGTTTTTTTACTGTTTATATAATTGAAGAACATTTTAGGGTTAGTTTTACTCTCTTTGGCAATTAATCTCTCGGTCTCTAGTTTGGCAATTTTTATTAGTTTTTTACATATTCTATTTTTTTCCTTATAGTTTATCAGTGCTCTATGGCTCCCCTCCTGTTTTAGTGATTTATATGCTTTCTTTTTGTCATTTATTGCTATCTTTACGGTTCTATTTATCCACATTGGTTTCTTATTGTTTCTTAGCCTTTTATTCCTATAAGGTATGTACCTCTCACAATTAGATGTTACAATGCTTTTAAAAATCTCCTATTTTGTGGTTGTATTCATATTTTTGAGGACTTTGTCCCAGTTAGTTAGGCCTATGGCCTCGCTTAGTTGGCTAAATTTAGCTTTTTTGAAGTTTGGTATTTTTGTTCCTCCCTTTAGAAACTCTCGTTTGAAGGATAATTGGAAGGTTATTACTTTATGGTCACTATTTCCTAGGTGTCCCCCAATCTGCACATCTGTAGTTCTATCAGGTCTTTTGGTTAATACTAAGTCCAGTATGGCCGTCCTTCTAGTGGGGTCCTGAACCAGTTGGGAAAGGTAATTGTCTTTGGCTATTGCCAAGAACCTTTTTGGGATGTATAGCTTTCAGTTTCCCAGTCTATCTCTGGGTAGTTGAAGTCCCCCATAATAACGACTTCATTATGATTTGCCGCCTCGTCTATCTTGTTTAGTAATAGATTTTCTGTGGACTCTGGTATATTAGGTGGTTTTAATACACTCCTATTAGTAATTTATTATTGTTTTTTGCTCCATGTATTTCTACCCACAGTGACTCCACATGTTCATATCCCTCAGAGATGTATTCTCGAATTACGGGATTTAGACACAACTTCACATAGAGGCAGACCCCTCCTCCTCTCCGGTTTTGACGATCCTTTCTAAACAGATTGTAACCTTTTATATTAACTGCCCAGTCATAGCTAAAGTGCAGCGCTTAACGCAGAATACAAGATTTTTGTCCAATGAAATAATTCAAAAAATATTTTACCGCATATAAGTGCAGTGCATAACGCTGAATACAATTTTTTTCCACCAAAATAAGTCAAAAAAGATTCTACACATATAACTGCAGCGTTAAACGCCGAATATTTTTTTTCTTTTTCTACTGATATATACCACTAAAGGCTTTACCACATATAACTGGAACAGTGAACACCGAATATATTTTTCTTTTTCCACGTATATACGGCACTAAAGGCTTTTCAACAGAGGGTTATAGGCTGTCAGTTTAAAAAAAACAATGGCGTCTGAGGCGTAGTGATCTGAAATGAATGGGACGTAGCAGAGGAAGTATGTCCAGTAGTGTCCAGTAAGCAATACCGCAGACAGATGCGGGCTGGTGTGAATTAGTTCGCATTTTTGTGCAGGGTTAGTGCATAGTGAATTCACCTGTATTGGTGCGCCGCTTTTATGGACATCGTCACATAACCGAGCAGTGGGTGAAACATAAATACAAAATTTTAACACAACATAATTCAGTCCAACTTGTTATATTGAAACAAAAGCCATTGAAAAGCAATTACTTAACGCATTTAGTTGCATTTAGTTTAGATAACACGTCTCATAAAGCATGACTGTTAACCCTACTACATCTATATACGTGAATAAATGTTTTTCAAGATATGAGTGAAGCAGCGAATGTATATTTCTTTATCTACTGATATACATCACTAAAGGTTTTTCTATATATAAGTGCACCAGCGAATGGCGAATGTATATTTCTTTTTCTACTGTAATACGCCAGTAAAGGCTTCACCAGATATAACTGCAACAGTGAACTAAGAATATATTTTTCTTGTAGTACTGAAATATGCCCCCATACGCTTTCACCAGAAATAACTGCAGAAGTGACCTGAGAAGATATATTTCTTCTTGGACTCAAATAGGCCACTATGCGCTTTCAACAGAAATAACTGCAACAGTGCAGGAGTTTCTTACTGAAATACGTCCCTATACGCTTTCACCAGAAATAACTGCAGAAGTGACCTGAGAATATATATTTCTTGTTGGACAGAAATAGGCCACTATACACTTTCACCAGAAATAACTGCTACAGTGCAGGGAGGCCCCATTCACACGTCCACAATTCTGTTTGCGGAACGGAATTGCGGACCCATTCATTTCTATGGGGACAGACTTTGTCCCGCTCGGATCCGGAATTGCGGATCCGCACTTACGGGTCTGCACTTCCGTTCCGCAAAAATATAGAACATGTCCTATTCTTGTCCGCAATTGCGGACAAAAAAAGGCATTTTCTATATAGTTCTGGCAATGTGCGGATCTGCAAAATGTGGAAAGCACATTCCCGGTGTCCGTGTGATCAATGACAGGGGGGTGATCAGGGAGTCTATATGGGTGATCAGGGGTTAATAAGGGGTTAATAAGTGACGGGGGGGTGTAGTGTGGTGCTTGGTGCTACTTTACAGAGCTACCTGGACCTCTGGTGGTCGATCCCAGCAAATGGGACCACCAGAGGACCAGGTAGCAGGTATATCAGACGCTGTTAACAAAACAGCGTCTGATATACCTGTTTGATTTTGTTTATTTTACTTCTACAGCCTGCAAGCGATTGATCATCAGTAACTGCAGAGCTGCGCGCCGCTGTGAAAGCGCGCGTTCACAGCAAATCTCGCGTCTCGCGAGATGACGCACGGATGTGTCCAGCCAGAACACCACGACCTCCTGCCGGACGCATCCGTGTGTTAGGCGGTCCTGTAGCGGTTAAGTCCCATCACTGTACATGTATGGCGATTTGATGGGACTGGTGCAGGAGCTGTCCACAGTCAATCAGCAGCCGGGGTCTGGCTATTAATGACAACTCAGCCCCTGCTGTATAGGCCAGCATTGGTGAATACACCGTTGCTGGCACATCAACCAATTGTATCTTATGGTCAGGGCTCACCGTGGCATGCATGGGGTTTGTGGAGGATACGTGTACAGGCACCCTTACCCATCCCATTGGGACCCTGCACTGCAGTGGCAGAGACCTGATGGCAAGAATGGCAGTCTAATGCCTTACACAGGCATTGGGGCTTGCCTTTTACAGAAGCATGGGTCTCATAGACAGACTGTCAGTGTAAAATATGACAGGCAATGCAGTACAATATAAATGTATTGTACTGCATTGTAGAGGGGATCGAAAAAAAATTGAAAAAGAAAGAAAAACAAATTAGATTTTGCTGCATCCGTAACGACTAGCCCTATAAAAGTATCACACTAGCTTCTAAGATCATAGTAGTAATTCTGAAACACCTAATTCATGCTGATCATGACTTCAAACATTTACTATGTGTAATTCCTTTTATACATGTCTTTCTCTTTTATCTTCTTCCTTTGGCTTGCAAGTGAATCAATATGTACAATATGTTCAGTGATCTACATTGATACTGTGAAGCTTCATTAAAGTATATAAATCAACAGCACTGTCAACTCTCCCATTAAGTATTCAATAAGACAAGGCTTAATGCAATTAATAGCAATTACAATTATGCTTTTATTATGTCAGCTATTGTATTGTAAGGATATAATTGCCTGTAAGGAATTCTGCTCAGTATTTATCCTCTAAAGCTGTCCACTTTATATGAAAAATGCCAAAAACATATCCCATATGGGTACCATTATCTTCTTGTTTTTTTAATATGTAATCTATCTTACGCAACATATGCATATTAGACTAATTTGCTTTAATTGGTTTTTTCCTCGTCTTGTAACAGGCACATTGCTTCATTTCTTTCCTTTATTTTAGAGGTACATATGCTAAACTTTATTCATTAAATTCTCATTAAGAGGTCATCCATTTAGTAGATATGGTAGAAGAACTTCCCAATTTAAACAGTCTTCTCATAATTTATAATTGGAATAAGGTTCTTATTGAACAATAATTATAAATTATAATCACAATACTGAGCAATATAATTGTGGCTAATTGATTGGCATCAAAATGTAAAAGAGGAGACAGTGCTGATGCTGCTTTTGTCTGGCCATGATTAATTAATGAACATATTTGTGTAGCCATCCATAAAGCTTTCCAAAACACATTCATGGATAGCAAGATATAATACCATTAATAGATCTTCAACCACATATGGACTAATGATACAGATTTTTCAATGTAAGTTTTTAGTAAGCTGACACTGCAATTCAGTTCAAGTAGAAAGGCAGTGAGTGTGCGTATGTTTTCATGTGTGAGAGTTATGTTTTCATATTGCGGTGATGTGTATAGTATAAGTGTTGGGAGCCGTTTATATCCCACCCAGATACCTCAGCTGGGTGAGTTAACTGAAATCCAGAAAGCTGCAGTGGCTTCAGCAAAGTGTAGTTTGCTGAGACAGTTTTGTCTAGATGTTGTTCTGGGCTGGATTTCATGTGGACTTTGGTAATGGGATCTGCCAGTCCACACCCTTCCACTACATGTATTGTCTTTTTCTCAAGGTGATCGCAGGGGAGACCTGCTGCGGTAATCAAGGAGGGATAAAACAACCCTCTGTGTAGTGTATGACTCGGAGGAAGAAAGGCTGAGGAAGCCAGAGAGAAAGGCTAAGGAAGCCTGAGAGGCACTGTATGGTCTCAGCCATGAGGGATGAGGGGCCAAGAGGCTTTGTAAAGCCTGAACTTTGGGGGCCCAGCGACGCCTGAGGAAAGAGGGTCGCACGGTCAGAGTCGGGAGGACTTCTTGACCATCTCCCCCCAAGGGTGCCGGTGTGGTCACAGCCTGGAGGCTGCTGGACTGTAGATGGCTGAGGAAGCCGGATATAATCCAGTGTGAGAACGGCGCTCTATAGGTGAGGTAGAGACAACACGTGTATTAGGTCGATGTTTATGTGTGTGATAGTGCTCAAGTGCTGAAATAAAGCACCTTTTGGACTTGAACCCCGTTGTCAGAGGAGAAGTCTGTGATTGCGACCCCCTGAGAGAGAGCGATCTCTTACAATATACAAACTGTACTTGTATGACATTTGCATAACATTATTATTAGTGTTGAACAAATTGAAGTATTCAAAATGGACTTCAATCCGAATCTCAGGAAAAATTGTATTCACGGTGAAGCTAAATTTCCTTTTGCTTTGTGGTAAATAATCAAATGTTTTTTAATAATCAATTCTCCCTGAAGTAGTAGTAAAAAAAAAAAAAAAACTCATCCATTTTAGCACGATGAAGCTGCCGAGGCTATCTAGATTGAAGGTTGCATGCGAAATTTCGTACACAATGACTTATGATTAGAGATGAGCGAACACCTGGAAGTTCGGGTTCGGGAAGTTCAGCCGAACTTCCCGAAAATGTTCGGGTTCGGGATCCGAAATCGACCCGAACTTTATCCCGAACCCGAACCCAATTGAAGTCAATGGGGACCCGAACTTTTAGGCACTAAAAAGGCTGTAAAATAGTCCAGGAAAGGGCTAGAGGGCTGCAAAAGGCAGCAAAATGTAGGTAAATCCCCCGCAAACAAATGTGGATAGGGAAATGAATTAGAATAAAATAAAATAAATAAAAATTAACCAATATCAATTGGAGAGAGGTCCCACTGCAAGGAATCATGCGTCATATCACCCACCACTGGAGAAGGCCACTTTCAGTTATTTCGACCCAGCACCCAGACCGAGGATACAGGTCCCACTGCAAGGAATCATGCGTCATATCACCCACCACTGGAGAAGGCCACTTTCAATTATTATGTTCCGTATCAGTTGGTGGTGCAGTTAGCTGTGGCGTGGAGACAAAACTTTTCCACATTTCTGCCATGCTAACCCTGCCCTCAGAGGAGCTGGCAGCGACACAGCTGCATTGGAGACCTCTTGCTCCACCTCTGCCTTCGCCTTGGGCTTCCACTTGTTCCCCTGTGACATTTGGGAATGCTCTCAGGAGCGCGTCTACCAGCGTGTGCTTGTACTCGCGCATCTTCCTATCACGCTCCAGTGCAGGAAGAAAGGTGGGCACATTGTCTTTGTACGGGGGATCCAGCAGGGTGGCAACCCAGTAGTCCGCACACATTAAAATGTGGGCAACTCTGCTGTCGTTGGGCAGGCACTGCAGCATGTAGTCGCTCATGTGTGCCAGGCTACCCCAGAGGTAAGGACAAGCTGTCCTCTGTGGGAGGCGGATCATCATCGTCCTCCGTATCCCCCCAGCCACGCACCAGTGATGGGCCTGAGCTGTGTCGGGTGCCACCCCGCTGTGAACCTGCTTCATCCTCATCTTCCTCCACCTCCTCCTCATCCTCCTCGTACTTCAGTAGTGGGCCCTGGCTGTCCACATTTGTACCTGGCCTCTGTTGTTGCAAAAAACCTCCCTATGAGCCACTTCTAACAGACTGGCCTGAAAGTATTAAAAATGACCCCTCATCCTCCTCCTCCTCCTGGGCCACCTCCTCTTCCATCATCGCCCTAAGCGTTTTCTCAAGGAGACATAGAAGTGGTATTGTAACGCTGATAACGGTGTCATCGCCACTGGCCATGTTGGAGGAGTACTCGAAACAGTGCAACAGGGCACACAGGTCTCGCATGGAGGCCCAATCATTGGTGGTGAAGTGGTGCTGTTCCGCAGTGCGACTGAGGCGTGCGTGCTGCAGCTGAAACTCCACTATGGCCTGCTGCTGCTCGCACAGTCTCTCCAGCATGTGCAAGGTGGAGTTCCACCTGGTGGGCACATCTCATATGAGGCGGTGAGCGGGAAGGCCGAAGTTCCGCTGTAGCGCAGACAGGCGAGCAGCGGCAGGATGTGAACGCCGGAAGCGCGCACAGACGGCCCTCACTTTATGCAGCAGCTGTGACATGTTGGGGTAGTTGTGAATGAACTTCTGCACCACCAAATTCAGCACATACGGCAAGGGATGTGCGTCAAACCGGCTAGTCCCAGAGCTGCAACGAGATTTTACCCATTATTGCACACCACCAGGCCGGGCTTGAGGCCCACCGGCAGAAACCACTCGTCGGTCTGTTGTTTAATACCTCGCCACAACTCCTGCGCAGTGTGGGGCCTGTTCCCCAAACATATGAGTTTCAGAATGGCCTGCTGACGTTTACCCCGGGCTGTGCTGAAGTTGGTGGTGAAGGTGTGTGGCTGACTGGATGAGATGGTGGAAGCAGAGGAGGAGGAAGCCGAGTAGGAGAAGGAGGCTACAGGAGACAAAGAATGATGCCCTGTGATCCTTGGCGGCGGAAGGACTGTGCGCCAAGGAACTCTCCACCTGGGGCCCAGCCGCCACTACATTTACCCAGTGTGCAGTTAGGGAGATATAGCGTCCCTGGCCGTGGTTACTGGTCCACGTATCTGTGGTTAGGTGGACCTTGGTTGTGCAGGGAAGGCACGGCTGTCTTGGAGAAGTAGTGGCGGCTGGGAACATGGACATCAGCTGTTTGAAGCTGTCTGTGTCCACCAGCCTGAATGACAGCATTTCAAAGGCCAGTAGTTTAGAAATGTTGTCATTCAGGCCCAGGGCTCGAGGGTGGCTAGTTGTGAATTTACGCTTTCTCTCCAAGGTTTGTGAGATGGAGAGCTGAACGCTGCCGTGTGACATGGTGGAGATGCTTGGTGACGTAAGTGGTGTTGTCGGTGGCACATTCTCTGTTTGGTGGGCGGCAGGTGCCAACATTCCTCCCGAGGCGGAGGAAGAGGCCGAGGCAGCAGCAGAAGAGGGAGCAGGGGGAGCCAGAGTGAGTTCCTTGCTTTTAAGGTGTTTACTCCACTGCAGTTCATGCTTTGCATGTAGATGCCTGGTCATGCAGGTTGTGCTAGGGTTCAGAACGTTAATGCCTCGCTTCAGGCTCTGATGGCACAGCGTGCAAACCACTCGGGTCTTGTCGTCAGCACATTGTTTAAAGAAGTGCCATGCCAGGGAACTCCTTGAACCTGCCTTTGGGGTGCTCGGTCCCTGGTGGCGGTGGCCAGTAGCAGGCAAAGTCTCTTGGAGGCGACTGTTCTGCTTTTGCCCCCTGCTCTCTCTTTTGCTATGCTGTTGGCTCGGTCTCACCACTGCCTCTTCCTCTGAACTATGAAAGTCAGTGGCACGACCTTCATTCCATGTGGGGTCTAGGACCTCATCGTCCCCTGCATCGTCTTCCACACAGTCTTCCTCCCTGACCTCCTGTTCGGTCTGCACACTGCAGAAAGACGCAGCAGTTGGCACCTGTGTTTCATCATCATCAGAGACGTGCGGACTCCGATGAGGTGATATTCCCATGTCCTCATCATCAGGAAACATCAGTGGTTGTGCATCAGTGGATTCTATGTCTTCCACCACTGGGGAAGGGCTAGGTGGATTCCCTTGGGAAACCCTGCCAGCAGAGTCTTCAAACAGCATAAGAGAATGCTGCGTAACTTGAGGCTCAGACAGTTTCCCTGATATGGGGGGGATGTGACAGACTGATGGGCTTGGTTTTCAGATGCCACCTGTGGGCTTTCTGCAGAAGACTGGGTGGGAGATAATGTTGTGAACATGCTGGATCCACTGTCGGCCACCCAATTGACTAGCGCCTGTACCTGCTCAGGCCTTACCATCCTTAGAACGGCATTGGGCCACACCAAATATCGCTGTAAAATCTGGCGGGTACTGAAACCTGAGGTAGTTGGTTCACTAGGACGTGTGGCTGTGGCAGAATGGCCACGTCCTCTCCCAGCACAAGAGGGTACACTAACACCACCACGACCACGTCCGCGTCCCTTACTAGATGTTTTTCTCATTGTTACCGTTCACCAAGCACCACAATAAGAAAAAAAAATATTTGGCCCAATGTATTGATTTCAAATTCAGGCCTTTTTTACAGGCACCTAACACTATCTGCCTATTTATTTATGTAGCATATTACACTAATCCAGGCACAGCAGTAACCACTGATTTAGGGGAATATCTCTTTTAGGGCTAGTATTTAGGCCCTGGATGAAAGGTATCCTTTTATGGACAGATTTACACTTGGCCTACAACAGCTCGAACACCAGATTCAGGGTATTGCTATTTTGGCAATTGAATTTCACCCCACAACAAAATATACCCTTTTACGGACAGATTAACACTTGGCCTGCAACAGCTGGGACAACAGATTCAGAGTATTGCTATTTTGGCAATTGAATTTCACCCCACAACAAAATATATGTTTTTGCGGACACTATGAAACTTGGCCAGCCACAGCTGAAACCACTGATTGATGGTATTGCTACTTTGGCAATACAATTTCACCGCAGAACAAAATATACCCTTTTACGGACAGATTAACACTTGGCCTGCAACAGCTGGGACACCAGATTCAGGGTATTGCTATTTTGGCAATTAAATTTCACCCCACAACAAAATATATGTTTTTGCGGACACTATGAAACTTGCCCAGCCACAGCTGAAACCACTGATTTATGGTATTACTATTTTGGCAATTGAATTTCACTGCAGAACAAAATATACCCTTTTACGGACAGATTAACACTTGGCCTGCAACAGCTGGGACACCAGATTCAGGGTATTGCTATTTTTGCAATTTAATTTCACCCCACAACAAAATATATGTTTTTGCGGACACTATGACACTTGGCCAGCCACAGCTGAAACCACTGATTTATGGTATTGCTATTTTGGCAATTGAATTTCACCGCAGAACAAAATATACCCTTTTACGGACAGATTAACTCTTGGCCTGCAACAGCTGGGACACCAAATTCAGGGTATTGCTATTTTGGCAATTGAATTTCACCCCACAACAAAATATATGTTTTTGCGGACACTATAAAACTTGGCCAGCCACAGCTGAAACCACTGATTTATGGTATTGCTATTTTGGCAATTGAATTTCACCCCAGAACAAAATATACCCTTTTACGAACAGATTATCACTTGGCCTGCAACAGCTAGGACACCAGATTAAGGGTATTGCTATTTTGGCAATTGAATTTCACCCCAGAATAATATATATATGTTTTGGCGGACACTATTATACTTTGCCAGCCACAGCTGAAACCAGTGATTTATGGTATTGCTATTTTGGCAATTGAATTTCACCACAGAAAATAATCTATCCTCTGCCAGACAGCAGACACTATTATACTTGGCTAGCCAAAGCTGGAACACCAGATTTAGGGGATTGGTATTTGGGCAATTGTATTTAACCCCTATATAAATTATAGAAATTGCTATCCTGAGTTTCTAGGGGTGACAATTAGCACAGCCAAGCCCCTGATGTAGGATATAGCAAAAAAAAAAAACTAGTATTGATGGACTTGGTGGCAGCTTGTTCTGGTGCACCACAAGTCACAAAATGTCCGCTGATCACCCCAGAAAATAAGTGACAGAAAAACGCTCTGTGCAGCCTAAAAACCAGTGAGCAAGTAACTAGCAGAAGTTCAATCATTCACAGCTGTATATCGATCACTTCATTAGGTGCTGTTGCTGATTTTTCCCTGCCTAATCTCGCCCTCACAGCAGCTGCGTCCTCTCCCTACACTAATCAGAGCAGCGTGATGTGTGGTGCTTTGTGACTCCAGCTTAAACAGAGGCTGGGTCACATGCTGCACTTGGCCAATCACAGCCATGCCATTAGTAGGCATGGTTGTGATGGGCTCTTAGGGCAAGAAGTAAAACGCTAGCTGATTGGCTGCTGTGCAGCCCTTCAGAAAGCGGGAAGTAATCGCTGAACAATGAACCCGAACCCGAACGTTTTTGAAAAAATCTCAAAATTCGGTACGAACCCGAATTATGCTCAAACTGTTCGCTCAACACTACTTATGATGTCACCATGCCAGCCAGCATGATAAAGTCATCACCCACCATGCAAGATTTTGTGCAGGACCTTCAATCAAGATGGCCATGGCAGCCTCTTTGGGCTCAAATGGATTATTTGGATTATGGATTATTATTATTTTTTTTAACTGATTAACCCCTGAAAGTCCTAATTTTTTCATCTCAGCTATGAATGTGGAATCTGAGGGATTCAATGACGAGGGGCAGCGCAACTGCCATTCCCCTTTATTGTTCACACTACTTACAAAGAAATGTGCTTCGTGACATAGTAATAAGTAGTGTTGATCGAGCACGAACATTTTACGATGCTCGGGTGCTCTGACAATGGAAATCAATGAGAGAACCCGAGCATTAAACTAGGCACCCCCTGCTCTTAAGAGGGGAGGGTGTCGGAACTCTTGTTTGGCTTAGGAGTCCCTGCTCTGATTCCATATATAGCTATGTCCATATATGGAGTCAGTGCTTGGGGACATCCCAGTGTATTTAAATCTAATTTCAGATTCCATATCACAGCCAAGAACTTTAAAGGGAACCTGTCAGCAAAAAAATAGCATCTAAATGTGTCCCTGCAATGCATCTAGGCTGTCAGTCAAGGAGGCAGGGGGCGGGGAGAGGACCGTGGAAGACGCCGAGGCCGCTGCCCCCATGACTTCAAGCCTGACTTGAAGCACGGGGCAGCGGCAGAATAAAAGTGCATTTTCTCAGTGAAACCAACAGTGAAAAGAGGAAGAAAAGGTCCATGTGGAGACACTTTGCGGGCACTAGGAGGTACTGTTAACACATTTAGATGCTATTTTTTGCTGACAGGTTCCCTTTAACCACTACATATAGAGCTACATGGCCACCTACTTTAAAAAAAATAAAAAATATGAGACTTCTGCTGTATAGGAATACTTACTAGTAATAAGTATTCCTATACAGCTGAAGTCTCATTTTTTTTTTTTTTAGCATGTGGCCATGCAGATCTGTAGTGTAGTGGTTAAAGCTATTGGCTTTGATGTAAAAGCTTGTGTCCAAATCCTGCTAAAAACATTTTAGAGATTAAATTTACATATTTTATATTTTTTTAGTAACTTTAAAAATGTATGGCACAAAATTAATGTGTATTTACAAAAAAAAAATCATTGCGCAAAGCGGTGTTTCTTTGGCAGTGACCATTTTAAAGATGGCTGCCTTAGAGAAGTCAGTTTTTCTGTGCGCACACTCAGTTGGTTACATGACCATTATGACGTGCGTTATATACACACATCTCGGAGCATGCGCAGTTTGTGAAGTGATACGCAAATGTCGCCATGAATGGGGATCGCAGTATGTTAGACCAGTCAGTGAGTGTTTGTACCTAGCTTCCTCATGTATAACACGCTTCATCTGCACAAAAGCACTTTGTTCTCACATCAGCACTTTATATAACAATGTATTTCTATAATTTACACAGTATGTTTAAATATATTTGCACTTTATTCAGACTATGTAATGCACATAATAATGATGTGATTTGTTGCTTTTCACTTTGTTTATTACACACATGTGGTATCACTTTTTGTGATCATGGGACATCATGATGTAATTGCACTTTGGCTATATAATGTGTGTTTGAGTCCTGTTCACATTGCTTGAGAAAGGCTCAGGGATTGCTGCACCACGGGTGAATAAATCTACGTTTTTTACCTCTAATTTCAGAATGGTGCTTTTTTCCCTTGCGCATTTATTAGGGTATGCTTCACCTTCTTTGAGCTTGCACACCTTTATTTTTGTCAGTGCTGTCTTTCTTATATATATATATATATATATATATATATATATATATATATATATATATATATATATATTAGTCGTTATACATTTATTTTGTGCCATATATTTTTTCCAAATACAAAAAAAAATATAAAATATATAAATGTAATCTCTATTTCTGAAATGTTTCTAGCGGGATTTGAACACACAGCTTCTACATCACAGTCAAGACCTTAAACCAAATAGAGGCTTATTTAGATTCAAATACACTGATTCGAGCATTGCACTCAAGCACATGTGGTGTTTGGCCGAACACTGCGATCTGCCGAGCATAGTAATGCTTGAGCCGAACTGGGATTCGGCCGGGCATGCTCGCTCAACACTAGCTGCTACTGCTGCTGCCACCACCTCAGGACTCTGTCATTGTACCACTCAGTGGCCTTCTCCTGATGCTGCTACTGCTGATGCTGTTGCCACCTCCACACTGTCATTGTGCCACTCTGTGGCCTCCTCCTTATGCTGCTGCCACCTCCAGACTCTGTGAATGAGCCATTCTGTGGTCTCCTCATGCTGCTTCCACCTCACCACTATGTCATAGGGCCACTCTGTGGACTTCATGACTGGGCCACTATTTTGCCTTTCGGCCTGAATGACATCATCATTTATTTGACCTTTTTTCTGATCTGTCAGAAGCGAAGGAAAATTAGATGCACAATGGATCCTGTCTGTGTAGCAGCTTTAAGGTCTGTATGGTCCCATCAGAATTGGCTTATGATTTGGTAGCCAAAAGCAGGAGAGGGTACAAAACACAGAAGACATGCAAATATTCCATTCACGTGTCATTTCCTTTTTTGATCCACTCCAGTTTTTTTTGGCTTTAGCAATACTGATGGATTGCTGAGCAAATGCTGACCGAGTGAAGGCGGATGCTGAACAGACAGGATAATTTTTTGGGGTGGTTATTATTCGGACAGATCAGAGGAAGGGATAAATAATCAGTGACATCAACACAAACTAACTGCTGACACCCTCTCCACTCAGGGGGGCTCTACTTTTATACTTTTAATGGAACAGGTTCTGCAGACATCTATGTGGAATCAGCTGACGACAGTGTTAAAGGAGTGTGCGCCTATGCTACAGTAGGATCTTGAGCCTCTGCATGGTTCTTTATACCTGGCGCTAACATTGACCTGTAAGGCTGAGTTCACACTTGAGTTATTTTGTCAATTTTACAATAAATAGAAGACCCCTCAGGAGGTTGCTGTGCTTATTTATACCATTAAATTTATTGGTCCATAGGACCTGAGCGTAACTATTGCACACCTCTCTGACTAATGAATATAAAATAACTTCTTTATTTATTTATCTTTTAAAACAAAAAAGTCAACTCAGGAACACAATGGTTAAAATTCCTCAGGTAGGTCAGGTTTTAGGGATCAATATTGCACTTATTTAACCACTGTGGTATTTTTATTTAGGGGAAGGAACTCCCTTATATCGCCGATAGTTGCAGATAGTGACATGCAGGTCAACCTCTGAAGACACCGTGTACACGGCAAAACATGTACCCTGGGTTCAGACCTGAGCGTTCTTGAAACGCGCGTTGGTTTTCATGTGTTTTCATGTGTTGAGCGTTTTACAGCGCGTTTGAACGCGCTGTAAACTGCTCAGGTGTGAACTTAGGGTAGGGATGCAGGAGTAAAGTGATTTTAGTTCAGGGATAGTCAGGCAGGGACCCACTTGTGGGAATTGTAGCTAGTTAGTGTAATATCTAGCGATTCTCTGCAACTATCGGCGATATAAGGGAGTTTCTTCCCCTAAGTAAAAATACCACAGAGACCAGTGGTTAAAATGTACAATATTGATCCCTAAAACCTGACCTCCCTGAGGAATTTTAACCATTGTGTTCCTGAGTTGAGTTTTTTGTTTTAAAAGATAAATAAATAAAGAAGTTATTTTATATTCACTAGTCAGAGAGGTGTGCAATAGGTCAGGTCCCATAGACCTATAAATTTTGTCAATTTTGGCCGCGTAACTGTCCAAATAAGTGAAGTGTGCAGTGATTCTAAGAGCGACGCCTGACATCTGCATGTAATTCTGACTCAGAGTATTGTTTCACTACCACAGCAGACTTCCTATGCATGTTACTGCAAGGCACAGTGTTCTACACCACTATACAAGCTCTCTGCAGCCAGGAAATAGCAGTTTTTTAACGCAATTCGCCACGAATAAATTCAGATCGAATCAAATCTTTTTGGAAAATTTGGCGAACCGGCCAAATTGAATTTTTGAGAAATTCGCTCATCTTTAATTAAGATGCTGCAGTGACTTATGGCGTCACTCTACGAGATTGTGCGCTGTGTCTTCAATCAACGTGGTCGTGGTGGAGTCTTTGTGATCAAATTGATGAGCTAAGTATTTTTTTTTAACTGATTAATCCCTGAAAACCCTCATTTTTAATCTTAGATATGGCCCACGACCATTGTTCCCAGTCATTGTGTCTGCTACATACAAAGAAATGTGCTTTGTAACAAAGTAATTTGTCACAAAGCAAGTTTCTTTTTTAAATTAGGCAAAGCAGCCAAATCAAATTTTCTATAACTTCACTCATCTCTACTGACTTCAGTATTCCTATCTAAAACATTTTAAAATAGGAATCCGAAGTCGGCTCTGTACTTCAGATTACTATTATAAAATGTTTTTAAATACACAAATCAGAATACCAATGTCACTTACCGAAGTATCTCATAACTTTGGCCAAGACAAAATATTCTGACACAGTGGAAACAGCATTGCAACGTTTTTTAACCCTTTCAGGACCGGGACTTTTTTATTTTGCGTAGCCATAACTTTTTTATTTGTCTTTTCACATAGCCATATGAGGGCTTGTTTTTTGCAGGACAAGTTGTACTTTCCAACGCCACCATTTAATATTGCATATGATGTAGTGGGAAGCAGTAAAAAAATTCCAAATGTGGTGAAATTTGAAAAAAATAAATAAATAATTCCACCACAGTTTTATGGGTTGTTTAATTACGACGTAGATTCACAATAAAACTGACCAGTTACTATTATTCTACAGGTCAGTACAAATCCGGTGATTCCTTATATGTATAGTTTTTCTTGTATTTAAAAAGTGGGAAAAAATCTGTTTTATTTTTTGTCGCCATATTTTGACCCCATAACTTTTTTGTATTTATGTGCACGGAGCTGTATGGAAGCTCATTTATTGCAGGGCTATATGAACTTTTCATTGATACCATTCTGGGGTGTCTATGACTTTTTGATCACTTTTTATTTAACTTTTTGTAGAAAATGAAGCAACAAAAAATGGTGAATCGGCCACTTGGACGCTTTTTTCCATTTTGCTGTTTGCCGTATGGGGAATATATTTTTATATTTTTATACAATGGGCGTTTTCGCAGATTGCGACACCCATGATATGTATTTTTTTTATTTTTTTATTTCTTTTATATATATATTTTGGGAAAAGGGGGGTGATTTGATTGTTTATGTTTTGTTTTTTATTTTTTTTTAAACATTTTTTGTTTATACTTTTTTATAATTCCCATACGGAACTATAAGAAGCAATCATCCGATTGCTATTATCATAGACTCGAATGCACTTGCATTTGAATCTATGATGATTTTACTACTTTTACAGGCAAGGGCTCCATAGGAAATACTATGCAGCAGCCTCGTGTCATTCATAAAGACACGGGCTGCTGCATACATGCTCCGGCCCCTCCGATCACCGCACAGGGGAGCCGGAGCACCATGCTCAGATGCCGTGGTCAGGATTGACCATGGCATCTGAGGGGTTAAATGTCCTCGATCAGCATCACTGCTGGTTGCGGACATTAGCCGCGTGTGTCTGCTATAGGAAGCAGGTGGCCACCCGCGGCTATGGTGCTCGCAGTGGGCAGGAGCGGGCGCCATCTTTAAACACCCACCTAGCGCCGTACATATACGGCTCTGGGCATGAAGAGGTTAATGAATCAACCTCGGATCTATGACCTGAAGCTTGATTCATTCAACCCTAATTATAAGATCACAATGCCAATAGTGTGAGCAGGAGTCACTGAGCTCTTGAGCCCACTACTGAATGCAGGAGAATAGGGTTGAGCGAACTTATGTTTTAAGTTCGGCATCCGAAGTTTGGGTTATCGAAGAATCCCGTTATGGATTTCGCTACCACGGACCATAACGGAATTTGGAAACCATAATGGGCCGTTGTGGTTTCCAAATTCCGTTATGGTCCGTGGTAGCGGAATCTGTAACGTGATTCTGCAATAAAATGAACCAGAACTTCAGACGCCAAACTTAAAACACAAGTTTGCTCAACCCTACAGGAGAACATAAACTAGAAGTTCAGCCACAGGAAACCCCACAGGGGGTTCTATCAGACAGGAAAAAGTAAGGTGCATTTGTATATACAAGTACATGTAGGTCTGTGACATTTAAAACATCTGGCCAACACCCTTCTCTCTCATACCTAAGCATTCCCACAAGGCTTTTTGTGCATTGTGTTATTCCCTTGTCAGTACTATCTGGAAGTGGTTCAGAGAAGAAGCTGCACCGGACTGTTGTAAAATGAACTGAATACTGCCATAAATATATCATACATAGGAAAATGTCATAAAATCTAATACATTTTGTGGGCTCATTTCTAAAGTAAAGGTGTAGACAACACAAAGATTGTAATCCTGGTAAGTGATTTCAGCTACAAACTGTTTGGCATGATACCAGCAATGCTTTGCCCAAGATTTTTTGTAAAGGAAATCTTAGAGCAGTGCCAAAGACAACTCCCACCAAATAATACTCTTCACAGTAATATTGCAAACTATTTAAATATAATTACCTGCCTAATTTTCAGTGCTATTCAGTACTGTGTGAAACATTTGCCTAATAAGCATTAGAATGCAGCCCTTCACCAATATACACTTCCAAAATGATATTCCGTAAATGCCACATATTTCCTAAATAATTAGTATTATATAGTGTTTAAATAATATAGCACTGACATATCAATCAAAATAATACTGCAATATAATGCCCAAGAGTTTTCAGCTGGTTGATGTTAGAGGATGAGACAGCAAATACTTTCTCTGGAGATGCAAATGCATTTAAATTTGGAACATGCATCAAACACAAGTATAAAATCAGAATCTGAAGATGTAGTCCAATTTAGGATGTAGATATCAATAAGGTTGATTTAGAATTTAGAAATTGTGGATCATAGTCAGTAAACTAGGCAAAGATTCCTAAGGACTAAAATCATCACTAGCAAGGATCCCAAGCAAAAACAAAAAAATACAGCACTCACCAATATTTTAGGTATTTAATTGACAATCAAACTTGATAAAACAAGATTGGCAGGGGAAGGGGGGGGGGTGGATGTGAGCATCAGACTAAATCTCAGATGTTTGAGTCCCCAAGACTGAATGTATTAGTGAAAATGTTACTTTTATTCATTCCTGAACGTGGCTTAAGTACAGAATGTATCCACCCTTATCTAAGTAAGGACTCCAATTTCCAATTAAGCCAATTCAATATAATGTTGCCATATGCTAAAAACTATTATTGTGTTGTAGACCCATAACTGGGGCTCCATATTTTTTTGCATATTATTGTTTCCCAGGGAGATTTGCACTTTGGATTGCCGTGTTGAGACTCATAAATGAGGTTCTGCGATGTCATATGCTAAAAACAATGCATTTCATGGTGCAATTCACAGCAGAACCACTGGGTGAACATGCATAGATGTGTATAAATCATCTCATGACACAATATCGCAAAATCCTGTTATTTTGAAAAGCTATTCATCTCATGGCACACATATTAGGAAATATCCAGGCAAGAGGAAAGGTGATGATGGGCATATCTGTAACACGCATGAATCCAGTGAGTAGAACTAGTTAAAGAACCAGCTAACCTAATCGCAACTAATGAAAATATAAGACCATGTTATATTTCACATGACCTTACCCCACATACTGTATGACATATCATATATGGTCAAGTGGTAGCAGATCAACTTTGTTTCCTATGGTACAAATATAACTAAAAAAAATCATCTGTTAAACTATGGGTCTGGGTAACAAAGTGAGTTGAATCTCTGAAATAATAGAACAAGATGATTTAATTAGACATAAACATGAGAATGTTTTTTAAGAAAATGTACTGTACCCTACTGTATATGTTGAAGTTTGTTGCCTTCATGTCTGTGAAATTTTTTATCTCCTTCCTTATGCACAGTCAGTTGTGTTTATTCAGTATCACTACATTTTTTATTTTTTACTTTTGGACTTTGCTAATAAACCCCTCTTGAATAAAATTTTGCAATTCCACTTCATTAGCCCAGCAGGAACCTTGCATCTGCAGTTTTATAGAAATAGACAAATATTTGCACTGCATGCTCTATGTTTTAATATATTTTCTAGACAACATGATTTTATCGCAAATTTTATAAGAAATAGGAAAATATTTTAGGATTATTTTACTCTGACTTGTAGATGGAATTAGTGCATGAGAAAATCATACATGTCTTTTGTGATACAATTATTTTCTGTTTATGCCATTATAACAAGCTTATTTTATTTAAGTCTAAGTCACTAAATAAATGTTTGGTCCTCAGCCCTCAATTTTCCTTTTATGGTCATAGCTATGCAATTGTTTATTATAGTGTTGCTTAAAATAAAAACCTGAAAAATGGCAACATAAAACAAATCATCCTAAAATGTATAAGAGATATTAAATTCTATGTACACAGGAATATTGTTATATAATATGATATTTCATTATATATTTAATTAAAAAATCAACATTATCCCACTCATACATTCCTGAACTGTTGATGACGTGGCTGCTTATGAATTAAAATAGACATCAGTTGAGATGGGGATTTTTGCAGACTTTCAGGCTAAGGTCTAGTTCACACTGCAGTGATTTGGCCAGTGCTTGGTCAGTAATTTCCATCAGTGATTGTGATGTGAACCAAAACCAGGTGCAGCTCAAAAACACAGAACAGGTGTAAATCCTTCCATTATACCTTATCTCTGTGTAGACTCCACTCCTGATTTTGGCTTACAATCACTGGTGGAAATCATTGACCAAACACTGCCTAATTTACTTAAAGAGAATGTGTTTTCAGAAAATGACCTCCTGTTTAAATCACTTTTTATATTTAATATATTTTAAATGGTTTTTGATGATGCTATATTTAATTTTCCATGTCACTTTTTATACTTTTAAACTAAAACCAAAACTCCTGCAGTGCACTGGCCACTATGTCTAATAATTGGTGCCACTTTTTGTTTTGTATGGATTACTTTACCCTCAGTTCACACTTGCGCGTTTTACAGCGCGTTCGAACGCGCTGTAAAACACTCAACAGGAAAAACTCATGTTTCCCTATGGGCATGGTTCTCACCTGAGCGTTTTACAGCGTGTTTGAATGCGCTGTAAAATGCCCTACACTCAAAGAAGTTCTTGAGCTTCTTTGGGGCGTTTTGTCGCGCGTTTGCACCCATAGACTTCAATGGGAACGCGCGTAAAACGCTCATTTAACACACGTTAAAGTGTAGATATGCCTTTTTCAATAGGTCTCCAGAGTCACGAACGCGCGTTTGACGTGCGTTTCCTATTTGCAAAAACGCGCTGTAATACGCGCGACAAAAACGCGAGTTAAACGCGCGTCTCAGAAACATACAGGTGTGAACCCAGGGTTACTGCAGTTAACTAGTTCTAATCCCGCCTATGATGGTATCATCTCAGTGTACAGATAAGACTGGAGCCTTCATTCACAATAGGTGATTATCAGAGCTTATCTCTTCTTCCCTTGTACAATGACCTCTGCCCAGGTCACAGAGCATATCTAGAAAATTCTCCCATAGAAGTCAATAGGGTCCCCTCCTGACCATTGTGTCTATGGACCATGGGGCTGCCGTGAAGCAATTTTTCAATGCTTCGTAAATGCTGTTAAGAACAGCTTAGGCAAGATGGAATCCCATAATGATATTCAGAAACTAAAAACAGATTAGATAAAAAGGATATTTCATACTACCTGGTTTAGCTGTAAGACAAAATATTAATTAACATATTTCCTTTAAGTGTGAATGAGGCCTAACAGTTTCTGATATGTCTTTATAAGGTGGCAAAAGTTGAAACAATGGGAAAACCCCTTCAAAGTACCGTACACTTGGGGATGATGGGGGTAAGCAACTCAGCAAAGATTATTTAAATTTAAACAGTATTCCATTCCCAAGTAAGGTATTTGCACTTACATCTATTCACAGATACTCAGAAATGTAGTTGATATATTATACACAGTTATATCAAACAACCAACATTCCTAAGATACCATTTATTCCAAATAACTTATACACAATATCAAATGTTACTGTATGCTGCTCAGTAGATATAAAAGGTACCTGTATTTTGTTAGTAGTGAGAGAGGCTCACCCAAGCTGTGAATTACCTTCCATTGTCCCCCTGTTAACCACATTTGGCTCAACTATCCTTATTTACTACTTTTCTGTATTTCTACTCCCCTTTCACAGAGTATCACTCCTCCTAGTGTTAAAAAACATATTGCCCCATCTGGTTTTCTAGTGCCCCTTCTCTCCTAAGTTTTGCAGAATACCACTCCTGCTATATAGAGCTTTTGGGAGAACAATTCTGGAATTCTAGGGCACATTTATCCAGACTGACAATCCCATACCCCATTTCCGGTCCATCTGTGCCAGAGTGATACCTGTGGACTGGATACCATTTAATTATATGCATCTTTGGCAGTCCGTGTGTCAGAAATTGAAGTCTACCTGAGCTAGGGGATGGCGTTGATTTTAGCCAGATTAAGGCATCTTTCACACGGGCGTCACGTTTGATGCCCGGATAAGAGGCGGGTGTGTTGTAGGAAAATGCGTGATTTTTCCGCGCAAGTACAAAGCGTTCTAATGTGTTTTGCACACGGGTGGGAAAAATTGGCATGTTTGGCACCCAGACCCGAACCCGGACTTCATCACTGAAGTTGGGGTTTGGGTTGAGTATTCTGTAGATTTTATTTTTTTTCCCTTATAACATCCTTTAGCTGCCGGCTAAAGGACCTGTGATGACGTCACTGAGCTCATCACATGGTCCAATCACATGGTGATGGACCATGTGATTGGACCATGTGATGTGACGTCACCACAGGTCCTTTAGATGGCAGCTAATGCTTGAAGAAGAAAGAAGAGATTGGCAACTACGTGATCAAGTGGATAAGGTGAGTTATTTTTTTTATTTTTAACCCCTTAATCCACATTTTACAAAGCATTCTGGATTGAGAATGCTATTATTTTCCCTTATAACCATGTTATAAGAGAAAATAATAAAGATCGGGCCCCGTCTCTTAGCAACCTTGCGGGAAAATCCCACTGCATCTGCACTTGCTTGCGGATGCTTGCGATTTTCCCGCAGCCCCATTCACTTCTATGGGGCCTGCTTTGTGTGAAAAACGCACAATATAGAGCATGCTGCAATTTTCACGCAACGCAGAAGTGATGCGTGAAAATCACCACTCATGTGAATAGCCCCATAGAAATGAATAGGTCCGGATTCAGTGCGGGTGCAATGCGTTCACCTCACGCATTGCACCCTCATGGAAATCACGCCCATGTGAAAGGGGCCTAAGAGATAAATTATAGTAAATCCAGTGGATGGTGCAAAGCCATGCACCTCATTAAAAACTAGAGGCATCCTCTGGCAGTTCAGGAGATTTAAAAAAACTGCATAAAACATTGATCTTTGATTAATCTCCCCAGTAGAGCTATTGCAATCACCTAAAAGGGTTGTGTTTGGAGCACAACATTTATAGTTGCTTTCAACAAGTAATCAAAGTAATTACCTTAGACCCCCCTGGGTTGCTATGCAATCTGCTAAATTTTTGAATGTGAGTGGTATTGAATCTGTTTAAACCAGGGCACAACGGCAGGAAAGTATGCCCCAACCAGGATAATATTGGTATATCCTTTTTAATAAAGTATTACAAAGACACTGAGTTTCTGAGGAGTGATACTTTTATATTTTCCGCTGCAAACTGCAGTTATTGCTTAGCCGCAACTGACTGCAATTACCTCCTGCATGGTGGTAACAAAACACTATTGATTGCTTATGAGTTGGGCGCCATTTTACAAGATTTGTCCGAAAAAGCAGAAAACATTTGGGTTTGATTCGGTGCCTAAACAATCATTGGGAAAGAATCTCCAAATCTGCAAATTGATTTGTTCAACTCTACTTGTGACTACTTTCCACACATATTAAATTTGACAATTCACAGCCCTAAAACCTTTCTTTTTACCAGTAAAAATTAAACTAGAACTCCTTAGCAGAGAGAAGTTCTATGTGTATGTTAATATTACGCAGAAAGCAAAGGAGGAGCTTTTGTTTTCATTTTCATGTATACTTATAAATCAAGATTAGTCTTTACCAGTCTTTACAGGAAAAAGTCTTGTAAGATATCATTGACATGGAGCAAGCAAGAACTCCTACACACAAATATCTCAAGAGCTTAATTGTTCATATTTGCCAGTGAATGATTTATTTATCTCCAAGGAGAAATATCTTTCCAAATAGCTTCATTAATATGCTCTCTGCTACAGTAGCTATAGAAAAAAAAACTCAACGTGTAGAAAAAAAAACCACAACGTTCAATGTTTGTAATTAGAGTAAGTCACAATAAATAAATGTGCAGACTTGTAAATGCACAAATGTAGTGCAAATGACAATGTACTTTATCAAGATGTCCCTGAAACATACTGTTGTGGGTTTCCACTGCATAATATTCATCAAGTGCTATAAGAAAATCCTGCCAAAGAATGCTATAATAGAAGAATTAATTCAATGGGTTCAAGCTATTTATTCTTATATGTACAGCATATGTACAAATTTATAAGCTAAGCCTTTATGTATATGGGGGACTGGGAGATATAGCTTTTGGCTGAATAAGCTTTCAGCCAACAGCTATTGAAGGGCATCTGAAGGCACCAAAAGTTAAATATTGACAATAAAAAGCCATAGATTGTATATGAACATATAACTATTAACTGGCAAAATTATTAATGAAAGTTTATATACTTGCTGTAATTTTTTAAAATATCTGAAAGCTTCTGCATGTGATGTTCAAATTACTACGGTACATATATAAAACATTGGTGCCAATTAAAATCTATTTGTATTCATGGCCTTCAAGCTCTGAACCTTATGGAAGCCAGCATGAAAATACTTATGCATCAAGTAGCCTAACTGAGTTCCAGCATAAGTTGTGGAAACCCTAAAGATTTAAACAGCACCTGGTAGCAGCAGCAGCAATCCTATTAAATTGGGTATGAAACCTTATAGGGTTGATCCTGCTATCTGAAATAATAACTTATTTATGTTCCTCCATTTCTCTGTCAGAGTATAACAGCATTTATTAATATGTAAATTTGATCTTCAGTGTGACAGCCTAAACCACTTGGAGCACCAGAGCTCTTCTGCGATGCACTTAAGGCTAGGTCTACACGACGACATTTGACGCGCGACAAATAGGGTACAACTACACTGCAACATTTGTCGCATGACATTTTGTTGCATTAATGTTGTGCGACAATTTTTATAATAGTAGCCTATTATGTCGCATTCCGACACGCTGCGACTGCGATGCGACAGTCGCAGAAAAATCCATCTTGAATGAATTTTTTATGACTATCGTGTTGCAGTCTCAGCATGTCGCATGTTGCAATGCGACACCATACACAACCATTATAAAAATTGTCATGCGACATTAATGCAACAAAATGTCGCGTGACAAATATCGTCATGTAGACCTAGCCTTAAGCCACTCTCCCTGTTTGCTTGATTGACAGAGTTATGTATCTCTCCTTGCCCTTTAACCTCATGCCTGCACCATACACTACACTATCGGTAAATGCATAGTGCATCTGACTCTTCTAATGTCTACTGTGCATGCGCTGATGACATCACTCTGCACCTAGAAGAGGAGAAGTCTGGTTTCTATCAGTTAAAGCATGATGTCAAGAACCCCTGCACTGTAGCAGCAAGTTCAGAGTGGAGGTCCTGCTGCTCCGAGGGGCTCTGGACAGCCCCTTGGTGTACCAAAGCACTTATTCCTTGGCTAACAGTATAGTGGAGGGACCAAAATGATGTATTGTTTTACTCAGCAGGAACAATTCTACTAGGCATTATGACTGGTTTAACCCCTTAATGCAGAATGCTGCACATCTAGCATGCAAGGCATGTATAGAGCAAGGTACCAGCTGTACAATACAGCTACCAATCCGAGTCATTTAATCCCTCAACTGATCGGAGCCCCACATTAAATTAAAGTTAGGACTATCATAAAAAGGTGATGCAAAGAATATTTTTATATTTTTAAAGATTCTAATTTTTTGAAATAAGTTAATACAATAAAAACTATACATATTTTGTATCACCTTAATCATACTGACCCACAGAATAAGGATTTGATGTATTTTTTTAATGCACAGTTAAGGCAATTATATCAAACACATGAAAACCTTTGTGAAATTTCTTCTTTTTTTTTTTTTTTCATTTTCACCCCACAAACATTTTTTTCCCCATTTTCCAATACAAGCTATGGTAAATTAAATGGTGCCATTAATCCCTTCTCGCATTATCACGAGCATGTACGTGAGGGAATGCGGCTTCTTGCCGCATCCTCACATGCATGTACATGATGTGATCAGGCGGGTGCAATACCTGCAACCGCCCGATCCGCAGCATGGGCCTGGCTGTTACTGATAGGTGGGCCCCAGCTGCATCCGCTGGCATCGCTGTATGTGGTGATGCCAGCAGATTAATCCATTTATATGCCGGGGTCAGCGCTTACTGCAATAGGTGCGGGGTTTACATCGGGAGGGGGTTCGCTCTGATTCCATCGGCCCACCACACTGTGCTGACAGGGGCCTGATGTTTGCCATGGCAGCCCCGATACCTTTCATAGGCATTGGAGTCTGCCAGCTACTGAAGCCCAGGAGATCCAGCCTGAGGGCTAGGTCTCCTAGGCAACTGTCAGCGTTTACTGTGTAAGACGCTGACAGTTCAATTCAGTACAATATATAATGTATAGTACTGAATTGGGACAAAGTGGGACAAATAAAAATATAAAAAAGGAGGTTTTTATAATAAAAAGGTTAAAGTTTCAAATAAAAAAAGCTTCATTTTCCCAAAATAAAGTAAAAAAAAATTGTAAAAAATAGGGAAAATAAGAAAAGTAGACCGGCTCTATAAAAATATCACATGACCTAAACCCTCAGGTGAACACCGTTAAGTGCAATACCAAGCGATCAAAAAGGCGTATGTCCCCAGATTTAGGCCTCTTGCACACTAACGTATGGCTTTGTCAGTGTTTTGCGGGCTGCTTTTATCAGATCCGTTTTACAGTTTTTTGCTTCCACTGTGTTTCCGTTTCGGTTCAGTTTTTCGGTTCTGTTTTTCCGTATGGCATATACAGTATACAGTGATTACATAGAAAAAGTTGGGCTGGGCTTAAAATTTTCAATAGATGTTCTGCAAAAATCGGAAGGGATACGGAAGACATACGGATACATTTCTGTATGCGTTCTGTTTTTTTTGCGGACCCATTGACTTGAATGGAGCCATGGATCGTGATTTGTGGGAAATATTAGGACATGTTCTTTCTTTGCACAGAACAGAAAAACGGAAATACCTAAACGGAATCCACACGGAAAAACTTCTGTTTTTTTGCAGACTCATTGAAATGAATGGTTCCGTATATGGACCGCATACGGAACATAAAAAAAGGCCCGTACACTCGCAAAAAAAACGTTTGCGTGCAAGAGGCCTAATACCAATCAAACCATCACCTCATCCGGCAAAAAAGAGCCCCTACCTAAGACAATTGCCCAAAAAATAAAAAAAACTATGGCTCTCAGACTATGGACACACTAAAACATGATTTTTAGTCTTAAAAATGCTTTTATTGTGTTAAATGTAAAAAAATAAAAAAGTAGACATATTAGGTATCGCCATGTCCAATACAACCTGCTCTTTTAAAAAAACACATGACCTAACCCCTCAGGTGAACATCATAAAAAAGATAAAATAAAGACGGTGTCAAACATTTTTTTTGTCACCTAACATCACAAAAAGTGTAATAGCAAGCTATCAAAAAGTCCTATGCACCCCAAAATAGTGCCAATTAAACCATCATCTCATCCCGCAAAAAATGAGACCATAACTAAGACAATTGCCGAAAAAATAAAAAAAACTATGGCTCTCAAAATATGGAGATACTAGAAAAGGATTTTTTTTTCAAAAATACTTTATTATGTAAAACTGAAACAAAAAAGTAGTCATATTTGATGTTGTCGCATCCGTAACAACCTGCTCTATAACAATACCACATAATCTAACCTGTCAGTTGAACATTATAAATAACAAAAAATAAAAATAGTGCCAAAACAGCCATTTTTTGTTACCTTGCCTCACAAAAAGTGTAATATAGAGCAACCAAAAATCATATGTACCCTAAAATAGTACCAACAAAACTGCCCCCTTATCCTGTAGTTTCCAAAATGGGGTAATTTTTTGGGAGTTTCTACTCTGGGGGTGCATCAGGGGGTCTTCAAATGTGACATGGCAACTTAAAAATATTCCCAGTGAAATCTGCTTTACAAAAACCATATGGCGTTGCTTTGCTTCTGTGCCCTGTCATGTGCACGTACAGCAGTTTACAACCAGATATGGGGTGTTTCTGTAAGGCCCCTTGCACACGAACGTTTTTTGCGGACCGTATACTGGCAGTTTTTTCAGTTCAGTATACTGACAGTATACTGAACCATTCACTTCAATGGGTCTGCAAAAAATACTGAAGTGTCTCCGTATGCCTTCCGTTTTTCCGTTTTTTCTGTTCCGTTTAAATATAGACCATGTCCTATTCTTGTCCGCAAATCACGTTCAGTGGCTCCATTCAAGTCAATGGGTCTGCAAAAAAAACGGAAAGCATACTGAAGTGCATCCGTATGTCTTCCATATCCATTCCGTTTTTTGCGAAACCACCTATTGAAAATGTTAAGACCAGCCCAAGAGCAAGAGGCCTAAATGACAGAATCAGGGCAATAAATATTAAGTTTTGTTTGGCTGTTAACCCTTGCTTTGTTACTGGAAAAATGGATTAAAATGGAAAGTCTGCCAAAAAAGTTAAATTTAGGGTTAACGAAATTTTTAAAATCAGTTTTGAAAATCAGTTTTGAATACCTAGCGTGTTGTTTCTAAAATGGGGCAATTTATGGGTGGTTTCTATTATGTAAGTCACAAAGTGACTTCAGGCCCTGAACTGATCCAAAAATTTCCAAAACCCACTTTTTAAGGATCAGTTCAAGATTTGCTTCTAGACTTCTATGCCTTCTAACGTCCCAAAAAAATAAGATGTCATTTTCCAAATGATAAAAACATGAAGTAGACATATGGGGAATGTAAAGTAATAACTATTTTTGAAGGTATTACTATCTATTATAAAAGTAGAGAAATAGAGATTTGGAAATTTGCTAATTTTTATAAATTTTTGGTAAATTTGGTATTTTTTTTTATAGATAAAAATGAAATATTTTGACTCAATTTTACCATTGTCATGAAGTACAATATGTACGAGAAAACAATCTCATAATGGCTTGGAAAAGTAAAAGCGTTTTAAAGTTATTACCACAGAAAGTGATACATGTCAGATTTGCTAAAAATGTCCTGGTCCTTAGGGTGAAAAAAAAAGGCTTGGTCCAGAAGGGGTTAAAAAACACACAACAAATAATCCCTCATATGGGTAGATGAACGGAAAGTTATGGCTCTTGGAAGGCGAGGAGGGAAAAGAAAGCTAAAATGAAAATGCACCCTGCTTTTAAAGAGTTAATATGATTAACCATGATGGCAAATGCTAAGCCACAGATTGTATGCAACACAATATATTTGATCATAAAAAGGGATGGGTTTAAGTATGAGCGAACCCGAACTGTATAGTTCGGGTTCGGATTCGTTGTTCGGCGATTTCTTCCCGCTTTCTGAAGGGCTGAACAGCAGCCAATCAGCTAGCATTTTACTTCTTGCGCTAAGAAGCCATCACAGCCATGCCTAAGAATGGGATAGCTGTGATTGGCCAAGTGCAGCATGTGACCCAGCCTCTATTTAAGCTGGAGTCATGTAGCGCCGCACGTCACTCTGCTCAGATTAGTGTAGGGATAGGACGCAGCTGCTGCTAGGGCGAGATTAGGCCGGGAAAACTCAGCAAAAACACCTAATGAAGTGATCGATCTACAACTGTGAATCATTCAACTTCTGCTAGTTAATTGCTCACTGTTTTTTAGGCTGCACAGAGCGTTTTTCTGTCACTTTCTTCTGGGGTGATCGGTGGCCATTTTGCGTCTTGTGGTGCACCAGCACAAGCTGCCACCAAGTCCATAAATCCATCAATACTAGTTTTTTTATTTTTTTTTGCTATATCCTACATAAGGGGCTTGCCTGTGCTTATTGTCACCCTAGAAACTCAGGATAGAAATTTCTATATTTTATTGAGGGGTTAAATTAAATTGCCAAAATAGCAATCCTCTAAATCTGGTGTTCCAGCTTTGGCTCGCCAAGTGTACTACTGTCTGCTGTCTGGCAAAGGACAGATTTTTTTCCGTGGTGCAATTCAATTGCCAAAATAGCAATCCCCTAAATGTGGAGTCCCAGCAGTGGCTTGCTAAGTTTAATAGTGTCCGGCAACGGACAGATACGTTTCTGAGGTGAAATTCAATTGCCAAAATAGCAATACCATAAATCAGTGGTTTCAGCTGTGGCTGGCCAAGTTTCATTGTGTCCGGCAAAGGATATATTTTTTCTGCGGTGAAATTTATTTGCCAAAATAGCAATACCGTAAATCTGGTGTCCTAGCAGTGGCTGGCCAAGTTTAATAGTGTCCGTCAAAGGATATATTTTTTTCTGGGGTGAAATTCAATTGGTAAAATAGCAATACCGTAAATCAGTGGTTTCAGCTGTGGCTGACCAAGTTCAATAGTGTCCGGCAAAGGATACATTTTTTTCTGGGGTAAATTCAGTTGCAAAAATAGAAATACCGTAAATCTGATATTCCAGCAGCGGCTGGCCAAGTTTAATAGTGTCCGGCAAAGGATATATTTTGTTCTGGGGTGAAATTCAATTGCCAAAATAGTAATCCCCTAAATCTGGTGTCCCAGCAGTGGCAGGGCAAGTTTAATAGTGTCTGGCAAAGGATATATTTTGTTCTGGGGTGAAATTCAATTGCCAAAATAGCAATATCCTAAATTAGTTGTTTCAGCTGTGGCTGGCCAAGTTTAATAGTGTCCGGCAAAGGCTAGATTTTTTATAGAGTGAAATTCAATTGCCAAAATAGCAGTCCCCTAAATCTGGTGTCCCAGCTGTGACTGGACAAGTTTCATAGTGTCCGTCAAAGGATATATTATTTTCTGGGGTGAAATTTGGTTGCAGAAATAGAAATACTCTCAATCTGGTGTTCCAGAAGTGGCTGGCCAAGTTTAATAGTGTCCGGCAAAGGATATATTTTGTTCTGGGGTGAAATACAATAGTCAAAATAGCAATCCCCTAAATCTGTTGTCCCAGCAGTGGCTGGCCAAGTTTCATAGTGTTCTTCAAAGGATATATTATTTTCTGGGGTGAAATTCAGTTGCAAAATTAGAAATAACGTAAATCTGGTGTTCCAGCTGTTGCAGGCAAAGTGTAAATCTGTCCGTAAAAGGGTATATTCCACTCAGCGTGCATCTCCAAGTGTATTTTTTTCTGTTTAAAGGGTATATTACAGTATGTGTTAAAATACAGCATAATCCTCTACATTTGCATACACTGTTTGCATCTCTAAGTGTATTTCTGTCTGTTAAGAGGTATATTACACAAAGTGTTAAAATACAGGTGCTGAAAGCATAATCCTATATATTTTTTCACACGCTACTGTGCATCTCCAAGTGTAAATCTGTCCGTAAAAGGATCCAGGGCCTAAATACTTGGCCTACAATTGATATTCCCTTAAATATCTTGTTACTGCTGTGCCTGGATTAGTGTAATAAATAGATAGCCAGATAGTTAGGTGCCTGTAAAAAAAAAAAAGGCCTGAATTTGAATTCAATATAATTGTGCCAAATAATTTTTTTCTTATTGTGGTGAACGGTAACAATGATGAAAACATCTAGTAAGGGACGCAGACGCGGACATGGTCGTGGTGTTGTTAGTGGACCCTCTGGTGCTGGGAGAAGACGTGGCCGTTCTGCCACAGTCACACGTCCTAGTGAACTAACTACCTCAGGTTCCAGTACCCGCCAGAATTTACAGCGATATTTGGTGGGGCCCAATGCCGTTCTAAGGATGGTAAGGCCTGAGCAAGTACAGGCGCTAGTCAATTGTGTGGCCGATAGTGCATCCAGCACGTTTACAACATTATCTCCCACCCAGTCTTCTGCAGAAAGTGCACAGGTGGCGCCTGAAAACCAAACCCATCAGTCTGTCACATCACCCCCATGCATATCAGGGAAACTGTCTGAGCCTAAAGTTATGCAGCCTCTTATGCAGTCTCTTATGCTGTTTGAAGACTCTGCTGGCAGGATTTCCCAAGGGAATCCAACTAGCCCTTCCCCAGTGGTGGAAGACATAGAATGCACTGATGCACAACCGCTTATGTTTCCTGATGATGAGCACATGGGAATACCACCTCATCAGAGTCCGCACGTCTCTGCTGATGATGATAAAACACAGGTGCCAACTGCTGCGTCTTTTTGCAGTGTGCATACCGAACAGGAGGTCAGGGAGGAAGACTGTGTGGAAGACGATGCAGGGGACGATGAGGTCCTAGACCCCACATGGAATGAAGGTCGTGCCACTGCATGAACTGCAGTGGAGTAAACGGCTTGAAAACAAGGAACTCACTCAGGCTCCCCTTGCTCCCTCTTCTGCTGCTGCCTCAGCCTCTTCCTCTGCCTCGGGTGGAATGTAGGCACCTGCCGCCCACCAAACAGAGGATGTGCCACCAGCCAACACTGCTTCTCAAAGAGAGCCGTGCCTTCCCTGCACAACCAAGGTCACATCTGTGGCAAGGTCCACCTAACCACAGATAAGTGGACCAGTAAGCATGGCCAGGGACGCTATATCTCCCTAACTGCACACTAAATATAGTGGCGGCAAGGCCCCAGACGGAGAGTTCTTTGGCGCACATCCTTCCGCCACCAAGGATCCCAGGGCATCATTATTTGCCTCCTGTAGCCTCCTCCTCCTGCTCGGCTTCCTCCTCCTCTTTTTCCACCTGCTCATCCAGTCAGCCACACACCTTCACCGCCAACTTCAGCAAAGCCCGGGGTAAATGTAAGCTGGCCGTTCTAAAACTCCTATGTTTGGGAGACAGACCCCACACCACGCAGGAGTTGTGGCGGGGTATTGAACAACAGACCGACGAGTGGTTGCTGCCGGTGGGCCTCAAGCCCGGCCTTGTGGTGTGCGATAATGGGCGAAATCTCGTTGCAGCTCTGGGAGAAGCCGGTTTGACGCACATCCCTTGCCTGGCGCATGTGCTGAATTTGGTGGTGCAGAAGTTCATTCACAACTACCCCGACATGTCAGAGCTGCTGCATAAAGTGCGGGCCATCTATGCGCACTTCCAGCGTTCACATCCTGCCGCTGCTCGCCTGTCTGAGCCAAAGCGGAACTTCGGCCTTCTCGCTCACCGCCTCATATGCGACGTGCCCACTAGGTGGAACTCCACCTTACACATGCTGGAGAGACTGTGTGAGCAGCAGCAGGCCATAGTGGAGTTTCAGCTGCAGCACACTCGGGTGAGTCGCACTGCGGAACAGCACCACTTCACCATCAATGACTGGGCCTCCATGCGAGACCTGTGTGCCCTGTTGCGCTGTTTCGAGTACTCCACCAACATGGCCAGTAGCGATGACGCCGTTATCAGCATTACAATACCACTTCTATGTCTCCTTGAGAAAACACTTAGGACGATGATGGAAGAGGAGGTGGCCCAGGAGGAGGAGGAAGAGAAGTAATTTTTAGCACTTTCAGGCCAGTTTCTTAGAACTGGTTCAGTGGGAGGTTTTTTGCAAAAGCAGAGGCCAGGTACAAATGTGGCCAGCCAGGGCCCACTACTGGAGGACAAGGAGGATGAGGAGGAGGTGGAGGAGGATGAGGATGAAGCATGCTCACAGCGGGGTGGCACCCAACGCAGCTCGGGCCCATCCCTGGTGCGTGGCTGGGGGGAAACACAGGACAGCTTGTCCTTACATCTGGGCAGCCTGGCACACATGAGCGATTACATGCTGCAGTGCCTGCGCAACGACAGCAGAGTTTGCCACATTTTAACGTGTGTGGACTACTGGGTTGCCACCCTGCTGGAACCCCTAGTACAAAGACAATGTGCCCACCTTACTTCCTGCACTGGAGCATGATAGGAAGATGCGCGAGTGCAAGCGCACGTTGGTAGACACGCTACTGAGAGCATTCCCAATTGTCACAGGGGAACAAGTGGAAGCCCAAGGCGAAGGCAGAGGAGGAGCGAGAGGTCACCACGCAGCTGTGTCACGGCCAGCTCCTCTGTGGGCAGTGTTAGCATGAAAGAGATGTGGAAAAGTTTTGTCACCACGCCACAGCTAACTGCACCACCACCTGATATGGAAAGTGTTAGCAGGAGGCAGCATTTCACTAACATGGTGGAACAGTACGTGTGCACACCCTTCCACGTTCTGAAAGATGATACGGCCCCATTCAACTTCTGGGTCTCCAAATCGTCCACGTGGCCAGAGCTAGCCTTTTATGCCTTGGAAGTGCTGGCCTGCCCGGCTGCCAGCGTTTCGTCTGAACGTGTATTCAGCACGGCAGGTGGCGTCATTACTAACAAACGCAGCCGCCTGACCACAACCAACGTGGACAAGCTCACATTCATAAAAATGAATCAGGCATGGATCCCACAGGACCTGTCCATCCCTTGTGCAGAATAGACATTTATAACTACCTCCCCTTAACCATATATTTTGTAGTCCGGTGCACTTCTTTATTGAATCCTCTTTTTTTAATTTTACTATTATTTTGCTGGGCAACCCAAAGTTGAATGAACCTCTCCTCCATCTGGGTGCCAGGGGCCTGAGCCTGTAAATGAGGCCTGTGGCACTTCAGGCAGACATGAATCCTTTTTGGCTGTGATGAGAACATCAACTCCCATAGCATTCCCACCTGATGCCACCCCAACCTCCTATTCCACCTCCTCCTCCTCCTCCTCCAAGTTGCCAATTGATATTGGTTCATTTTTATTTATTTTATTTTAAGTCATTTCCCTATCCACATTTGTTTGCAGGGGATTTACCTACATTTTGCTGTCCTCTAGCCCTTTCCTGGGCTATTTTACAGCCTTTTTAGCGCCCAAAAGTTCGGGTCCCCAATGACTTGAATGGGGTTTGGGTTCGGGGTGAAGTTCGGGTCGAGTTCGGATCCCGAACCCGAACATTTTCGGGAAGTTCGGCCGAACTTCTCGAACCCGAACATCCAGGTGTTCGCTCAACTCTAGATGTGTTTCATTTAAGTTTGTAACCTTAATGGATTTTTGGATAAAAGAAATGTGTACCTTAAACCACATACATTTATTTTTGATCATATAAGTTCTAAACTATGTCGTCTGTCAATTTTCCTTTTATTTAAAGGGTACAGAGTGGTTTGCTACTAGAGCAACAGGACCAAGTGTATTGCATGGTGTTATGTTAAATCAAGACTGTTAACAGGGGAATTTTGTATCATATAAAGTGTATATTTGCACTTGTCAGACATTGCATTATTAAACTTAGCCATAGGTGAGAGATGAACTTGATTTATCACCCCTTGCTTCATATTGTGTTATTTATTACAAATACAGATTTTTCTAACTTCATCGCAGTTAGATATTACTGTAGGTGAACAAACTGTATTAGAGTTTCATCTCTTCATCATTACTACCTAGAATAGTAGAAACCTTTGATGGGAGGGAGAATATTCAAAAACAAAAATCTCCTTCCTTTAAATTTCTCTGTCAGTACTGAGGGCTGTATTAAACTGGCCGATAATCACTAACAAGCTTTCACATGACTTCTCACTAATAGGGTTAAGCGAATCCAAACTGTAAAGTTCGAGTTCATACTGAACATTACGGTTTTTCGTACCCGGACCTGGGCCTGAACATTTCTGTAAAAGTTTGGGTTCGGTTTCGTTGTTCGGTGATTTCTTCCTGCTTTTTTAAAGGCTGAAGGCGTTTCACTACTTTGTCCTAAGAAGCCATCACAGCCATGCCTACTATTGGCATGGCTGTGATTGGCTAAATGCAGCATGTGACCCAGCCTACATTTAAGCTGGAGTCACGTAGCACGCAAGTCACTCTGATGCTCTTAGTGTAGGGACAGGCTGCTGCTGGTGCTCTCAGGGAGAGATTAGGGAAGAAATCTGTTGAACTTGGTGTACCCAGCCCTGAGCCCAGTGATACTGCAAAATAATTTTTAATCCATCTGTTACTGAGGTGGGGGTCTGCAGCCATTTTAGCAACTGCAGTGTCCTTGGAACTGCATGAGACCTGCATGTATGCCAGCCTGCCAGGGTCATCAGTCTAATTATTTTTTGGTAGCTCAGTGGAGGAAAGATTCCTTTTTTCTGGCAGGACTAGTCCCCCTACATTACCTATTTTATAATTTTGTGGTGACATTTCTGTAGTTGCTGTAATAAACCTGTACGGTTGTACGACAGAGCACTTTTGCATATACCGCTGACAAACCTATTTTAAAATCTTGCGGTGACATAGCGCATTTCTGTAGTTAGTGGAATAAAACCATAAACATGCAGCCCATGCCCATCAGTCTTTCACCTCACCCCCTTGCAAAGCAGCCAAGCAGCCCGAGCACCAAGTCATGCAGCAGACACTTATGCTTTTTGATGACTCTGCTGGCAGGTATTCCCCGGGCCAAGCACATAGCCCTGCCCCAGAAGTGAAAGACATTGAATGCACCGATGCCCAACTACTTATGTTGCAGGATGAGGACATGGCAATACCACCGCAGCACGTCTCTGATGATGATGAAACACAGGTGCCAACTGCTGCGGCTTTCTGAAGTGTTCAGACCGACGAGGAGGGCAGGGGTGAAGGATGGGTGGTAAATCATGTGGAGGACACTGAGGTCCTAGTCCCCAACTGGACTCAAGTTCATTCTAGTGGCGTTTGCATTTTTGTGGAAGAGGTGGTGGTCGAGGCAACAGCACATCAAAAGAGGGTGCAAAAGCAGAACGGCAGTCCCCGAGACAGTACGCCTGCTACTGCCCACCGCACCCAGGGACCTAGCACACCAAAGCTAGCTCCAAGGAGTTCATTGGAGTGGAATTTCTTTGGACAAAGTCCTGACGACAAGACAAGAGTAGTTTACACGTTGTGCGATCAGAGCATGAAGCGAGGCATAAACGTTCTAAACCTGAGCACAACCTGCATGACATGCAACATGCATCTACATGCAAAGCATAAACTGCAGTATAAACACCTTAAAAACCAATAAAGGTCTCAGGCTCCTCCTGCTTCCTCTTCTGCTGCTGTCTCTGCCTCTTCCTCAACCTCTGGAGTCACAGTGGCACCTGCAACCCAGCAAAATATGATGTGCCACCAACACCACCACCTCCGTCATCATCACCAATCGTCTCCACCATGTCACACGCAAGCGTTAAGCTGTCCATCTCCAAAACACTGGAGAGAAATAGAAAATACCCACCCTCCATTCCTTTGGTCCTTGGTCCTTAATGCCAGCATTTCATAATTATTGGCCTTTGAAATGCTGTGATTCCATCTGGTGGAGCCAGGCTGTTTTAAACAGCTGATGGTGGTGGCTGTCCCACAGTACATCGTTCCCAGCCGCCACTACTTTTCTAGGCGAGCCGCCCTTTCCCTGCACAACCAAGTGGAGGATAAAATCAGGTATGCACTGCGCAACGCTATCTGTGGCAAGGTCCACATAACCACAGATACATGGATGAGTAAGCATGGGCAGGGACGCTATATCTCCTTAACTGCACACTGGGTAAATGTAGTGGCGGCTGGGCCTGAGGCATTTAGCAGTTTGGCGCATGTCTTTCCACCACCGAGGATCACAGGGCATTATTCTTTGCCTCCTGTTGCCTCCTCCTCCTACTCCACTTCCTCGTCCTCCTCTTCTACCACCTCCTCATCCGGTCAGCGAAAGACCTTCACTACCAACTTCAGTACAGCCAGGGGTAAATGTCAGCAGGCGGTTTTAAAACTCATGTGTTTGGGGGACAACCCCCACACCGCACAGGAGCTGTGGAGAGGCATAGAAGAACAGACTGATGAGTGGTTGCTGAAAGTGAGCTTCAAGCCCGGCCTGGTGGTGTGCGATAATGGGCGACATCTTGTAGCAGCTCTGGGACTAGCCGGTTTGACACACATTCCTTGCCTGACGCATGTGCTGAATTTGGTGGTGCAGAAATTCCTTAAAATCTACCCTGACATGTCAGAGCTGCTGCAGAAAGTGTGGTCCGTCTGTGCGCACTTAAGGAGTTCTCTTTCTGCTGCTGCTCGCCTGTCTGCGCTGCAACGTAACTTTGGTCTTCCCGTTCACCACCTCAAATGCGACGTATCCACCAGGTGGAACTCCACCTTGCATATGCTGGAGAGACTGTGCTAGCAGCAGCAGGCGATAGTGGAGTTTCAGCTGCAGCATGCACAGGTGATTCTTTCTGCAGAAAAGCACCACTTCACCACCAATGAGCTGGGCCTCCATGCGAGACCTGTGTGCCTTGCTGCAGTGTTTTGAGTACTCACCCAACATGGCCAGTGATGATGACGCCGTTCTTAGCGTTGCAATACCACTTCTATGTCTCCTTGAAAAAACACATAGGGCGATGATGGAAGAGGATGTGGCACAGTAGAAAGAAGAGGAGGAAGAGGGGGCATTTTACAGGGTTTCAGGCCAGTCTTTCAGAAGTGGATAAGAGGGTGGGTTCCTGCACCAGCAGAGGCCAGGTACACATGTGGCAAACCAGGGCACAGTTCTGGAGGAGGAGGAGGATGAGGTAGAGGAGGAGGAACTGGCACCCAACACAGCTTATGGCTATCACTGGAGCGTGGCTGGGGGATACGGAGGACACAGATGATAGATCACCTACCGAGGACAGCTTATCCTTACCTCTGGGCAGTCTGGCACACTATAGGGACTACATGTTGCAGTGGCTGTGCAATGACCGCAGAGTTGGCCACATTTTAACTTGTGCTGACTACTGGGTTACCACCCTGCTGGATCCCCATTACAAAGACATTGTGCCGGAGCGTAATAGGAAGATGCACGACTACAATTGCGCGCTGGTAGACACGCTCCTTAGGGCATTCCCAAATGACACTAGGGGACAAGTGGAAGGATAAGGCGGAGGAGGAGAAGGAAGGGGTCGCCAACACAGCTGGGTCACTGCCAGCCCCTCAGAAGGCAGGGTTAGCATGCCGACATGTGGAAAAGCTTTGTCACCACGCCATAGTAACCGGCACCACCAGCTGATATGGAACATGTTAGCAGGAGGCAGCATTTGAACAACATGGTGGAACAGTACATGTGCACACGCCTACACGTACTGACTGATGATTCAGCCCCATTTAACTTCTGGGTCTCCAAATTGTCCACATGGCCTGAGCTTGCCCTTTATGCCTTAGAGTTGCTGGCCTGCCCTGCAGCCAGTGTGTTGTCTAGATGTGTATTTAGCACAGCAGGGGGCGTCATTACAGACAACAGCAGCCGCCTGTCCACAGCCAACGTGGACAAGCTCATGTTCATTAAAATGAACTAGGCTTGGATCTCACAAGATTTGTCTGTACACTGTGCAGAATAGACATTTATATCAGCCTCAACCATACATTCTTGTACTCAAGTGCACTTTTACTTTGATTTCTTATTTTTTATTTGTCCAATTATTTCGGGGGCTTCCTCAATAAAAAAAATAAAACAAAAAAAAACATTGTTAGCTGGCTACCTCCTCCTTCTACTCCATCACCGCTTCCACCAACAACACCACATTCACCGCCTCCTCAACCTGCAACTCCACATCTACCTCCTCCTCCGAGTTGCAGGTTAATAATTGCAAATTTTTATTTATTTTATTTTAAGTTATTTCCCTACCCACACTTGCCAGGCTCTTAAGCACATTTTGGAGCTCTCTAGTCCTTTCCATTACATTTTTACGGCCAATTTAGTGCCCAAAAGTTCGGGTCCCTATTGGCTTCAATGGGGTTCGGCCGAACCCGTCGAACTTCCAGGTGTTCTCAATTCTACTCATTAATGATCATCTTGCAGTGTAATACTGTCGCCGTTTGCCCAATACTTAAAATGTAGCAGACACCCGCGGCTAATTTCCGCGACTGGCAGCAATGCGGAATGCGGACATTTAACTCCTCAGATGCCGTGGTCAATCCTGACCACGGCATCTGCGAGCGTTTCAAACCGAATGTAAAAGTAAATGAAACCCAGGCTGCTCTGCGGTATTTCCTATGGAGCCTTGCCTGTAATAGGCTTTATAGGAAATATGCGATTTTTTCATACATTCCAATGCTATTGCACTGGAATGTATAATAATTGCAATCAGATGATTGTAAGTTATAGTTCGCTATGGGAACTATATAAAAGTGTAAAAAAAAATATAAAAAAAATAAAAAACACATAAAAGTTTAAATCACCTGCCTTTTGCTAAAATAAAAATAAAAAAAATAAAAAAATACACATCATGGGTGTCGCAATGTGCAAAAACGCCCATACTATAAAAATATAAAAAAATATTCCCCATACGTCAATCAGCAAAACAGTAAATAGCGTCCAAATGGCGGATTCGCCATTTTTGGTCGCTTCATTTTCCACAAAAATTTTATAAAAGGTGATCGCAAAGTCAAACACACCCCAGAATGATATCAATATAAAGATAAGATTATGATGCAAAAAATTATCCCACATACAGCTCCGTACATATAATTACAAAAAAGTTATAGGGGTCAAAACATGGCGACAAAAAGGTAAAACTGATTTTTTTACCTACTTTTGAAATTTATTTTCACTATCAAAACGCAAGAAAACCTATATATATAGGGTATCGCCGGATTCGTACTGACCTGTAGAATAAAAGTAACCCGTCAGTTTTATTGCACATCGAACATCGGAATTTAAAAACCTGTGGTGGAATTGCTTTTTTTTGCAATCTCACCGCATTTGGAATTTTTTTCCTGCTTTCCACTACATCATATGCAATATAAAATGGTGGCGTTGGAAAGTACAACTTGTCCCGAAAAAACAAGCTCTCATATGGCTATGTGAACCAAAAAATAAAAAAGCTATGGCTCTGGGAAGGCAGGGAGTGCAAAAAAAAAAACGCAAAAAATAAAAAACCTCTGGTCCTTAAGGGGTTAAAACAATGGATGTATGCTCCAATATACAGTCACATGACTCTCAAATACAGTGAGAGCCACATGCCTATAGAGATGAGTGAATCAAATCTGACGAAGTGGAATTCGATATGAAATTGCAGGAAAAATTCGATTAACAACTAATAAGAATTTTGTCGTGCTTTGTGGTAACGAATCACAATTTTTCCTAAAATGGCGGCTACACATGTAAGGACATGGGGCAAGGAACTCTGGAAAGGTGGGATGACCCATAATGCCATGCATGTAGTCAATCAGCAGCCAGCCCTGTAATGTCACAGCCCTATAAATAGGGCACCCATCTTGAATTCAGAAATCTTCCAGCGTTCTGAGTGCAGGGACAGACGTGAGAAGGCGCTAGGGAGAGCAATAGGAAAAAACCTCACTGAAAAAAAAACTGAAGAAATTATTTAGTGCAAGGAAAGGATAGGGAGAACTAAATTGGGAGAGGTGGTGCTCTGTTTTTAGCACTGCCTAGCTGCACTCAGGAGCTTGTAATCTATTTATAGTACACTGTGTGTGCCTTGTAAAAGATAAAAAATAGTTAGGTCCCACAGCAAGGAATCAGGCGTCATATCACCAACCACTGGAGATGGCCACTTTCAGTTATTTAGCCCACAGCACCCAGACAGAGGAGAGAGGTTGCATGGCAGAGGTTCAGGCTTCATGTCACCCACCATTGTAACAGGCCACTTTCAGTTATTTAGGCCCCGGCGCCCAGATTGAGTAGAGGTTCATTCAACTTTGGGTTGCACCGAAAGATCATGGTAAAGTTAAAAAAATGAGGATTCAATAAAGAAGTGCCCCGGAGTACAAGAATACATGGTTGAGGGAGAGGCAGTTATAAATGTCTATTCTGCACAAGGGAGGCACAGGTCCTGTGGGATCTATGCCTGGTTCATTTTTATGAACGTCAGCTTGTCCACGTTGGCTGTGGACAGGGGGCTGCGTTTGTCAGTAATGACGCCCCCTGCCGTGCTGAATACACGTTCAGAAAAAACGCTGGCCGCCGGGCAGGCCAGCACCTCCAAGGAATGAAATGCTAACTCTGGCCACGTGGACAATTTGGAGACCCAGAAGTTGAATGGGGGCCAAACCATCAGTCAGTACATGGAGGGGTGTGCAGACGTACTGTTCAACCATGTTAGTGAAATGCTGCCTCCTTCTTCCGCATCAGGTGGTGGTACAGTTAGCTGTGGCGTGGAGATAAAACTTTTCCACATTTCTGCCATGCTAACCCTGCCCTCAGAGGAGCTGGCCATGACACAGCTGCGTTGGCGACCTCTTGCTCCTCCTCTGCCTTCGCCTTGGGCTTTCACCTGTTCCACAGTGACATTTGGGAATGCTCACAAGAGCGCGTCTACCAGAGTGCGCTTGTACTCGCGCATCTTCCTATCACGCTCCAGTGCAGGAAGTAAGGTGGGCACATTGTCTTTGTACCGGGAAACTAGCAGGGTGGCAACCCAGTAGTCCGCACACGTTAAAATGTGGGCAACTCTGCTGTCGTTGCGCAGGCACTGCAGCATGTAGTCGCTCATGTGTGCCAGGCTCCCCAGAGGTAAGGACAAGCTGTCCTCTGTGGGAGGCGTATCGTCATCGTCCTCCGTATCCCCCAGCCATGCACCAGTGATGGGCCTGAGCTTTGTCGGGTGCCACCCCGCTGTGAATCTGCTTCATCCTCATCCTCCTCCAACTCCTCCTCGTCCTCCAGTAGTGGACCCTGGCTGGCCACATTTGTACCTGGCCTCTGCTGTTGCAAAAAAACCTCCCTCTGAGCCACTTCTAACAGACTGGCCTGAAAGTGCTAAAAATGACCCCTCATCATCCTCCTCCTCCTCCTCCTGGGCCACCTCCTCTTCCATTATCGCCCTAAGCGTTTTCTCAAGGAGAAATAGAAGTGGTATTGTAACGCTGATAACGGTGTCATCGCCACTGGCCATGTTGGTGGAGTACTCGAAACAGTGCAACAGGACACACAGGTCTCGCATGGAGGCCCAATCATTGGTGGTGAATTGGTGCTGTTCCGCAGTGCGACTGACGCATGCGTGCTGCAGCTTAAACTCCATTATGGCCTGCTGCTGCTCGCACAGTCTCTCCAGCATGTGCAAGGTGGAGTTCCACCTGGTGGGCACGTCGCATATAAGGCAGTGAGCGGGAAGGCCGAAGTTCCGCTGTAGCGCAGACAGACGAGCAGCGGCAGGATGTGAACGCCGGAAGTGTGCACAGACGGCCCGCACTTTATGCAGCAGCTCTGACATGTCGGGGTAGTTGTGAATGAACTTCTGCACCACCAAATTCAGCACATGCGCCAGGCAAGGGATGTGCGTCAAACCGGCTAGTCCCAGAGCTGCTACGAGATTTTCCCATTTATCGCACACCACCAGGCCGGGCTTGAGGCCTACTGGCAGAAACCACTCGCCGGTCTGTTGTTCAATACCCTGCCACAACTCCTGCGCGGTGTGGGGCCTTTGCCCCAAACATATGAGTTTCAGAATGGCTTGCTGAAGTTTACCCCGGGCTGTGCTGAAGTTGGTGGTGAAGGTGTGTGGCTGACTGGATGAGCAGGTGGAAGCAGAGAAGGAGGAAGCCGAGTAGGAGAAGGAGGCTACAGGAGGCAAAGAATGATGCCCTGCGATCCTTGGCGGCGGAAGGACGTGCGCCAAGGAACTCTCCGCCTGGGGCCCAACCGCCACTAAATTTACCCAGTGTGCAGTTAGGGAGATATAGCGTCCCTGGCCGTGCTTACTGGTCTACGTATCTGTGGTTTGGTGGACCCACAGATGGCGTTGTGCAGTGCACACTTGATTTTATCGGATACTTGGTTGTGCAGGAAAGGCACGGCTGTCATGGAGAAGTAGTGGCGGCTGGGAACAACATACTGTGGGACAGCCATGGCCATCAGCTGTTTGAAGCTGTCTGTGTCTACCAGCCTGAATGACATTTCGAAAGCCAGTAGTTTAGAAATGCTGGCATTCAGGCCCAGGGCTCGAGGGTGGCTAGGTGGTAATTTACGCTTTCTCTCCCAGGTTTGTGAGATGGAGAGCTGAACGCTGCTGTGTGACATGGTGGAGATACTTGGTGACGCAGGTGGTGGTGTCGGTGGCACATCCTCTGTTTGGTGGGCGGCAGGTGCCAACATTCCTCCCGAGGCGGAGGAAGAGGCCGAGGCAGCAGCAGAAGAGAGAGCAGGGGGAGCCATAGTGTGTTCCTTGTTTTTAAGGTGTTTACTTCACTGCAGTCATGCAGGTTGTGCTAAAGTTCAGAACGTTAATGCCTCACTTCAGGGTCTGATGGCACAGCGTGCAAACCACTCAGGTCTTGTCATCAGCACATTGTTTAAAGGAGTGCCATGCCAGGGAAATCCTTGAAACTGCCTTTGGGGTGCTCAGTCCCTGGTAATGGTGGCCAGTAGCAGTCAAACTCTCTTGGTGGCGGCTGTTCTGCTTTTGCCCCCTGCTCCCTCTTTTGCTACGCTGTTTGCTCGGTCTCACCACTGCCTCTTCCTTTGAGCTATGAAAGTCGGTGGCACGACCTTAATTCCATGTGGGGTCTAGGACCTCATCATCCCCTGCATCGTCTTCCACACAGTCTTCCTCCATGACCTCCTGTTCGGTCTGCACACTGCAAAAAGACGCAGCAGTTGGCACCTGTGTTTCATCATCATCAGAGACGTGCGGACTCCGATGAGGTGGTATTCCCATGTCCTTATCATCAGGAAACATAAGTGGTTTTGCATCAGTGCATTCTATGTCTTCCACCACTGGGGAAGGGCTAGGTGGATTCCCTTGGGAAACCCTGCCAGCAGAATCTTCAAACAGCATAAGAGACTGCTGCATAAGTTGAGGCTCAGACAGTTTCCCTGATATGCATGGGGGTGATGTGACAGACTGATGAGCTTGGTTTTCAGGCGCCACCTGTGCGCTTTCTGCAGAAGACTGGGTGTGAGATAATGTTGTGAACGTGCTGGATCCAATGTCGGTCACCCAACTGAATAGCACCTGTACCTGCTTAGGCCTTACCATCCTTAGAACGGCATTGGGCCCCATCAAATATCGCTGTAAATTCTGTACTGGAATCTGAGGTAGTTGGTTCACTAGGACGTGTGGCTGTGGCAGAATGGCCATGTCCTCTCCCAGCACCAGAGGGTCCATTAACACCACCAAGACCGCGTTCGCGTCCTTTACTAGATGTTTTTCTCATTGTTACCGTTCACCAATCACCACAATATGAAAAAAAATATTTGGCCCAATGTATTGATTTCAAATTCAGGCCTTTTTTTTACAGGCACCTAACACTGTCTGCCTATTTATTTATGTACCATATTACACTAATCCAGGCACAGCAGTAACCACTGATTTAGGGGAATATCAATTTTAGGCCTAGTATTTAGGCCGTGGATGAAAGGTATCCTTTTATGGACAGATTTACACTTGGAGATGCACAGTAGCGTGTGAAAAAATATGTAGGATTATGCCTTCAGCAACTGTATTTTAACACTTTGTGTAATATACCCTTTAATGGCTAGAAATACAATGGGAGATGCACAGTAGCGTGTGAAGTTATTGAGTATGACCCTCTCAGCACTTGTATATACACCTTGAGTGTAATATACCCTTTTACGTACAGATTAACACTTGGCCTGCAACAGCTGGAACATCAGATTCAGGGTATTGCTATATTGGCAAGTGAATTTCACCCCAGAACAAAATTTATCCTTTGCCGTACACTATTAAACTTGTCCAGCCACTGCTGGGACACCAGATTTACTGTATTTTTATTTTTGCTACTGATTTTAAAGCATAGCTGTCACATTTAGACCCTAATTTCAGTTTTCATATATGTAGTTACTAATATGATAATATTCCTGAATCAATAACTATTAGACTTACTTACCCCTTATTTAATAAGATTCAGCCCTTAGCAACCAGTCTGCATAAAACGGAAATTTCACTATTCTGTTAAGATGGCCGCCCTCAGCCCTGAGGCTAATCCATAGGACACCTGCAGTGAAGTTAGTGAAGACCAGCTCTGTATAGGGGGTTTTGCAGTGAAATTCCCAGGTCTGGCTGAAGCCTGTAGTCCTTCTACAAGCTCTCCTCTTATCAGATAAGGCTTTTATTTATACACTGAGCAGCCCGCATATCTTCCCTGAGCTGTACATTCTCCAGAACTGCTAAGGGAGTGTTTGCCAAGCACAGGCATGTGGAGAAGTTCACACACACAGCCCAGCACTGTTATCTCCTGTCAGGAAGAACCTGGCTTTTTATACATTCCCTTACAATGTTGACTCACTATCAGTTCCCAGTGCACGCAGCGTGCTCCGTCCTCATGTCTGGTAGACGGAAGGAGCCTAGCAACCTGATTTTATCTCAGGTAACAATAGCCAATACTGGGGACTTTAAGGTGGCTTTTAGGGGTTATTTATTAAACAATCAGAAATTAAAACAGAGCCAACAAGGTGATATTAATCACCAAAATCCAATAGTAAAAAAAATAAATAAATTGACAGTTATCCTTTAACCCCAGAAAATAATATATCCTTTGACGGACACAAGGGAAATTGTCCAGTCACAGCTGGAACACCAGATTCAGGGTATTGCTATTTTGGCAATTAAACAGATTTATAGTATTGCTATTTTGGCAACTGAATTTCACCCCAGAACAAAATATATCCTTTGCCAGACACTATTAAACTTGGCCAGCCACAGCTGAAACCACTGATTTATGGTATTGCTATTTTGGCAACTGAATTTCACCCCAGAAAATAATAAATCCTTTGCCGGACCCTATTAAACTTGTCTAGTCACAGCTGGAACACCAGATTTACGGTATTTCTATTTTTGCAACTGAATTTCACCGCAGAGAATAATATATCCTATGACGGACACTATGAAACTTTTCCAGTCACAGCTGGATCACTAGATTTACGGTATTGCTATTTTGGCAATTGAATTTCACCCCAGAACAAAATATATCCTTTGCAGGATACTATTAAACTTGGCCAGCCACAGCTGAAACCACTGATTTACGGTATTGCTATTTTGGCAATTGAATAGGATATAGCAAAAAAAAAACTAGTATTGATGGATTGATGGACTTGGTGGCAGCTTGTGCTGGTGCACCACAAGTCACAAAATGGCCACCGATTACCCCAGAAAAAAGTGACAGAAAAACGCTCTTTTCAGCCTAAAAAACAGTGAGCAATTAACTAGCAGAAGTGGAATGATTCACAGCTGTAGATCGATCACTTCATTAGGTGCTTTTGCTGACTTCCCTGCCTCATCTCGCCCTCACAGAATCTGCGTCCTCTCTCTACACTAATTAGAGCAGTGTGATGTGCGGCACTACGTGACTCCAGCTTAAATTGAGGCTGGGTCACATGCTGCACTTGGCCAATCACAGCCATGCCATTAATAGGCATGGCTGTGATGGCTTCTTAGGGCAAGAAGTAAAACACTAGCTGATTGGCGGCTTTGCAGCCCTTCAGAAAGCGGAAAGAAACCACCGAACAACGGACCCAAACCCGAACTTTTTTGAAAATGTTCAGGTCCGGGTCCGTGTCCCGAACACCCCAAAATTCGGTACAAACCCGAACTATGCTCGACCTGTTCGCTCAACACTATTTATTTTTAGTAGAAAACTGGGGTTGAAATGACCGTTAACAGCACTCTCTGAAATGAGCATTGCTAAGGGTCATCCATCTCCTATTAGCAAAGGAGAGATGGGCTGTTCGGGAGCTGCGCTTCTGCCTGCATTGCTCCCCTGGTGGGCACAGTAGTCTTATGAGTTAAAATTACATCTATATTCCCCCTTTCTATGAAATGTAATGCTTTTGTACAATCACTGACCTGCTTTCCCAGCCCTTTAGTGAGCTTTCCCCCAGCCAGAAGTTGAAGCACTGTATGTATCGAGCGCTTACTTCCGGCTGGGGGAAAGCTCACTAAAAGCGCTGGGAAACACGATCACGCAAACCAATGCAGTTCCAAAAAATATTGTAATACTTTATTCATGTTGGATAGACCGACCACGGGTCTGCTTAGTTACATATGCAAAATGCAGCAGCATTGTTTCAGGATTGAGGTCCATATTAAAATGAATATAGTCCCCCAATTCTATTATATTGATAAAAGACCCCATGATCTTTGGGCAGAAGACTGGGGGGGGGATATAAATGTTAGATATTAATGGAGAGAGAGTGGAAAGTGGGGGTATATCATGTCTGAACCCATATGTTTAGGCCAACTTATAAATATGGCTTGAAAGATAGCATTTCATTTAGTCCATTTGGTGCAGTGGACTGCATCATAAAAATCCATTTTGTCTCTCTTCTTTAGATCTTATTTTTCCACTCACCTCCTCTCCGCATTTGTGGAATATGTTCGATTCCCATAGATGTAATACAGTTTGTATCTCCTCCATGTACCATATTCATGTGTCTTGTTGACAATATCATTATAGTGGTCCCAAATACGTCGTCTGAGTTCCCTTGTGCTTTTCCCAATGTAGGCGAATGGACAGCTACATTGTGCTAGGTAGACTACTCCCGTTGTCTGACAATTGATTAAGTCCTTGATTTTGTATACTGTATTTGTTTTTGAACATGTGAATTATTTTGTTACCCTTACTTGACTACAGGCCACACATTTACCACACTTGAACATGCCTTTTGGGCATCGTGTTAGCCACCCTCTTTCTCTTACTGGAGGTTGCTAATGGCTGTGAACTAATCTGTCCCCCAGACTCTGTCCATTCCTGTACTTAATCTGAGAGAAAGGCCCAATCATGTCCTGAAGGTCTGGGTCATAACATAGTATCTCCCAGTGTTTTGTTATAATCTGTCTAACACTTTCATGTCCATTGTCAAACATACCAATAATTTTTATTGGTTGTTTCTTTGTGGGCTCAGATTTTTTGGGGATTAGTTATGTTTCTCTTTTGGACCCACATGCGGACTCAAATGCGGTTCTGTGGATCCGGTCAGGGTATCCCCTTTATCTGACCCTTATTCTTAAATCATCTGACTGTTTCTTAACCATTTGTCGACCGCCCATAGGATATAAACGTCCTATGGGCGGTTGTCTATCTCTGAATAGACGTTTCTGAACGTCCATTCAGAGACGGCAGCTGCACGCTAATCGTGCAGCTGCCGAGTGGGTTGCCCGCTGTCAGTGACCGCAGTGCAACCAAGGGAGAAGGCAGGGACATTGCCCAAGTGTCCCTGACTTCTAAATCGCTGCAGACACAGCGCTGAGTGAGCTGTGCGCTTTCCGTCCCGGCCCGGTGGTCATTTGACAGCCGGGAGAGGGTAAGTGCAGGAGCTGTCACAGACCTCTATCAGCCCTGCACTGAGGCTGTACAGCGATGTACTCTGCTGTACTACCTCTCTAGGGGCTGTATTTCCCCTGTAACTGGGGCTACTATGTCAGCCCCAGTTACAGGAGAAATCAATAGTAAAAAAAAAAAAAAAAGAAGTTAAATGTCCCCCAGAGTTCTTGTATGACTCAAAGAAAAATAAAAATAAAAAAATAAAGTGTTTAAAAAAATAAATAAAATAAAAAATATGGTTTTACATGTAAAAAAAAAATTCACAATTAATTAATTTAAAAAAATGTTAAAAATAGAAAAAATAAATAAATTGGACACATTTGGTATTGCCGCATCCGTGACTGTCGGCTCTATAAACATATCACATGACCCAACCCGTCTGATAGACACCATAAAAAAATAAAAAATAAAAACTGCATCAAAAGAGCCTTTTTTATCATCTTACATCACAAAAAGTGCAACAACTAGTGATCAAAAATGCGTATGTCCCACAAAACGAAATCAATAAAACCGTCACCTCTTCCCGCAAAAAATACATAAGAAAATCGCTAAAAAAAATGAAAAAAACTATAGCTCTCCGAACATGGAGACATTAAATCATAATTTTTTGTTTAAAAAATGTTATTATTGTGTTAAAGTGAAATAAATAAAAAAGTATAAATATTCGGTATCGCCCCATTCGTAAAAACCATCTCTATAAAAATATCACATGACCTAACCCTCACATGAACACCGTAATAGAAATAAAAAAAACTGCCAAAAAAGCAATTTTTTGTCAACTAACATCACATAAAGTGCAACACCAAGCGATCAAAATTTCATATTCCCCCCAAAATAGTACCAATCAAACAGTCACCTCATCCCGCAAAAAATGAGATCCTAACTAAGACAATCGGTCAAAAATTTAAAAAAACTATTGTTACCAGACTTTGGAGACACTAAAACATCAATTTTTTGGTTTGAAAAATGCCATTATTGTGTAAAACTTAAATAAATAAGAAAAAGTATACATATTAGGTATTGCTGCGTCCGTAACAACCTGCTCTATAAAAATATCACATGACTTAACCTCTCACATGAACGTTGTAAAAATAAATAAATAAAAACTGTGCTAAAACTACCAATTTTTTTTGTCACCTTGCCCCTAAAGTGTAATAATGAATGATCAAAAATTCATATGTACCCAAAAATGGTACCAATAAAAACATCAACTCTTCCTGCAAAAAACGAGCTCTGCACAAGACGATCAGCAGAAAAATGTAAAAAATATGGCGTTCAGAAAATGGAGACACAAAAACATTTTATTTTTAAAAAATAAAAACAAAAACAGCCATTTTTTATTACCTTGCCTCACAAAAAAAGTAATATAGAACAATCAAAAATCATATGCACCCCAAAATAGTACCAATAAAACTGGCACCTAATCCCCTAGTTTCCAAGATGGGGTCAATTTTTGGGAGTTTCTACTGTCAGAGTGCATCAGGGGGACTTTAAATGGGACAAGGCATCTAAAAACCAGTCCAGCAAAATCTGCTCTCCAAAAGCCATATGGCGTTACTTTTATTCTGTGCCCTGCCGTCTGCTCTTACAACAGTTTATGACCACATATGGGGTGTTTCTGTAAACTGCAGAATCAGGGTAATAAATATTGAGTTTTGTTTGGCTGTTAACCCTCGATGTTTTAAAGAAGAAAATGGATTAAAATGGAATATCTGCTAAAATAGTGAAATTTAGAAATTTTATCTCCATTTCCTTCAATTCTTGTGGAACACCTAGAGGGTTAACAACGTTTGTAAAATCAGTTTTGAGTAACTTGAGGGGTGTAGTTTCTACAATGGGGTCATTTATGAGGATTTCCACTGTGTAAGCCCCACAAAGTGACTTCAGACATGAACTGGTCCTTAAAAACTGGGTTTTAGAATTTTTTAAAAAAATTTTAAGAATTTCATCTAAACTTCTAAGCCTTCTAACATCCTAAAAAAATAAAATAACATTTACAAAGTGATGCCAACATAAAGTAGACATATGGAGAATGTTTAGTAATGTATATTTTATGAGGTATCACTTTCTTTTTTTAAAGCCGAGAAATAAAAATTTTGAAAATTGCAAATTTTTCTAACTTTTTGGGAAATTTGGGATTTTTTCATAAATAAAGGTGAAATATATTGACTCAAATTTATGACTATCATGAAGTACAATGTGTCATGAGAAAACAATCTCAGAACGGTTTGGATAAATAAAAGCGTTCCAACGTTATTACCACATAAAATGACACATGTCAGATTTGCAAAATTAGGCCTGGTCAGGAACGGGGCAAATGGCCCGGTCTGGAAGTGGTTAAAGTTGGACATGTTTGAACAGTTACTTTCCTTTTGGAATCCCTTTTTGTAGTGAGTAAGGATGTGCACTCTCCGAACACTCAGAAGACAGTTTGATGTTGTAGATTTACGGAATATGGTAGTACTTTTTCTATTTCCACATCCAGGAAAGGAAGCATATTGGGGTCACAAAACGAGGTGAATCTAAGGCCTAATTCATTATCGTTGACGGTCTCCACAAACTTGTTAAAGGATTCCTTAGTCCCCTTCCATTGCACAAAAATACCATCAATGAATCTCAGCCAAAGGCTGATGTATTCATGCCAATGGCTGAGATCATCTGACAAGATACAGTTGGCTTCCTACAAGCCCAGGAGTAAATTTGCATATGCCGTCACACATGGGCTCCCCATCGCCCTACCGCTGAGCTGGTGGTAGTATCGGTCGTTAAAGATGAAATAATTGCACGTCAGATTAAAATCCAGGAGATTCAGCACAAATTCTTTGTGTGATGATAATGCCACATCTCTTGTGGATAAGAAACTTTGCACTGCTCTCAATCCCAGATGGTGATCAATGGAACTGTACAAGGCCTCGACGTCAATCGAGGCCAGTACAGTCTCATCATCTAGACACACCCCCTCAAGTCTTAATAAAAGGTCTGATGTGACCCGGATATAGGAGGGAAGAGTCTCCACAAATGGTCTTAAGATTTGGTCAACATATATACCACCATTTTGTCTGACACTTCCCACCCCAGATACAATTGGACGTCCCTTGAGTGGTGTGATGCCATTATGTATCTTAGGTGGGGAGTAGTGTTGAGCGAACAGTTTGAGCATCGTTCGGGTTCGTACCGAATTTTGGGGTGTCCGGGACCCGGACATTTTCAAAAAAGTTCGGGTTCGGTGTTCGTCGATTACTTCCCGCTTTCTGAAGGGCTGCACAGCAGCCAATCAGCTAGCGTTTTACTTCTTGCCCTAAAAGCCCATCACAGCCATGCCTACTAATGGCATGGCTGTGATTGGCCAAGTGCAGCATGTGACCCAGCCTCTATTTAAGCTGGAGTCACGTAGCGCCGCACGTCACACTGCTTTGATTAGTGTAGGGAGAGGACTCAGCTTCTGTCAGGGCGAGATTAGGCAGGTTAAAGTCAGCAACAGCACCTAATGAACGGATCGATTTACAGCTGATAATACTGTCTGCTGTCTGGCAAAGGATATATTATTTTCTGGGGTTAAATTCAATTGCCAAAATAACAATACCATAAATCAGTGGTTTCAGCTGTGGCTGGCAAAATAGAATAGTGTCCGAGGTAACGCACACACGTACAGACGCACGTACACGATTCTTGAATAGTTGTATTATCGCGATAATAAAACTAACAGTGTAAAGTTGACTGTATTGCTCTAAGTTATATTCGCGTACGAATGTAACTTCTATTACAGCACACCAATACTAAAACTGACTAAGAGACAGCTTTAAGTTCTATTCGAACGCGATTGCAACTTTGGAACTTAAAGTGGTGTACGATTTTAAAAGTTGAGTACTAAAATGTTGGAATCGCAATGCGATTCTTATGTATTTAGCTAATCGCATTGCGATTACAACTTTGAGCTACCGATCACCATGGGAACGCCTCCTCCAGTAGAATGTACTGTCGGATGTGAGAATTAAGTTGAAATCGCAATGCGATTATTATACATCTGCTTAATCGCATTGCCGTTTCAACTTAGCATTGCTAAATAATTCCATCCATATTCGTTAACTTACTGACTCAGTAAGTTAACAATATGGATGGAATTATTTAGCAATGCTAAGTTGAAATCGCAATGCGATTAAGCAAATATATAAGAATCGCATTGCGATTTCAACTTAATTCTCAGATCCGACAGTACATTCTACTGGAGGAGGCGTTCCCATGGTGATCGTTAGCTCAAAGTTGTAATCGCAATGCGTTTATTGCGGTATATTATCCCTCTGGGTGTCTTTTACAGCCTTTTTAGTGCCCAAAAGTTCGGGTCCCCATTGACTTCTATGGGGTTCGGGTTCGGGATGAAGTTCGGGTTGAGTTCGGATCACGAACCCGGACATTTTCCGGAAGATCGGCCGAACCTCTCGAACCCGAACATCCAGGTGTTCGCTCATCTCTAGTGGGGAGTGAAACCCTCGCCTCAACCACAAGAAAAGTGACCAGGCTACTTAATCCCATCCTGCGCTCTAATTTATCACCTTACCGAAATGATTATCTTTATAAGTGTTTGAATAAAAGTTATTTTTAATTTTTTACATGGCGCACTAAGTCTACTATAAATAGAAAGGATAGGAAGGAATCATTAACAGCATCTTAGTGCAGGGAGAGATGTCAGTAGGGATAGAAAGAGTGCTAGAAAAGAGATTTACAAGTGTAGGGAAAGATTATTTGGTGATCCAAATAACCATTATACAGCTCTGTCATTCCAGCAAATTGTTCTTGGGGTGCAAGTGCTATGTTGAAAACCCTTTAGTGTCCTATTTAAGTACAGAAAGAAAAATATATCCACTTCACTGTTGCAGTTGTTTGTGGTGAAAGCATTTAGTGGCCCATTTCAGTACAGAAAGAAAAATATATACGCACTTCACTGTTGCAGTTATTTGTGGTGAAAGCGTTTTCTGGCCTATTTCAGTACAGAAAAAAATATATATACGAATTTCATTGATGCAGTTTTTTTGGGGTGAAAGCTTTTACTGGCCTATTTCAGTACAAAAAGAAAAATATATACGCACTTCATTGTTGGTTATTTCTGGTAAAAGCATTTAGTAGCCTCTTTCAGTACAAAAATAAAAATATATACTCAGTTCACTTTCCTAGTTATATGTGTTGAAAGCTTTTAGTGGTCTATTTCAGTACAAAAAGGAAAATGTATATGCATTTCACTGTTGCATTTATTTGTGGTGAAATCTTTCAGTGGCCTATTTCAGTACAGAAAGAAAAATATATACGCATTTCACTGTTGCAGTTTTTTGTGGTGAAAGCATTTAGTGGCCTATTTTAGTAAAAAAGAAAAATATATTTGTCACTCTAAGGGGTGTTTTAATTTGTTTTAAATTTATTTAGTTCAGCTATAAGTATGCCAAACAGAGAAGTGCCAGGCCATGCACAGAGTAGTGGCAGAGGCCTAAATGTTTCTGGCGCAGGCAGAGGTCACAGCAGAGGACGGGTGCGTGGCAGCAGGAGTCGCAACAAGAGGCCTGAGCTCCCGGTGCCATCCAGTGGTCGTGTCTTCACCAGCAACCCAGCGGTTCTTGATTGGTTAATCCACTTCATCCCAAGTGACACCCTCAGACACCCTCAGCTAACAGTCCGTGGGTTTGTCAGACACAACCTTTATGTGGCATGGCCCGGGAGCAGGCCCTGTGCCTTCACATATAGTCAACCTGCCTCTGTCCTTTGCTGTTCCTTCAGCCACAAAAATATTGTATGCTGTTGGCTCAGCTCCACTATACAACGAGGACGAGCTACTAGAGGACAGTCAGCAGCTACTGCCCAGCCGAGATCTGGAGGAGACATCTGCCGCTTACTCCGCTAGGCGGGCAAGTAGTAATGAGGAGAGTGGCATGGTAGGCGGTGTTGCGAGCGGTCAGGCTCCTAACCCAGAGACCGTTGAGGAGGACATCAGTGACGTGAAGACACTACTCAATGATGATGAAGCCAATCGCACTTGGGAGCCGGGTGCAGAAGGGGCTTCATCATCATCAGGAGAAGAGGGTGGTAGTTTCCAAGTGAGGCAGCGGCTGAGCCAGCAAGGTGGTAGCATGGCTGGGAGTCAGCAGGGTGGCAAAAGTGGGAGGTTGGGAGCCAAACGTGCCCGGAGTAGACAACCTGCTTCACAGCAGCCTACACGCCCGGGAAGTAATGGTGCAGGAGTTCACGGAGGCAGCGACAGAAGCAGTCAGTCAGTGCTGACTGTTGGGAGGAAAATCACCTATTCGGCGGCGGGGCAGTTTTTTGTTAAGCTGCCGGAGGAGGTGAACGTGGCCATATGTAGAATCTGTGGGCAGATGGTGAAGCGTGCCCAGGATGACAATGTTGGCACTACAGTCTTGCGTCAACACATGCATCGTCGCCATACAGGGCCCTGGGAGAACCGCTGCATCACTTAGTGGCACGCACCTGGTTTCAGGCAGTCAAGGCTCCACCACCTCAGCCGAAGGGAGCTGTCTGTTATTCCCATCTTCTGCTGGTCCAGATGCTCCTACTCGTCCACCTCCTACCTCTTGTCAGTATTTCCTTCAGCAATCGATCACCGAAGCAATTGCCAAGAGACAGCAGTATGCTTGCAATCATCCAACGGCGCAGAAGCTGAATGTGCTCCTTTCCAAGTTGCTGGTGCTGCAGTCCCTCCCTTTCCAAGTAGTGTATTCTACACATTCCAGAGAACTGATGACTTGTGCCGAGCCATGGTGGAGAGTCCTAAGCCATAATTTATTTTCAAAAAAGGCTGTACCAGCCCTGCACAAATATTTAGAACAGAAGTTGGGCCAGTCCTTGAGCCTGTCGGTGTCTGCCAAAATGCACGTCAGCGCCGATGTGTGGAGCTGTAACTACGGTCAGGAAAAATACATGTCGTTTACAGCCCACTGGGATAATGTGGTTCCTGCACAGCCACACCAGCAATTTCACCAGTTCACGCCACTCCCTCGCGCATACACGGTGTCACGCCATTGGTCCTGCAACAATGTCCACCTCTGTCTCCTCATTCTCCACCATGTCCTCAGCCTTTACTGCAGAGAAAAGTCACAGTGCCCCCCCCCCCCAGCATACCACATGTGCAGGGCACGACGGTGTCACTCTGTTCGGTACCTGGTTTGCCTTGGCGAATGGAGTCAAACAGGGAAGGAACTGCTCTGTGTTATTCATCAAGAACTGACAATCGGAACCATGGTGACCGACAACAGAAAGAACATGGTGTCGGCGCTGTGCCAAGGAAGGCTGAGCCCTGCATGACACACATGTTCAATCTGGTTGTCAAGTGGTTCCTGAAGTCTTCCACCCACCTGCAAGACATCCTAAAATTGACCAGAAAGCTTTGCATGCAAATCAGCCACTCGTATTCCGCAAGGCTCGCCCTCCTTGAGCTGCAGCGGCAGAACAGCATCCCCCAACATATGCTGATATGCAACGTTTCCACCTGTTGGAATTCCACCCTCCATATGTTGGACCGACTATACGAACAGAGAAAGGCCATCAACAATTTCTTGATTATCCAAGAGGATAGGAGTACTCACCTGTGTAACTTCAATGTCAGCCACTGGCAGCTCATGCGTGACACCTGCCATTTGCACAGGTCCTTTGAGGACACCACGTTATTTGTCAGTTGCCAGGAGTACAGGATGAACTACATAATTTCGCTGCTTCATATCCTGGAACAGATAGTAAACATAGTAACATAGTATATAAGACCGAAAAAAGACATTTGTCCATCCAGTTCGGCCTGTTTCCTACAAGTTGATCCAGAGGAAGGCAAAAACCCCTGTGAGGCAGAAGCCAATTTTCCCCACTTAAGGGGAAAAAAATTCCTTCCCGACTCCAATCAGGCAATCAGAATAACTCCCTGGATCAACGACCCCTCTCTAGTAGCTGTAGCCTGTAATATTATTACACTCCAGAAATACATCCAGTCCCCTCTTGAATTCCTTTATTGTACTCACTATCACCACCTCCTCAGGCAGAGAAGTTCCATAGTCTCACTGCTCTTACAGTGAAGAATCCTTTTCTATGTTTGTGTACAAACCTTCTTTCCTCCAGACGCAGAGGATGTCCCCTCGTCACAGTCCTGGGGATAAATAGATGATGGGGCAGATCTCTGTACTGACCCCTGATATATTTATACATAGTTATTAGATCTCCCCTCAGTCGTCTTTTTTCTAAAATGAATAACCCTAATTTTAATAATCTTTCAGGGTACTGTAGTTGCCCCATTCCAGTTATTACTTTAGTTGCCCTCCTCTGAACCCTCTCCAGCTCTGCTATGTCTGCCTTGTGTACAGTTCTGGGCTCCTGTCAACAATACTCCATGTGTGGTCTGACTAGTGATTTGTAAAGTGGTAGTGGGGTGAAATGCCATGGTGGTAAAAATAGCTGGTCAAGGGACAGGAGATGTGGCACCTAGATCTCATGGCCACTTGAGCCCTGTGCTGGCTGAACTGAAAGAGGAGGAGGAGGGGTGGAGGACATTGGAGCACAGGCAATGTGTAGCGAAATGGGTGGTTTTTCTACTCAGCTGACAGCTCCAGACTTTCTCATTGTGCCACTCGGTAGCCTTCCCCTGATGCTGCTACTGCTGCTGCCACCTCCTGGTTCTCTCATTGTGCCGCTCTGTGGCCTCCTGATGCTTCCACCACCTCCACACTGTCATTGTGCCACTATGTGGCCTCCTCCTGATGCTGCCGCCACCTCCAGACTCTGTCATTGGGCCACTCTGTGGTCTCCTCATGCTGATTCCACCTCACCACTATATCATTGGGCCACTATGTGGACTTCTCATGCTGTTCCCACCCTCCCCACTTTATGACTCGGCCACTATTTTATCTTTTGGCTTGGCTGACATCATCATTTCATTGACCTTTCCACTGATCTGTCAGAAGTAAGGAAAAATGAGTCGAACAACAGATTCTGTCTGTGTAGCAGCTGTAAGGGTACTTTCACACTTGCGCTGGAGCAGATCCGTCTGTTTATTTACACAGACGGATCCGCACCTATAATGAAAACGTTTGTATCCGTTCAGAATGGACCAGTTTCCATTAGTTAAATGAAAAATGACAAAGTTCAAAACGGATCAGTTTTGAATTACATTGAAAGTCAATAGGGAACGGATCAGTTTTCAAATGCACCATATTGTGTCATTGAAAACGGATCCGTCCCCATTGACTTACATTGTAATTAAAAATGGATCTGTTAGGCTCCACCTCTTCAGACGGACACCAAAATGCTGCATGCTGCGTTTTGGTGTCTGCCTCCAAAACAGAATAGAAGCGGAAAGGAGCCTAACTGATGCATTCTGAACGGATCCTTATTAGTGTTGAGCGAACAGTTTGAGCATAGTTCGGATTCGTATTGAATTTTGGGGTGTTCGGGACCCGGACCCGAACATTTTCAAAAAAAGTTTGTGTTCGGGTCCGTTGTTCGGCGATTTCTTCCCGCTTTCTGAAGGGCTGAACAGAAGCCAATCAGCTAGCGTTTTACTTCTTGCTCTAAGAAGCCATCACAGCCATGCCTACTTATGGCATGGCTGTGATTGGCCAAGTGCAGCATGTGACCCAGCCTCTATTTAAGCTGGAGTCACGTAGCGCCGCACTTCACACTGCTCTGATTAGTGTAGGGAGAGGACGAAGCTTCTGTTAGGGCGTGATTAGGCAGGGAAAAGTCAGCAAAAACACCTAATGAACTGATCGATCTACAGCTGTGAATCATTTAGCTTCTGCTAGTTAATTGCTCACTGGTTTTTAGGCTGCACAGAGCGTTTTTCTGTCACTATGATCGGCGGCTATTATGTGTCTTGTGGTGCACCAGCACAAGCTGCCACCAAGTCCATAAATCCATCAATACTAGTTTTTTTTTTGCTATATCCTACATCAGGGGCTTAGCTGTGCTTATTGTCACCCCTAGAAACTCAGGATAGCAATTTCTATATTTTATTAAGGGGTTAAATTCAATTGCCAAAATATCAATCCCCTAAATCTGGTGTCTCAGCTGTGGCTAGCCAAGTGTAATACTTTCTGCTGTCTGGCAAAGGATAGATTTTTTTCTGTGGTGAAATTCAATTGCCAAAATAGCAATCCCCTAAATCTGGTGTCACAGCAGTGGCTGGCAAAGTATAATAGTGTCCAGCAAAGGATATATTTTGTTCTGGGGTGAAATTCAATAGCCAAAATAGCAATACCATAAATCAGTGGTTTCAGCTGTGGCTGGCCAAGTTTAATAGTGTCCAGCAAAGGATATATTTTGTTCTGCGGTGAAATTCAATTGCCAAAATAGAAATACAGTAAATATGGTGTTCCAGCTGTGACTGGACAAGTTTCATATTGTCCGTCATAGGATATATTATTTTCTGGGGTGAAATTCAGTTGCAAAAATAGAAATACCGTAAATCTGGTGTTCCAGCTGTGACTGGACAAGTTTCATATTGTCCGTCATAGGATATATTATTTTCTGGGGTTAAATCCAGTTGCAAAAATAGAAATACAGTAAAACTGTTGTTCCAGCTGTTGTAGGCTTGGTTTAAATCTGTCTGTAAAAGGGTATATTTTTTCTGGGGTGAAATTTAATTGCCAAAATAGTAATACCCTGAATCTGATGTTCCAGCTGTTGCAGGCCTAGTTTAGATCTGTCCGTAAAAGGGTATTATTTTTTTTTTCTGGAATGAAATTTATTGACAAAATAGCAATAGACTGAATCTGCTGTTCCAGCTGTGACTGGTCAAGTTTAATAGTATCCGTCAAAGGAAAGATTTTGTTCTGGGGTGAAATTTAATTGCCAAAATAGTAATACCCTGAATCTGGTGTTCCAGCTGTGACTGGACAATTTCTCTAGTGTCCGTCAAAGGATATATTATTTTCTGGGGTGAAAGTTAGTAGCAAGAATAGAAATACAGTACATCTGGTGTCCCAGCAGTGGCTGGCAAAGTTTAATAGTGTATGGCAAAGGATATTTTTTTTTTCTGGGGTTAAATTTAATTGCCAAAATAGCAATACCCTGAATCTGGTGTTCCAGCTGTTGCAGTCCTAGATTAAATCTGTCCATAAAAGGGTATATTTTTTTCTGTGGTGAAATGTAATTGTTTAAATAGCAATACCCTAAATCTGCTGTTCCAGCTGTGACTGGACAAGTTTAATAGTATCCGTGAAAGGATAGATTTTGTTCTGGGGTGAAATTTAATTGCTAAGATAGCAATACCCTGAATCTGGTGTTCCAGCTGTTGCAGGCCTAGTTAATATATGTCAGTATAAGGGTATATTTTTTTCTGGGGTGAAATTTAATTGCCAAATTTGCAATACCCTGAATATGGTGTTCCAGCTGTTGCAGGCCTAGTTTACATCTTTCCGTAAAAGGGTATATTTTTTTCTGGGGTGAAATTTAATTGCCAAAATAGCAATACCCTTAATCCGGTGTTCCAGCTGTGACTGGACAAGTTTAATAGTATCAGTCAAGGGATAGATTTTGTACTGGGTTGAAATTTAATTGCCAAAATAGCAATACCCTGAATCTGGTGTTCCAGCTGTGACTGGACAATTTCCCTAGTGTCTGTCAAAGGATATATTATTTTCTGGGGTGAAAGCCAGTAGCAAACATAGAAATACAGTACATCTGGTGTCCCAGCAGTGGCTGGCCAAGTTTAATAGTGTACAGCAAAGGATATATTTTTTTTCTGCGGTGAAATTCAATTGCCAAAATAGCAATACCCTGAATCTGGTGTTCCAGCTGTTGCAGGCCTAGATTAAATCTGTCAGTAAAAGGGTATATTTTTTCTGGAGTGAAATTTAATTGCCAAAATAGCAATACCCTGAATCTGGTGTTCCAGCTGTTGCAGGCCTAGTTATAATCTGTATGTAACAGGGTATATTTTTTTCTGGGGTAAGTTTAAATTGCCAAAATAGCAATACTGGTGTTCCAGCTGTGACTGGACAATTTCCCTAGTGTCCGTCAAAGGATATATCATTTTCTGGGGTTAAAGTCAGTTGAAAAATAGAAATACAGTACATCTGATGTTCCAGCAGTGGCTATCCAACTTTAATAGTGTACGGCAAAATAAATATTTTCTTACGAGGTGAAATTTAATTGCCAAAATAGCAATACCGTAAATCTGGTGTCCCAGCAGTGGCTGGCCAAGTTTAATAGTATACGGCAAGGGATAAATAATTTTCTGGAGTGAAATTCAATTGCTAAAATAGCAATACCCTGAATCTGGTGTTCCAGCTGTGACTAGACAATTTCCCTAGTGTCCGTCAAAGGATATATTATTTTCTGGGGTGAAAGTTAGTAGCGAGAATAGAAATACAGTACATCTGGTGTCCCAGCAGTGGCTGGCAAAGTTTAATAGTGTATGGCAAAGGATATTTTTTTTTCTGGGGTGAAATTCAATTGCCAAAATAGCAATACCCTGAACCTGGTGTTCCAGCTGTTGCAGGCCTAGATTAAATCTGTCCGTAAAAGGGTATATTTTTTATTGGGGTGAAATTTAATTGCCAAAATAGCAATACTCTGAATCTGGTGGTCCAGCTGTGACTGGACAAGTTTAATAGTATCCGTCAAAGTATTGATTTTGTTCTGGGGTGAAATTTAATTGCCAAAATAGCAATACCCTGAATCTGGTGTTCCAGATGTGACTGGACAATTTCACTAGTGTCAGTCAAAGGATATATTATTTTCTGGGGTTAAAGTCAGTAGCAAAAATAGAAATACAGTACATCTGGTGTCCCAGCAGTGGCTGGCCAAGTTTAATAGTGTATGGCAAAGGATAGATAATTTTCTGGGGTGAAATTCAATTGCCAAAATAGTAATACCATAAATCAGTGGTTTGAGCTGTGGCTGGCCAAGTTTAATAGTGTCTGGCAAATGATATATTATTTTCTGCGGTAAAATTCAGTTGCAAAAATAGAAATATAGTAAAACTGTTGTTCAAGCTGTTGCAGGCTTCGTTTAAATCTGTCCGTAAAAGGGTATATTATTTTTTCTGGGATGAAATTCAATTGCCAAAATAGCAATACCCTGAATCTGGTGTTCCAGCTGTGACTGGACAATTTCTCTAGTGTCCTTCAAAGGATATATTATTTTCTGGGGTGAAAGTCAGTAGCAAAAATAGAAATACAGTAAATCTGGTGTCCCAGCAGTGGCTGGCCAAGTTTAATATTGTACGGCAAAGGATATATATATTTTTTTTCTGGGGTGAAATTCAATTGCCAAAATAGCAATACCATAAATCAGTGTTTTCAGCTGTGGCTGGCAAAGTTTAATAGTGTACGGCAAAGGATATATTTTTTTTTTTTCTGGGGTGAAATTCAATTGCCAAAATAGCAATACCATAAATCATCAGGGGTGTAAGCTGTGGCTGGCCAAGTGTAATAGTGTACGGCAATGGATAACATTTTTTTCTGGGGTGAAATTCAATTGGCAAGATAGGATTACCATAAATCAGTGGTGTCAGCTGGGGCTGGCCAAGTTTAATAGTGTCCGGCAAATTATATATTTTTTTCTGGGGTGAAATGAAATTGCCAAAATTGCAATACCCTGAATCTGGTGTTCCAGCTGTTGCAGGCCGAGTTTAAATCTGTCCGTTAAAGGGTATATTTTTTTCTGGGGTGAAATTTAATTGCCAAAATAGCAATACCCAGAATCTGTTGTTCCAGCTGTTGCAGGCCTAGTTTAAATCTGTCAGTAAAAGGGTATATTTTTTCTGGGGTGAAATTCAGTTGCCAAAATATAAGTACAGGAAATCTGGTGTTCCAGCTGTTACTGGACAAGTTTAATAGTATCTGTCAAAGGATAAATTTTGTTCTGGGGTGAAAATCACTTGCCAATATAGCAATACCCTGAACCTGGTGTTCCAGCTGTTGCAGGCCAAGTGTTAATCTGTCCGTAAAAAGGTATATTACACTCAAGGTGTATATACAAGTGCTGAGAGGGTCATACTCAATAACTTCACATGCTACCGTGCATCTGCCATTGTATTTCTGTCCGTTATAGGGTAAATTACACAAAGTGTTAAAATACAATTGCTGAAGGCATAATCCTACATATTTTTTTACACGTTACTGTACATCTCCAAGTGTAAATCGGTCCATAAAAGTATACCTTTAATCCAGGGCCTAAATACTAGACCTACAATTGATATTCCCCTTAATCAGTGGTTACTGCTGTGCCTGGAGTAGTCTAATACAGTACATAAATAAATAGGCGGTTTTGGTGGTGTTAGTGGACCCTTTGGTGCTGGGAGAGGACGTGGCCGTTCTGGCACAGCCACACGTCCTAATGAACCAACTACCTCAGGTTCCAGTACCCGTCAGAATTTACAGCGATATTTGGTGGGGCCCAAAGACGTTCTAAGCAGGGTAAGGCCTGAGCAGTTACAGGCGCTAGTCAATTGGGTGGCCGATAGTGGATCCAGCACGTTCACAACATTATCTCCCACCCAGTCTTCTGCAGAACGCGCATAGGTGGCGCCTGAAAACCAAGCCCATCATTCTGTCACATCACCCCCATGGATATAAGGGAAACTGTCAGACCCTCAAGTTATGCAGCAGTCTTTTATGCTGTTTGAAGACTCTGCTGGCAGGGTTTCCCAAGGGAATCCACCTAGCCCTTCCCCAGTGGTGGAAGACATAGAATGCACTGATGCACAACCACTTATGTTTCCTGATAATGAGGACATGGGAATACCAACTCATTGGAGTCCGCACGTCTCTGATGATGATGAAACACAGGTGCCAATTGTTGCGTCTTTTTGCAGTGTGCAGACCGAACAGCAGGTCAGAGAGGAAGACTGTGTGGAAGACGGTGCAGGGGACGATGAGGTCCTAGATCCCACATGGAATGAAGGTCATGCCACTGACTTTCATAGTTCAGAGGAAGAGGCAGTGCTGAGACCGAGCCAACAGCGTAGCAAAAGAGGGAGCAGGGGACAAAAGCAGAACAGCCGCCGCCAAGAGAGTTTGCCTGCTACTGGCCACCGCCACCAGGGACCGAGGACCCCAAAGGAAGCTTCAAGGAGTTCCCAGGCATAGCACTTCTTTAAACAGTGTGCTGACGACAAGACCCGAGTGGTTTGCACGCTGTGCCATCAGAGCCTGAAGCGAGGCATTAACGTTCTGAACCTTAGCACAATCTTCATGACCAGGCATTTAAATGCAAAGCATGAACTGCAGTGGAGTCAACACCTTCAAAACAAGGAACTCACTCAGGCTCCCCCTGCTCCTGCCGCCCACCAAACAGAGGATGTGCCACTGACACCACCACCTGCGTCACCAAGTATCTTCACCATGTCACACGGCAGCGTTCAGCTCTCCATCTCACAATCCTTGGAGAGAAAGCGTAAATTCCCACCTAGCCACCCTCGAGCCCTGGGCCTGAATGCCGGCATTTCTAAACTACTGGCCTTTGAAATGCTGTCATTCAGGCTGGTGGACACAGACAAATTCAAACAGCTGATGGCCACGGCTGTCCCACAGTATGTTGTTCCCAGCCGCCACTACTTCTCCAAGACAGACGTGCCTTCCCGGCATAACCAAGTATCCGATAAAATCAAGTGTGCACTGCGTAACTCTATCTGTGGCAAGGTCCACCTAATCACAGATACGTGGTAATACATACAGTAAGCACGGCCAGGGACGCTATATCTCCCTAAATGCACACTGGGTAAATGTAGTGGCGGCTGGGCCCCAGGCGGAGAGTTCCTTGGTGCACGTCCTTCCGCCGCCAAGGATCGCAGGGCATCATTCTTTGCGTCTGGTAGCCTCCTCCTCCTACTCGGCTTCCTCCTCCTCTGCTTCCACCGGCTCATCCAGTCAGCCACACGCCTTCACCACAAACTTCAGCACAGCCCGGGTTAAATGTCAGCAGGCCATTCTGAAACTCATATGTTTGGGGGACAGGCCCCACACTGCGCAGGAGTTGTGGCGGGGTATTGAACAAAAGACTGACGAGTGGTTTCTGCCAGTGGGCCTCACGCCCGGCCTGGTGGTGTGCAAAAATGGGCAAAATCTCGTCGTAGCTCTGGGACTAGCCGGTTTGATGCACATCCCTTACCTGGCGCATGTGCTGAATTTGGTGGTGCAGAAGTTCATTCACAACTACCCAGACATGTCAGAGCTGCTGCATAAAGTGCGGGCCGTCTGTGCGCTCTTCCGGAATTCACATCCTACCGCTGCTCGCCTGTCTGTGCTACAGCAGTACTTCGGCCTTCCCGCTCACATCCTCACACGATGCGACGTGCCCACCAGGTGGAACTCCACCTTGCATATGCACGCACGCTTCAGTCGCACTGCGGAACAGCACCACTTCACCACCAATGATTGGGCCTCCATGTGAGACCTGTGTGCCCTGTTGCGCTGTTTCGAGTACTCCACCAACATGGCCAGTTGCGATGTCAGCGTTACAATACCACTTCTATGTCTCCTTGAGAAAACGATTATGGCGATGATGGAAGAGGAGGTGGCCCAGGAGGAGGAGGAGGAGGATGAGGGGTCATTTTTAGCTCTTTCAGGCCAGTCTGTTAGAAGCGGCTCAGAGGGAGGTTTTTTGCAACAGCAGAGGCATGGTACAAATGTGGCCAGCCAGGGCCCACTACTGGAGGACGAGGAGGATGAGGAGGAGGTGGAGGAGGATGAGGATGAAGCAGGTTCACAGCGGGGTGGCACCGGACACAGCTCAGGCCCATCACTGGTGCGTGGCTGGGGGGATACGGAGGACGATGACGATACGCCTCCCACAGATGACAGCTTGTCCTTACCTCTGGGGAGCCTGGCACACATGAGCGACTACATGCTGCAGTGCCTGCGCATCGACAGCAGAGTTGCCCACATTTTAATGTGTGCAGACTACTGGGTTGCCACCCTGCTGGATCCCCGGTACAAAGACAATGTGCCCACCTTACTTCCGGCACTGGAGCGTGATAGGAAGATGTGCGAGTACAAGCGCACGCTGGTAGACGCTCTCCTGAGAGCGTTCCCAAATGTCATAGGGGAACAGGTGGAAGCCCAAGGCGAAGGCAGAGGAGGAGCAAGAGGTCGCCAATGCAGCTGTGTCACGGCCAGCTCCTCTGAGGGCAGGGTTAGCATGGCAGAAAAGTGGAAAAGTTTTGTCTCCACGCAACAGCTAACTGCACCACCACCTGATACAGAACATGTTAGCAGGAGGCAGCATTTCACTAACATGGTTGAACACTACGTGTGCACACCCCTCCACGTACTGACCGATGGTTCGGCTACATACAACTTCTGGGTCTCCAAATTGTCCACGTGGCCAGAGTTAGCATTTTATGCCTTGGAGGTGCTGGCCTGCCCGGCGGCCAGCATTTTGTCTGAATGTGTATTCAGCACTGCAGGGAGCGTCAGTACTGACAAACGCAGCCGCCTGTCCACAGCCAACGTGGACAAGCTGACGTTCATAAAAATGCACAGTAGCGTGTGAAAAAATATGTAGGATTATGCCTACAGCAATTGTATTTTAACACTCGCTGTGAACCTGCTTCATCCTCATCCTCCTCCACCAAAAATGAACCAGGCATAGTTCCCACAGGACCTGTCCCTCCCTTGTGCAGAATAGACATTTATAACTGCCTCTCCCTCAACCATGTATTTTTGTACTCCGGGGCACTTCTTTATTGAATCCTCATTTTTTCAACTTTACCATGATCTTGCGGTGCAACCCAAAGTTGAATAAACATCTCCTCAATCTGGGCGCCGGGGCCTAAATAACTGAAAGTGGCCTGTTACAATGGTGGGTGACATGAAGCCTGAACCTCTGCCATGCGACCTCTCTCTTCTGTCTGGGTGCCGTGGGCTAAATATCTGGAAGTGGCCTTCTCCAGTGTTGGGTGATATGATACCTTATTCCTTGCTGTGGGACCTCTTTCCTCTGTCTGGGCCTAAATAACTGAAAGTGGCCTTCTCCAGTGGTGGGTGATATGATGCCTGATTCTCTGCTATGGGACCTCCCTCCAATTGATATTGCTTAATTTTTATTTATTTAATTTTATTTTAATTCATTTTCCTATCCACATTTGTTTGCAGGGCATTTACCTAAATTTTTCTGCCTTTTGCAGCCCTCTAGCCCTTTCCTGGACTATTTTATAGACTTTTTAGTGCCCAAAAGTTAGGCAAGTTCGCCAAGTTCAATGCGGTTCGGGATAAAGTTCGGGTCGAGTTCGGATCCCGAACCCAAACATTTTCGGGAAGTTCGGCCGAACTTCTCGATCCCGAACATCCAGGTGTTCGCTCAACTTTAATCCTTTTCCATTCAGAATGCATTGGGGCTTAACTGATCCGTTGTTGACCGTTTGTGAGAGCCCTGAAACGGATCTCACAAACGGAATCCAAAACGCTAGTGTGAAAGTACCTTAAGACCTGTATGGTCCCATCAGAATTGGCTTATGATTTGGTAGTCAAAAGCAGGAGTGGTTAGAAAACATAGAAGACATGCAAATATTCCATTCACGTGTCATCTCTGTTTTGGATCCACTCCTGTTTTATTTTGCATTAGCAATACTGATGGATTATTGAGCAAATGCTGACCGGGTGAAGGCGTATGCTCCACAGACAGGATCCGTTTTTTGGGTTTTATTGTTCTGACGGTTTAGAGGAAGGGTAAAATAATCAGTGACGTCAACACAAACTTACTGCCGACACCCTCTCCACTCAGCTGACGAGAGTTAATACTTGAGTTATTTGGTCAGTATTGGCCACGTGACTGCCCAAATAAGTGAATTGTGCAGTGATTCTAAGAGCGACGCCTGTCATCTGCATGTCATACTGACTCACAGTATTATTTTACTACCACAGCACACTCCCTATGCATGTTACTGCAAGGCACAGTGTTCTACTCCCCTATAAAGGCTCTCTGGAGCCCGGAAATAGATGTTTAACGAGATTCGCCGCAAACAAATTCGTATTTAAGCACATTTTTCTGGAAAATTCGGCAAACGAGCCAAATCGAGTTTTTGAACAATTTGCTCATCTCTAGTTACCACATATCTCCATAAGGGCCAGCTACATGCCCATTATGTACACCAGGGATGCTCAACCTGCGGCCCTCCAGCTGTTGGGAGTTGTAGTTTTGCAACAGCTGGAGGGCCGTAGGTTGAGCATCCCTGATGTACACCATATGCCCTCCTTTATTTAGTGTTGCCATGTCACTATAATAGTTGTCAGCATCCATAGTGCATAATGCAAGGACCATACAGTGAGTACTTTAAAATAAATATATATAATATGTTAAAAAAATTATATATATATATATATATATATATATATATATATATATATAAATAATAATGATGTCATCTTCACTGGAATTATTATTATTATATTTTTTTTTTATTCTTCTATCTTCTATGTACAGTAGTGTTTCAACACATACCCTACAGAACCCATGTCAGCCATACTGTATATCCTCTCTGCTATTTAGTGATGAGTGGCAGGGGCAATATTCGAATTTGCAATATTTCACGAATATTTGGTAGAATATTCGTCATATATTCGCAAATTCACGGTTATTGTTTTGACAGCAAAATCGGCTATGTAATATGCTCGTATTGCGCGCACAATACAGGCGTGGGTCACTATTGCTACATTTTTCAAGCTGCTAGAAGTTTCCTGAGACTGGAGAAAATGGTTGGCACGGAAGAACATTACAATAGCTTTATATGCAGATAGAGTGCCTTGTGTTTCACCACTGCCCCTTCAGCACAGCCCCAGACATTTATCTGTGACCCCTACATCAAAACCCCAGCCAGGTTGAGTCTACCCTCATGGAATCCCTGACAGTGTGTCTTTGTGTCTGTGACTGCAAGATGGATAGTGGTAACATCTTAGTAGACATTTAATATGTGCCCACACAAGTTCTATAAAAGCATTCAGTGGCAGATCTTTAATGATAGAAAGCAACAAAGGATGAACTATTTTACCATTTACAAAAATGGTAGATGGAGAAATATGGGGGTGTTTTGTGGCTTAATGTTCTGAAGTTTACTGTTAGGCAGGCACAATGTAGACTATTGTGAAACTGACATCATCAGCTTTACTATGAGTCTGACACTATAGCTACTCATAACTAGTATTCTCTTTGAAATATGAGTGGTTTAGAAGGTGCTACTACATTATTGCTGTGTGGTATATTTCAGAAAACATTTATCATAGTGCATTGTATGTGTGAAACATGCAAAAAACCTGTGTTCTGTATTCCTTTCTCCAATATAGGGAGGACAGGGGTTGTTTTTATTATATTATTATAGATTTTTTCAAATGATCTACTACTTACATTTATTCAATTGTTAGATTTCAGAACTGTCCTACTTCTTTAAACCAGATTTTTCTTCTCCCTTCCCCTAAATTTCAGTTCCGTTGTAAACACCTTCCCTAATCCATACTGAATGTAGAAACAAGTTTAGAAAATGTGTGGAATGGCAAATTAAAATGTATCCTCGAGTCTTGGTGATTTCAATTGATTTTAACTAGATGGCACATCTTCAGTGTTCAGTACTGAATGTAAATACTGAAGCCATACAAATAGACCTAATTATCTGTGAACTAAACACTGAGTGGATTTCCAGGGAGAAAAAGACATTGCATGTGGTGAAATGAGATGCTAATACAGGGAAATCACATATTGTGTAAAATATAGTAGATATAGCGAGGCAATCCAGGGAAGCAAGACAGTTTTTTGTTTTTGTTTGTTTGTTATAAACATGTTGCTTTAATTCCTTTTAAGATACACAGTAAATAAGGAGAGATCTAGATATTTTATGTGTGTGTGTGTGTGTGGTGAGGGGGTAACATGTTCCTTAATTTTTGCAAAAGCATTGTGAAAAGTTATTTGCACCAGTAATCTATTCTTGGGCTGATTAGTCTATAGGGTGGTGTTAAAAAAAAAAAAAAAAAGGAAAAGCAAAATAAATGTTATTTAAAAAATATATATATAATCTTTTGTTTATATTTTTATATAACATTTTTTTTACGTTCATAACACAAACAAATATGGAAAAGTTAACAGAGCAGGATGGTTAACTGGCGTGCGATTTTTACGCAACGCACAAGTGATGCGTGAAAACCAACTCTCATATACACAGACCCATTGAAATTAATGGGTCCGGATCCCATGCAGGCACAATGCATTCGCATCACGCATTGCATTCGCATCACGCATTGCACCCACGCTGAATACTCGCTCACGTGAAAGGGGCCTTATATGTTTTCTAGCATCAGATTATGATGTTCTGTAGCAGCTGTGGTGTGTGTTAGGAAGTTCTGCAGCAGCTGAGGTGTGTACTAGGAGGTTCTGCAGCAGCTAACGGTACTTTCACACTTGCATTGTGAGGATCCGGCAGGCAGTTCTGTTTCCGGAACTGCCTGCTGGATCTGGAAATCCGTGTGCAAACAGAAAGCATTTGGATCTGTCTAACAAATGCATTGAAACACCTGATCCGTCTCTCCGGTGTCATCCGGGAAAAACGGATCCGGTATTTATTTATTTTTTGCATTTTTAAAAGGTCTGCACATACGTAGACCGGAAAACCAGATCCGTTTTGCTGGAACACTTGGTGCCTGTTTCGGCATAAATGCATTTCAATGGAAAATAATGCAGGATCCGGCATTCCGGCAAGTTTTCCGGAGTTTTGGACTGCGGTATGTTCTCTGGCCAAATACTGTAAGGCCTCTTTCACACGGGCGTCATGTTTGACGCCCGGATAAGAGGTGGGTGCGTTGCGGGAATATGCGCGATTTTCCCGCGCGGGTGCAAACGTTTGTAATGCTTTTAGCACGCGCGTGAGAAAAATCGCCATGCTTGGTACCCAGACCCGAAGCCAGACTTCATCACTGAAGTCCGGTTTCGGGTCTTCTGGAGAATTTATTATTTTCTCTTATAACATGGTTATAAGGGGAAATAATAGCATTCTTAATAAAGAATGCATAGTAAAATGAAGTGGAAAGGGGTTAAAAATAATAAAAGTTAACTTACCTTAGTAACTTGATCGCGCAGTTGCGATCTGTCCTCTCTTTCCCAGCATCAGCAAAGAACTAAAGGACCTGTGATGACGTCACATCACATGGTCCATCTTACCATGGTGATGGACCATGTGATGTGACGTCATCACAGGTCCTTTAGTTCTTTGCTGATGCTGGGAAAGAGAGGACAGATCGCAACTACGCGATCAAGTGACTAAGGTAAGTTAACTTTTATTATTTTTAACCCCTTTCCACTTCATTTTACTATGCATTCTTTATTAAGAATGCTATTATTTCCCCTTATAACCATGTTATAAGGGAAAATAATAAAGATCGGGTCCCGTTGCTAAGCAACCATGCGTGAAAATCGCAACGCATCCACACTTGCTTGCGGATGCTTGTGATTTTCCCGCAGCCCCATTCACTTCTATGGGGCCTGCGTTGCGTGAAAAACGCACAATATAGAGCATGCTGCGTTTTTTTTACGCAAAGCAGAAGTGATGAGTGAAAATCACCGCTCATGTGCACAGCCCCATAGAAATGAATGGGTCCGGATTCAGTGCGGGTGCAATGTGTCCTCCTCACGCATTGTACCGGCACGGAAAACTCGCCCGTGTGAAAGGGGCCTAAGAGTGACTGAACTTAAGACATCCTGATGCATACTGAACAGATTGCTCTCCATTCAGAATGCATTAGGATAAAACTGATCAGTTTTTTTCCGGTATTGAGCCCCTAGGACGGAACTCAATACCGGAAAACTTTAATGCAAGTGTGAAAGTACCCTAAGGTGTGTATTATGAAGTTCTGCAGCAGCTGAGGTGTGTGTTATGAGGTTCTGCGGCTGTCAGAGAAACATCAGTTGTGACTGGATTAAGTCCTTTAGTTTTCTGTGTCTGCACTTTGTAAAATGTCCCTGTCCTGTTCCTCTGCCAGCACACGTTGCACTGTGACGTGACTGACTAGTCCTTAGTCAATACTGGGGAGGAGGTAAAGCAGGAGCAGGAACAGTTCATGGGGGAAGGATGACACACTATATAAAAAGTAGCAGCAGCGGGCAAAATTCATCTGGTAAAGCTTGGTAACCATTTGCCATCAGATTTTGGTATTCTGTTCCAGCATACCAGCAGAATACCAGAATCAACACATCCAGCATATGCCAAACAGTACTGGCACCTGCCACATCCTATTCACAATCATGGGGTCATTCGAGATCCCGCATGCAGCGGTATTTTGCCCTTTGTTTTTGCCAGAATCTTCTGATGGAACCTCTGCAGCAGATGTGCACATACACTAAGGGGTGCGATGGGTCACTCATAAGGGGGCCAAGTGATTTCTATGTACGCCCCTGGTCATACACCACTGTGCATGAGATTTTGCACATGATCTTCAATAATCATGACGGCTGGCTCATCGCAATCAAACAGATGAGGTGAGAATGATTTTTAATTTTATTTCACCCCATTTTAGGGAAAATAGATTAGTTAATACGAAGTAAGAGGAGATTCGGCTTGGAGGCTAATCGAATTTTCTCTGAAATTCGGATCGAAGTCCACTTCGGACACTTCGATTCGCTCAACACTAGTGGTAATACAGTATATAGTAATCATCCAGATAAATGGCTGTAAGTTAATGCAAGGGCTTGAGTCCACCAGACTGGGATCCTCTCCTATAGACCAGCTCTCCGTTCTTGCTCATAATGAGGGATTTATCATCTATGATGCATGCAATAATCTCCATGAGCCAATTCCTTAAAAAGGGGTTATCTGTTCAAAAACCACATATCCACAATTCAAATCTATTGTGGAAAAGGATTCCCACTTGGAGTGGCATTTGGGCTTCATCAGGTCCCCACAGCTACGTTCAACTGTATCAAAAATGTTTACCTTAAAATGCACCTATAAAGAGATGCAGATGCTTATGATTGTCTATATTCAGGGGTTCCATTTGAAACTGTCTTGTTGAACCCAAGCATCAAGCAGAGAATTAATTTAGCCTGAGTCTCCAATTCTCTCCTGAGATTTTTTTTATAAAGCAAAAGATTAGCTACATTATTAAGATCAACTGCTTATCTTTTGTGTCAATCACCAAATTCATGTCTCATTCTATTGTTGCCATTTTATCTTAACAGGTGCATGTTTTCAAGAGCTTTGAGGTATTGGTGTACTTCAAGAATAACAATTCTTAATTCTTAATCTTTGGGAGATATACACACTGACCTGATCCCACTGTTCACCTAGTCACTTATCAGCGAATATAAGTTGCTTCATCAGACATATCTATATAAATTGCTCTGCTAGTGGAACCCGTACTCTCAGGAAATATAATGTTCAACATGAAATGCAGTAGAATGATTGTAATACTATGGGTTGCCATGGAGACAACACATATAAGATTAAAAGTTTTGTAGTTTGCAATGAGGATTTAGAAGTGGAAGAACCCCAAATAAATAACAAAGATCAAAGAGTCAAAAGCACAATTTTGCTATGCATGAAAAGAAACCATATATAAAATACATAGAAAAAAAAGTTTTGGTTCAGATTTTAAAGAAACAATAAGTAATATCACGCCGTGCAACAATTGTTCACTGCTCTACTGAATGATAAGAAATAGATTAACAAGCATATCAGTAATTATTTTTTGCTATAGATTTAACCTTTCCTCATTCATTCAAATATGTATGTGTAAAATAGGTCCTCTGCTTCCAAGATCAGGAAAAAAGTATGTACATCTTTAGGGGCATTTATTATTATTATTATTATTATTATTATTATTATTATTATATTGTACATTTTTTGAGGTAAAATATTTTTTTAAATTGGTCTTTATTGGTGTCGAGCGAGCATGCAGGGCCGAACACCAGTTCGGCTCGAGCACCGCTATGCTCGGCACATGGTGGTATTCGGATGAATACCACATGTGCTCAAGCGCAATGCTCGAGTCTCCTCCCTACACGTTTCTTGGCTGCTACACAGCCAATAAATGTGCAGGTAAGTACTGCCACTCATTGTAATGCCGGAACCATTATGGTTACTGGCATTACAGTGATTGGCTGGCCGGAACGTGTCTTCTGGTGCTATATAGCACCCGATTACGCATGTTTGGCTCAGTCTTAGTCAGGGAGAGCTGTGCTGAGAAAGGGACAGACAGTGTAGGGAGTGATATAGGAATATTTTTTTTTTAGAAAAACTTTTCAGAGACCCTTTTAAGGACTATTGTGTGTGGCAGCAACAATATAAATTTTTAGTGCAACCTGCTCTAAATTGCTATAACTTTACAGACCCAAAACTCCTTTTAAGGACTATTGTGTGTGGCAGCAGCAATAACTATTTTTAGCACAAAGTGCTTGACATCCAGTGTGCTTTTTCTATAGACGGTGTCCACTGCAAAGTGTGCGCATCCAAAAAATATCTGTGACACACGGTGTAATTTTTCCATAGACGGTGTCTGCTGCAGACAGTGACATTACCAGTGCTACATCTCCAGTGTAACGTGTGCGCATAAATTTTTTATCTATGACATACAGTGTACTTTTTCCGTAGACACTGCGGACAGTGACATTACCGGTTGTACCTCTCCTCCATAACGTTTCCTCATCCCAAATACCTGTGACATTCCCTGTGATTTTTTATTAGCCGTTGGTGACAACATTGACATTACCTGCGGTTATATCTCCTGTGTGACGTTTTCACATCACAAATACATTCTAAATTTATTTGCGCATCCACTTCCAAATCCTACGCTACTGTACTTATGACACTTTCAAGCATATATAACATTTAATATGAAGAAGGTGAGCAGTAAGGGACGGGAAGTGGCCTTGCATGTGGTGAAATGAGATTCTAATACAGGGAAATCACATATTGTGTAAAATATACTAGATATAGTGAGGCAATCCAGGGAAGCAAGACAGTTTTTTTTTGTTATAAACATGTTGCTTTAATTCATTTTAAGATACACAGTAAATAAGGAGAGATCTAGATATTTTATGAGTGTGTGTGTGTGTGGTGAGGGGGTAACATGTTCCTTAATTTTTGCAAAAGCATTGTGAAAAGTTATTTGCACCAGTAATCTATTCTTGGGCTGATTAGTCTATAGGGTGGTGTTAAAAAAAAAAAAAAAAAAAAAAAAGCAAAATAAATGTTATTTAAAAAAATAAAAAATCTTTTGTTTATATTTTTATATAACATTTTTCTACGTTCATAACAAAAACAAATATGGAAAAGTTAACAGAGCAGGATGGTTACCTGGCATGCGATTTTTACGCAACGCACAAGTGATGCATGAAAACCAACTTTCATATACACAGACCCATTAAAATTAATGGATCCGGATTCCGTGCGGGCACAATGCATTCGCATCATGCATTGCATTCGCATCACGCATTGCACCCGCGCTGAATACTCGCTCATGTGAAAGGGGCCTTATATGTTTTCTAGCATCAGATTATGATGTTCTGTAGCAGCTGTGGTGTGTGTTAGGAAGTTCTGCAGCAGCTGAGGTGTGTACTAGGAGGTTCTGCAGAAGCTAACGGTACTTTCACACTTGCATTGTGAGGATCTGGCAGGCAGTTCCGTCGCCGGAACTGCCTGCCGGATCCGGAAATCCGTGTGTAAACAGAAAGCATTTTTTTGCGCATACAGTTCCAACTCCTACGCTACCGTACTCTACTGTGCTTATGACATACTTTCAAGCATATAAACAAAAAAATGCAACAGCACTCTGCAACCAGAGCTCTGCCCAAGATAGAAGCTATAAGAGGACATTAGTGCACTAATCCACCATATCGCATGCAAACAGTGGAGACATTAGTTTACATTTTGATCAAAAGGTAGTAAGCCCACTCACCCCGTCACGGTTGTCTCCTAGAGTGGGTACTAACGCTAAATCTGACCTGTAATGGGCCATGACAGCCACATAAAATCCTCCTAACGCTAAATCTTACCTGTTATGGGCCACAACAGCCACATAAAATCCAGGGAGTGTGGGCCAGCATGCATGCTGGGGCAAACCATACTTATTAACCCCTTCTGGTGCTGCAACAGCCTCCATTAGATCTAGGGATGCAGGTACCAACATGCATGCTGAGCCCACTATGCACTCCTCCTGGAGCCAGATGGCTACTAGCAGGTAATGTGAGTACACATTTAGCTTTATACTCACTCTGATTAAAACCAGCATCTAGGGCAGAAATGGTGGATTAGTGCACTAATGTCCTCTTATAGCTTCTATCTTGGGCAGAGCTCTGGTTGCAGAATGCTGTTGCATTTTTTTGTTTGTATGTATAATTGCCATAGCTACGTGCACCTGCATACAGGGAGTGCTGACTGACCCCCTTTTGTGTTTCTGTTTAGTATGTGTTGGAGGTGTGGCAGCCTCCACTTCATTCGTGCACACCTGACTAGTTTTTCTGCCCTAGATGCTGGTTTTAATCAGAGAGTATAAAGCTGAATGTGTACTCACATTACCTGCTAGTAGCCATCTGGCTCCAGGAGGAGTGCATAGTGGGCTCAGCATGCATGTTGGTACCTGCATCCCTGGATCTAATGGAGGCTGTTACAGCATAGAAGGGGTTAATAAGTATGGTTTGCCCCAGCATGCATGCTGGCCCACACTCCACTCTAGGAGACAACCGTGACGGGGTGAGTGGGCTTACTACCTTTTGATCAAAATGTAAACTAATGTCTCCACTGTTTGCATGCGATATGGTGGGTTAATGCACTAATGTCCTCCTATAGCTTCTATCTTGGGCAGAGCTCTGGTTGCAGAGTGCTGTTGCATTTTTTTGTTTGTATGTATAATTGCCATAGCTACGTGCACCTGCATACAGGAGTGCTGACTGACCCCCTTTTGTGTTACTTTCAAGCATATAACATTTAATATGAAGAAGGTGAGCAGTAAGGGATGGGGAAGTGGCCGTGATGCTGATAGTGAACGCAGAGGCCGTGGACCTGGGCGCGTTGAAATTGTGCCTGTTACCAGTGCACAAGAAAAACAATCATCCACGATACCTAGCTTCATGTCCCAGTTTGCAGGGCCACACAGGACACCGCTCTTGAAGTCAGACCAGTCCGACCAGGTTGGTTGGATTGTAGCGGATAATGCTGCTAGTCGGTTAAGCACCACCCTGTCTTCCACCAATTTCAATCTCACCTACAGGCCCTCGCCTATCATTTTTTACAGGGTCAGCTCACCTGCAGGCCCTCGCATATAATGTTTTACAAGGTCAGCTCACCTACAGGCCCTCGCATATAATTCTTTAGAGGGTCAGCTCACCAGCAGACCCTCACCTACAATCTTTTACAGGGTCAGCTCACCTGCAAGCCATCGCATATAGTTTTTTACAGGGTCAGCTCACCTGCAGGCCCTCGCAAATAATTTTTAAGAGGGTCAGCTCACAAGCAGGCCCTCGCATATAATGTTTTACCGGGTCAGCTCACCTACAGGCCCTCGCATTTAATTCTTTAGAGGGTCAGCTCACCAGCAGGCCCTGGTATATAATGTTTTACAGGGTCTACTCACCTGCCGGCCCTCGCTTATAATGTTTTACAGGGCCAGCTCTCCTGCAGGCACTCACCTACAACATTTTAGAGGGTCAGCTCACCTGCAGGCCCTCACCTACAATATTTTACATGGTCAACTCACATGCAGACCCTCGCATATAATGTTTTACATGGTCAGCTCACCTGCAGGCCCTCACCTACAACCTTTTAGGGTGTAAGCTCACCAGCAGGCCCTCGCCTACAATCTTTTACAGGGTCAGCTCAGTTCGCATATAGTGTTTTACAGGGTCAGCTCACCTGCAGTCCATCGCATATTATTTTTTAGAGGGTCAGCTCACTAGAAGGCCCTCACCTGCAATCTTTTACAGGGTCAGCTCACCTGCAGGCCCTCGCATATAATTGTTTACAAGTCAGCTAATCTGCAGGCCCTCGCATATAATGTTTTACCAAGTCAGCTCAACTACAGGCCCTCGCATTTAATTCTTTGGAGGGTCAGCTCACCAACAGGCCCTCACGTACAATATTTTACAGGGTCAACTCACCTGCAGGCCCCCATCTACAACTTTTTAGGGGGTCAGCTCACCAGCAGGCCTTTACCTATAATCTTTTACAGGGTCAGCTCACCTGCAGGCCCTTGCATATATTTTTTTACAGGATCAGCTCACCTGCAGGCCCTTGCATTCAGTGTTTTACAAAGTCAGCTCACCTGCAGGCCCTTGCATATAATTTTTTTGAGGGTCAGCTAACTAGCAGGCCATCACCTACAATCTTCTACAGGGTTAGCTCACCTACAGGTAGAGTTGAGCGGACACCTGGATGTTTGGGTTCAACGGGTTTGGCCGAACTTCGGAAAAAAGTTTGAGTTCGGGACACGAACTTGACCCCGAACTCGAACTGCATTGAAGTCAATGGGGACCCGAACTTTTGAGCACTAAAATGGCTGTAAAAATGTCATGGAAAGGGCTGTAGGGCTGCAAATTCCAGCAAAATGTTGTTAAGAGCATGGCATATGCTATGCAAACAAATGTGGATAGGGAAGTGACTTTAAATAACATAGAATAGGTAAAAAAAATAATCTTGATCTAGGAGGATGAGGTCCATATGGAGTAGGGGGTTGAGGAGGCAGGGGATGTGATGGTGTAGGTGGAAGCGGTGGTGGAAGAGGAGGAGGTAGCCTACACTGCTTTTTGGTTTTAAATTTTATTTTTAAAATTAGGGTACACCCCAAAACATTGGGAAAGCCAGCACCTCCAAAGGGTAAGGAGCAAGCTCAGGCCATGTGCCCAATTTGGAGACCAAGAAGTTGCATGTTCCCAAGTAGTTAATGTATTTTTAATAGAGTGATTAATAAAGATTAAATTTTACCTATTACTAGTCAGAGAGGTTGCAAAGGTTACGCTAGGTCCAAGTGACCACCTAACCCCTCTTCCAGAAGTTGCAGGGGCTGACCCATGTCAGTCAGTTCGTGTAGGCGTGTGCACACTTACCGCCCCACCATGTCGCACGTCCCCGTGATGTTCACTATACAATTTGAAATCTACTCTATCTACTTGTCTGTGATGACGCCCCCTGTTGTGCTAAACACACGTTCAGATAATATACTGGCTGCAGGGCAGGCCAGCACCTCCAAGGCGTAAAGGGCAAGCTCAGGCCATGTGCCCAATTTGGAGACCCAGAAGTTGAAGGGGGTAGACTCGTCATTCAGTACGTGTAGGTGTGTGCACAAATACTGCTCCACCATATTGGTGAAATGTTGCCTCCTGCTAAGACATTTCATATCGGCTGGTGGTGCTGGTTGTTGTGGCGTGCTGACAAAGCTTTTTCACAAGTCGGCCATGCTAACCCTGCCTTCTGAGGTGCTGGCGGTGCCCTAGCTGCGTTGGCGACCTCTTACTCATCCTCTGCCTTCGCCTTGTGCTTCCACTGTGCCCCCCTGTCAGGTGGGAATGCCACCAGCAGCATGTCCACAAGCATGCGCTTGCGCATCTTACGATCATGCTCCAGTGATGGAATTAAGGACAGTACGTTGTCCTTGTAACAGGTATCCAGCAGCGTGGCCACCCAGTAATCAGCACAAGTTAGCTTGTGGGCAACTCTGCAATCGTTGCAGAGACACTGCAGCATGTAATCGCTCATGTGTGCAAGGCTGCCCAGAGGCAACAAAAAGCTGTCCTCTGTGGGAGGTGTATCGTCTGTGTGCTCTGTATCCCCCCATCCATGCACCAGTGATGGCCATGAGCTGGTCTGGGTGCCACCCTGCTGTGAACATGGTTCCTCCTCCCTATCCTCCACCTCGTCATCCTCCAGAACTGTGCCCTGGCTGGACAATTGTGTACCTTGAGTTTGTGTGTGCAGGAACCCACCCTCGGAGCCACTTGGGAATGACTGGCCGGAAACCCTATGAAATGATCCCTCTTCCTCCTCCTGGGCCACATCCTCTTCCATCATTGCCATGAGTGTTTTTTCGAAGAGGCATAGAAGTGGGATAGTAACTGAGAACGACGTTATCGGCATTGGCCATGTTGGTGGAGTACTCAAAACAGCGCAACAAGGAACACAGGTCTCGCATGGAGGCCCAGTCATTGGTGGTTCTGTTCCGCCGAGCAACTCACCCGTGCGTGCTGCAGCTGAAACTCGACTCCTGCGCGGTGTGGGGTTTGTCCCCCAAACAGATAAGTTTTAAAACTGCATGCTGTTGTTTATCTCTGGCTGTGCTGAAGTTGGCAGCAGAAGAGGAAGCAGGAGGAGCCAGAGACCTTTCTTGGTGTTTGAGGAGTCTACTCCACTGCAGCTCGTGCTTTGCACTAAAATGCCTGGTAATGCAGGTTGTGCTCAAGTTGAGAACGTTTATGTCTTGCTTCAGGCTGTGATTGCACAGTGTGCAAACCACTCGTCTCTTGCCGTCAGCACATTGTCTGAAGAACTGCCACGCTCGGTCCCTTGCTGCGGTGGGCAGTAGGAGGCGTACTGTCTAGAGGACGGCCGCTCTGCTTTTGCACCCGGCTCCCTCTTCTGCTGTGCTGGTGTCTCTGTGCGACGACTGCCTCTTCCTCTGGACTACATCGGTCACTCGCATGACATTGATTCCATGTGGGGTCGAGGACCTCATCGTCCTCCACATCATCTTCTACCCAATCTTCACCCCTAACTTCCATGTCGGTCTGCACACTTTCGAAAACCCAAGCAGTTGGCACCTGTGTTTCGTCATCATACAGGACGTGCTGCGAGGGTCCTCCCATGTACTAATCTTGAAAAATAAGTGGTTGGGCATCGGTGCACTCAATCTCTTCCACTTCTGGGGCAGGGCTAGGTGGATGGCCCTGGGTACCCTGCTAACAGAGTCATTAAAAAGCAGAATAGACTGCTGCATGACTTGGTGCTCAGAATGCTTGGCTGATTTGTAAGACTGATGGACATCGGCTGCAGGTGCCAACTGTGGGCTTTCAGAAGGAGACTGGGAGGGAGACAATGTGAAAGAACTGGATCCACTGTCAGCAACCCAATCTACTATCGCCTGTACTTGTTCAGGCCTCACTATTCATAGAGCATTAGGCCCGACTAAATACCGCTGCAGGTTTTGTCGCCTACTCGCACTTAAGGAAGGAGTTTCACTTGTGCGTGTAGCTGGCACAGATCGACCACGTCCTCTCCCTGCAACAGGAGCTCCACCAGCAGCACCACGACCTGGGCCACATCCCTTATTTTTTGAATTCAGGATGCCCTAAATGGGTGTTTAATCAATAGTAGAAAAGAACGACAGAATGTAAAGGGTGTAGCTCAGATGGCCTGAACCAGTGTAGGCCTCAATTAAAGATTTCTTTGCACAAAATGGCTGTATTTCAAATGGCTATATTTCAAATGGCTGCATTTCAAATGGCTGAATCAAACCCCTGTATATATAGGGGGTATTTCCCACAGTCTGAATCACTGTAGGCCTGAAGCAAATATATCTTTGCACAAAGGCTGTATTTCAAATGCCTAATTCAAACCCCTGTATGTATAGGGGGGGGGGGGAATCACACACTCCCTGAATCAGTGTAGGCCTGATGTAAATATATCTTTCCACAAAAAGGCAATATTTCAAATGGCTGTATTTCAAATGCCCAATTCAAACCCCTGTATGTATAGGGGGGGGGGGGGGATCACACACTCCCTGAATCAGTGTAGGCCTGATGTAAATATATCTTTCCACAAAAAGGCAGTATTTCAAATGGATGTATTTCAAATGCCTAATTCAAACCCCTGTATGTATAGGGGAGAATCACACACGCCCTGAATCAGTGTAGGCCTGAAGTAAATATATCTTTGCACAAAAAGGAGGTATTTCAAATCGCTGTGTTTCAAATGCTTAATTCAAACCCCTGTAAGTATAGGGGGGGGGATCACACACGCCCTAAATCAGTGTAGGCCTGAAGTAAATATATCTTAGCACAAAATGGCTGTATTTCAAATGGATGTATTTCAAATGCCTAATTCAAACGCCTATATGTATAGGGGGATCACACACGCCCTGAATCAGTGTAGGCCTGAAGTAAATATATCTTTGCACAAAATGGCTGTATTTCAAATGGTTGTATTTCAAATGCCTAATTCAAACCCCTGTATGTATAGGGGGATCAAACACGGCCTGAATCACTTTAGGCCTGAAGTAAATATATCTTTGCACAAAAGGCTGTATTTCAAATGCCTAATTCAAACGCCTATATGTATAGGGGGATCACACACGCCCTGAATCAGTGTAGACCTGAAGTAAATATATCTTTGCACAAAATGGCTGTATTTCAAATGGCTGAATCAAACCCCTGTATGTATAAGGGGCATCACACACACCCTGAATCAGTGTAGGCCTGAAGTAAATATATCTTTGCACAAAAAGGCAGTATTTCAAATGGATGTATTTCAAATGCCTAATTTAAACCCCTGTATGTATAGGGGGATCACACACTCCCTGAATCAGTGTAGGCCTGAAGTAAATATATCTTTGCAGAAAATGGCTGTATTTGAAATGGCTGTATTTAAAATGCCTAATTCAAACCCCTGTATGTATAGGGGGAACCACGCACGGCCTGAATCAGTGTAGGCCTGAAGTAAATATATCTTTGCACAAAAAGGCGGTATTTCAAATGCCTAATGCAAACCCCTGTATGTATAGGGGGGGATCTCACACGCCCTGAAATCAAGTAGGCCTGAAGTAAATATATCTATGCACAAAAAGGCGGTATTTCAAATGGCTGTATTTCAAATGCCTAATTCAAACCCTTGTAAGTATAGGGGGGATCACACAAGCCCTGAATCAGTGTAGACCTGAAGTAAATATATCTATGCACAAAAAGCCGGTATTTCAAATGGCTGTATTTCAAATGACTAATTCAAACCCCTTTATGTATAGGGGGGGATCACACACGCCCTGAATCAGTGTAGGCCTGAAGTAAATATATCTTTGCACAAAATGGCTGTATTTCAAATGGTTGTATTTCAAATGCCTAATTCAAACCCCTGTATGTATAGGGGGGATCAAACACGGCCTGAATCACTTTAGGCCTGAAGTAAATATATCTTTGCACAAAAAGGCTGTATTTCAAATGCCTAATTCAAACTCCTATATGTATAGGGGGAATCACACACGCCCTGAATCAGTGTAGTCCTGAAGTAAATATATTTTTGCACAAAATGGCTGTATTTCAAAATGGCTGTATTTAAAATACCTAATTCAAACCCCTGTATGTATAGGGGGCATCACACACACCCTGAATCAGTGTAGGCCTGAAGAAAATATATCTCTGCACAAAAAGGCAGTATTTCAAATGGATGTATTTCAAATGCCTAATTTAAACCCCTGTATGTATAGGGGGATCACACACTCCCTGAATCAGTGTAGGCCTGAAGTAAATATATCTCTGCACAAAAAGGCAGTATTTCAAATGGCTGTATTTAAAATGCCTAATTCAAACCCCTGTATGTATAGGGGGAACCACGCACGGCCTGAATCAGTGTAGGCCTGAAGTAAATATATCTTTGCACAAAAAGGCTGTATTTCAAATAGCTGTATATCAAATGCCTAGTTCAAACCCCTGTATGCATAGGGGGGGGATCACACACGCCCTGAATCAGTGTAGGCCTGAAGTAAATATATCTTTGAACAAAAAGGCGGTATTTCAAATGCCTAATGCAAACCCCTGTATGTATAGGGGGGATCTCACACGCCCTGATAATCAAGTAGGCCTGAAGTAAATATATCTATGCACAAAAAGGCGGTATTTCAAATGGCTGTATTGCAAATGCCTAATTCAAACCCTTGTAAGTATAGGGGGGATCACACACGCCCTGAATCAGTGTAGACCTGAAGTAAATATATCTTTGCACAAAAAGGCTGTATTTCAAATGGATGTATTTCAAATGCTTAATTCAAACTCCTGTATGTATAAAGGGCATCACACACGCCCTGAATCAGTGTAGGCCTGAAGTAAATATATCTTTGCACAAAAAGGCTGTATTTCAAATGGCTGTACTTCAAATGCCTAATTCAAACCCCTGTATGTATAGGGGGGGGATCACACACGCCCTGAATCAGTGTAGGTCTGAAGTAAATATATCTTTGCACAAAAAGGCTGTATTTCAAATGGCTGTATTTCAAATGCCTAATTCAAACCACTGTATATATAAGCGGGATCTCACAGGGCCTGAACCTCTGTAGGCATGAGTTCAATATTGGTGCACCAAATGGCGGTATTTAAAATCTCTAAATGTAACCCAAATGTATTAAGGGTGTATCTCACAATGACATCTGCATCAAAGGCTGCAATCTAAATTTTTTGTGCAACAACTGAATTTGACAGCAGTATATAAGCCTGTAATTTCACACCTGCTGATGCTGCAATGCCTGAAAATAGTGTTTTTTTGTCCAAAAAAGTGTGTTTTTCAAACCCCAGAATTGCTTAAATTGCACACTGACTAATACAGATGTTGTAGTTTGCCCCCCAAAAATGGTGATTTGCAATGTCCCAAAAGCTCAGATGCAGTGCTAGTGCACTGATCATGCATAAAATCGCCGCTGCCGCCGCCACCGCCACCCACCTAGCTGACAGAAGTTTAAAAGTTAGTATTTTTTGGTCAATGAGCTCAGGGCAGGGTAAAAGGATAGTGCCCTGCACCCACACAACTATTTCAAGGTAGATCGCTGAGTTAGATTCTCTCCTATTCTCTCCCGGAAATCACAAGTCCAGCAGCATCCTCTCCCAACACTTGTAACAGCAGAGTGACGTACAGCGCTATGTGACTCAAGCTTATATAGAGCCTGGGTCACATGCTGCTCTGGCCAATCACAGCCATGCCTACTAATGTCCTCTTGGGGCAAGTAGTATGACGCTTGTTGATTGGCTGCTGTGCAGCCTTTCAAAAAGTGCCAAGAAAGCGCCGAACACTGAACCCAAACATTTACAGAAATGTTCGGGTTCGGGTCCGTGTCCTGAACACCCGAAAATTTGGTACGAACCCGAGCTATACAGTTCGGGTTCGCTCAACCCTACCTACAGGCTCTCGCATATAATTTTTTAGAGGGTCAGCTCACCAGCAGGCCCTCACCTACAATGTTTTACAGGGCCAGCTTACCTGCAGACCCTCGCATATAATGTTTTACAGGATCAGCTTACCTGCAGGCCCTCACCTACAACCTTTTAGGGGGTCAGCTCACCAGCAGGCTCTTGCATATAATCTTTTAGAGGGTCAACTCACCTGCAGGCTCTCGCATATACTTGTTTAGAAGATCAGCTCACCAGCAGGCACTCACCTACAATCTTTTACAGGGTCAGCTCACCTATAGGCCCTCACATAAAATGTTTTACAGGGTCAGCTCATCTGCAGGCCCTCACATATAATGTTTTATAGGGTCAGCTCACCTTCAGGCCCTCGCATATTATGTTTTACACAGTCAGCTCACCAGCAGGCCCTCACCTACAATCTTTTAGAGGATCAGCACACCAGCAGACCCTCACCTCTAATGTTTTAGAGGGTCAGCTCAGCAGCATGCACTCTCCCATAAAAAATTTTAATGGTGAGCTCAGCAGGCCCTTGTTTCAAATGTTTTTGAGGGTCACCAGCAGGCCATCAATCATAATTTTTCAAGGGTGTGTATGATGCCCTCCTTTATGTGTTATAAAGGGTATTTTGGAGTGCCGGTTGCTTGCAATTTTTGGCAGCCCTTCGGTTAGTGCATAGGCTTTATGAGTGTAGGAGTCCCACTACATGAACAATTGTACCACAACGCAAATAAGGCCCTCCTTTATGTGATATAGAGGTTGTATCGGATTGCCTCTTGATTGTAATTTTTGGCAGCACTTGCACTTGATATACAAGTAAATATATAGGAAAAAATGTTTCCTAAAATTTTTTCCTGTAAAATCGATTTTATCTTTGGTTTTGTGAGCATTATTTTCAGTCTGTAAAAGTGGCATACTAGTCGGACAACATCCTTCCAGACAGCCACCTAGGTGTCCAAGATGCAGCAGACATCCTCCCCATGCTGTTCCCGAACCATTTTGGTGTTTTTTTCCATCAATTTCTGACCTTTTCCTATGAACCAGCATATATTGTAAAGATATTAGCCCTACCCCCAAATAATAATAATAATAGATTCAGTGACTGTATATTACCAACATACAGAGACTAAATAATACCGCCATACTGGATAATAACATAACTGAATAACAAACAATGTAAGTTTATAGCCCCCATACAATGACTGGATAACACCTCTATACAGTAATTGGGTAATGCTGTCATACAGTGACTGGATATCAGGGCATATAGGGGCACAGTATAGAGTATAAAAGGGCACAGTACAGGGTATGACTAGGAGCACTGTACAGGGTATGGTAAGGGAGCACAATGCAGAGTATAAGGGGGCATAGTACAGGGTAGGGGCAACAGTAGCTGACCCTGAGACATTAGAAGGTCCTTATTGTGCATGTGTAGTGTTGAGCGAACAGTTCGAGCATAGTTCGGGTTCGTACCGAATTTTGGGGTGTCCTGGACACGGACATTTTCAAAAAAGTTTGGGTTCGTTGTTCGGCGATTACTTCCCGCTTTCTGAAGGGCTGCACAGCAGCCAATCAGCTAGCGTTTTACTTCTTGCCCTAAGAGCCCATCACAGACATCCCTACTAATGGCATGGCTGTGATTGGCCAAGTGAAGCATGTGACCCAGCCTCTATTTAACCACTTCAGCCCCACTAGCTTAAACACCCTTAATGACCAGGCCACTTTTTACAATTCTGCACTACACTATTTTCACAGTTTATTGCTCGGTCATACAACTTACCACCCAAATGAATTTTACCTCCTTTTCTTCTCACTAATAGAGCTTTCATTTGGTGGTATTTCATTGCTGCTGACATTTTTACTTTTTTTTTGCTATTATTAAAAATGACCGAAATTTTTGCAAAAAAATGAAATTTTTCACTTTCACTTCTGTTTTAATATAATAAAAAAAATCCAATAAGTGTATATTTATTGGTTTGGGTAAAAGTTATAGCGTTTACAAACTATGGTGCAAAAAAGTGATTTTCGGCATTTTGAAGCAGCTCTGACTTTGAGCACCTGTCATGTTTCTTCAGGTGCTAGAATGCCAGGAAAGTATAAATACCCCCCAAATGACACCATTTTAGAAAGAAGACACCCCAAAGTATTCGCGGAGGGGCATGGTGAGTTCATGTATGATTTCATTTTTTTTCACAAGTTAGCGGAAAATGACACTTTCTGAGCAAAAAAATAAAAATAATAAAGTTTCCATTTCTGCTAACTTCTGGCAAAAAAAAAAAAAAAATCTCCCACGGACTCACTATGCCCCTCAGTGAATACCTTGGGGTGTCTACTTTCCGAAATGGGGTCATTTGTTGGGTGTGTTTACTGTTCTGGCATTTTGGGCGGGGCTAAATTGTGAGCAGCCATGTAAAAGCTAAAGGTACTCGTTGGAATTTGGGCTGCAAAAGGCTGCAAAAAAGTGTCACTCATGTGGTATTGCCGTACTCAGGAGAAGTAGGGCAATGAGTTTTGGGGTGTATTTTTACATATACCCATGTTGGGTGAGAGAAATATCTCTGTAAATGACAACTTTATATAAAAAAAAATTAAAAAAGTTGTCGTTTACAGCGATATTTCTCACACAAAGTATGGGTATATATAAAAATACACCACAAAACTTTTTGCCCTACTTCTCCTGAGTACGGCAATACCACATGTGTGCTACTTTTGCAGCCAAGATGCGAAGGGGCCCAAATTCCAATGAGTAGCTTTAGATTTCACATGGCATTTTTACGCATTTGGATTCCAGACTTCTTCTCACTCTTAGGCTCCTAAAATGCCAGGACAGTATAAATACCCCACAAGTGACACCATTTTAGAAAGAAGACACCCCAAGATATTCTGTGAGGGGTATGGTGAGTTCATGTAAAATTTTATTTTTTGTCACAAGTTAATGAAATATGAGACTTTGTAAAAAAAAAAAATATATATATATATATATATATATATATATATATATATATTCTCCGCTAACTTGTGCCAAAAAAAAAAAATTCTGTGAACTTACCATGCCCCTCACGGAATACCTTGGGGTGTCTTCTTTCCAAAATGGGTTCACATGTGGTGGTATTTATACTGCCCTGGCATTTTAGGGGCCCTAAAGCGTGAGAATCCAAAATGCGTAAAAATGCCCTGTGAAATCCTAAAGGTACTCATTGGTTTTAGGGCCCCTTTGCGCACCCAGGCTGCAAAAAAGTGTCACTCATGTGGTATCGCCATACTCAGAAGAAGTAGGGCAATGAGTTTTGGGGTGCATTTTTACATATACCCCTGCTGGGTGTAAGAAATATCTGTCACGACCGCTATCCCAGCAGCAGTCGTGTCGCACCAGACGGAGGGGAAGGGGGACCTTTATCTATGGATGGGAAATAGAACGGCCACCCCTGACAAACCCTAAGCTGGCACCTGTCTGCCCTGATACCCTAGACGGGGTGTAAACCCGTGCGGCGAGCAGGATGCCTAAACCCTGAGTCACCCTAAGAAGACTAGACTGGGGAAAGGCAGATGGGAGCACTAGTCACCATCACTCATGTCTAGGAGAACAACAGGGGAAGACAGCAACAAACAAACAATCTCCAGCAGAGATAGACTTATCCAGTCACGAGCAGAGAAGATGATCCCAATAACGACAGTCCACGCCAGACAAGAGCTCCACAGCAATACCGTCAAACGATCTCCTTCAAAGGTCAGCATAGCACTGGAAGTAAGGACTATATCTGGCAATGACTGCAAGTGAAACTGAAACTAATATAGTAGCTGGGAGTGGCAGATAGTACTCACCTGAGAAGAATGCCTACAAACTCCCAGTCAGGACAAAAAGGTTCACAAGGCAAAACCCGGATGACATACCCTGAACCACGGAGCAAACTCACAAGCTATCGCGAGTAGCAAGTCGCTGCGACCTTCTCCTCCCAGACCTGTCTGGATCAGTCACAGTCGTGACAATATCTCTGTAAATGACAACTTTAAAAAAATAATTATACAAAGTTGTCAATTTACAGAGATATTTCTCTCACCCAGCATGGGTATATGTAAAAATACACCCCAAAACACATTGCCCTACTTCTCCTGAGTACGGCGATACCACATGTGTGACACTTTTTTGCAGCCAAGATGCGCAAAGGGGCCCTAAAACCAATGAGTACCTTTTAGGAGGGCATTTTAACGCATTTTTCTTCTCACGCTTTAGGGCCCCTAAATTGCCAGGGCAGTATAAATACCCCACATGTGACCCCATTTTGGAAAGAAGACACCCCAAGGTATTCTCTGAGGGGCATGGCGAGTTCATAGAAGATTTTTTTCTTTGGCACAAGTTAGCGGAAATTGATTATTGTTTTTTCTCATAAAGTCTCCCTTTCTGCTAACTATTGACAAAAAGTTAAATTTTTCATGGACTCACTATGCCTCTCAGCGAATACCTTGGGGTGTCTTCTTTCCAAAATGGGGTCATTTGTGGGGTGTTTGCACTGTTCTGGCATTTTGGGTGGGGCTAAATTGTGAGCAGCCATGTAAAAGCTAAAGGTACTCGTTGGAATTTGGGCCCCTTTGCACACCCAGGCTGCAAAAAAGTGTCACTCATGTAGTATCGCCGTACTCAGGATAAGTAGGGCAATGTGTTTTGGGGTGTATTTTTACATATGCCAATACTTTGTGTGAGAAATATCGCTGTAAATTGACAACTTTGTATAAAAAAATTTAAAAAGTTGTCGTTTACAGCGATATTTCTCACACAAAGTATGGGTATATATAAAAATACACCCCAAAACACATTGCCCTACTTCTCCTGAGTACGGCGATACCACATGAGTGACACTTTTTTGCAGGCAAGATGCGCAAAGGGGCCCTAAAACCAATGAGTACCATTAGGATTTCACTGGGCATTTTTACGCATTTGGATTCTCACGCTTTAGGGACCCCTAAGATGCCAGGACAGTATAAATACCCCACTTGTGACCCTATTTTGGAAAGAAGACACCCCAAGGTATTCCGTGAGGGGCATGGTGAGTTCACAGAAAAAAAAAAATTTGGCACAAGTTAGCGGAAATTGATATATTTTTTTTTTTTTTTACAAAGTCTCATATTCCACTAACTTGTGAAATTTTTTTTTTTTTACATGAACTCACCATACCCCTCACGGAATACCTTGGGGTGTCTTCTTTCCAAAATGGGGTCACATGTGGGGTTTGTACTGCCCTGGCATTTTAGGGGTCTCCGCAATCATTACACGTATGGCCAGCATTAGGAGTTTCTGCGATTCTCCTTATTCTCCTTATATTGAGCATACTATTTTTTTTATTTTTTCAGCCCAGGCCTCTGGGCTGAAAAAATAAAAAAAATGAATGGCACAGATTTCTTCATTCGCATCGATCAATGTGGATGAAAAAATCTCTGCCAAAATCAGTGACTGCGGTGCGGTGGGCTGGGCGCTAACTACCTAACAAGTAGCTAGCTAACTGGCGGTGATAAGGGACCCTTATGCCCCATTCACACGTCCGAAATTCTGTTTGCGTAACGGAATTGCGGACCCATTCATTTCTATGGGGAGAGACTTTGTCCCGCTCGGATCCGGAATTGCGGATCCGCACTTACAGGTCTGCATTTCCGTTACGCAAATATATAGAACATGCTTTTTTCTTGTCCGCAATTGCGGACAAGAAAAAGCATTTTCTATATAGTTCTGGCAATGTGCGTATCTGCAAAATGCGGAAAGCACATTGACGGTGTCCGTGTTTTGCGGATCCGTGAATCTGCGGATCCGCAAAACACATATGGACATGTGAATGGAGCCTTACAGGGGGGTGATCAGTGACAGGGGGGTGATCAGGGAGTCTATATGGGGTGATCAGGGGTTAACAAGGGGTTAATAAGTGAGGGTGGTGGGGGGGGGGGTTAGTGTAGTGTTTGGTGCAACTTTACATAGCTACCTGGTCCTCTGGTGGTCGATCCCAGTAAATGGGACCACCAGAGGACCAGGTAGCATGTATATCAGACGCTGTTAACAAATAGCGTCTGATATACATGTTTGATCTAATTTATTTGACATTTACAGCCTGCCAGCGATTGATTATCGCTGGCAGGCTGTAGAATCACTGCAGAGCTGCGCGCGTTCACAGCAAATCTCGCTTCTCGTGAGATGACGCACGGATGCGTCCATGAGGAACAAACTTGCCGCCTGGACTCATCCGTGCGTTAGGCCATCCGTGCGTTAGTCGGTCGGCAAGCGGTTAAGCTGGAGTCACGTAGCGCCGCTCGTCACACTGCTCTGATTAGTGTAGGGAGAGGACGCAGCTTCTGTCAGGGCGAGATTAGGCAGGGAAAAGTCAGCAACAGCACCTAATGAACGGATTGATCTACAGCTGTGAATGATTGAACTTCTGCTATTTACTTGCTCACTGGTTTTTAGGCTGCACAGAGCGTTTTTCTGTCACTTATTTTCTGGGCTGATCGGCGGCCATTTTGTGACTTGTGGTGCACCAGAAGAAGCTGCCACCAAGTCCATCAATCCATCAATCCTAGTTTTTTTTTGCTATATCCTACATCAGGGGCTTGGCTGTGCTAATTGTCACCCCTAGAAACTCAGGATAGCAATTTCTATATTTTATTAAGGGGTTAAATACAATTGCCCAAATACCAATCCCCTAAATCTGGTGTTCCAGCTTTGGCTACCCAAGTATAACACTGTCTGCTGTCTGGCAAAGGATAGATTATTTTATGTAGTGAAATTCAATTGCCAAAATAGCAATACCTAAATCAGTGGTTTCAGCTGAGGCTGGCAAAGTATAATAGTGTCTGCCAAAACATATATTTTGTTCTGGGGTGAAATTCAATTGCCAAAATAGCAATACCCTGAATCTGGTGTCCCAGCTGTTGCAGGCCAAGATTCATAGTGTCCGCCAAAACATATATTTTGTTCTGGGGTGAAATTCAATTGCCAAAATAGCAATACCATAAATCAGTGGTTTCAGCTGTGGCTGGCAAAATATAATAGTGTCCGACAAAACATATATTTTGTTCTGGGGTGAAATTCAATTGCCAAAATAGCAATACCCTGAATCTGGTGTCCCAGCTGTTGCAGGCCAATTGTAAATCTGTCCATAAAAGGATACCTTTCATCCAGGGCCTAAATACTAGCCCTAAAAGAGATATTCCCCTAAATCAGTGGTTACTGCTGTGCCTGGATTAGTGTAATACGCTACATAAATAAATAGGCAGATAGTGTTAGGTGCCTGTAAAAAAAGGCCTGAATTTGAAATCAATACATTGGGCCAAATGTTTTTTTTCTTATTGTGGTGCTTGGTGAACGGTAACAATGAGGAAAACATCGAGTAAGGGATGTGGACGCGGTCGGGGTGGTGTTGGAGTACCCTCTTGTGCTGGGAGAGGACGTGGCCATTCTGCCACAGCCACACGTCCTAGTGAACCAACTACCTCAGGTTTGAGTACCCGCCAGAATTTACAGCGATTTGGTGGGGCCCAATGCCGTTCTAAGTATGGTAAGGCCTGAGCAGGTACAGGTGCTAGTCAATTGGGTGGCCGACAGTGGATCCAGCATGTTCACAACATTATCTCCCACCCAGTCTTCTGCAGAAAGCGCACAGGTGGCACCTGAAAACCAAGCCCATCATTCTGTCACATCACCCCCATGGATATAAGGGAAACTGTCAGACCCTCAAGTTATGCAGCAGTCTTTTATGCTGTTTGAAGAATCTGCTGGCAGGGTTTCCCAAGGGAATCCACCTAGCCCTTCCCCAGTGGTGGAAGACATAGAATGCACTGATGCACAACCACTGATGTTTTCCTGATGATGAGGACATGGGAATACCACCTCATCGGAGTCCGCACGTCTCTGATGATGACCAAACACAACCAAGCCAACTGCTGCGTCTTTCTGCAGTGTGCAGACCGAACAGGAGGTAAGGAACCTTAGCACAACCTGCATGACCAGGCATCTACATGCAATGCATGAACTGCAGTGGAGTAAACACCTTAAAAGCAAGGAATTCACTCTGGCTCCCCCTGCTCCCTCTTCTGCTGCTGCCTCGGCCTCTTCCTCCGCCTCGGGAGGAATGTTGGCACCTGCCCTCCACCAAACAGAGGATGTGCCACCGACAACACCACCTGCGTCACCAAGCATCTCCACCATGTCACACGGCAGCGTTCAGCTCTCCATCTCACAAACCTTGGAGAGAAAGCGTAAATTGCCACCTAGCCACCCTCGAGCCCTGGGCCTGAATGCCAGCATTTCTAAACTACTGGCCTTTGAAATGCTGTCATTCAGGCTGGTGGGCACAGACAGCTTCAAACAGCTGATGTCCATGGCTGTCCCACAGTATGTTGTTCCCAGTCACTACTACTTCTCCAAGACAGCTGTGCCTTCCCTGCACAACCAAGTATCCGATAAAATCAAGTGTTCACTGCGCAACGCCATCTGTCACAAGGTCCACCTAACCACAGATACGTGGACCAGTAAGCACAGCCAGGGACGCTATATCTCCTGTAAGAGGGTGCAAGGTGTTGTTTTTGATAGCAGGTACGTGTCACCGAGGTTGCTGGCCTCGGTGAGGTAAGAGCCGGGGTTTTTGGTCTGCAGCAGCTAGTGCTGCTCTGTTAAATAGCATGGCTGCAAAGCCGATCCGGGCCGGCTCTTACTGGGAGCAGCTAAAGAGTAGGGTGGGTGGCTGCTCCCCACGGTCCAGTCCATGTTTTGGGGCTGGGTATAAAACGCAGCCAGCAGCTGTGTCTGGGTGTGTGTGATTATCCTGGAGCCTGCAAACAGGGCTGAGGAATTCTCTGTCCTGGAGGAAGGAGCTCAGCAAGGTGGTGTTTCCCTGCGACCTGAAGGTGGAATCGCCTGCGGCTGAGCCGACTGCTAGGTGTGAACCCGCACCTAAACCACCCAAGGTGACTGGACCGTGTGTTGGCCTGTTTTTGGTTTTTCCACGTGATTTCTGTTGTGTATGAACTGTCACCAAGAGACTGTTTTCATTTCTGGTGTGCAAGTGTGAATAAAACACTGTTTGATGCACAATCTGGACTCCTTGTTTTGCCTCTAAACTGCACCCGCACCGCTGTCTACCAGAGCGACTCCCCACACTCCCTAACTGCACACTGGGTAAATGTAGTGGCGGCTGGGCCGCAGGCGGAGAGTTCCATGGCGCACGTCCTTCTGCCGCCAAGGATCGCAGGGCATTATTCTTTGCCTCCTGTAAGCCTTCTACTCGGCTTCCTCCTCCTCTGCTTCCACCAGCTCATCCAGTCAGCCACACACCTTCACCACCAACTTCAGCACAGCCCGGAGTAAACGTCAGCAGGCCATTCTAGCAACATAGTAACATAGTAACATAGTATATAAGACCGAAAAAAGACATTTGTCCATCCAGTTCGGCCTGTTTCCTACAAGTTGATCCAGAGGAAGGCAAAAAACCCCTGTGAGGCAGAAGCCAATTTTCCTCACTTAAGGGGAAAAAAATTCCTTCCCGACTCCAATCAGGCAATCAGAATAACTCCCTGGATCAACGACCCCTCTCTAGTAGCTATAGCCTGTAATTCACTTCACATATCAAAAAGAATCATGAAAAGTATCAAAAAGAATCATGAAAATTATCAAAAATAATCATGAAATTTATCAAGAACAATCATGAAATCCACCTTAAGGAAATTGCAGATTTTTAATAATTCCGTGTTTGTATGTTCATATTTTTATATATATATTTTTTCTATTTTTTCTATTTTTTATATATTTTTTATATATTTTTATATCTGAATATTAAATATACATTTTTAGATTTTTTATAATAAAGGAATTTTTATAACAAAGGGATTATATACAAATAGATTGTTTTACGTAAAGTTTCCTCCCAAGTTTTTATTGAAAACAGAGAAAGAAGCGAATCCACTATAAACTATACACTGGATTGACCACCCAGATTTTCCACACAACTTGAAGCCTTTTTTAAAAAAACTGATTGAAGTAGGATGATCCCTATAAAAGCCCACAAACCCTGTACTGCTGTACTACTGAGGAAGGGGAAGTATTAATCCCCGAAACGCGTTTAGAACACAGCAGCAGGATCGAGAGTCATTTTGAATACAGACCGCCAAGAGAACCTACAACAGCGAGATTACGGTAGCTGGGACGCCAGCTACACACAGCACGCTAAGAAACCACGTGGAACGCCGCGCGAATCTCAGCGCACACGAACCATCTGCAGATACCAGACACAGATCAGAGACCTCCAAGGATGGGTAACGTAGATTACTTAGCCCTGTAATACCCTCGCTGAGTGAAGCGCTCATTACTCAGTGAAGGACCCGATCCGTTGACACTATAATCTGTTACACTATAATCTGTTACACATACATCCAGGCAAAGGACAATCATTATATTGAGTACTATTTGCAAAAGGAGACCAGGCAAATTCTCAACCATACCCTGGATATATGTAGTGCAACATAGGAATTTATGTAATATCTACTGAAATGACACACAGCAACAACTGAATGGTATTAACCAATACAACAATAACAGTACAGTAAGGATTCTCCTTTGGATCACTATTTGTGGATTTTTATGGACTGTGGACCTCTTTTATGAACTTTCTCTAGGGTTTTTATGGACTTTATACAGTATTCCATTTTATGTTTCACTGGTATTAATATACTACTGGTCCATGCAGATCTGATTTTATTAACCAATTATGTTAAAAATTTTATAAGCATGATGTGGGAAAGGTGACACACAGGGTGGAGACGTGTGAACTTGAATTATAGTCGCACATAGCTACCCTTTTATGTGTGAGACTCCTCCATACACAAGGCTATCATTGCAATAACCTGATGTCCTGCACATTTTAACATTGGTGTGTACATCAGCACACAGTGTGTTTTCTGCAATTGGAACAGCCTGACACAGGGGGAAGCAGCACGACACAATAGGAACGTGTGGACTTGATCTACGGTCGCACGTTGCTATATTTATGTGTGGGGCTCCATCCACACCCTAGGCTAACCAATATATGAATTTACAAGACATCAGACTATAATAACAACATTTTCTGCCTATGATACAGATGCTATCATTCCACCAGTAAGGAAACATTCTGTCCAGAACAGCACTTTTTGATGATATTAGAATAAAAAGACTAATTCATTACCATACCTCCTGCATCTATATATTGTCAGAGCACTGAGTGCCCCCACCTATTTGTTTGTTTCAATATAGTACTTTGTTTCACGGTTCATTTGGGAGAACCAAAGGGGCGAGCACCGGTAGGTCCTAATATACGTTTAGGTGAGCCACCTACAGATACACTTTTGTCCTGAGATTATTTCCCATTTTTGGTAGTGCTCCCAAACATATATGATGGACATCTGGCAGCATATGGACAACAAATGTAAGAATGTAGATACATATATATTTGAAAACCTCAACACTCAACAAGAAGACTACAACCCTACAATAGAAGAAACCTTTAAAGATTTAGAAAGACTTTTACAGAAACAACTACGTAATAAGTGGGAAATTAGATCACTTAATCAGTACCTAATAAAGGGAATTATACCAAAAGGCCTAGCAGTCAACAAGGTCCCAGCAGCAGACCTGATAGATGACAACTTTACAAAAGAATGGGAAACACTCCTTATAAAACAATCCCAAGATCTCATACAGATGATTATCAGTAGGAGAACACAAATTTTGAATGAAATAACCACACAAATCACGGCACTGAAAAAACTATAGATCAATTTTCAATAGATGAACACATCTGCACATGGCACTAACGTATATGTAAAAATTTAGACACGTTAGAGAGGGAAATAATTAATAAAAATGTAAAAACTGAAAAATATGGGGGAGGGGAGACACAAAAAGAAACACAACAAGAAGGAAAACAACGCAACACGAGACAAGAAGAAACACAAAGAGGGACACAGAAAAGAATAGATACAACAGAATACAATGTACCCACTAATAATAGATTTGAGGCACTTACATCCCCCTTTTTTAGATTGCACTCCACCTCACCACAGAACCAGATATCGTCAACAGAGACCACCAACCCCCTCACAAACCAACGAGGGAACACACACAAGTACACAATTACAATCTGAGACAACGAAACACATACCAACAAGAGGAATACAAGAGACACCCACATCACAGACAAGAGCAGGAATACAATCAGAATTACAACAGGAACAACAGATACGACATGAGGCGACCAGACAGGCCACAACAATACAGAGAAGAAAGATCAGAAGGGGTAGACATGCAATCAAAAAGAAGAAGGAATCCCCATACTAAACCCTGAGAAATCCAATATAGTGAATTTGAGCAAAATAGAATTGTCAGAATCTCAAACAACACTGTTAAACAAAGGCCTCAAATATGCACCCTCAACCAATATTGATAAATTCTCAACCTATATAGGTATTGAAAAATTCGCCAGAAAATTATGCTTGAAAAATATTTTCTAAAAACCCACCAACAAGAGAGACCATAGAATTAAACGATCAATATATACATACAGAATTAAAGATAAAGTCAAAAAATACCCCAGACAAGAGATGGGCCCTCACATTACAACTTTCCTGAAAAATGTAGAATATGATTTAAGGAAAATGAGAATAGGACAGAATAAGAATAACCTAACATATAAGGAAAGGAGAGCAATCAAAGAACTACAAAAGAAAGAAGATATCACAATCCGCCCAGCGGATAAAGGGGGGCCATAGTGATATTGAACACACAGGACTATCTAGATGAATGCCATAGACAAGTACAAGAACAAATCACATATAGGAAATTAAACAAAGACCCCACTCAAGAATACTATAGAAAACTAGAAGAATACTGCAAAAAGGGCCGAAAGGAAAATTTACTATTAGAACACGAATCCAAGTTTATCTTGGGGACACAAAAGAGGATTCCAGTGTTCTATTGCAATCCAAAGATTCATAAAAACCTGGAGAAACCCCCAGGCAGACCTATAGTGTCAGGCATTAGTTCAATTTCATCAAATCTATCAAAATATATTGATGAACTACTACAACCAGTAGTTAAGAAAACACCGTCTTATATTAAAGACACCACAGCAATAGTCAAGATCTTGGAGTCTTTGGACTGCAATGATAACTGGATCCTAGGGACCCTTGATGTAAGTTCTCTATATACAATCATAGATCACTCTAGGGGTTACAATCACTACAACAACAACTAACAAATTGTAGTGAAATGAAAACAGAACAAATTAATTTCATCACAGCAGGTGTGAAATACATATTGTCGCACAATTATTTTGTGTTCCAGGATGAATTTTATTTACAACATCGTGGGACCGCCATGGGCACCAGATTCGCCCCAGCTACGCCAATTTATTTATGGCGCAATGGGAGTTGGAACACATCTCTCCCAAGCTGGGGACGAGTCTGGTGCTATGGCGTAGATATATCGATGATATCATTTTTATTTGGCAAAATCCACAAAAAGACTTAGAAACATTTTTAGACGAAATTAATGTCAACGATTGGAATCTCCAGTTCACGGCAAACACTAGTAAAAATAACATCCAATTTTTGGATTTAGACATTAAAATTCAAGATGCAAAAATTATATGCAACACATATTACAAACCAACAATGAGAAACGGATATATTTTACACTCGAGCTGCCACCTCCCCAGGTGGTTATCTAACATCCCCACAAGTCAATTCAGGAGACTAAAACGTAACTGTACTCTCAAGGAAAGATTTGAGACAGAAGCACAGGACCTCCGTAAACAATTTATAGAGAAAAATATCCTATTCAAATAATAGATAATGCCTTGAATAAAGTAAGGACAATGAACAGAGAGACATTCTTTGCAGACACGGTAAAAAACAGCGAGGAATCTCAAACAATAAGAATGATCCTTCCGTTTCACACGCAATATAAGAAAATAGAAAAATAATCAATAATCATTGGCATCACCTGTGAACGATAAAATGATAGGAGAACAACTGACTGCAAATCCAATGATTACTTACACAAAAGCCCCTTGTCTCAACTTAAAAATAGCTCCAACAACAAGATTCACTAGGAAGAAGACACAGGACAGCTGGCTATCCCTGAAAGGATTCTTCAGATGTGGGTGCTGCCAGAATTGTAAAGCGACATCATTCCCGAAAAAAACCACCAATATTATATCAAGGGATAACACTTTCTGCATGGATATTAAAGAACATCTCAGTTGCAATTCCACAGATGTGATATACCTAATACAATGTCCATGCAGAAAACAATATATAGGCAGAACTAAGAGAACATTGAAGAAGAGGATAAGCTTAACACATGAATAATATTAGGAAGGGATATGAGTTACATTCCCTCTCAAAACACTATAAAGAATATCACCAGGGGGACCCCAGCAACATGATCTTCACAGCCATAGAAAAAATCTATAGACCTTGGAGAGGGGGAGATCATATCTCACACATGTCCAGAATAGAATCACAGAGGATATTTCAATTCAACACATTAATTCCAAAGGGTCTGAATGCCGAAATAGAATTATTCGGTTTTCTGTAATACAGATCTGGGGGGATGTCAGCATGTCTGTTAGGATGGAGTATCGAATGTGACGTTGGTATCATTCAGATCTCCCTCCCGGACATGCGTACATCCCTAACAATTCACTTCACATATCAAAAAGAATCATGAAAAGTATCAAAAAGAATCATGAAAATTATCAAAAATAATCATGAAATTTATCAAGAACAATCATGAAATCCACCTTAAGGAAATTGCAGATTTTTAATAATTCCGTGTTTGTATGTTCATATTTTTATATATATATTTTTTCTATTTTTTATATATTTTTTATATATTTTTATATCTGAATATTAAATATACATTTTTAGATTTTTTATAATAAAGGAATTTTCATAACAAAGGGATTATATACAAATAGATTGTTTTACTTAAAGTTTCCTCCCAAGTTTTTATTGAAAACAGAGAAAGAAGCGAATCCAACTATAAACTATACACTGGATTGACCACCCAGATTTTCCACACAACTTGAAGCCTTTTTAAAAAAACTGATTGAAGTAGGATGATCCCTATAAAAGCCCACAAACCCTGTACTGCTGTACTACTGAGGAAGGGGAAGTATTAATCCTCGAAACGCGTTTAGAACACAGCAGCAGGATCGAGAGTCATTTTGAATACAGACCGCCAAGAGAACCTACAACAGCGAGATTACGGTAGCTGGGACGCCAGCTACACACAGCACGCTGAGAAACCACGTGGAACGCCGCGCGAATCTCAGCGCACACGAACCATCTGCAGATACCAGACACAGATCAGAGACCTCCAAGGATGGGTAACGTAGATTACTTAGCCCTGTAATACCCTCGCTGAGTGAAGCGCTCATTACTCAGTGAAGGACCCGATCCGTTGACACTATAATCTGTTACACTATAATCTGTTACACATACATCCAGGCAAAGGACAATCATTATATTGAGTACTATTTGCAAAAGGAGACCAGGCAAATTCTCAACCATACCCTGGATATATGTAGTGCAACATAGGAATTTATGTAATATCTACTGAAATGACACACAGCAACAACTGAATGGTATTAACCAATACAACAATAACAGTACAGTAAGGATTCTCCTTTGGATCACTATTTGTGGATTTTTATGGACTGTGGACCTCTTTTATGAACTTTCTCTAGGGTTTTTATGGACTTTATACAGTATTCCATTTTATGTTTCACTGGTATTAATATACTACTGGTCCATGCAGATCTGATTTTATTAACCAATTATGTTAAAAATTTTATAAGCATGATGTGGGAAAGGTGACACACAGGGTGGAGACGTGTGAACTTGAATTATAGTCGCACATAGCTACCCTTTTATGTGTGAGACTCCTCCATACACAAGGCTATCATTGCAATAACCTGATGTCCTGCACATTTTAACATTGGTGTGTACATCAGCACACAGTGTGTTTTCTGCAATTGGAACAGCCTGACACAGGGGGAAGCAGCACGACACAATAGGAACGTGTGGACTTGATCTACGGTCGCACGTTGCTATATTTATGTGTGGGGCTCCATCCACACCCTAGGCTAACCAATATATGAATTTACAAGACATCAGACTATAATAACAACATTTTCTGCCTATGATACAGATGCTATCATTCCACCAGTAAGGAAACATTCTGTCCAGAACAGCACTTTTTGATGATATTAGAATAAAAAGACTAATTCATTACCATACCTCCTGCATCTATATATTGTCAGAGCACTGAGTGCCCCCCACCTATTTGTTTGTTTCAATAGCCTGTAATATTATTACACTCCAGAAATAAATCCAGTCCCCTCTTGAATTCCTTTATTGTACTCACCATCACCACCTCCTCAGGCAGAGAGTTCCATAGTCTCATTGCTCTTACAGTGAAGAATCCTTTTCTATGTTTGTGTACAAACCTTCTTTCCTCCAGACGCAGAGGATGTCCCCTTGTCACAGTCACAGTCCTGGGGATAAATAGATGATGGGACAGATCTCTGTACTGACCCCTGATATATTTATACATAGTTATTAGATCTCCCCTCAGTCGTCTTTTTTCTAAAGTGAATAACCCTAATTTTGATAACCTTTCAGGGTACTGTAGATCCCTCATTCCAGTTATTACTTTAGTTGCCCTCCTCTGAACCCTCTCCAGCTCTGCTATGTCTGTCTTGTTCACAGGAGCCCAGAACTGTACACAGTACTCCATGTGTGGTCTGACTAGTGATTTGTAAAGTGGTAGGACTATGTTCTCATCACGGGCATCTATGCCCCTTTTGATGCAACCCATTATCTTATTGGCCTTGGCAGTAGCTGCCTGACACTGGTTTTTGCAGCTTAATTTGCTGTTTATTAAAATTCCTAGATCCTTTTCCATGTCAGTGTTACCAAGTGTTTTACCATTTAATATGTACGGGTGACTTGCATTATTCCTTCCCATGTGCATAACTTTACATTTGTCAGTGTTAAACCTCATCTGCCATTTTTTTGCCCAAGCCTCCAATCTACCCAGATCCCTCTGCAGCAGAAAACTGTCCTCTTCAGTGTTAATTACTTTACACAGTTTAGTGTCATCTGCAAAAATAGATATTTTACTGTGCAGGCCTTCTACAAGATCATTAATAAATATATTGAAGAGAATAGGGCCCAATACTGACCCCTGAGGTACCCCACTAGTTACAGTGACCCAATCTGAGTATCTACCGTTAATAACCACCCTCTGTTTTCTGTCACTCAGCCAGTTACTTACCCACATACAGACATTTTCTCCCAGTCCGAGCATCCTCATTTTATATACTAACCTTTTATGAGGTACGGTGTCAAATGCTTTGGAGAAGTCCAGATATACGACATCCATTGATTCGCCGCTGTCAAGTCTAGAACTTACCTCCTCATAGAAGCTGATTAAATTTGTTTAGCATGACCGATCCCTCATGAAGCCATGCTGATATGGCGTTATTTGCTTATTTTCATTGAGATACTCCAAAATAGCATCTCTTAGAAACCCTTCAAACAGTTTACCAACAATAGATGTTAAACTTACCGGCCTATAATTTCCAGGCTCTGTTTTTGGACCCTTTTTGAATATTGGCACCAAATTTTTGAAACTCAAATTTTTGGGGGACAGGCCCCACACCGCGCAGGAGTTGTGGCGGGGTATTGAACAACAGACCGACGAGTGGTTTCTGCAGGTGGGCCTCAAGCCCGGCCTGGTGGTGTGCGATAATGGGCGAAATCTCGTCGCAGCTCTGGGACTAGCCGGTTTGACGCACATCCCTTGCCTGGCGCATGTGCTGAATTTGGTGGTGCAGAAGTTCATTCACAACTACCCCGACATGTCAGAGCTGCTGCATAAAGTGCGGGCTGTCTGTGCGCGCTTCCGGCGTTCACATCCTGCCGCTGCTCGCCTGTCTGCGCTACAGCGGAACTTCAGCCTTCCCGCTCACCGCCTCATATGCGACGTGGCCCACCAGGTGGAACTCCACCTTGCACATGCTGGAGAGTCGGGTCAGTCGCACTGAGGAACAGCACCACTTCACCACCAATGATTGGGCCTCCATGCGAGACCTGTGTGCCCTGTTCCGCTGTTTCGAGTACTCCACCAACATGGCCAGTGGCGATGACACCGTTCTCAGCGTTACAATTCCACTTCTATGTCTTCTTGAGAAAACGCTTAGGGCGATGATGGAAGAGGATGTGGCCCAGGAGGAGGAGGAGGATGAGGGGTAATTTTTAGCACTTTCAGGCCAGTCTGTTAGAAGTGGCTCAGAGGGAGGTTTTTTGCAACAGCAGAGGCCAGTTACAAATGTGGCCAGCCAGGGCCCACTACTGGAGGACGAGGAGGATGAGGAGGAGGTGGAAGAGGATGAGGATGAAGCAGGTTCACAGCGGGGTGGCATCCGACACAGCTCAGGCCCATCACTGGAGCGTGTCTGGGGGGATACGGAGGACGATGACGATACGCCTCCCACAGAGGACAGCTTGTCCTTACCTCTGGGGAGCCTAGCACACATGAGCGACTACATGCTGCAGTGCCTGCACAACGACAGCAGAGTTGCCCACATTTTAACGTGTGTGGACTCCTGGGTTGCCACCCTGCTGGATCCCCAGTACAAAGACAATGTGCCCACCTTACTTCCTGCATTGGAGCGTGATAGGAAGATGCGCGAGTACAAGTGCGCGCTGATAGAGGCGCTCCTGAAAGCATTCCCAAATGTCACAGGGGAACAGGTGGAAGCCGAAGGCGAAGGCAGAGGAGGAGCAAGAGGTCGCCAACGCAGCTATGTCTCTCCTCTGTCTGGGTGGTGGGGCCGAAATAACTGAGAGTGGCCTTCTCCGGTGGTGGTTGATATGACGCATGATTCCTTGCTGTGGGACCTCTCTCCTCTGTCTGGGTGCTGGGCCGAAATGACTTAGAGTGGCCTTCTCCGGTGGTGGTTGATATGACGCATGATTCCTTGCTGTGGAACCTCTCTCCTCTGTCTCGGTGCTGGGCCGAAATAACTGAAAGTGGCCTTCTCCGGTGGTGGTTGATATGACGCATGATTCCTTGCTGTGGGACCTCTCTCCTCTGTCTGGGTGCTGGGCCAAAATAACTGAGAGTGGCCTTCTCCGGTGGTGGTTGATATGACGCATGATTCCTTGCTGTGGGACCTCTCTCCTCTGTCTGGGTGCTGGGCCGAAATAACTGAGAGTGGCCTTCTCCGGTGGTGGTTGATATGACGCATGATTCCTTGCTGTGGGACCTCTCTCCTCTGTCTGGGTGCTGGGCTGAAATAACTGAGAGTGGCCTTCTACAGTGGTGGTTGATATGACGCATGATTCCTTGCTGTGGGACCTCTCTCCTCTGTCTGGGTGCTGGGCCGAAATTACTGAGAGTGGCCTTCTACGGTGGTGGTTGATATGACGCATGATTCCTTGCTGTGGGAGCTCTCTCCTCTGTCTGGGTGCTGGGGCCGAAATAACTGAGTGGCCTTCTCCAGTGGTGGGTTATATGACGCATGATTCCTTGATGTGGGACCTGTATCCTCGGTCTGGGCTGAAATAGCTGAAAGTGGCCTTCTCCAGTGGTGGGTGATATGACGCATGATTCCTTCCTGTGGGACATCTCTCCTCTGTCTGGGTGCTTTGGCCAAAATAACTGAAAGTGGCCTTTTCCAGTGTTGGGTGATCTGACGCATGATTCCTTGCAGTGGGACCTCTGTCCAATTGATATTGGTTAAATTTTATTTATTTTATTTTAATTCATTTCCCTATCCACATTTGTTTGCAGGGGATTTACCTACATTTTGCTGCCTTTGGCAGCCCTCTCGGCCGTTCCTGGACTATTTTACAGCCTTTTTAGTGCCTAAAAGTTCGGGTCCCCATTGCCTTCAATGGGGTTCGGGATAAAGTTCGGGTCGAGTTTGGATCCCGAACCCTAACATTTTCGGCCGAACTTCCCGAACCCGAACTTCCAGGTGTTCGCTCATCTCTATGCATGTGATTTAGACACTACCATAATAAAAGGCAGAGGAGTGAGACAGGGGACCAGGGTTCTGGATGGAGAAGGGGTGGACACAGCAAATAGTTGGCTGGAGCTCTGAGGGGGGTTCATACAAGAAGTAGATGGCAGGAGGTTTGTGCCAGGCAGCAATAGGAGTTAGGATGGGTGCAACAGTAGCTCTGGATAAATGAGGAGACAGCAGGGGCTCTGTAAGGATGATATAAGAGAAGGACATGTTATGAGGGGCAGTGGGCAGGTGTCAGTAACCAATAATTCTATTTTAAGCAATCTTTTCAACATATAACATTATATTACACAATTATGACAGTAGTCTGTTATAATAGGTGTTGAGCTTTCAAAATTTACTTTTTTAAATTCAACAAAATCAATACTAATAATACATACAGTAGATAGATAGATAAATCAAATTTGGAAAATATTGTTCACAGTAGATAGATGTACGTGTTCTTTTAGTGAAGAAAGATACATTGTAGTTTTGCACTCTGTGGCTTATTGATTATATGTTTAGTGTGTATTCATTCTCTGACCAATGTTGACAAGGGCAATTATAAAAATATTATTTATTCCAAATTTATCAGAGTGTTTAGTCTTTACACCAATGTATTTATTTTGCAAATATAATAGAGGATTTTGCACTATAAATTTAAGTCATATGAAAATGTATTTATTTATTTTGTAAAGAGAAACAAGTCATATTTTTTGTGTGTTTTCTCATATTGCTTTCTTGAAACAAGCTACAAGAGAATGGGTGATGCAAACCACATAACCATGCATGGCTTCATGTTCCATAGTCCTTTTGTAAAACTACTTTATACAATGACTGTGGGTCTGGGCATCATATGTTCAATTAAAGTGGTTGTCCAGACTTTTAATATTTATGACCTATTGTTAGCATAGGTCATCAATATCAGATTGGGGGGGTCCAACACCCGGCACCCCCGCCCATCAGCTGTGTAAAGAGACGGCACACACAGTGTGCACGTGCTGTTTCCCTTCTATCTTCCTGTTCATCGCTGCTGTCTATGGCTAAGTAGCTGTGAACAGGAAGAGAGACGGCATGTGCACACTGCGCATGCCGTCTCCTCTTACAGCTGATCAGCGGGGATGCCTGGTGTTGGACCCCAGCTGATCTGATATTGATGACCTATCCTGAGGTTAGCTCATTAATAATAAAAGCCCGGACAGCCCCTTTAAACCTGGAAATGAAAGTGTATCATTATTTTATGCTTTCAAGGTTATATATAAAACTGAAAGACAGTGCTACCAAGCAAACCACTATGCTATTTGATGTTTTTTGCAGATATAAGACTCCTGGACCTCAGTTCTGCATTATTTCCAATCACTCTGCTGAACTCTGAGGCAAGGCTCCCTGCTTCCTACATCCATACAGGGTCATATTAACAGCTCATGCTGCCCTAGACACTAAGTAAATATTGCCTTATTTAAGGTCCATTTACACTGGCCAGTTGTCTCCGTGATTGACTCGTTTGTGAGCTGTGATAATTGGTGTGGAGATGATCAACAATAAATCGATAATTTATTGTGATCCCAAAGAGTACATTAAGATTGTGCATTGAAACGTATTAATGTCATTATTGATCAACATAAATGGCGCTCAGTGACATTTACACTCAGCTGTGCTGCCTACTGCAAAGCCGATTAATAATAAATTCAGTGACAAAAAGTTTTTAACATACAGTGAATTCATTGACAGAATAACAATACCATACCATAACTGAATAATGCTAGCACACCATAATTAGATAATACCCCCACATTAAGACTGGATGACATCAACATGTTATGACTGAGTAACATTGAGACAGCATAACATCAAAATACCATGAATGGGTAACTCCACCATACGACTGATTATTAATGTCATACCATAGTAATGATGATTAGAGATGGCCTTGCGGTTCGCCCAGCAGTCATTTTGCGGCGAACTTTGCGTGTTCGTGATTCGCGGAACATGCAAACATATAGTGATATTCACACGCGCCATATTTTTTTGCATTGTGCCGAACTTTGACCCATAACACATACATCAAGTGGGACAGGACAGCCTTATGAGACGTTTCAGCACATGGACACACCCCCACCCCCATAAATGAACCGGATCTAGCTGCCATTTTACATTCTGTGTTTTGCCAGTGTAGGGGGAGGTTGCTTTGTGCAGCAGGGACAGGCTGTTAGGAACACCAAACATTAGCTAATAGGACCTCAAAAATACCTGCTTCCACAAATCGCTGATTGACGGCTGCAATTCACCTGTAACCTGTTGCCCCAAAAAAACAAGGTAGTGTGATATAACTGTTGTGGCAAAAAAAAATAATTGAGGGGTGTGATATACCTGCTTCCACAAAATATAGATTAAGGGGATTGATATACCTGCTTCCACCAAATACTGATTGAGGCCTGCGATACACCTGCTTCCTCAAAATACTGATTAAGGAGATTGATGTACCTGCTTCCACCAAATATTGATTGAGGCCTGCGATACACCTACTTCCACAAATTACTGATTAAGGTTTTTGATAGACTTGCTTCCACCAAATACTGATTGATGCCTGCGATATACTTGCTTCCACCAAATACTGATTGAGGGCTGCAAGATACCTGCTTTCACAAAATACTGATTAAGGGGTTTGATATATCTGCTTCCACCAAATATTGACTGAGGCCTGCGATACACCTGCTTCCACAAAATACTGATTGACGGCTGCGATATACCTGTAACCTGTTGCCCCAAATAAACAGGGTAATGTGATATAACTGTTGTGGCAAAAAATATTAGGATTAGGATAAAAAGTACAGTATATTCCAAATACTAGAAGTTTTGAAATTGGTCTCTCTACCATAATAGTGCTCCATTGAAGTCCGTGGGACCTTTACATATGCCCTGCATGCACATAACAAATGCAAAAGGCATGGGCATATCTCACCTTTCAACAGTGGAGTTTGAGATGATTCCAGATGCTACATATACCATATCTCTCTTCATGAAACTGCAGATAACATATTTAAAATGACTCTTGTTGAAATTATGCCACAATAAATATTTATGACTTTGTTCTAGAACTTTTTGTCTTGTTACCATGTTAATTTATTGATGTCTTGCTCTGCAATGCTCTAAGTCTGATAAACTGTTTAGCTTGTCCCACATTAACCCTTTGTTAACTTTATGACCTACAGGTACATAACCATTCTCCTCATAAAATCAATGGGTCTTTTGAAAATAATCAAAGGGGGTGATGCATGATTGCGTATCCATAAGAGGTAAGTTCCAAGTTGCAGAACCAGACATAGCCCATGAGCTGTTTCTAAGGGTTTGTTTTAATCTTGTACTGTACCATTATATTATTATTATTATTATTATTATTATTATTATTATTATTATTGAACTGTGTTCGTGTTGCTTATGTTATTGTTTTATACAACAGTTAAGGGTATTTAGGCAATATACAGTATTTGGATATGTGCCATCTGGTCTACATACAGTTATGTAATATCTTGAACGTGACAGGAAACACAGACTGTATTATAGCCCGAGCCTGAGTTTGCTTTCAATACTGACTTTTTTATATATCAGTGGTTTGCAACCTATGAATCTCCAGCGGTTCTGCAATCTATTTCCATTTCACAAGAGCTGAAGAGCCTGAGGTTGCTGATAATATAAAATTACAACACATGCATTTATATTTATGGTGGCTTATTCACAATACTTCGACAGTGGGAATGTGCAATTAGTACATTTTACTGACGGGAGCTAAAAGCATAGATTCTGCAAGACATGTCTCTCCACGGTAAGTGGATTTAGAGGTACTGTACTGTCTCATGGAGCTTTGCAAGAGAGAGGTAATGGAAGGAAAATAGAAAATTTGCATATAGACTAAAGATGGTCAGCTACCCATAAATAAAAAGGCAATGTCAGCTGAACATGCTGATAAGTCAGTGGATGACAATCTAATGGGTATGTGGGTGCACCAGCGCTTCTCAATAGATGAAGTTTATATTGGATTCTATATTGTATGGGCAACCAGTGCAATGACTGGCACAGAGTGGAGGCATTGGAGTAGAGGTTGGACAGATCGGTGACCCTGGCTGCTGCATTAAGAATAGATTGGAGAGGGCAATGTCTGGTGAGGGGGAGGCCAATTAATAGTGAGTTATAGGAATCAAGGAGGGAATGGATCAGAGCAACAATGAGAGTTTTAGTTGTTTTTATACAGGGAGTACAGAATTATTAGGCAAGTTGTATTTTTGAGGATTAATTTTATTATTGAACAACAACCATGTTCTCAATGAACCCAAAAAACTCATTAATATCAAAGCTGAATATTTTTGGAAGTAGTTTTTAGTTTGTTTTTAGTTTTAGCTATTTTAGGGGGATATCTGTGTGTGCAGGTGACTATTACTGTGCATAATTATTAGGCAACTTAACAAAAAACAAATATATACCCATTTCAATTATTTATTTTTACCAGTGAAACCAATATAACATCTCAACATTCACAAATATACATTTCTGACATTCAAAAACAAAACAAAAACAAATCAGTGACCAATATAGCCACCTTTCTTTGCAAGGACACTCAAAAGCCTGCCATCCATGGATTCTGTCAGTGTTTTGATCTGTTCACCATCAATATTGCGTGCAGCAGCAACCACAGCCTCCCAGACACTGTTCAGAGAGGTGTACTGTTTTCCCTCCTTGTAAATCTCACATTTGATGATGGACCACAGGTTCTCAATGGGGTTCAGATCCGGTGAACAAGGAGGCCATGTCATTAGATTTTCTTCTTTTATACCCTTTCTTGCCAGCCACGCTGTGGAGTACTTGGATGCGTGTGATGGAGCATTGTCCTGCATGAAAATCATGTTTTTCTTGAAGGATGCAGACTTTTTCCTGTACCACTGCTTGAAGAAGGTGTCTTCCAGAAACTGGCGGTAGGACTGGGAGTTGAGCTTGACTCCATCCTCAACCCGAAAAGGCCACACAAGCTCATCTTTGATGATACCAGCCCAAACCAGTACTCCACCTCCACCTTGCTGGCGTCTGAGTCGGACTGGAGCTCTCTGCCCTTTACCAATCCAGCCACGGGCCCATCCATCTGGCCCATCAAGACTCACTCTCATTTCATCAGTCCATAAAACCTTAGAAAAATCAGTCTTAAGATATTTCTTGGCCCAGTCTTGACGTTTCAGCTTGTGTGTCTTGTTCAGTGGTGGTCGTCTTTCAGCCTTTCTTACCTTGGCCATGTCTCCGAGTATTGCACACCTTGTGCTTTTGGGCACTCCAGTGATGTTGCAGCTCTGAAATATGGCCAAACTGGTGGCAAGTGGCATCTTGGCAGCTGCACGCTTGACTTTTCTCAGTTCATGGGCAGTTATTTTGCGCCTTGGTTTTTATACACGCTTCTTGCGACCCTGTTGACTATTTTGAATGATACGCTTGATTGTTCGATCATCACGCTTCAGAAGCTTTGCAATTTTAAGAGTGCTGCATCCCTCTGCAAGATATCTCACTATTTTTGACTTTTCTGAGCCTGTCAAGTCCTTCTTTTGACCCATTTTGCCAAAGGAAAGGAAGTTGCCTAAAAATTATGCACACCTGATATAGGGTGTTGATGTCATTAGACCACACCCCTTCTCATTACAGAGATTCACATCACCTAATATGCTTAATTGGTAGTAGGCTTTCGAGCCTATACAGCTTGGAGTAAAACAACATGCATAAAGAGGATGATGTGGTCAAAATACTCATTTGCCTAATAATTCTGCACTCCCTGTAGTGAGAAGGGGGAAGATTCTAAAGATGTTTTTAGGTGCATGCGACATAAGCGGGCAAGAGATTGAATATAGGGGGTAAAGGAAAGATCAGTGTCAAACATAACACCGAGACAGCGGGCATGCTGCCTATGCGTGATGGTAGTACCACATGGAGATGGACATATCTGGTTTAGGTAGGTTAGATAGGTTAGTAGATGGAGAGAACACAAAAAGTTCAGTTTTTGAAACCTTCAGTTTCAGATAGAGAGGACATGATGTTAGAAATGTCGAAAGACAGTCACTGGTGTTCTGTAATACAGCAGGGGTGATGTTACAGGATGAAGTGTATCGTTGTGTGTCATCAGCATAGAGATGGTACTGAAAACCAAATCTGCTGATGGTCTGTCCAATTGGGGCTAGTGTAGAAAGAGAAGAGGGCCTAGGATTGAACCCTGAAGAACCCCAACAGCAAGAGGCAGAGGAGAAAAAGTGGAGCCAGCGACTGATACACTGAAAGAGTGGTCAGAAAAATATGAAGAAAACCAGGAGAGGGCATACAAAAGCTCCACTGTCCAGCAACTATGTCTTCTGACTCCTACCATAAGCATGCACATTTGACAGCCTATCTTGCATGTTAGTTTTAACCCCTTAAGGACACAGGGTTTTTACATTTTTGCGTTTTCGTTTTGCGCTCTATGCCTTCCAAGAGCCATAACTTTTTTATTTTTCCGTTCACATGGCCATATGAGGGCTTATTTTTTGCGGGACAAGTTGTACTTTCCAACGCCATCATTTAATAATGCATACGGTGTAGTGGGAAGCGGGAAAAAAATTCCAAATGTGGTGAAATTGCAAAAAAAAAGCAATTTCACCACAGTTTTACGGGTTTCTAAATTACGACGTTTGATTTGCGATAAAACTGACCATTAAGTTTTATTCTACAGGTCAGTACGAATCCGGCGATACCCAATATGTATAGCTTTTCTTGCGTTTTGATAGTGAAAAAAAATTCAATTTTTTTTTTGTCGCCATGTTTTGACCGCTATAACGTATTTGTATATAAGTGTATGGCGTTGTATGGGGGCTTATTTTTGCTGGGCGATCTTAACTTTTAGTTGATACCATTATGGGGTGTGTAGGACTTTTGATTGCTTTTTATTTAAATTTTTTGAGGAAATGAAGCGTCCAAAAGCGTCAAATCGGCCATTTAGGCGCTTTTTCCGTTTTCTGTTTACCGTATGGGAAATATATTTTTATATTTTTATACTATGGGCATTTTCACACATTACGACACCCATGATGTGTATTTTTATTTTTATTATTTTATTTTAATTTTGGGGAAAGGGGGTGATTTAAATTTTTTTTTTTTTTTTTTATTTTTATTTTTATTTTTTACACTTTTATATAGATCCCATAGGGACCTATATAAATCAGTTACCTGATTGCTTCTATCATAAACTCCAATACACTTGTATTGGAGTTTATGAGCATTTACTACTTTCCTATGAAGCCCTATTGCTAACAAGGGCTCCATAGGAAATAGTAAGTGATAGCCTCAAGCTGAATGAAAAGCTTGAGGCTATCCCTTACAGCGCTCGATTCTCCAGATCACCACTAGGGGAGCCGGAGCGCTGCCGAGTTTTACTTTCGGTTTTAGCGCGATGCAGATGCCGTGATCAGGATTGATCACGGCATCTGCGGGGTTAAATGATCGCGGTCGGCAGCGCTGCCGACCGCGATCATCAGCTGCGGGGGTCAGCTACAGGAATCAGCCGGACCCCCGCAGCGATGGTGCCCGCAGCGGCCAGGAGCGGGCGCCATCTTTAGGGACTGGACACATGACGTACCCATATGTCATGTGTCCTTAAGGAGTTAATACAGAGGGGGAGAGTGGATCAATTGATGGGAACCTTGACCTCCATAGACTCCAGGTTAAGTTTATTCTGCAGAAATGGGATACACATTTTTAGTATACATTTTTACAATATCAGTATAAATTATTTCCTTAAACCCTTTTTTTTAATAGACGTTCCCAGAAATGTTGTGCCCTTAAATTTCATAACATGAAAAAATTGTTTTAGATAGACAAATATTTTCTAGTGGCAATTACACATTGCTGTAATCATTATTCACTATAAATTGTACTGCAACACAGGACTCCTGAATGTCTGCATGTGGATATAAATATTATGCCATATTTATTTCTGTAACATATTTTTTTCTGTAACATTAGGATACAACTAGCCAATTAAAATTATTTATTCTGTGTGCACAAACTGTGACTACCTCACACAGAATGATTATACTTTACAACTCAAAAAGTTTAACTAGCATAGCATGTTGCCTTTTTTAGTGGTGGACTGAAAACAAAGAATGTACAGTACTGAACAAAAGTTGTAAGCAGATGTGGAAAAAAATGCTAAAAAGTAAGAATGCTTTTAGAAATAGAATAGTTTATTTTTATCAATTAACAAAATGCAAAGTGAATGAACAAAAGAGAAATCTAAATCAAATAAATGTTTGATGTGACCACCCTTTGCCCTCAAATGAACAAAATGTTTCTAGATACACTTACAGACAGCTTTTGAAGGAACTCAGCAGGAAAGTTGTTCCAAACATCTTGGAGAATTAACCACAGCTCTTCTGTGGTTACAGGCTTTCTCAGATCCTTCTGTCTTTTCATGTAATCACAGACAGATTCAATGATGTTGAATCACCCCTATGATTTCTTGTTCTTCTTTACGCTGAAGATAGTTTTTAATGACAGTGGCTGCATGGTTGGGGGTCATTGTCCTGCTGCAAAATAAATTTTAACATTTCTATTTTTAAAAGCAATCTTATACTGCAGAATTTTTTCACACCCGCCAAAAACTTTTTCACAGTACTCTATATGTTGAAAACCAGAATACAATCATCTGTTTGTAGCATATTTATCATATTCCATGGCCAAAAACATAATGGAAATTTTTATTAAAGTAGAAATATACATAAAAAAGGCATAGTTCAAAAAATAAGGTAAAACCAAACATCTCCAAAATAAAAACTTTCTAAATTGTATATAACTGCTTCTACATCAAGTGTATATGGGTGTCTATAAAGAGTTGGAGTTGCTTAGCCTATTTCCTACTGTAAAATGAGAATTGATAGCTTCAAAATAATTCCAACGTTACTTTTATAAAGATTTAGATGTGTAAACTTAGAGGGATATTTATCAAGCCCTGCAAAATAAGCCTTTATGAACTTTTAGGCTTATTTGGTAAAAAAAAAAAAAAAAAAAACCTTTGCTCTTTATGTGCTTAGGAGTCATAAAGGAAGTCTGACTCAGTGACTGACAGCCTTCCATGTATGCTTAGTCATGCAGAGTTAGCTGTCAATCATTGAAGGCAATTACCCACATGACTCAGAGATTTGTATAAATTGCATGTTTTACTGAATATTTTCCCTCAAAATGAATCTGCTCAGCATCTTCTGCTCTATAACATGCTGCCTACATAATACAATGTATCTTCATGATGATATGTTCCCTCTAAAGGGTTTTTCCGAGACTTATATACTGATGACCTATCCTCTGTTTATCAACTGTGACTCTCGAAAAAGTTGGTATATTTAAGATACACCAAATTTATGAAACACGAAGATTTATGAAACAGGAGAATTTTATTAAATGTAGCAGAATGTTTGATACATTTTGTGCCTCTTTAAGTCTAAGGGGGAATTCATTTTTTTTCAGTAATTTTGGTGTCAATTTGAAATCTGTCTTTGCTTTGTGAGGTTGCACCAAATTGATGAAATGGTGTAAGGCAATCATTTATTTTGCAGAAGTGCATTGAGGTGTAAACCTTTGTCTGTAAAAGTACGCCAATGTGTTGCCTGGTATGGAGATGCAACTTTACTGAAGTGCCATTTCTATACAATATTAGCATCAGGTATAATTTACTTAACTGTACAATGGTCCAACATTCTAATATAGTAGGAAAGAGTTGTCTCATTTCACTGTTTATGGGGTGATCACATTAATTTGATAAATAACCTGTTCTGTTAGCCACTAGAGTTGAGCGAAGTCGAACTGTATAGTTCGGGTTCGTACCTAACTTTACGGTTTTCCGCACCCGGACCCAAACCCGAACATTTCCGTAAATGTACGGGTTCATTGTTGGGCAATTTCTTCCCACTTTTTGAAAGGCTGCAGTGAAGCCAATCAACAAGTGTTTCACTACTTTGCCCTGAGAAGCCATCACAGCCATACCTACTATTGGCATGGATGTGATTGGCAAAGTGCAGTATGTGACCCAGCCTCTATATAAGCTGGTTTCACGTAGCGCCGCACATCACTCTGCTTCTCTTAGTGTAGGGAAAGGTTGCTGCTGGTGCTCTCAGGGAGAGATTAGGAAAGAAATCTATTGAACTTGGTGGTGTTAAATCTTCAAACTACAGCAATTATTGGAGGTGCTATGCTACATATTTGTACCTAGCCGTGAGCCCAGTGATACTGCAAAATAATTTTTAATTCATCTATTACTGAGGTGGGGGTTGGTGGCAATTTTAGCAACTGCAGTGTCCTTGGAACTGCATGTGACCTGCAGGAGGGCCAGCCTGCCAGGGACATCAGTCTAATGATTTTTTGGTAGCTCAGTGTAGGGAAAATTCCTTTTTTCTGGCAGGTTAAGTCCCCCTACATTAAATATTTTATAATTTAGGGGTGAAATAGTGCATTTTTGTAGTTGGGGGAATAAACCCGTACTGACGTACCACAGAGCACGTTTGCATACACCGCTGAAAAACTTATTTAAAAATTTAGCGGTGACATAATGCATTTCTGTAGCTGCTGTATTAAAACCCGTACTGTCGTACCACAGAGCACGTTTGCATACACCACTGGAAAACCTATTTTAAAATTTTGTGTTGACAAAGTGTATTTCTGTAGTTGCTGTAATAAACCTGTACTGTCATACCACAGAGCATGTTTGCATACAAAGCTGAAAAACATGTTTTATAATTTTTGGGGTGACATACTGTATTTGGGGGAATAAACCCATACTGTTGTGCCACAGAGCATGTTTGCATAGAATGCTGAAAAAACAGTTTTAAAATTTTGCGGTGAAAAACAGCATTTCTGCAGTTGGGTTAATAAACCCGTACTGTTGTGCCACAGTAAACACCTTAAAAACCAATAAAGATCTCAGGCTCCTTCTTCTTCCTCTTCTGCTGCTGTCTCTGCCTCTTCCTCCACCTCTGGAGTCACAGTGGCTCCTGCCACCCAGCAAACAGAGGATGTGCGACAAACACCACCAACTCCATCATCATCACCAACCATCTCCACCATATCACACGCAAACGTTCAGCTGTCCAGCTCCCAAACACTGGAGAGAAAGATAAAATACCCACCTACCTCGATCCCTGGTCCTGAATGCCAGCATGTCAAAATTACTGGCCTTTGAAATGCTGTAATTCTGTCTGGAGGAGACAGACTGTTTTAAAAAGCTGATGGCGGTGGGTGTCTCACAGTACGTCGTTCCCAGACGCCACTACTTTTCCAGGCGAGTCGTCCCTTTCCTGCACAACCAAGTGGAGGATAAAATCAAGTGTGCACTGCAGGGATGCTATATCTCCCTAACTGGGAACATGTAGTGGCGGCTGGGCCCGAGGCGGATAGCGGTTTGGCACATGTCTATCCACCACCGAGGATCGCAGGGCATTATTCTTAGCCTCCTCCTCCTACTCCGCTTCCTCCTCCTCCTCTTCTATCATCTCCTCATCCAGTCAGCGAAAGACATTCACCACCAACTTCAGCACAGCCATGGGTAAACATCAGCAGGTGGTTTTAAAACTCATGTGTTTGGGGGAAAAACCCCACACTGCACCGGAGCTGTGGAGGGGCATAGAAGAACAGACCAATGAGTGGTTGCTGCCAGTGAGCCTCAAGCCTGGCCTGGTGGTGTGCGATAATGGGCAAAATATCGTTGCAGCTCTGGGATTAGCCAGTTTGACACATATCCCTTGCCTGGCTCATGAACTGAATTTGGTGGTGCAGAAATTCCTTAAAAACTACCCAGACATGTCAGAGCTGCTGCAGAAAGTGCGGTCCGTCTGTGGACACTTTCAGCATTCTCACCCTGCTGCTGCTCACCTTTTTGCACTGCAGCGTAACTTATGCCTTCCTGCTTACCGCCTCATATGCGACGTGACCATCAGGTGGAACTCCACCTTGCAAATGCTTGAGAGACTGTGCGAGCAGCAGCAGGCGATAGTGGAGTTTAAGCTGCAGCTTGCAAGGGTCAGTCGCTCTGCGGAACAGCACCACTTTACCACTAATGAGTGGGCCTCCATGAGGGGCCTGTGTGCCTTGTTTCAGTGTTTCAAGTACTCAACCAACATGGCCAGTGCCGATGACACGTTCTTAGTGTTACAATATCACTTCTATGTCTTCTTGAAAAAACACTTAGGGAAATGATGGAAGAGGATGTGGCACAGGTGGAAGATTGCATTTCACAGGGTTTCAGGCCAGTCATTCAGAAGTGGATCAGTGGGTGGGTTCCACAGTTCTGGAGGACAAGGAGGAGGAGGATGAGGTAGAGGAGGAGGAATCGGGTTCACAGCAGGGTGGCACCCAACTCATCTAATGGTCATCACTAGAGTCTGGCTGGAGGGATACGGAGGATACAAACGATACACCACCTACAGAGGACAGCTTATCCTTACATCTGGGCAGTCTGGCATACATGAGCGACTACATGCTGCAGTGCCTGCGCAATGACAGCAGAGTTGCCCATATTTTAACTTGTGCGTACTAATGGGTTGCTACCCTGCTTGATCCCCATTAAAAAGACAATGTGCCATCCTTAATTCCCTCACTGGAGTGTGATAGGAAGATGCGCCACTACATGCGCATGCTGGTAGACACGCTCCTGAGGGCATTCCCAACTGACACTGGGGGACAAGTGGAAGCACAAGGCGAAGGCGGAGGAGGAGGAGGAAGAGGTGGCCAACGCAACTCGGTCACCTCCAGCATTTCAAAAGGAAGAGTTAGCATGGCCGACATGTGGAAAAGCTTTGTCACCACGCCACAGCAACCGGCCCCACCAGCTGATATGGAACATTTTAGCAGGAGGAAGCATTTTAACAACATGGAGGAACAGTACGTGTGCACACGCCTACACGTTCTGACTGATGGTTCTGCCCCATTCAACTTCTGGGTCTCCAAATTGTCCACATGGCCTGACTTGCCCTTTATGCTTTGGAGGTGGTGACCTGTCCAATGTGGACAAGCTCACGCTCATTAAAATGAACCAGGCTTGGATCTCACAAGAGTTGTCTGTACCTTGTGCAAAATAGACATTTATACCCGCCTCAACCATACATTCTTGTACTCAACTGCACTTCTTCTTTGATTTCTTTATTTTTATTTGTCCCATTATTTTGGGGGCTACCCCAATAAAAAAAAAAAAAAAGCTGGCTACTAACTCCTCGTAAAATACAGGCATGGGTTACTTTTGCTTCATTTTTCAAGTTGCTAGACATTTCCTGAGACTGGAGAAAATGGTTGGCACGGCAGAACATTAAAAATGGCTTCATATGCAGTTTGAGTGCTCCAATATTTTAGCGATTTCGCTAATCAGCACTAATGATGCAAATATTTTGGCACAATACCGGACACAACATTTTAGCAGGTCTGCATTTATGTATGGACAGCAGAACCTATAACACTACCTAACACATTGCACTGCAACACCTATACTATATCAGGATATAACCTACACTTACTATCTCCCACTAACTATCTGTATTATATATATAAGCTATCTAACTATATATCTAATGTAATCTGGAAAGCACAGAGCACAGCAATGACACTGCTGTCTCTAACAGAACTTTAAAAAACTGTAGAAAATGGCTGTAGGGAGGGTCTTATATGGTAAGGGGTAGGCAACTTTCCTATTGGTTGCTAGGGATGTTGCTAAGCTCAGACAACAACATTGCAGCCTTATCATTGGCCCACAAGCAACAAGCAGGGAGGAATCATGGGTTCAGATGGAAAAAAAAATCTCGAATATTCGAAATTACGAAATTACGAAATTACTATATTTAAGATATTTGCGAATTCTCAAAGTGCCGATATTCACGATTAATATTCGCGATTTGAAAATTCGCGCCCACACGTATCAAAGAATGAGGAGAGCATCAAATAAGGGACGTGGTCTAGGTCATGGTGGTGCAGGTGAAGCTCCTTTTGCATGGAGAGGACGTGGATGTGGTCGCTCTGTGCCAGCTATACGCCCAAATTAAACACCTTCCTCGGGTACACGAAGGCGACTGAAGCCTTATTTTGTAGGCCTGAATACCGGTGTACGAATGGTGAGGCCATAACAAGTAGAGGCGGTAGTAGATTGGGTGGCTGACAGTACATCCGGTTCCTTCACATTGTCTCCCACCGGGTCCCCTGCTGAAAGCGCAGAGTTGGCACCTGCAGCCCATGGGCATCTGTCTTTTACCTCACCCCCTTGCAAATCAGGCAAGCAGTATGAGCAGCAAGTCATGCAGCAGTCTCTTATGCTTTTTGATGACTCTTCTGGCAGGGTTTCCTTCGACCATCATGCGAGTGATGTGTGCAGTTCGGGGGAAGAGGTGTTGGTCACACAGCACCAGCCGCACAGCAAAAGAGGGAGCAGGGTTCAAAAGCAGAGTAACTGTCCCCTAGCCAGTACGCCTTCTACTGCCCACCAGACCAATGGACTAAGCCCACCAAAGCCAGCTCTAAGGAGTTCCCTGGCGTGGCAGTTCTTCAGACAATGTCCTGACAACAAGATGAGAGTGGTTTGCACACTGAATAGTCCACTGGCATGAGAAGGCATCTAAATGCAAAGCACGAGCTGCAGGGGAGTACACAGCCAAAAAACCACTAAAGATCTCAGGCTCCTCCTGCTCCCTCTTCTGCTGCAGTCTCGGCCTCTTCCTCCCCCCTGGAGTGACAGTGGCACCTGCCACCCCGCAAACGGAGGATGTGGCAGCAACACCACCACCTCCACCGCTGAGCAACGACGCCGAGTTGCCCACATTCTAACCAGTGCTAATTACTGGGTGGCCACCCTGCTGGATCCCCACTACATGGACAATGTGCCATCCTGAATTCCATCACTGGAGTGTGATTGGAAGATGCGCGAGTACAAGCACACGCTGGTAGGCGCGCTGCTGATGGCATTCCAACCTGACAGCGGGGGCTCAGTCAAAGCACAATGAGGAATCAGAGGAGGAGGAAGAAGTCGCCAATGCAGCTGGGGCACCGCTAGCACCTCAGAAGGGAGGGTTATCATGGCCGAAATGTGGAAAAGCTTTGTCAGCACTCCTCAACAACCAGCACCACCAGCTGATACGGAACGTCTTAGTAGGAGGCAACATTTAAACAACATGGTGGAACAGTACGTTTGCACACGCCTACACATACTAACTGATGGGTCTGCCCCATTCAACTTCTGGGCACATGGCCCGAGCTTGCCCTTTACACCTTGGAGTTGCTGACTTGCCCTGCGGCCAGTGTATTATCCGAACGTATGTTTAGCACGGGGGGGGGGGTGATCACAGACAAGCACAGTTGCCTGTCCAAGCACGGACCCCACAGGACTTGTCCGTACCTTGTGCTGAATAGACAAGTATATCGGCAGCACCCTGCCATTGTTAGACTCCAGCACACTTCTCTTTGCATTCTCTTTTCTAGTTCCCAATGTCTTTGGGTCTTCCTAAATTTGTTTAAAAAAAAAAAAAACTAATAAAGGAAAAAAAAAATTAAATAACGAAACAACTAAAACAGTGTTCGCTACCTCCTCCTCCTTCACCATCGCTTTCACCTACACCACCAAGTCCACCGCTTCTCAACCTTCTACTCCACTTTGACCTCCGCCTCCTAGCTCAAGATTATTATTTATTTTATTTTTTATATTCTATGTTATTTTACATCATTTCACTATCCACATTTGTTTGCAGGGCAATTGTCCTGCTCTTACCCCCATTTTTCTTCCTTTTGCAGCCCTCCAGCCCTCTAGCCCTCACTATGACTATTTTACAGCCATTTTAGTGCACCAGTTCGGGTCCCTATTGACTTCAATGGGGTTCGGGTTTGAGTTCGGGTCAAGTTCGGATCCTGAACCCGAACTTTGACCCGAAGTTCGTCCGAACCCGATGAACACGAACATCCATGGGTTCGCTCAACCCTATACGTCTATGAAAGAATTTTGACACCCCAATAACAGTAAAACAAGTCAGGTTATTCACCCAAATATGACAAAGAAGCTATCATAGAATTGTTTATCTATTAAACAAGATGGGCACCTCAATATCAGTAGAATTATACAGCATATTCACCCCAATTCGAGAATCAAGGCCTAATGGAGTTGTATATCTATCAACTCTTTAAGTATCGGGAGAATTTTTGGTTTTGCATTTTCGTTTTTTTCTCCCTACGTTCCAATAGCCATATTTTTTTTACTTTTCCGTTCACATAGCCAGATGAAGGCACATTTTTTGTGGGGCAATATGCATTTTTTTATGGTACCATTTAATTTAATATGTATTTTATAGGAAAACAGCAAAAAAAATCTTTGTGGGGTTAAATTGATTAAAAAAAAAACATAATTCCACCCAGGTTTTTGAGGTTTTGACATAACAGCATTCACTGTGCACTAAGAATGACATTACGGCCTTCTTCTGCGGCTCAATATGAATCCAGTGATACCAAATTGCATTGGTACCCTTTAATACCCTTTAATATAATTGCAGTTGCCTGCCAGTGTGTGTCAAGTCCACAGACTGTACTGTGCCCACTGTCAACCACTCATATAGGGTGGCACAGTACCTTGCATATAAAAAGTCATTTAATGTTTGCCTTTAATATAATTGGAGTTGCCTGCCAGTGTGTGTCAGGCCCACTGACTGTACTGTGCCCACTGTCAACCACTCATATCGGGTGGCACAGTACCTTGCATATAAAAAGTCATTTCAATGTTTGCCTTTAATATAATTGCAGTTGCCTGCCAGTGTGTGTCAGGCCCACTGACTCTATTGTGCCCACTGCCCACCACTCATATCGGGTGGAACATTACCTTGCAGATTTAAAAGACATTAAAATTTTACCCTTTAATATAATTGCAGTTGCCTGCCCGTGTGTGTCAGGCCCACAGACTCTACTGTGACCACTGCCCACCACTCATATAGGGTGGAACAGTACCTTGCAGATAAAAAAAGTCATTAAATTTTTACACTTTAATATAATTGCAGTTGCTAGCCAGTAAGTGTCAGGCCCACAGACTGTACTGTGCCCACTGCCAGTGCCCACTACTCATATAGGGTGGCACAGTACCTTGCAGATAAAAAAGTTATTACATTATTACCCTTTAATTTAATTGCAGTTGCCTGCCAGTGTGTGTCAGGCCCACTGATTGTACTGTGCCCACTGCCCACGAGTCATATTGGGTGGCAAAGTACCTTGCAGATAAAAAAGTCATTTAATTTTTACCCTTTAATATAATTGCAGTTGCCTGCCAGTGTGTATCAGGCCCACAGACTGTACTGTGCCCACTTCCCATCACAAATAAAGGGTAGCATAGTACATTGCATGGCACATGCGCAGTGACCTAAAATTTAAACAAAGCGGACCGAGCTTGGGTCTTTTTCCATCTCCCGGTTCCAAAAATCTATTCACTACACTGCCCCTGGCCCTGATAAGAGACAAAACAGAGATTAAACTGATAGGAATAGTACTTAGTTAACACTAGTTGCATTGGTGGCAAATTCCATTGTAAGTGCCCAAAATTTGAAGGAAACGGAGAGAGCATGCTTTTTTCTCTATCTCCCCATGCAAGGATTCAATTCAATACACGTCCCCTGATAGGGGACTTAACAAAGATTAAAATGGTAAGAATAGTAGTTCACACTATTTGTAGTGGTGGAACAGTATATTGCGCGGCGCACACGCAGTGCCCCAAATTGGAAGTAAGAGGACCGACCAATCATCTTTTTTCATCTCCCGGTTCCTAAAATCTATTCGATACACATCCTCTGATAGGGGACGTAACAGGGATTAAACTGATAGGAATAGTACTACTTAACACACCACTCATATAGGGTGGCACAGCACATTGCACGGCGCACGCGCAGTGTCACAAATTGGAAGGAAGAGGACCGACCAACCATCCTTTTTCCATCTCCTGGTTCCTAAAATCTATTCCATACACCGGCCCCTGATAGGGGACAAAACAGAGATTAAACTGGTAAGAAGAGATTTTTTTAAAAAATTTAAAAAGAGAGGACAGCCTGTGCGGAGCTGGGTATTTTTTGGCCGCTTTTCTGAACGCTCATGCACAATTGCTGTAGGCTCATGCGTCCTTTTGCGGAGGTGACAAATCTGGTCAGTCAAACAAGAGCAACATCATTGACATCACCCCATATGCGTTTTTTCTGGAACGTGCCCTGCGAAGAGTACTGGATCAGGCCGTAGATGAGCATGAAGAGGAAGAGTTGTGATCACATGACCACCAGAAGCAGCCTTGTCATCGTCGATTGCTGGACCTGCGGCAACGCAGAGAAAGGAGTCTGAAGAAGAAGAGTCAGATGAGGAAGGTGGCTTTGAGGAGGTGGAAGACCAACCACAGCAGGCGTCCCAGGGGGCTTGTTGTCTCCTTTCGGGGACCCTTGGTGTTGTACGTGGCAGGGTGGAGGAAGAGACCTTCAATGATATCAGTGAGGACAAGGAATGGGACATGGCTAGCTTGGTATCCAACCTTGTGCAAATGGGGAGTTTGCGGTTGTGCAAATAGACTGTTTGCGGTTGTTTGCGGTGCGTTAAACAGGGAGTTTGGTCTGTAATTGTGAATCGGGTGTAACCCTTACACTACCTGATTGATACAACATCATACCTGATCGTATACACACACTGGATGTTTTAAAGCACGTTATTCCAAAATATGTAGGAATGTTAGGTGATTTATGCTCTTTATGAATTAAAACCCGACTCTGCATCAACTACGTAATTTTACATGGGAGTTTTGCCATGGATGCCCCTCCGGCATGCCACAGTCCAGGTGTTAGTCCCCTTGAGACAACTTTTCCATCACTATTGTGGCCGGAAAGAGTCCCTGTGGGTTTTAAAATTCGCCTGCCTATTGAAGTCTATGGCGGTTCGCCCGGTTCGCCCGTTCGCGAATATTTGCGGAAATTCGAGTTCGCCGGTCGCCAACAGAAAATTTTATCTTTGTAACATCTCTACAAGCAGGCACACATCAATTGCTGTTGACAAACTAACTAGAATGAGGCTAGTCATGAGGAGTCTTTGATATAGAAAGTTCCATTGAAGAAATTAAACTCCAAGGCAACACTTGTCTTTTTAATGATGTCTGGGGAACTCAAAAAATGACACAAAAATTACACAACCATTAAAGGGGTTTTCCAAGCTTTTACTATTGATTATCTATCCTCCTGGCACCCCCGCCAATCAGCTATATGAGGAGATGACGTGCGCATTGTGCACGTGCCGTCTCCCTTCTGTCTTCCTGTTCGCTACTGCTGTCTATCGTCTTTGCAACAACTGCCCCACCTGCTGACCTGATATTGATGACCTATCCTGGGTCAATAGTAAAAGCCCCAAAGAACTCCTTTAACTAATTTGTAGACTCGAAGGTCTTTAGGCTTTTAACCAGAGCTTGGCCGTGCAGCTGCCGCACATGTGACAACATCCTTACCGCTGGGATAAGAGATAATTACCGACCCTACAGCTTAACCCCAAAGCTTCCACAGTCAAAACCAACCATGGCACCTCAGGGTAATATAGATAATATAGCATTTACATTCCATAGGTAGCACAGGCACAAGTAAAACATTAAACAATTTTTTTTAAATAAAATCAAACTTTATTTTATACGTATTATGGTGACATAGTGCTAATAAGGGGTACACATTATACTGCACAGTGCATGCCAGAAAAAAGCAAAAAAAATATAAAATAGATTTACTTTCTTTCCCATTCCCTGTGAACAAAATGAATTAGTTCGATTCACATAAGAATGGAAAACAGACTTTTTTTTTACGACTGCCACACAGCCATTTTCAATACCGTTGCAGACTATGGGGCCATTCACTTGGCTGTTTTTCTAGCGGTCATCAATAAATAGGACATAGGTCATATTTTTTGTCCATTTTGACAAGATCAGTAATACCATAGTGCAGCACAGAATACTATCCCACTGAACAAAATACTTCCCCATATGTTGTCTCTCTGTGGTGGTCATCAATATCCATGTTCTGTTATGCTTCTCTGATTGTCTTTAGTATGTAGCAGGAGGCTTAGGAGTATGTACCTGCACAGCTACAGTGAGGAGGACTTGGGTGCAGTGGCGTAACAATAGGGGTCACAGCGGTCGCAATTGCCCCCCCAGGAGAGACATTATAAAGTCGGCCACTTAAGTCCCCAGGCCCTCCCTATATTTTGGGTTGCTGTATTTACATGTCAGCGCAGGACCTGTGACCTCCCGCGGCAGGTCTTCCGGGAGGTCACAGGTCCTGCGCAGCTGCGCTGACATGTAAGTACAGCAGCCAGGAATGAGAAGCGGCTGCCCGCCCGCCGCTGCCCCAGGTATGAGAAGCCCGCCCGTTGGCCCCCGCGACAGCTCTCAAGTGAGGAGAGCCAACAAGTTAGTTTTGTTTTTTAAAATAGCGATGTCAATCTTCGTATGGAGGGGGGACATGATTATAATCAATTGTTCCGTGAGGCAGTGTGTCTGAATTCAGATTGGCCCGCACCGGCCATATGAGGGCAGACAGGGGCAGCAAATAATAAGGGGCCTGGGGGCAAATAAAAATGAAATACTCTGTGGGTAAAAAATTTAATCTAAAGAGAGTCTCACCATATTTCATTCACCCCCCCCCCCCAGTATTTCATTTTGCCCTCTTATTTGCTGCCCCTGGCTGCCCTCATATGGTGGGGGCGCCCCCTTCTTTCTGAATTCAGACACACTGCCGCACGGCACCACTGATCATCATTCACCCCACCCCCCCATCCTTTGTATGAAGCCAGTATGTGCCATACATTAAAAAAATAATAATAATAATACATTATAATATATATAATATGTATTATAATTTATTATTATTACTTTTTTAAATGTATGGCACACACTCTGGCTTCATTCAAAGGATGGAGGGGGGGGGGTGAATGATGCCTTTGCCGCTATCCCCAAACCCCCCCCCCCTGTATGAAGTCGGGGCTCGTGGGGGGGCGGGGGCCCAATTTTCAAAGTTTTCCCTAGGGCCCATAGAACTTTAGCTACGCCCCTGTTTGGGTGGCCCTATGGGCATCAGCCCACTGAGAAAATTCCCTATAGGGTTTATGGCCAATCCGCCCCTGGATTTTTGGCTTTATTTGCATAAAAAACTGGTGTAATTGAAGATAGATTTGTCTCTGCTGTTGGCTGCGCCCCTTTCCCACCCTTGTAATGCTCCCTTTTAGAAAAGTGGTGAGTGCAGAGTAAAAAGAGGCACTTGTGACTTTATTTTTTCAATAAATCACTTTTCAGATGCAGGGGAGATGATAAATCCCCCCTTAAGTTATCGACTAATTGAGTTGCCTAATGAAAAGCACTTTGATATTGTACAGTGCACAATACAGTTCTGTTCTGCATGCTGAATTGTGTGCTAAAATGCATATGTTTATGCACGTGAGGCCGAAAACTATTGAAGTAATACTTCTGTTTATGGTAGCGGTAGAAAAAAATTCCACTGGTGGGCCCTAGACACCCCAGTCCAACACTGACAGTAGAACAAGACAGGTTTTTCACCCCAATATCACAATCAAGACCTAATAGAATTTGAATCTATTCAACTGTGTTGATACTACAAAAACTGTTCAAGGAGCTATAAAAGGGCTCTTTCACACGAGCTTCCCATAAGGTAATGTGACATTGGTAAGAAAACAAAAAATCCACAAAAGTATTAGCATCAGTACATCCACTAACACTGTCTAGAGCAGGGATCACCAACCTTCAGCACTTCGCTGCTGTGAAACTACAACTCGCAGCAAGCACACTTACTCAGCTATTCTTGTAATTCCTGTAGAAGTGAAAGGAAGATTCTGGGAGTTGTAGTTTCAGGACTGCTGGAGAATCAGAGGTTGCTGATCCCTGATCTAGACAATATAGACCTTTTTTCTCAACCTTAAAAGCCTCTTTAAGCATTATTAGTAGTTTTGAGCAAAGCGGAATTCGGTCCAAATGCAAAGTCAGTAAAGACAAAAAGAAAAGCGGGCGGCACTACTGAACCACTCCTCTAGTGGACGCTAAGTCCTGGAATCCCTGTTACACACAGTATCTGTGGCGCACAGCCTTGAATAATGGTAGAATACTTGATAGTCGATACAAAGAGTACAGGTGGCACTCACCACTGCGAATGAATCTTCTTTATTTCTGTAGTACAAAAACAGCTAAAATCAGGGCTGGGGTGGACAACCTTCTATCGACACCACGCTAGGTAGCGACGGCCATTTCGCACAACCGTGCTTCTTCCGGCTACCGATGCCCCTTCTCTTTAAGCCTCGTCAGGTATGGTTGGCATAGCAACCCCTGACACCGAAGCTCAAACAGGTGGGAGGACCCACATATCACTACATTTAAAATCATATGCACAAACATGACACCTACAGTATTTACAATGAACAATCAAGCAAGTGGTCAGATAAATGCATTAAGATCATTACGCTCATTGAGCCCTAATGCTCCCGTGGCTTCCGTGTGGATAATCCACCGCACCTATTTTTGAAACAGGAGGCGATTTCTATCACCACCCTGTGCCATCAAGGGGACATCTTCAATACCAGCAAAGCTGAGGCATTTAGCATCACCTCTATGGACTCTGAGCAAATGGTCTATGAGGCGGGGGCAACCTATCCCTGTCTTCAATAAATGAAGGTGTTCCCTAAATCTCTCATACATGGGCCTTATGGTTTTTCCCACATAAAATGCCCCACATCTGCAACTAATCACGTACACCACAAAAGTAGTTTTACAAGTAATAAACTGGGCTATCCTATGGCTCACCCCTCCAATGACTAGTGACTTCTTCTGATGGTTATAGCTGCAAACAGAGCAATCTCCACATCTAAAGTTGCCAAGTCGTTTCAAATCTGCTAGTTAATTCTTTGTATTATTTTCCTTAAATCGACTGTTGACCAAAAGGCCGGTGGTTGTGTTTACAAGGAGTCATACACTTAAAGATATGCTGGTCAACAGTCAATTTAAGGAAAATAATACAAAGAATTGGCTAGCAGATAGGAAAACACTTGGCAACTTTAGATGTGGAGATTGCTCTTCTGTGCTAATGCGCTATGGACAATGTTGCTGAAATAATCCAGTGGCCATGATTGTTCCATTCACCATGTTCGACATCTGGTTTTAACCCTAATAATTTTTTAAGCGAAATACCATTAGGTTCTTAGACGGGCGGGATCCTGAACCTTATGGAGGGATCCACATAGGATTATTTTCATCCCATTTTTGAATCCTAAATGCTGTGTACCATCTCTGGTACCATCATACAGGATGACAGGGGCTGCTGGATGCAAGCTCCAGCTCCCCGATCCCTGCCGGGGGAAGCCAGGGCACACCCATATGACCACGGCATCTGATGGGTTAAAAGTCCATTAGCGGCAGTATTGCCAGTAGAGGAAATTAATGCCGGCTGTTACTAATTTTTAAATGCCCACCTGTCACCCTTGATAGTCGGGAAAGGGTTAACTTCCAAGCCTTCATACTGAGATTGGCCCAACAAGAGGTTAGAATATGTTTAGGTAAAGTGGTCTGGGTATACTTGATTTATAATGGTTTGTGATTAATTAATTAGGAAGAATCAAATTTCTTGGTGAACTTTGGCGAATCGGCCAAATCAAATTTTTTAAACCTTCATTCATCTCTAATTATCAGCATTATACCAATTATAGAAAAATAAAATTATTATAAATGCTAATTAATATAATAAAATGCAAGAAAAAAAGAGAAAAAAACTGAACACAATAAACATAGAATATAGTTTATCCTATAAACCTGATTAGATACGAGGCAGATAGTGTCTCTGAAGAATCATAGAATTTTAATGTTCACAAACCAAGGGTGATCAGTTATATCAAAGGCAGCATATAGGTCAACTAGAAAGTGCAGGCAGTTGTAACCTTTTGATTTTAAAGCCTGGAGGTAACAGAATACTGTTGTCAAAGCTGTTTCAATAGACTAAAAGTAAAAAAAAAAAAAAAAATGTCAGCAAAGGGAAATGAAGAATCAAAAAGAGAAAATAAAAGAGAAAATAAAAAGGGCAACAGAGTGGATAATGTGTTTTTTCTGAGCACTGACTTTAAGGGGTCAGCAGAGGTTAAGGTGACTTGATGGCTTAGCATCTTATTCAATAAAGTCAGAAGTTGAAGCAATTTTAGTGCAAAGTAGAAAGTGCATAATGTAGAGATTTTCACAAATGCGACTAAACTACACACAACAAAAATGTTTTGCAAACCACTAAAACGTCATAATGTCATATAAAATATGTACTCTGACTAGAGATTAGCAAATTTTTTAAAATATTAAATACAGCTGGTTCGCAGAATTTTTCGGGTAAAAATTTATTTAGATCCGAATTTTATTTGCGGCAAAAATCAGCTATTTCAGGGCTTCAAAGAGCCTTTATAGGAGTGTAGAACACTGTGCCTTGCAGGAACACGCATAGAAAGTCTGCTCTGGTAGTGAAATAATACTGTGAGTCAGTATGACATGCAGGTGACTGGGGTCGCTCTTAGAATCACTGCTCATTTCACTTATTTGAGCAGTCACAGGGCCAAAACTGACCACATAACTGAAGTATCAACTTGGCCTTACAGGTAGATGTTAGCGTCAAGAAGAAGTGCACTCCTTTTACACCCTCGTCAGCTGAATCCACATAGTTGTCTACAGAAACTGTTCTATTAAATGCTTATACAAGTAGAGCCCACCTGACAGAATGGAGAGGGTTGTCAGCAGTAAGTTTTTGTTGATGCCAATGATTAATTTTCCCCATTCTCTGGTACTTGAGAACAATTACCGGAAAGCCAAAATATTGGACGAGTCATGAAGTGGGGAGGATGGGAACAGCATGAGAAGTCCACAGAGTGGACCTATGACATAGTGGTGAGGTCGAAACAGCATGAGGAGACCACAGAGTGGCCAAATGACAGAGTCTGTAGGTAGCAGCAGCAGCAGCAATAGGAGGAGGCCACTGAGTGGCACAATGATAGAGACTGGAGGTGGCGGCAGTAGGAGGAGGCCACCGAGTGGCACAATGACCGAGTCTGTAGGTTGTGGAAGCATAAAAAGACCACAGAGCGGCACAATGAAAGCGACTGACAAATAACGTGGCCTCCTCAAAGAGACTGAGCAAACGGCAGGTGTCAGGCATGAGCTGCCACTGGCTGACATCGAAGTTACACAGGGCAGTACTCCAGTCCGCTTGCATCATCAAGAAATCATTGATGGCCTTTCTCTGTTTGTATAGTCGGTCCAGCATATGGAGGGTGGAATTCCAATGGGTGGAAACATTGTATATAAGCCTATGTTGGGGGGTGCCATTCTGCCACTGCAGCTCAAAGAGGGTGTGATTTGCGGTATATGAGTGGCTGAAGTGCATGCAAAGTTTCCTGGCCATTTTTAGGATGTATTGCAGAAGGGTAGAAGACTTCATGAATAGAGTTGAGCGAACACCTGGATGTTCGGGTTCGAGAAGTTCGGCTGAACTTCCAGAAAATGTTCGTGTTCAGGATCCGAACTCGACTCGAACTTCACCCCGAACCCCGTTGAAGTCAATGGGGACCCGAACTTTTGGGCACTAAAAAGGCTGTAAAATAGTCCAGGAAAGGGCTAGAGGGCTGCAAAAGGCAGCAAAATGTAAGTAAATCCCCTGCGAACAAATGTGGATAGGGAAATGACTTAAAATAAAATAAAATAAATCAAAATTTTCCAATATCAATTGGCAACTTGGAGGAGGAGGAGGTGGAATAGGAGGTTGGGGTGGCATCAGGTGGGAATGCTATGGGAGTTGATGTTCTCATCACAGCCAAAAAGGATTCATGTCTGCCTGCAGTGCCACAGGCCTCATTCACAGACTCAGGGCCATGGCACCCGCAAAGAGTAGAGCGGTCCAATAACAGCAACACAGGCCTCAGGTCAACCTGCAATTGAACATTATCATTTATGTAGGCCCTGACACCCAGACAGAGGAGAGGCAATGTGACAGTAAAAAGAGTTTAATGTCTCTAACCCAGACAGCAGGCAATTAAACAAAATTAGGCCACTGACACCCACACAGTGGGGCGGTCATTAGACAGTAAAAAGAGTTTAATATCTCCCACCAAGACAACAAATGATTAAACAACATTTAGACCCCTGACACCCAGACAATAGGGCGGTCATTAGACAGTAAAAAGTGTTATATGTCTGCTACCAAGACAGCAAGCAAGTACGTGAAATTTAGGCCCCTAACACCCACACAATGGGGCGGTCATGACAGTAAAAAGAGTTTAATATCTCCCACCAAGACAACAAATGATTAAATGGCATATTGGCCCCTGACACCCAGACAATGGGGAGGTCATTAGACAGTTAAAAGTGTTAAATGTCTGCCACCAAGACAGCAAGCAAGTACGTGAAAGTTAGGCCCCTGACACCCAGACAGAGGAGAGAGGTCCCATAGCAGGAAAAGAGGCATCATGTCACCCACCATCGGAGAGGGCCACTTTCAGTTATTTAGGCCCCAGCACCCAAACAGAGGAGAGAGGTCCCAAAGCAGAGAATCAGGCTTCATGTCACCCACCAATGGAGAAGGCCCCTTTCAGATATTTAGGCCCCTGGCACCAAGACGGAGGAGAGGTTCATTCTACTTTGGGTTGCCCCGCAAAATAATAGTAAAATTAAAAAAAGAGGATTGAATAAAGAAGTGCCCTGGAGTACAAGAATATATGGTTAAGGGGAGGTAGTTATGAATTTCTATTCTGCACAAGGGATGGACAGGTCCTGTGGGATCCATGCCTAGTTCATTTTTATGAACGTCAGATTGTCCATGTTGGCTGTGGACAGGCGGCTGCGTTTGTCAGTAATGACGCCACCTGCCGTGCTGAATACACGTTCAGACAAAACGCTGGCCGCCGGGCAGGCCAGCACCTCCAAGGCATAAAAGGCTAGCTCTGGCAACGTGTACAATTTGGAGACCCAGAAGTTGAATGGGGCCGAACCATCAGTTAGTACGTGGAGGGGTGTGCACACGTACTGTTCCACCATGTTAGTGAAATGCTGCCTCTTGCTAGAACGTTCCGTATCAGGTGGAGGTGCAGTTAGCTGTGGCGTTGTGACAAAACTTTTCCACATCTCTGCCATGCTAAACCTGCCCTCAGAGTAGCTGGCCGTGACACAGCTGCGTTGGCGACCTCTCGCTCCTCCTCTGCCTTCGCCTTGGGCTTCCACTTGTTCCCCTGTGACATTTGGGAATTCTCTCAGTAGCACGTCTACCAATGTGCTCTTGTACTCGCGCATCTTCCTATCACAATCCAGTGCAAGAAGTAAGGTGGGCACATTGTCTTTGTACCGGGGATCCAGCAGGGTGGCAACCCAGTAGTCCGCACACGTTAAAATGTGGGCAACTCTGCTGTCGTTGCGCAGGCACTGCAGCATGTAGTTGCTCATGTGTGCCAGGCTGCCTAGAGGTAAGGACAAGCTGTCCTCTGTGGGAGGCGTATCGTCATCATCCTCCGTTTCCCCCCAGACATGCACCAGTGATGGGCCTGAATTGCATTGGGTGCCATCCCGCTGTGAACATGCTTCATCCTCATCCTCCTCCACCTCCTCCTCATCCTCCTCGTCCTCCAGTGGTGGGCCCTGGCTGGCCACATTTGTACCTGGCCTCTGCTTTTGCAAAAAACCTCCATCTGAGCCACTTCTAAGAGACTGACCTGAAAGTGCTAAAAATGACCCCCCTTCCTCCTCCTCCTCTTCCCCGTGGGCCACCTCCTCTTCCATCATCGCCCTAAGCGTTTTCTCAAGGAGACATAGAAGTGGTATTGTAATGCTGATAACGGCGTCATTTCCACTGGCCATGTTGGTGGAGTACTCAAAACAGTGCAACAGGGCACACAGGTCTCGCATGGAGGCCCAGTCAATGGTGGTGAAGTGGTGCTGTTCCGCAGTGCGACTGACCCGTGCGTGCTGCAGCTGAAAATCCACTATGACCTGCTGCTGCGCGCACAGTCTCTCCAACATGTGCAAAGTGTAGTTCCACCTGGTGGGCACGTCGCATATGAGGCGGTTAGCAGGAAGGCCGTAGTTACGCTGTAGTGCAGACAGACGAACAGCGGCAGGATGGGAACACCGGAAGGGCGCACAGATGGCCCGCACTTTATGCAGCAGCTCTGACATGTCAGGGTAGTTGTGAATGAACTCCTGCACCACCAAATTCAGTACATGCACCAGGCAAGGGATGTGCGTCACCCTGGTAGTCCCAGAGCTGCGACGATATTTTGCCCATTATTGCACACCACCAGGCTGGGCTTGAGGCCCACTGGCAGCAACCACTCGTCGGTCTGTTGTACAATACCCTGCCACAACTCCTGCTTGGTGTGGGGCATGTCCCCCAAACATGTGAGATAAAGAACGGCCTGCTGAAGCTTACCCCGGGCTGTGCTGAAGTTGGTGGTGAAGGTGTGTGGCTGACTGGATGAGCAGTTGGAAGAAGAGGAGGAGGAAGCCGAGTAGGAGGAGGCGGCTAAAGGAGGGAGACAGAATGATGCGATCCTTGGTTGCGGAAGGACGTGCGCCAAAGAACTCTTCGCCTGGGGCCCAGCCGCCACTACATTTACCCAGTCTGCAGTTAGGGAGATATAGCGTCCCTGGCCGTGCTTACTGGTCCACGTATCTGTGGTTAAGTGGACCTTGCCACAGATGGCGTTGCGCAGTGCACACTTGATTTTATCGGACACTTGGTTGTGCGGGGAAGGCACGGCTCTCTTGGAGAAGTAGTGGCGGCTGGGAACAGCATACTGTGGAACAGCCATTGCCATCAGCTGTTTGAAGCTGTCTGTGTCCACCAGGCTGAATGACAGCATTTCAAAGGCCAGTAGTTTATAAATGCTGGCATTCAGGCCCAGGGCTAGAGGGCGGGTAGGTGGGAATTTACGCTTTCTCTCCAAGGTTTGTGAGATGGAGAGCTGAACACTGGCGTGTGACATGGTGGACATGCTTGGTGATGGAGGTGTTGGTGTTGATGGCACATCCTCTGTTTGGTGGGCGGCAGGTGCCAACATTCCTCCCGAGGCGGAGGAAGAGGCCGAGGCAGCAGCAGAAGAGGGAGCAGGGGGAGCATGAGTTCCTTGTTTTTAAGGTGTTTACTCCACTGCAGTTCAGGTTTTGCAAGTAGATGCCTGGTCATGCAGGTTGTGCTAAGGTTCAGAACGTTAATTCCTCACTTCAGGCTCTGATGGCACAGCGTGCAAACCACTCGGTTCTTGTCGTCAGCACATTGTTTAAAGAAGTGCCATGCCAGGGAACTCCTTGAAGCTGCCTTTGGGGTGCTTAGTCCCTGGTGGCTATGGCCAGTAGCAGGCGAACTTTCTTGGCGGCGGCTGTTCCGCTTTTGCCCCCTGCTCCCTCTTTTGCTACGCTGTTGGCTCGGTCTCACCACTGCCTCTTCCTCTGAACTATGAAAGTCAGTGGCACGACCTTCCTTCCATGTGGGGTCTAGGACCTCATCATCCCCTGCATCGTCTTTCACACAGTCTTCCTCCCTGACCTCCTGTTCGGTATGCACACTGCAAAAAGACTCAGCAGTTGGCACCTGTATTTTGTCATCATCAGCAGAGATGTGCGGACTCTGCTGAGGTGGTATTCCCATGTGTTCATCATCAGGAAACATAAGTGGTTGTGCATCAGTGCATTCTATGTCTTCCACCACTGGGGAAGGGCTAGGTGGATTCCCTTGGGAAACCCTGCCAGCAGAGTCTTAAAACAGCATAAGAGACTGCTGCATAACTTGAGGCTCAGACAGTTTCACTGATATGCATGGGGGTGATGTGACAGACTGATGGGCTGGGTTTCAGGTGCCACCTGTGCGCTTTCTGACTAGCGCCTGTACTTGCTCAGGCCTTAACATCCTTAGAACGGCATTGAGCCCCAATAAATATCGCTGTAAATTCTGGCGGGTACTGGAACCTGAGGTAGTTGGTTTACTAGGACATGTGGCTGTGGCAGAACTGCCACGTCCTCTCCCAGCACCAGAGGGTCCTCTAACAACACCATGACCATGTTCGCGTCCCTTACTAGATGTTTTCCTGATTGTTACCGTTCACCACAATTAGAACAAAATTATTTGGCCAAATGTATTGAATTAAATTTCAGGCCTTTTTTTACAGGCACCTAACACTATCTGGCTATCTATATATGTACGTTATTACACTAATCCAGGCACAGCAGTAACCACAGATTTAGGGGAATATCAATTGTAGGCCTAGTATTTAGGACCTGGATGAAAGGTATCCTTTTACGGACAGATTTACACTTGGAAATGAACATTAGGGTGTGAAAAAATATATTGAATTATACTTTCAGCACAGTAATATACTCCTTATCGGAAAGAAATACACTTAGAGATGCAAAACAGTGTGTGCAAATGTAGAGGAAAATGCTGTATTTTAACCTTACTGTAATATACCCTTTAACGGAAAGAAATACACTTGGAGATGCACGCTGAGTGTAATATACCCTTTTACGGACATATTTAAATTTGGCTTGCAACAGAAGGAACATCAGATTTTGGGTATTGCTATTTTGGCAATTGAATTTCACCCCAGAAAAAACTATATCCTTTGCCGGACAATATTAAACATGGGCAGAGATAGCTGAAACCACAGATTTACGGTATTGCTATTTTGGCAATTGAATTTCACCCCAGAACAAAATCTATCCTTTGCCGGACACTATTAAACTTGGCCAGCAACAGCTGATACCACTGATTTATGGTATTGCTATTTTGGCAATTGAATTTCACCCCAGAACAAAATCTATCCTTTGACCGGACACTATTAAACTTGGCCAGTCACTGCTGAAACCACTGATTTACGGAATAGCTATTTTGGCAATTGAATTTCACCGCAGAAAATTATCTATCCTTTTCAGGACACTATTAAACTTGGCCAGACACTGCTGGGACACCAGATTTAGGGGATTGCAATCTTGGCAATTGAATTTCACGCCAGAACAAAATCTATCCTTTGCCGTACACTATTAAGCTTGTCCAGCCACTGCTGAAACAAGTGATTTATGGTATTGCTATTTTGGCAATTGAATTTTACCCCAGAACAAAATCTATCCTTTGCCGGACAATATTAAACTTGGCCGGCCACTACTGGGACACCAGATTTATGGTATTGCTATTTTGGCAATTAAATTTCACCCCAGAACAAAATATAACCTTTGCCGGACAGTATTAAACTTGCCAGAACAAAATCTATCCTTTGCCGGACACTATTAAACTTGGCCAGCCATAGCGGAAACCACTGATTTACGGTATTGCTATTTTGGCAATTGAATTTCACCCCAGAACAAAATCTATCCTTTGCCGGACACTATTAAACTTGGCCAGCCACTGCTGGGACACCAGATTTAGGGAACTGCTATTTTGCCAATTTAATTTCACCCCAGAAAATTATGTATCCTTTTTAGGACACTATTAATCTTGGCCAGCCACTGCTGAGACACCAGATTTAGGGGATTGCTATTTTGGTGATTTAATTTCACCCCAGAACAAAATCTATCCTTTGCCGGACACTACTAAACTTGGCCAGCCCCTGCTGGGACACCAGATTTAGGGAATTGCTATTTGGCAATTAAATTTCACCCCAGAACAAAATATATCCTTTGCCGGACACTATTAAACTTTGCCAGCCGTTGCTGAAACCACTGATTTATGGTATTGCTATTTTGGCTATTGAATTTCACCCCAGAAAAAAATCTAACATTTGCCGGACAATATTAAACTTGGCCAGCCAATGCTGGGACACCAGATTTAGGGGATTGCTATTTTGGCAAATTAATTTCACCCCAGAAAATGATCTATCCTTTTCAGGACACAATTAATCTTGGCCAGCAACTGCTGGGACACCAGATTTAGGGGATTGCTATTTTGGCAATTGAATTTCACCCCAGAACAAAATCTATCCTTTGCCAAACACTATTAAACTTGGACAGCCACAGCTGAAACCACTGATTTATGGTATTGCTATTTTTGCAATTGAATTTCACCCCACAAAAAAATCTATCCTTTGCCGGACACTATTAAACTTCGCCAGCCACAGCTGGAACACATGATTTAAGGGATTGCTATTTTGGCAATTGAATTTCACCACAGAACAAAATCTATCCTTTGCCAAACACTATTTAACTTAGCCAGCCACAGCTGAATCCACTGATTTACGGTATTGCTATTTTGGCAATTGAAATTCAACCCAGAACAAAATCTATCCTTTGAAGGATACTATTAAACTTGGCCAGCCACAGCTGAAACCTCTGAATTACGATATTGCTATTTTGGCAGTTGAATTTAACCCCAAAAAAAATATATATATCCTTTCCCGGACACTATTAAACTTGGCCAGCCACAGCTGGAACACCTGATTTAGGGGATTGCTATTTTGGCAATTTAATTTCACCCCAGAACAAAATCTATCATTTGCCAGACACTATTAAACTTGTCCAGCCACAGCTGAAACCACTGATTTATGGTATTGCTATTTTGGCAATTGAATTTCACCCCAGAACAAAATCTTTCCTTTTTCGGATACTATTAAACTTTACCAGCCAAAGCTGAAATCACTGATTTACTTTATTGCTATTTTGTCAATTGAATTTCACCCCAGAACAAAATCTATCCTTTGCCGGATACTATTAAACCTGGCCAGCCACAGCTGGAACCACCTGATTTAGGATATTGCTATTTTGGCAATTAATTTTCACCCCAGAACAAAATCTATCCTTTGCCAGACACTATTAAACTTGGCCAGCCACAGCTGAAACCACTGATTTACTGGTATTGCTATTTTGGCAATTGAATTTCACACCAGAACAAAATCTAACTTTGCCGGACACTATTAAACTTGGCCAGCCAAAGCTGAAACCACTGATTTAAGGTATTGCTATTTTGGCAATTGAATTTCACCCCAGAACATAATATATCCTTTTCAGGACACTATTAATCTTGGCCAGCCACTACTGGGACACCAGATTTAGTGGATTGCTATTTTGGCAATTGAATTTCACCCCAGAACAAAATCTATCCTTTGCCAGACACTATTAAACTTGGCCAGCCACAGCTGAAACCACTGATTTATGGTATTGCTATTTTGGCAATTGAATTTCACCCCAGAACAAAATCTATCCTTTGCTGGACACTATTAAACTTGGCCAGCCACAGCTGAAACACACTGATTTACGGTATTGCTATTTTGGCAATTAAATTTCACCCAGAACAAAATCTATCCTTTGCCAGACACTATTTAACTTGGCCAGCCACAGCTGAAACCACTGATTTACGGTATTGCTATTTTGGCAATTGAATTTCAACCCAGAACAAAATCTATCCTTTGCCGGATACTATTAAACTTGGCCAGCCAAAGCTGAAACCACTGATTTACGGTATTGCTATTTTGGCAGTTGAATTTAACCCCAAAAAATATATATATCCTTTCCGGACACTATTAAACTTGGCCAGCCACAGCTGGAACACCTGATTTAGGGATTGCTATTTTGGCAATTGAATTTCACCCCAGAACAAAATCTATCATTTGCCAGACACTATTAAACTTGTCCAGCCACAGCTGAAACCACTGATTTATGGTATTGCTATTTTGGCAATTGAATTTCACCCCAGAACAAAATCTTTCCTTTTTCGGATACTATTAAACTTTACCAGCCAAAGCTGAAATCACTGATTTACTTTATTGCTATTTTGTCAATTGAATTTCACCCCAGAACAAAATCTATCCTTTGCTGGATACTATTAAACCTGGCCAGCCACAGCTGAAACCACTGATTTATGATATTGCTATTTTGGCAATTAATTTTCACCCCAGAACAAAATCTATCTTTTGCCAGGCACTATTAAACTTGGCCAGCCACAGCTGAAACCACTGATTTACTGTTTTGCTATTTTGGCAATTGAATTTTACACCAAAACAAAATCAAACTTTTCCGGACACTATTAAACTTGGCCAGCCAAAGCTGAAACCACTGATTTAAGGTATTGCTATTTTGCCAATTGAATTTAACCCCACAAAAACATAATATCCTTTGCCGGGCACTATTAAACTTGGCCAGCCACACTTGGAACACCTGATTTAAGTGATTGCTATTTTGGCAATAGAATGTCACCACAGAACAAAATCTATACTTTGACAGACACTATTTAACTTGGCCAGCCACAGCTGAATCCACTGATTTACGGTATTGCTATTTTGGCAATTGAATTTCAACCCAGAACAAAATCTATCCTTTGCCGGATACTAATTAACTTGGCCAGCCACAGCTGAAACCACTGATTTACGGTATTGCTATTTTCGCTATTGAATTTCACCCCAGAACAAAATATATCCTTTCCCGGACACTATTAAACTTGGCCAGCCACAGATGAAACCACTGATTTACGGTATTGCTATTTTGGCAATTGAATTTCACCCAGAACAAAATCTTTCCTTTGCCGGATACTATTAAACTTGGCCAGCCAAAGCTGAAACCACTGATTTACGATATTGCAATTTTGTCAATTGAATTTCACCTCAGAACAAAATCTTTCCTTTGCCGGATACTATTAAACTTTTCCAGCCAAAGCTGAAACCACTGATTTACGGTATTGCTATTTTGTCAATTGAATTTCACCCCAGAACAAAATCTATTCTTTGCCGGATACTATTAAACCTGGCCAGTCACAGCTGGAACCACTTATTTACGGTAGTGCTATTTTGGCAATTGAATTTAACCCCATAAAAAAATATATCAATTGCCAGACACTATTAAACTTTGCCAGCCACTGCTGGAACACCAGCTTTAGTGGATTGCTATTTTGGCAATTGAATTTCACCCCTGAAAAAAAACTATCCTTTGCCGGACACTATTAAACTTGGCCAGCCACAGCTGAATCCACTGATTTACATTATTGCTATTTTGTCAATTGAATTTTACCCCAGAACAAAATCTATCCTTTGCCGGATATTATTAAACTTGGCCAGCCACAGCTGAAACCAATGAATTACGATATTGCTATTTTGGCAATTGAATTTCACCCCAGAACAAAATATATCCTTTTCCGGACACTATTTAACTTGGCCAGCCACAGCTGGAACACCAGCTTTAGCGGATTGCTATTTTGGCAATTGAATTTCACCCCAGAAAAAAAATTATCCTTTGCCTCACACTATTAAACTTGGCCAGCCACAGCTGAAAATCACTGATTTACCTTATTGCAATTTTGGCAATTGAATTTCACCCCAGAACAAAATCTTTCCTTTGCCGGACACTATTAAACTTGGCCAGCCACAGCTGAAACCATTGATTTACGGAATTGCTATTTTGTCTATTGAATTTGACCCCAGAACACACTCTATCTTTTTCCAGACATTATTAAATTTTGCCAGCCACAGATGAAACCATTGATTTACGGTATTGCTATTTTGGCAATTGAATTTCACCCCAGAAAAAAAATTATCCTTTGCCTCACACTATTAAACTTGGCCAGCCACAGCTGAAAATCACTGATTTACCTTATTGCAATTTTGGCAATTGAATTTCACCCCAGAACAAAATCTTTCCTTTGCCGGATACTATTAAACTTGGCCAGCCAAAGCTGAAACCACTGATTTACGATATTGCAATTTTGGCAATTGAATTTGACCCCAGAACACACTCTATCTTTTTCCAGACATTATTAAATTTTGCCAGCCACAGATGAAACCATTGATTTACGGTATTGCTATTTTGGCAATTGAATTTAACCCCACAAAAAAATATATCCTTTGCCGGACACTATTAAACTTGGCCAACCACACCTGGAACACCTGATTTAGGGGATTGCTGTTTTGGCAATTGAATGTCACCACAGAACAAAATCTATCCTTTGTCAGACACTATTAAACTGCCAGCCACAACTGAAACCACTGATTTACGGTTTTGCTATTTTGGCAATTGAATTTCACACCAAAACAAAATCAAACTTTTCCGGACACTATTAAACTTGGCCAGCCAAAGCTGAAACCACTGATTTAAGGTATTGCTATTTTGGCAATTGAATTTAACCCCACAAAAACATAATATCCTTTGCCGGGCACTATTAAACTTGGCCAGCCACACTTGGAACACCTGATTTAGGGGATTGCTATTTTGGCAATAGAATGTCACCACAGAACAAAATCTATCCTTTGTCAGACACTATTAAACTGCCAGCCACAACTGAATCCACTGATTTACGGTATTGCTATTTTGGCAATTGAATTTCAAACCAGAACAAAATCTATCCTTTGCCGGATACTATTAAACATGGCCAGCCACAGCTGAAACCAGTGATTTACGATATTGCTATTTTCGCTATTGAATTTCACCCCAGAACAAAATATATCCTTTCCCGGACACTATTTAACTTGGCCAGCCACTACTGGAACACCAGCTTTAGTGGATTGCTATTTTGGCAATTGAATTTCACCCCAGAAAAAAAACTTTCCTTTGCCTCACACTATTAAACTTGGCCAGCCACAGCTGAAACCGCTGATTTACGGTATTGCTATTTTGGCAATTGAATTTTACCCCAGAACAAAATCTATCCTTTGCTGGACACTATAAAACTTGGCCAGCCACAGCTGAAACCACTGATTTATGATATTGCTATTTTGGCAATTAAATTTCACCCCAGAACAAAATCTATCTTTTGCCAGGCACTATTAAACTTGGCCAGCCATTAGCTGAAACCACTGATTTACGGTTTTGCTATTTTGGCAATTGAATTTTACACCAAAACAAAATCAAACTTTTCCGGACACTATTAAACTTGGCCAGTCAAAGCTGAAACCACTGATTTAAGGTATTGCTATTTTGGCAATTGAATTTAACCCCAAAAAAATATAATATCCTTTGCCGGGCACTATTAAACTTGGTCAGCCACACTTGGAACACCTGATTTAGGGGATTGCTATTTTGGCAATAGAATGTCACCACAGAACAAAATCTATACTTTGACAGACACTATTTAACTTGGCCAGCCACAGCTGAATCCACTGATTTACGGTATTGCTATTTTGGCAATTGAATTTCAACCCAGAACAAAATCTATCCTTTTCCGGATACTATTAAACTTTACCAGCCAAAGCTGAAATCACTGATTTACTTTATTGCTATTTTGTCAATTGAATTTCACCCCAGAACAAAATCTATCCTTTGCCGGATACTATTAAACCTGGCCAGCCACAGCTGAAACCACTGATTTATGATATTGCTATTTTGGCAATTAATTTTCACCCCAGAACAAAATCTATCTTTTGCCAGGCACTATTAAACTTGGCCAGCCACAGCTGAAACCACTGATTTACTGTTTTGCTATTTTGGCAATTGAATTTTACACCAAAACAAAATCAAACTTTTCCGGACACTATTAAACTTGGCCAGCCAAAGCTGAAATCACTGATTTAAGGTATTGCTATTTTGCCAATTGAATTTAACCCCACAAAAACATAATATCCTTTGCCGGGCACTATTAAACTTGGCCAGCCACACTTGTAACACCTGATTTAGGGGATTGCTATTTTGGCAATAGAATGTCACCACAGAACAAAATCTATACTTTGACAGACACTATTTAACTTGGACGGCCACAGCTGAATCCACTGATTTACGGTATTGCTATATTGGCAATTGAATTTCAACTCAGAACAAAATCTATCCTTTGCCGGATACTATTTAACTTGGCCAGCCACAGCTGAAACCACTGATTTACGGTATTGCTATTTTGGCAATTAAATTTCAACCCAGAACAAAATCTATCCTTTGCCGGGCACTATTAAACTTGGCCAGCCACACCTGGAACACCTGATTTAGGGGATTGCTATTTTGGCAATAGAATGTCACCACAGAACAAAATCTATCCTTTGCCAGACACTATTTAACTTGGCCAGCCACAGCTGAAACCACTGAATTACGATATTGCTATTTTGGCAATAGAATGTCACCACAGAACAAAATCTATCCTTTGCCGGATACTATTTAACTTGGCCAGCCACAGCTGAAACCACTGAATTACGATATTGCTATTTTGGCAGTTGAATTTCACCCCAAAACAAAATCTATACTTTTCCGGACACTATTAAACTTTGCCAGTCACAGCTGGAACCACTTATTTACGGTAGTGCTATTTTGGCAATTGAATTTAACCCCACAAAAAAATATATCAATTGCCAGACACTATTAAACTTTGCCAGCCACTGCTGGAACACCAGCTTTAGTGGATTGCTATTTTGGCAATTGAATTTCACCCCTGAAAAAAAAACTATCCTTTGCCGGACACTATTAAACTTGGCCAGCCACAGCTGAATCCACTGATTTACATTATTGATATTTTGTCAATTGAATTTTACCCCAGAACAAAATCTATCCTTTGCCGGATATTATTAAACTTGGCCAGCCACAGCTGAAACCAATGAATTACGATATTGCTATTTTGGCAATTGAATTTCACCCCAGAACAAAATATATCCTTTTCCGGACACTATTTAACTTGGCCAGCCACAGCTGGAACACCAGCTTTAGCGGATTGCTATTTTGGCAATTGAATTTCACCCCAGAAAAAAAATTATCCTTTGCCTCACACTATTAAACTTGGCCAGCCACAGCTGAAAATCACTGATTTACCTTATTGCAATTTTGGCAATTGAATTTCACCCCAGAACAAAATCTTTCCTTTGCCGGACACTATTAAACTTGGCCAGCCACAGCTGAAACCATTGATTTACGGTATTGCTATTTTGTCTATTGAATTTGACCCCAGAACACACTCTATCCTTTGCCGGACATTATTAAACTTTGCCAGCCACAGCTGAAACCATTGATTTACGGTATTGCTATTTTGGCAATTGAATTTCACCCCAGAAAAAAATATATCCTTTGCCTGACACTATTAAACTTGGCCAGCCACAGCTGGAAACCACTGATTTACCGTATTGCTATTTTGGCAATTGAATTTCACCCCAGAACAAAAATCTATCCTTTGCCTGACACTATTAAACTTGGCCAGCCACAGCTGAAAACCACTGATTTACGGTATTGCAATTTTGGCAATTGAATTTCACCCCAGAACAAAATCTATCCTTTGCCGGACACTATTAAACTTGGCCAGCCACTGCTGGGACCACTAGATTTAGGGTATTGCTATTTTGGCAATTGAATTTCACCCCAGAAAATTATGTATCCTTTTCCGGACACTATTAATCTTGGCCAGCCACTGCTGAGACACCAGATTTAGGGGATTGCTATTTTGGCAATTGAATTTCACCCCAGAACAAAATCTATCCTTTGCCGGACACTATTAAACTTGGCCAGCCACAGCTGGAACCACTGATTTACGGAATTGCTATTTTGGCAATTGAATTTCACCCCAGAACAAAATATATCCTTTGCCGGACACTATTAAACTTGGCCAGCCATTGCTGAAACCACTGATTTATGGTATTGCTATTTTGGCAATTGAATTTCACACCAGAACAAAATCTATCCTTTGCCGGACACTATTAAACTTGGCCAGCCACATGCTGGGACACCAGATTTAGGGATTGCTATTTTGGCAATTGAATTTCACCCCAGAACAATAATCTATCCTTTTCAGGACACTATTAATCTTGGCCAGCCACTGCTGGGACACCAGATTTAGGGATTGCTATTTTGGCAATTGAATTTCACCCCAGAACAAAATCTATCCTTTGCCAAACACTATTAAACTTGGACAGCCACAGCTGAAACCACTGATTTATGGTATTGCTATTTTGGCAATTGAATTTCACCCCAGAAAAAATCTATCCTTTGCCGGACACTATTAAACTTGGCCAGCCACAGCTGGAACACACTGATTTAAGGTATTGCTATTTTGGCAATTGAATTTCACCCCAGAACAAAATCTATCCTTTGCCAGACACTATTAAACTTGGCCAGCCACAGCTGAATCCACTGATTTACGGTATTGCTATTTTGGCAATTGAATTTCAACCCAGAACAAAATCTATCCTTTGCAGGATACTATTAAACTTGGCCAGCCACAGCTGAAACCACTGATTTACGGTATTGCTATTTTGGCAATTGAATTTAACCCCAAAAAATATATATATCCTTTCCCGGACACTATTAAACTTGGCCAGCCACAGCTGGAACACCTGATTTAGGGGATTGCTATTTTGGCAATTGAATTTCACCCCAGAACAAAATCTATCCTTTGCCAGACACTATTAAACTTGGCCAGCCACAGCTGAAACCACTGATTTACGGTATTGCTATTTTGGCAATTGAATTTCACCCCAGAACAAAATCTATCCTTTTCCGGATACTATTAAACTTTACCAGCCAAAGCTGAAATCACTGATTTACTTTATTGCTATTTTGTCAATTGAATTTCACCCCAGAACAAAATCTATCCTTTGCCGGATACTATTAAACCTGGCCAGCCACAGCTGAAACCACTGATTTATGATATTGCTATTTTGGCAATTAATTTTCACCCCAGAACAAAATCTATCTTTTGCCAGGCACTATTAAACTTGGCCAGCCACAGCTGAAACCACTGATTTACTGTTTTGCTATTTTGGCAATTGAATTTTACACCAAAACAAAATCAAACTTTTCCGGACACTATTAAACTTGGCCAGCCAAAGCTGAAACCACTGATTTAAGGTATTGCTATTTTGCCAATTGAATTTAACCCCACAAAAACATAATATCCTTTGCCGGGCACTATTAAACTTGGCCAGCCACACTTGGAACACCTGATTTAAGGGATTGCTATTTTGGCAATAGAATGTCACCACAGAACAAAATCTATACTTTGACAGACACTATTTAACTTGGCCAGCCACAGCTGAATCCACTGATTTACGGTATTGCTATTTTGGCAATTGAATTTCAACCCAGAACAAAATCTATCCTTTGCCGGATACTAATTAACTTGGCCAGCCACAGCTGAAACCACTGATTTACGGTATTGCTATTTTGGCAATTAAATTTCAACCCAGAACAAAATATATCCTTTCCCGGACACTATTAAACTTGGCCAGCCACAGATGAAACCACTGATTTACGGTATTGCTATTTTGGCAATGAATTTCACCCGAGAACAAAATCTTTCCTTTGCCGGATACTATTAAACTTGGCCAGCCAAAGCTGAGACCACTGATTTACGATATTGCAATTTTGTCAATTGAATTTCACCCAAGAACAAAATCTATCCTTTTCCGGCCACTATTAAACTTTTCCAGCCACAGTTGAAACCACTGATTTACTTTATTGCTATTTTGTCAATTGAATTTCACCCCAGAACAAAATCTATACTTTTCCGGACACTATTAAACTTTGCCAGTCACAGCTGGAACCACTTATTTACGGTAGTGCTATTTTGGCAATTGAATTTAACCCCATAAAAAAATATATCAATTGCCAGACACTATTAAACTTTGCCAGCCACTGCTGGAACACCAGCTTTAGTGGATTGCTATTTTGGCAATTGAATTTCACCCCTGAAAAAAAACTATCCTTTGCCGGACACTATTAAACTTGGCCAGCCACAGCTGAATCCACTGATTTACATTATTGCTATTTTGTCAATTGAATTTTACCCCAGAACAAAATCTATCCTTTGCCGGATATTATTAAACTTGGCCAGCCACAGCTGAAACCAATGAATTACGATATTGCTATTTTGGCAATTGAATTTCACCCCAGAACAAAATATATCCTTTTCCGGACACTATTTAACTTGGCCAGCCACAGCTGGAACACCAGCTTTAGCGGATTGCTATTTTGGCAATTGAATTTCACCCCAGAAAAAAATTATCCTTTGCCTCACACTATTAAACTTGGCCAGCCACAGCTGAAAATCACTGATTTACCTTATTGCAATTTTGGCAATTGAATTTCACCCCAGAACAAAATCTTTCCTTTGCCGGACACTATTAAACTTGGCCAGCCACAGCTGAAACCATTGATTTACGGAATTGCTATTTTGTCTATTGAATTTGACCCCAGAACACACTCTATCTTTTTCCAGACATTATTAAATTTTGCCAGCCACAGATGAAACCATTGATTTACGGTATTGCTATTTTGGCAATTGAATTTCACCCCAGAAAAAAAATTATCCTTTGCCTCACACTATTAAACTTGGCCAGCCACAGCTGAAAATCACTGATTTACCTTATTGCAATTTTGGCAATTGAATTTCACCCCAGAACAAAATCTTTCCTTTGCCGGATACTATTAAACTTGGCCAGCCAAAGCTGAAACCACTGATTTACGATATTGCAATTTTGTCAATTGAATTTGACCCCAGAACACACTCTATCTTTTTCCAGACATTATTAAATTTTGCCAGCCACAGATGAAACCATTGATTTACGGTATTGCTATTTTGGCAATTGAATTTCACCCCAGAAAAAAAATTATCCTTTGCCTCACACTATTAAACTTGGCCAGCCACAGCTGAAATCACTGATTTACGGTATTGCTATTTTGGCAATTGAATTTCACCCCAGAACAAAATCTTTCCTTTGCCGGATACTATTAAACTTGGCCAGCCAAAGCTGAAACCACTGATTTATGGTATTGCTATTTTGGAAATTGAATTTCACCCCAGAACAAAATATATCCTTTCCCACACACTATTAAACTTGTCTAGCCACTACTGGAACATCTGATTTAGGGGATTGCTGTTTTGGCAATTGAATGTCACCACAGAACAAAATCTATCCTTTGTCAGACACTATTAGACTGCCAGCCACAACTGAATCCACTGATTTACGGTATTGCTATTTTGGCAATTGAATTTCAAACCAGAACAAAATCTATCCTTTGCCGGATACTATTAAACTTGGCCAGCCACAGCTGAAACCAGTGATTTACGATATTGCTATTTTCGCTATTGAATTTCACCCCAGAACAAAATATATCCTTTCCCGGACACTATTAAACTTTGCCAGCCACTACTGGAACACCAGCTTTAGTGGATTGCTATTTTGGCAATTGAATTTCACCCCAGAAAAAAAACTATCCTTTGCCTCACACTATTAAACTTGGCCAGCCACAGCTGAAACCGCTGATGTACGGTATTGCTATTTTGGCAATTGAATTTTACCCCAGAACAAAATCTATCCTTTGCTGGACACTATAAAACTTGGCCAGCCACAGCTGAAACCACTGATTTATGGTATTGCTATTTTGTCTATTGAATTTCATCCCAGAACAAAATCTATCCTTTGCCGGATACTATTAAACTTGGCCAGCCACAGCTGAAACCACTGATTTATGATATTGCTATTTTGGCAATAGAATTTCACCCCAGAACAAAATCTATCCTTTGCCGGAAACTATTATACTTGGCCAGCCACCGCTGAAACACACTGATTTACGGTATTGCTATTTTGGCAATTGAATTTCACCCCAGAACAAAATCTATCCTTTGCCGGACACTATTAAACTTGGCCAGCCACAGCTGAAACCACTGATTTATGGTATTGCTATTTTGGCAATTGAATTTCACCCCAGAACAAAATATATCCTTTGCCGGACACTATTAAACTTGGCCAGCCACTACTGGAACATCTGATTTAGGGATTGCTATTTTGGCAATTGAATGTCACCCCAGAACAAAATCTATCCTTTGCCAGACACTATTAAACTTGGCCAGCCACAGCTGAATCCACTGATTTACGGTATTGCTATTTTGGCAATTGAATTTCAACACCAGAACAAAATCTATCCTTTGCCGGATACTATTAAACTTGGCCAGCCACAGCTGAAACCACTGATTTACGATATTGCTATTTTGGCAATTGAATTTCACCCCAGAACAAAATATATCCTTTCCCGGACACTATTAAACTTGGCCAGCCACAGCTGAAACCACTGATTTACGGTATTGCTATTTTGGCAATTGAATTTCACCCCAGAACAAAATCTATCCTTTGCCGGACACTATTAAACTTGGCCAGCCACAGCTGAAACCACTGATTTACGATATTGCAATTTTGTCAATTGAATTTCACCTCAGAACAAAATCTTTCCTTTGCCGGATACTATTAAACTTTTCCAGCCAAAGCTGAAACCACTGATTTACTTTATTGCTATTTTGTCAATTGAATTTCACCCCAGAACAAAATCTATTCTTTGCCGGATACTATTAAACCTGGCCAGTCACAGCTGAAAACACTGATTTATGATATTGCTATTTTGGCAATTAAATTTCACCCCAGAACAAAATCTATCTTTTGCCAGGCACTATTAAACTTGGCCAGCCACAGCTGAAACCACTGATTTACGGTTTTGCTATTTTGGCAATTGAATTTCACACCAAAACAAAATCAAACTTTTCCGGACACTATTAAACTTGGCCAGCCAAAGCTGAAACCACTGATTTAAGGTATTGCTATTTTGGCAATTGAATTTAACCCCACAAAAACATAATATCCTTTGCCGGGCACTATTAAACTTGGCCAGCCACACTTGGAACACCTGATTCAGGGGATTGCTATTTTGGCAATAGAATGTCACCACAGAACAAAATCTATACTTTGACAGACACTATTTAACTTGGCCAGCCACAGCTGAATCCACTGATTTACGGTATTGCTATTTTGGCAATTGAATTTCAACCCAGAACAAAATCTATCCTTTGCCGGATACTAATTAACTTGGCCAGCCACGGCTGAAACCACTGATTTACGGTATTGCTATTTTGGCAATTAAATTTCAACCCAGAACAAAATCTATCCTTTGCCGGGCACTATTAAACTTGGCCAGCCACACCTGGAACACCTGATTTAGGGGATTGCTATTTTGGCAATAGAATGTCACCACAGAACAAAATCTATCCTTTGCCAGACACTATTTAACTTGGACGGCCACAGCTGAATCCACTGATTTACGGTATTGCTATATTGGCAATTGAATTTCAACTCAGAACAAAATCTATCCTTTGCCGGATACTATTTAACTTGGCCAGCCACAGCTGAAACCACTGAATTACGATATTGCTATTTTGGCAGTTGAATTTCACCCCAAAACAAAATATTTCCTTTCCCGGACACTATTAAACTTGGCCAGCCACTGCTGGGACACCAGCTTTAGGGGATTGCTATTTTGTCTATTGAATTTCACCCCAGAACAAAATCTATCCTTTGCCGGAAACTATTATACTTGGCCAGCCACACCTGGAACACCTGATTTAAGGGATTGCTATTTTGGCAATTGAATTTCACCCCAGAACAAAATCTATCCTTTGTCAGACACAATTAAACTGCCAGCCACAACTGAATCCACTGATTTACGGTATTGCTATTTTTTCTATTGAATTTCACCCCAGAACAAAATATATCCTTTCCCGGACACTATTTAACTTGGCCAGCCACTACTGGAACACCAGCTTTAGTGGATTGCTATTTTGGCAATTGAATTTCACCCCAGAAAAAAAACTATCCTTTGCCGCACACTATTAAACTTGGCCAGCCACAGCTGAAACCGCTGATTTACGGTATTGCTATTTTGGCAATTGAATTTTACCCCAGAACAAAATCTATCCTTTGCTGGACACTATAAAACTTGGCCAGCCACAGCTGAAACCACTGATTTGCGGTATTGCTATTTTGTCTATTAAATTTCACCCCAGAATAAAATCTATCCTTTGCCGGATACTATTAAACTTGGCCAGCCGCAGCTGAAACCACTGATTTACAGTATTGCTATTTTGGCAATTGAATTTTACCCCAGCACAAAATCTATCCTTTGCTGGACACTATTAAAATTAGCCAGCCAGAGCTGAAACCACTGATTTACGGTATTGCTATTTTGTCTATTGAATTTCATCCCAGAACAAAATCTATCCTTTGCCGGATACTATTAAACTTGGCCAGCCACAGCTGAAACCACTGATTTATGATATTGCTATTTTGGCAATTGAATTTCACCCCAGAACAAAATCTATCCTTTGCCGGAAACTATTATACTTGGCCAGCCACCGCTGGAACACCAGATTTAGGGGATTGCTATTTTGGCAATTGAATTTCACCCCAGATTAAAATCTATCCTTTGCCAGACACCATTAAACTTGGCCAGCCTCAGCTGAAACCACTGATTTATGGTATTGCTATTTTGGCAATTGAATTTCACCCCAGAACAAAATATATCCTTTCACAGACACTATTAAACTTGTCTAGCCACTACTGGAACACTAGCTTTAGTGGTTTGCCATTATGGCAATTGAATTTCATCCCAGAAAAAAGAATATCATTTGCCGCACACTATTAAATTTGGCCAGCCACAGCTGAAACCGCTGATTTACGGTATTGCTATTTTGGCAATTGAATTTTACCCCAGCAAAAAATCTATCCTTTGCTGGACACTATTAAACTTGGCCAGCCAGAGCTGAAACCTCTGATTTACGGTATTGCTATTTTGTCTATTGAATTTCATCCCAGAACAAAATCTATCCTTTGCCAGATACTATTAAACTTAGCCAGCCACAGCTGAAACCACTGATTTATGATATTGCTATTTTGGCAATTGAATTTCACCCCAGAACAAAATCTATCCTTTGCCGGAAACTATTATAAGTGGCCAGCCACCGCTGGAACACCTGATTTAGGGGATTTCTATTTTGGCAATTGAATTTCACCGCAGAAAAAAAAAATTCCTTTGCCGCACAATATTAAACTTGGCCAGCCACAGCTGAAACCACTGATTTACGGTATTGCTATTTTGGCAATTGAATTTCACCCCAGAACAAAATCTTTCCTTTGCCGGATACTTTTAACCTTGGCCAGCCACAGCTGAAACCACTGATTTACGATATTGCTATTTTGGCAATTGAATTTCACCCCAGAACAAAATCTATCCTTTGCCGGAAACTATTATAAGTGGCCAGCCACCGCTGGAACACCTGATTTAGGGGATTTCTATTTTGGCAATTGAATTTCACCGCAGAAAAAAAAAAATTCCTTTGCCGCACAATATTAAACTTGGCCAGCCACAGCTGAAACCACTGATTTACGGTATTGCTATTTTGGCAATTGAATTTCAGCCCAGAACAAAATCTTTCCTTTGCCGGATACTTTTAACCTTGGCCAGCCACAGCTGAAACCACTGATTTACGATATTGCTATTTTGGCAATTGAATTTCACCCCAGAACAAAATCTATCCTTTGCCAGAAACTATTAAACTTGTCCAGCCACAGCTGGAACACCTGATTTAGGGGATTGCTATTTTGGCAATTGAATTTCACCCCAGAACAAAATCTATCCTTTGCCAGACACTATTAAACTTGGCCAGCCACACCTGAAACCACCGATTTACGGTATTGCTTTTTTGGCAATTGAATTTTACCCCACAAAAAAATATATCCTTTCCCGGACACTATTAAACTTGGCCAGCCACTGCTGGGACACCAGGTTTTGGGCATTGCTATTTTGGCAATTGAATTTCACCCCAGAAAAAAATCTATCCTTTACCCGATACTATTAAACTTGGCCAGCCACAGCTGAAACCACTGATTTATGATATTGCTATTTTGGCAATTGAATTTCACCCCAGAACAAAATCTATCCTTTGCCGGAACTATTAAACTTGGCCAGCCACAGCTGGAACACCTGATTTAGTCGATTCCTATTTTGGCAATTGAATTTCACCCCAGAACAAAATCTATCCTTTGCCAGACACTATTAAACTTAGCCAGCCACAGCTGAAACCAGATTTACCATATTCCTTTTTTGGCAATTAAATTTCACACAAAAACAAAATCTATCCTTGTAACAGATCGATGGGCACCCCGACTGGGCACCTCCGTTGAAGGATGCTCCTAGCGCTTCTTGAGGATTCCAAGCACTCTAGCCGACACCACAACCACTAAATCGGAGAAGCATATGAATGTGGTAAACAGCCGAATAGAAACAACCATACGAATAGGTTTTCACTCCTAGCAGTCAAACTGGAACAGCATACAATAAATCCCCCCAATAACGAGAGGACACTTTGTTTTGAGGGTCAAGCAGGAACTGACTGTACTGGCACATACAGCCTCTTTTATTCACAAACCACAAACATAATACTGCCCACAGGGTTTTGAAATACAACCAATCAATCCGTACAATACACACAGACACTCCCAGACAAAATCCTCACCTCTGCCTGTGATATGATTACTGAACACAATGGTTAATATAATTATCACAGGCAGAGTTAAACAGGCGAGTTAAATGGCCGCCATCCATTGTTCTCACCATGTGTCTCTGATACATAAAATGGTGGCCACCCTTTAACTCCACAGTATGTCCCCAGATGGTTCTTAAAAGTCCAGCAGCAGCAGCATAATAAAATACAATATGCCCAAATTCTGGTTTAAAAGGGTAAAATCTCCCATGGGCCATAGTCAAAGGGGAAGAGGCGGGCAATCAGTCTTCTCCAATGCCCAGTGTCGAGGTTGGTTTTGTCACAATCCTTTTCCGGACACTATTAAACTTGGCCAACCACAGCTGAAACCACCGATTTACGGTATTGCTATTTTGGCAATTGAATTTCACCCCACAAAAAAATATATCCTTTGCCGGACAATATTAAACTTGGCCAGCCACAGCTGGAACACAAGATTTAGGGGATTGCTATTTTGGCAATTGAATTTCACCCCAGAAAAAAATATATCCTTTGCCGGAAACTATTAAACTTGGCCAGCCACAGCTGAATACACTGATTTACGTTATTGCTATTTTGGCAATTGAATTTCACCCCACAAAAAAATATATCCTTTGCCGGACACTATTAACCTTGGCCAGTCACAGCTGGAACACCAGATTTAGGGGATTGCTATTATGGCAATTGAATTTCAACCCTGAACAAAATATATCCTTTGCCGGACATTATTAAACTTGGCCAGCCACAGCTGAAACCACCGATTTACGGTATTGTTATTTTGGCAATTGAATTTCACTCCAGAAAAATATTTATCCTTTGCCGGACAGTGTTAAACTTAGCCAGCCAGAGCTGTAACACCAGATTTATGTGACTGCTATTTTGCCAATTGATTTTCACCCCAGAAGACAATCTATCCTTTGACGGACAGAAATAACCTTAGCCAGCCACAGCTGGAACACCAGATTTAGGGGATTGCTATTTTGGCAAGGGAATTTCACCCCTCAATAAAATATAGAAATTTATATTCTGAGTTTCTAGGTGGGACAATAAGCTCAACCAAGCCCATGATGTAGGATATAGCAAAAAAAAAAAAAATCCTAGTATTGATGGATTTATAGACTTGGTGGCATCTTGTGCTGGCGCACCACAAGACACAAAATGGCCGCCGATCACCCCAGAAAAAAGTGACAGAAAAACGCTCTGGGCAGCCTAAAAACCAGTGAGCAATTAACTAGCAGAAGTTGAATGTTTCACAGCTGTAGATCGATCACTTCATTAGGTGTTTTTGCTGAGTTTTCCCTGCCTAATCTCGCCCTCACAGCAGCTGCATCCTGTCCCTACACTAATCAGTGCACAGTGACGTGCCAGTGCTACGTGACTCCAGCTTAAATAGAGGCTGGGTCACATGCTGCACTTATCCAATCACAGCCATGCCAATAGTAGGCATGGCTGTGATGGTCTCTTGGGGCAAGTAGTATGACGTTTGTTGATTGACGGCTTTGCAGGCTTTAAAAATGCGCCATAGAAATCTCCGGACACCGAACTCGAACCCGGTTCGGGTCCTTGTCACGAACACCCCAAAATTCGGTATGAACCCGAACTATACAGTTCGGGTTCGCTCAACCCTATTTATGACCATTCCTGACCCAATAATTGCTGACCCAACTTCTATCTATGCTGATATGAACTCACCTTACAATGTCTGACATTCTCTGGTTGGTAGTGTTTTTTTTTTCACTAACCCAGTTTATTGGACTATATTACAGAAGCATGCTTTGCCAGACTGATACACAGTGCCATGTCTAATACACAGATGAGCACCTATCAGAAAGTGTCTGTTTCAGTCACCATCACCTAAGGTCCTTCACTATGCATAACTCATTGTAGCAATGTACAGTATGTACAGTATGAGTTAGTTGAGCCAGTTGAGTACCAATGATTGTATCTCATTCCATGGGCAAGAGTGTGCTTTAGATGAAGATCCCAATTAGCATCCCTTGTTATTTCTTAGCAACCAGGATTCTGATCTGACATTACATTAATCAGATTCATTTTCCTTAATTAATGCCCTTAATATGCATCCATTGTGCTTTTGATGGTTGGTTTAATAATACATTGACATTACACAAAAAAGCTAAGCACAAAAATTATTGTATTGTCTAAAGTGATTCTTTTCATTTTAACACCTTAATATACAGTAGCTCTTTGATTTATTTTCAGTTTGAACTACAAGTCTTGATTGAGACCGAAAACTGTAATTTGACAGAACAATTTGACTTTTCTTTACATTCCGGTTTCGGCTAGAGAAGAAAAATACACAGAATTTTTATTATAGTCTACATTTTTGTACATGCCACCACTGATTATATCACAAAGATGATTATTCTTTAATGCTGGTTGCTCCTATGATACCAATTATTTTAAGATTTTGTGACAGATCATTGACAGTCTTTAAATGAAAGGTTATGTCTCAGTAGGATGTATTTTAAATCCTGTGGAAGCAAAAATGAGAACGAAAATGTACAAGATGAAGAAAACCTAAAGCACTTAGCATGTGTACCATTTTATGCATAAGGTTTTTGTTTACTAGCATAATCTTTACTTATGTTAACATTATTCTAATGTCTCAGTCACTTGCTAAGTCTCATTTGTGCAGCACACCATTAAATACACTCATATGCAGGTGTGCACCATCAATGAGGACAGATGAGGCCTCGATCGCATCAGGCGGCAACAGGTAGGGGCAAGAATGGGGCAGTGGAAAGGCCATGAGCAATGAGCACTTTCATTGTGGCAAAGGGGTTAGGTTAAGAAATTGACATGGGGGGGGGGACACCTGTTCCATTTTTCGCCTCAATCTCACGAACGGCTCCAAACACACGAACGGTAATCCACGAACTGCTGCAAGCCGCCGAACAATCACACTCACCAGGCGGCTTCCATTTCCATTCAGCAGTCTCTAAATGCCAATAATAAATCCCCCCAATAACGAGACAGAAGCTCCGCATTGAGGGTCAAATAAGAACTCTTTTAATGACCACACAAGCATTTCCTTTTATACACATTTCCCAACAAGGTTACCACCCACGTGGTATAAACATAGCAGTCAATCATTTACAGTTTCACATTTTAAACAGAACCCATTCGTCAATGTACATTTAATAACCACAATGAGCATTGTCCGTGATCCAATCAACAACACAATGACATTGTCTGTGATACAATCAACAACACAATGACATTGTCCGTGATCCAATCAACAACACAATGGCATTCCCCGTGATACAATCAACAAAATAAAAGTTAGGAATCCAGGTAATAACAGGTGTTCTGTTGTTTCAGCGGTGTTCGGCAGAAAAAGTGTTCGTTTTTAGTTCCATGAAAATAGAGCCGAACACCGCTGGGCTTTCGCATAGTTTAAAATGGCCGCTGCCTCGTGGTCGACATACGAACAACGACCACCCTGAATTCGTGTAATTGAGAAGTGTCTGCGGTTAACCACAACGTTCTAATTGGGATCAATCGGTTAACCAGCAGCACACTTCTCTCCTGGGTGGCCGTCCGTTCGTCTAGTTCATTCGGGAAAGACAGTCATTCGAGTGGCTGGGCTATAGAAAACAGCCATTCATACGAACGGAATGCAAACAGACGAATACAGCAGGGAAACAAGCATTAAAAAAGAATAATCAGACAGATGGTTCTGTCACAGAAGTGACACAATTTTTCTAGTGCAAACCCAAATCCCTCTCCCATCAGACCTAGTGCAAACCCAAATCCCTCTCCCGTCAAACCTTAATCTATTGACTAAAGCTCCATTGTGCTTATGGAAGAATATGGCTTAGAAGCAGCCTATCTGGCCTACCCCTTAACCATTAATGAGCCTAGGAAATTTACTAGGACTTAATGACCCGTATTCTTCACAGATGAGGCGCTATCTGCTTGGAGATATACTACAAGATGGGTCTTTCCCTTTTCTTGTCACCCTCCAGTCTCTGGTTACAGATGTCACACTGGACAGCATCACATATATTCACTTGATTGTAAATTTCAAACTAGTAATTAAGAAAGGGATTATTAGAAATCTTACATGGTTTGAGAAAGTAGCAGTTTCCCGTACCCTAGTTCCAAGGAATATATCCAAAATATGTAATGGCCTATGCTCTGCCCCCTCTGAAAGGTACACGGGGGAGTGCGCAGTGCTCAAACCCTTTTGGAATGAGGTGTGGGAAATAATTTCAAAATTGGGCCCTACTGCCCCGCCACTGACCCGCAAGGTTATTTTCTTGAACCTTATACCGACCTCTACAACTGAATACAATAAAATTCTGTGGCTGCAATTAGTTCTGTTAGCCAAAGCCATGATCCCGCTTTATTGGAGACAAACAACACCACCCTTATCGCTCACTGACTACATAAGATAGCCCAGGTAGCAAGACTGGAGAAACTGTGTCATCTTGAGCAATATAAACATTATAGATATAAACTTACCTGGTCCCCTTGGATACTATTCGCACAGGGCGCAGAGATTCTACCGTTCTTGTCCTCTCAGGAGTTAGATAAGCTCGAGCTCACCCAACCTGGGCACAATGGGTCTCGGATTGGGTTCGATATTCCCTCCTATGTCTTTAGTCCCCGCACATTCCATCTCAATTCCATCTCATTTTCATTTCATTACATACCAGCTTTTGAGCGAGACTTTTTACTGATGTTACTAGCAAGAAATACCCTTGTTGTGACTTCCACATTAAGTTGTGACTTCCACATTAAGTTGCTTTTATTAAGCATGTTATACTATGTACCCTGGCAGGGTTTTAGGGATCGGGAATTAGAATCCTTTTTAAACTGTCCCTGCCTTATGTACATGCTTTTGTTATTATTGTATGTGTAAAACTAATAAAAAGAGATTTGACACAAAAGTATAAGATTTCAAGCTACCATACGATTAATGAGCAGTAATGCTGCAGGCTCAGGAGCTGTACTTTTGCCATCACTTACAGGTGTGGCTGGGTTATACAGTTGACACCCCACAATAATGGCCATGATCGGAAATAACTTTAATCCTTGTTGTTTAACTCTTTAGAGGCCATGCTTAATGCTGACTATGGCATCTAAGTGGATAAAGCAAGATTGTCAAGGGGGTGTCATGTGAAATTTCATGTATCTAACATAATACACTGCAACGCAGAATAATCACAAGTTTTATACTGGGAAAAAGTCCAAAAAGTGTCTTGAAAAATAAAATAAAAAAATCTAAAAAAATAAAAACTGACCTTATTTTGATACCAAACACCTTTACTTTTGTAATAAAAACACTTAAAATGGTACCAATACAAATTTCAACTTGTCTGTCAAAAAGCAAGCTCTCCCAAAAGCTGTGTCGATGGAAGTTGAAATTGTTTGGGTTAAGTGTTTTTAGCAAAGATAGATAGATAGATAGATAGATAGATAGATAGATAGATAACACGAAAAATTCCACAGCAATTCCTTATTTGTGAAAAAAGGTTCTTAGTTTATTTTCTGGATTTTTTTCTGTGGAACTTGCTGTGCGATCCAGTGCATTTTTTCTAGATAGATAGATAGATATTTCCTGTTCATCCTCCAGCAACATACACATTGTAACGGACAGTGGATACACTGTGCCAACTAACTGGTTATCTCGATGGTCCCCTAGTTTTCACTCTTTAACGCTTATACAGGGATTTGGCCTTTACTGGAGGAGAGCCATCAGGTTGCTAACTCTTGGAATAGACCCACTGTGGTTGGCGCCTTACCGTCGAGAGTCAAAGACACTGGTGTGAAGGATTAAGGGATCAGGCAATTCTTGTGCTTAGGAAACAGGCAGAGGTCAGGGCAGGCAGCAGCTGGTCAGAGTTGATAGACAGGCAGAGGTTTGGTGCATGGGCAAACCGAAAGAAAGTGTGCCTTTACTGGTAAACAAGCAAGTTAGGAACCTATAGCTCAAGCACCTTTCCCTTAGGAAAGCTACCTTAAGTACCCACAGGTGTCTAGACTTTGGCTGGCAGAGAGTGGAACGATTGTGAATTGGTCCTTCAAGAGCCAGGAAGAGCTTGCGCCCTATGGAGGACAGGAAGAGGCCTTGCAGCCTCCAGAAAAAGATACAGAAATTTGTTGGTGATCCCTGCTGCTGAAAGTAAGAGGAGACCTAGTGGGGACTGATTGCTGAACAAGAACTAAGTGAGCAATGTGGCGGCTTGCTTGGAGCAAGGCACAGAGTGCCGCCATAAAACACACAATGGTTGTTAATGGCTCATTGACTTAACTTACTAACTGGCAGATAGAAGAGACACAGGTCTCAACCATGCAGTAACAAACATGTATTTGGCTCACCCTATAAATGGCACATATATATTTTGTCTTATTTCATTTGGATAGAATTTTTGCTATGCAGACTGTTCTGTCCTTATTCCTTAAAGGCCCCCTTCACATAACTGTATTATCAGTAGATATGGCCCGAACTATTCGCCGGCGAACAGTTCCCGGCGAACATAGCTTGTTCGCGTCCGCCGCGACGGGCGAACATATTCGATGTTCGCGTTCGCCCCTATACTTTATTATTGAGCAAACTTTGACCCTGTACCTCACAGTCAGCAGACACATTCCAGCCAATCAGCATACCCTCCCTCCCAGACCCTCCCACCTCCTATCTAAACGCAAGGACAGCATCCATCTTAGATTCATTCTGAAGCTACAGTAATAGTAATTGTAAATCGCAATGCGATTAATATAACCTGTATTATTCGCATTGCGATTACAACTTAGATCTGAGTTCCTAATGGTTGTATTGCTAGAATATAACGAAGATAACGAATATAGCGCTATATTCTCAACCTTCGTTATATTCTAGCAATACAACAACCATTAGGAACTCAGATCTAAGTTGAATTCTCAATGCGATTAATATAACCTGCATTAATCGCATTGCGAATTCAACTTAGAGCTGAGTTCCTAATGGTTGTTGTATTGCTAGAATATACGTTATATTCTAGCAATACAACCATTAGGAACTCAGCTCTAAGTTGTAATCGCAATGCGAATAATACTTACTATGACTACCACCAACGTTCTGCTGCCTCCAAAGCAAGATATCTGAACCCCCCAGGGGCCATTGAATTGTTTGGGACATCTTATTTGCGAATTCAACTTAGAGATGGGTTCCTAATGGTTGTTGTATAGCTAGAATATAACGAAGATTGAGAATATAGCGCTAAATTCTCAATCTTCGTTATATTCTAGCAATACAACCATTGGGAACCCATCTCTAAGTTGAATTCGCAAATAAGATGTCCCAAACAATTCACCGGCGAATAGTTCCCGACGAACATAGCTTGTGCGCGTTCGTCACGGCGGGCGAACATATGCGATGCTAGGTCCACCCCCTATCATTGAGTAAACTTTGACCCTGTACCTCACAGTCAGCAGACACATTCCAGCGAGTCAGCAGCATACCCTCCCTCCCAGACCCTCCCATCTCCTGGACAGCATCCATTTTAGATTAATTCGGAAGCTGCAGTCTTAGTGAGAGGAGGGAGAGTGTAGTTGCTGCTGATTTAATAGGGAAATCGATAGCTAGGCTAGTGTATTCAGTGTCCACTCCAGTCCTGAAAGACTCATCAGATCTCTGCTGTAAGGACAGCGTCCTGACAGCACCCCAAAAAGCCCTTTTTATGGCTAGTACATCAGTCTCCCTCCCAGACCCTTCCACCTCCTATCAAAAAGCAAGGACGGCATCCATCTTAGATTCATTCTGAAGCTTGAGTGTTAGTAGTATATAACCTATAATATAACCTGTATTAATCGCATTGGGATTACAAATTAGATCTGTTCCTAATGGTTGTATTGCTACAATTTAACGAAGATTGCGAATATAGCGCTATATTCTCAATCTTCGTTATATTCTAGCAATACAACCATTAGAACTCAGCTTAAGTTGTAATGCAGTAATACAGGTTATATTATCGCATTGCAATTCAACTTAGAGCTGGGTTCCTAATGGTTGTATTGCTAGAATTTCTAGCAATACAACTATTAGGAACACAGCTCTAAGTTGAATTCGCAATGCGATTAATATAACCTGTATTAATCGCATTGCGATTACAACTACCACACTCTGGATCCCCCTCCGGCATGTCACAGTCCAGGTGTTAGTCCCCTTGAAACAACTTTTCCATCACTATTGTGGCCAGAAGGAGTCCCTTTGGTTTTTAAAATTTGCCTGTCTATTGAAGTCTATGGCGGTTCGCGACATCACTAATTATCAGCAGACCCCCACCAAGAGTGACAAGCTCAGATGACAATCTTATGTATGTTTGTGGAGTTCCTGACTATCCCTGGACAGATTATGTTGGAAAATGAGGATTGGGCAAAGTGAATATTTTCACTGTATCGATTTTTAATCCCCATAGAAAATTGTTTGTTCAACGGCTATTGAATGTGTGTTGCCATCCTAAGGCTCCCATGAGCAATGGATTGCTTGGCTATGCTATAAGTTGATCATATCCCTTGTCTTTATACAGGAAGACCTGTCCCTCATCATCTGGTCCATGTGTCTTTTGGAGATATTAAGCAACTGTGAGTTTACCTGCTTTTTATCTTTATGTTGCTGTATACAGACTTCTGTCCAGTGGTTTACCTGCAATAGAGGCAGACCATGCAACGTATATGGTGCCTGGAGGGAGGAGGGCCTGCACAGAACTTGCTCTTCTCTTACCTGTGTAAAAGAACTGTTTTGACTCAGCCGCCACTAGGGGGAGCTCAATGCAAATTGATTATTAAAGCTTCCATTGTAGTTGTATTAATTTCTATTCATTGAGCTCCACCTAGTGGTGGCTGCAGGCAACCAGCTAGCTTTGTAATAGAGGAGAAGCTGGACATTTATCAATGTATTTGTGACAGTTTTATGGAGTAATGAGCACCATATATTTGAAGCACCTGTTCTACTTTTTCCAACATAAAAGTCAGATAAAGTGGGTGAGAAAAATCCACAGCATGAACTGACTTACACTGCAGTTTATTTATTTTAAATCTACAACATGTCATTTTATGCTGTGGATATTTGACATTTGCATCTGATCTAATGCTAAGCAGCCATTACCTTTATGAATGCTAAAGGTGTGTGAGTGACTGTTTATCAATATTTTACAACTATGAAACATATTCACAAAAATTAAAGTATTATGTTGCGCGTCCAAAACAAACGTATCAATTCTCTGCCTATAGGGACGTGTTAAAATAAAACAAAAAATATTTTATTTGTTTATTCATAAATAAAATCTATGTGGGGTTAAGCTATTCATTACTTAACCAGGCTGTGGAGTATGGCAGAGTCAGAGAGGGGTATTATTGAAATGGCCATTACAGCGCCGGAGCTCTGGCACAAAACAGTGCAGAGTGTCCTACATGAGACAGGCAATACTGAATATTAAGCTCACACAGCTCCTGATGAAATGTGGACTGTATGTCACCACATAGAAACGCGTAGAGCGAGTATTGAGCGAGTATATACATGCTGGAGAGACTGTATGCTTGAGTTAATGAGCTAGTACCGAGCGAGTGTATACATGCTGGAGAGACTGGTCAGATAATGCAGCATTAGCAGAACGGCACGTAGGAGGCACAGACTGGGTGTCAGATAGCTGCAGGCGGCTTTCAAATTAAGCTGATACCTGCAACTATATACCATATAGCAGCAGGACAGGGTGCAACAGGTGCTCGGTTGAGCAATCTCATTGAGGGCACGAGATAGCACCAGTGTCTGCAAATGAAGGTGCAGATTATTGTAACACAACATACAGCTCATAGACAATTGAGGGCTGTTGAGGAATAGGTATTGCTGAACAACTTCATCATAAAATACCTTACTGTGCGTATGACTGCATAGATCCTGCGCAGCGACTTACATATTGTAAGCATATCCTGGCAGGATATCTGACTTTTTTGGAGTTAGGTAGAGCCAGATGGTTCAATAATACCCCTCTCTGACTCTGCCATACTCCACAGCCTGGTTAAGTAACGAATAGCTTAACCCCACATAGATTTTATTTATGAATAAACAAATAAAATATATTTTGTTTTATTTTAACACGTCCCTATAGGCTGAGAATTGATAACTATGAAACATACCCTACATAACCTACCCTTGTATCAGTAGGGGTAAGAACACTCTTTGTGGCAACCACATGTGATGAACATCTTGCCTCATGCAGTGGACCATGGTTATGAGATTTTGATTTAAAAAATTGAAGTAAAATTGAGGTATTAGGTTCAAAATCGTGTGGCTATTGGTCATTGCATGTGGATGGTGTTTTGGCCATGTACAATTGCCACATAATCTTTTCTTACCCTGTGTATGGCCTTTTTATGAATTTCAGTAGTTTCAGAACTCACCCCTTGGGCACAACTGCATGATCTATATATACCCTTACAATGGAAAGTAATTACTTTATTATAAAACTGGAGGCAGATAATGCAGGAATCTCCACTGACAACAGATAAAAGACACAACTCACTTCCCCACTCTCTGAAACAGAAATTAGAGGGGGGAAAGTATCATGTCCTGTATGTCAAGGACTACTAGGGTTCTATAGACTAGGTACGAGGACAGGGAGTCCCCACCATCAGGGGAGGTCCCTGGGCTGAGGAATAACTGAGGGTCGAACTAGGGATAGCTATCCATGTCCCTTATACAGCTCTATACCCCCGTATCATTTACTATATGAGAACAACACCCGGGTGCTTGTCATATTGGACGCAGGTGTCAAGGATCAGTGGACTGCAGAGAATGTTACTGTGTTATCGTATTAATAGGGGTATCGGCCCTTTATTATATAAGTAATATTAAAGGTTATGTTTTAAGGGGATGTTTTTTTGCTGGAATTGATGTTTTTGATTTATCCCCTCTATTTTGTATAAGTACTGGTTGGAATTGGTCCTGTCTTTATGGAGCCATAACTTTTTGAATTTTCCGCTCACGTAGTCGTTGGTCTGCTTTTTTTTTGCGGGACAAGTTTTATATTATAATGCCACCATTTAATAAGGCATACAATGTAGTGTGAAGTGGGGAAAAAAAATCTAAATGGAGTGGAATTAGAAAAAAAAGTGCTATGCAGTTTTATGTGTTTTGTCCCTACGGAGTTCCCTATGTGGAAAAACTGACCAGTGCCCTTCTTTTTCTGGGTCAGCACGATTACAAAGATACCACATTTGTACAGAGTTTTTGTGTGTTTTAATACTGAAAATTCTAAACTTTGAAAACAAAACTTTTTTATCACCATATTCTGACCCCTATAACTTTTTAATAGTTATGTCTATGGAGATATGAGGGCTCATTTTTTGCGGGATGATCTGTAATTTTAATTGATACCATTTTGGAGTGTGTGTGATTTTTTTAAAATCACATTTTCAATTTTTTTGAAGTTATGAAAAAATGGGGAATCAGCCATTTTGATTTGTTTTCTGTTACGCCATTTGCCTATTTTTAATAGTATAGGTGTTTAAGGAAGCGGCGATGGGCTCCACAGCAAATTATGTGACTGGGTCCCTATTACCCAAGAAACTGCCACCTCGTATACAATCCTGTTCAGTTCCCAAAAAAGCTGACATGGCTGTAGTATTCAAATGTGATGTTATGGCACAGTATTTTTGGCTTCCTATTTTTACAGCAAGAAACTCAGTTCAGAGGTTGGCCATGTGCTGTGGATCAGCTCCATAATCACAATGTCTGTGTAGAAGTGTTGTGGTCTAATTTGGATGCTTTTTATAGGTGTACAGTGGAGATGCCTCACATCTATATTTGCAACAAATTTATCAATAAAGTGCCACTCTTGGTAAATCTCACTCAAAATAGGCCACTTATTACAAATTAGACCTGTCTGAAATCCTGCCTTAAATGATAAATGTGCCCCTATATCGATATTGCTGCCTGTGTGCTATAAACAGCACATAAAGGCAGCTAGTGAATCACCGTTGTTAAACCATTGGCAGAAATGTCTGATACTTCAATATGTTTAATTCTTATTTATAAGCATTGTCCCTTACCTCCAGCTTGGCACGTTGGACTAAAAATGGTCACTGATGGATGGTCACGTGACAAGTCCTATCCACAACTGCCTCCATTCCCTTTTCCATCTGAAGTGAAAGTTATTGGCCACTAATGGACAGAACTAGTCATCATTTTGGGACTGCTACATCATGCTGGAGGTAGGAGGCAATGCTAATAAATAAGAATTAACCCCTTAACGACACATGGCACAATATTACATCATAGAAACCACTGCATTCCCGCAATTTGACGTAATAGTACATCATGGTGATCGGGCAGGCACCGGAGAGGTGCGCTCCCAATCACTGCAGGGGTCCAGCAGTCTGTGGTAGCCGGGCCCCTGCTGTATCCACCGGCATCGCAGTAAAATCCGTTGCCGGGGGATTAACCCCGTCCATGGTGAACGCAACATAGAAGGGGTTTGTGTTGGGTGAGGGAGTACATTGAATCCCCGTGCTGCTTTGGCGGGGACTCGATGTGTAAGAAGGCAGCCCAATGCCGTGCAGAGGCTGCCTAATGCCTTGCACGGCATCGGGACCTGCCTTCTACGAATGCAGATGTATTGTAATGCATTGCAGAGGGTATCAGACCCCCAAAAGTGAATGTCAGAAATAAAGTAAAGAAACAAAAGTAAAAAAAAGGGTGTTTATTAAAATTAATAAAGTTTTTAAGTAAAAAAATAAAAAAACACCCTATAATAAAAAACTGAAAAAAAAAACATATTTTATCGCCGCGTCCATAATGACTGGCTCTATAAACATATCACATGATCCACCCTGTCCGATAAACATCATAAGAAAAGAAAAAAAACGGTGTAAAAAAAGCCATTTTTGTCACCTTACATCACAAAAAGTGCAACACCAAGTGACCAAAAAGGCATATGTCCCATAAAATGCTATCAATAAAACCGTCACCTCAACCGCCAAAAAGTGAGCCCCTATCTAAGACAATTTAAATAAAACATAGCTCTCAAAACATGGAGACACTAAAACATAATTTTTTGTTTCAAAACTGCTATTATTGTGTTAAAGTAAAATACAGTCATGTGAAAAAATTAGGACACCCTTTGAAAGCATGTGGTTTTTTGTAACATTTTTAATAAATGGTTATTTCATCTCCGTTTCAACAATACAGAGAGATTAAAGTAATCCAACTAAACAAAGAAAACTGAAGAAAAGTCTTTTCAAGATCTTCTGTAAATGTCATTCTACAAAAATGCCTATTCTAACTGAGGAAAAAGATAGGACACCCTCACATGTATTCCCTCTTAAATTGGCTCAGATCTCACACAGGTATATCACACCAGGTGCACATAATTAGTAGATCGTTACTCTGCATGTTGAATGAGGCTTGCCCTATTTAAACCTCAGACATTTAGTTTGGTGTGCTCCTGACTGTTGAAGTGAGAGTGAGCACCATGGTGAGAGCAAAAGAGCTGTCAGAGGACTTCAGAAAAAGATTGTAGCAGCCTATGAGTCTGGGAAGGGATTTAAAAGATCTCAAAAGATTTTGAAATCAGCCATTCCACTGTCCGGAAGATAGTCTACAAGTGGAGGGCTTTCAAAACAACTGCCAACATGCCTAGGACTGGTCGCCCCAGCAAGTTCACCCCCAAGAGCAGACCGCAAGATGCTAAAAAGAGGTCTCCAAAACCCTAAAGTGTCATCTCGAGAACTACAGCAGGCTCTGGCTACTGTTGATGTAGAAGTACATGCCTCTACAATCAGAAAGAGACTGTACAAGTTTAACTTGCATGGGAGGTGTGCAAGGAGGAAACCTTTGCTTTCCAAGAGAAACATCGAGGCCAGACTGACATTTGCCAGAGATAAAGTTGACAAAGACCAGGACTTCTGGAATAATGTTCTTTGGACAGATGAGTCCAAAATTGAATTATTTGGACACAACAGCAGAGGACATGTTTGGCGAAACCAAACACAGCATTCCAAGAAAAGAACCTCATACCAACTGTGAAGCATGGAGGTGGAAGTGTCATGGTTTGGGGCTGCTTTGCTGCAGCAGGACCTGGTCAGCTCACCATCATAGAATCCACGATGAATTCTACTGTGTATCAGAAGGTGCTTGAAGAACATGTGAGACCATCAGTTAGAAAATTAAAGCTGAAGCGGAACTGGACCATGCAACATGACAATGACCCAAAACATACTAGTAAATCAACCAAAGATTGGCTGAAAAAGAAGAAATGGAGAGTCCTGGAATGGCCAAGTCAAAGTCCAGATTTGAATCCCATTGAGATGCTGTGGGGTGACTTGAAAAGGGCTGTACGTGCAAGAAACCCCTCAAACATCTCACAGCTGAAAAAGTTCTGCATTGAGGAGTGGGGTAAAATTTCCTCAGACCGATGTCGAAGACTGGTAGATGGCTACAAGAACCGCCTCACTGCAGTTATTTCAGCCAAAGGAGGTAACACTCGCTATTAGGGGCAAGGGTGTCCTATCTTTTTCCTCAGTTAGAATAGGCATTTTTGTAGAATGACATTTACAGAAGATCTTGAAAAGACTTTTCTTCAGTTTTCTTTGTTTAGTCGGATTACTTTAATCTCTCTGTATTGTTGAAACGGAGATGAAATAACCATTTATTAAAAATGTTACAAAAAACCACATGCTTTCAAAGGGTGTCCTAATTTTTTCACATGACTGTACATAAAAAATTACACATATTAGGTATCGCCACGTCTGTAACAACCAGCTCAATAAAAATATTACATTACCTAACCCCTCAGGTGAACAACGTAAAAAAAATAAAACTGTGTAAAAAAATTCAGTTTTTGTCAACTTACATCACAAAAATTTGCTACAGCAAGCGATCAAAAAGATGTATGCCCCCCCAAAATAGTACCAATCAAACCGTCACCTCATCCGACAAAAAATTATACCCTAACTAAGCTATCACTCTCAGACAATGGAGACACTTAAATATGATATTTTCTTTTTGCTTTAAAACTGCTATTATTGTGTTAAAGTGAAACAAATAAAATAAGTACATACATTAGGTATCACCACGTACATAACAACCTGCTCTATAAAATTATCATATGACCTAACCCCTCAAATGAACACCATAAAAAAAAAATTGCAAAGAAAAAAAGCAATTTTGTCACCTTACATCACAAAAATTGCAAAACCAAACGATCAAAAAGACATATACCCCCCAAAATAGTACCAATCAAACCATAACCTCATCCCACAAAAAATTAGACCTTAAGGCCTCATGCACAGGACCGTATGTGTTTTGCGGTCAGCAAATTGCGAATCTGAAAAAAAAACAGATGATGTTCCGTATGGCATCCATTTTTTTTGCAGATCCATTGTAATAATGCCTATCCTTGTCCACAAAATAGAAAAAAATAGGACATGCTCTATTTTTTTGCGGAAAAGAAAAACAGACATACGGAAACGGAATGCACACGGAGTACCTTCTGTTTTTTTTGCAGACCCATTGAAATGAATAGTTCTGCATATGGTCCGCAAAAAAAACGGAACGGACACGGAAAGAAAATACGTTCGCGTGCATGATGCCTAACTAAGGCAATCGGTTAAAAAAATAAAAAAGCTATGGCTCTCAGACTATGGAGACAGTAAAACATAAATATTTAAGTTTCAAAAATGCTATTATTGTGCAAAACTTAAATAAATAAGAAAAGTAAACATATTAGGTAATGCCACGTCCATAATTATCTGCTCTATAAAAATATCACATGACCTAACCCCTCAGATGAATGCTGGATTTTTTGGTCACCTTGCCCCATAAAGTGTAATGATGAATGATTAAAAATTCATATGTACCCAAAAATGATACCAATAAAAACGTCAACTATTGCTGCAAAAAAAGAGCACCTACACAAGAAAATCGGCAGAAAAATAAAAAGTAGGGTGTTCAGAAAATGGAGACACAAAAACAAATATTTTTTTAAATGCTTTATCATGTAAAACTGAAACAAACAAACATAGAAAGTAGACATATTTGATATCATTGCATCCATAACAAACTGCTCTATAAAAATAGCACATGATCTACCCTGTCAGATGAATGTTGTACTAAATAAAAACGGTGCCAAAACATCAATTTTTTGGTTACCTTGCCTCACAAAAAACTTAAAGAGGACCTTTCACCTGAAAATGCATGTGAAACTGAAGACATACCGTTACTTGCCTGTCCCCCGTGGTGCTTAATCAGCTCTTCTTCTTTCAATATGTGCCCCCGTTTGTCCGCGGTGCCCCCTGCAATAACTCCCGCCGTGTATGCTAATGAGCCATTCGGCTCAACTGGGCGGGCCTGCAAAAGTTCTCCCGGGCGTGTCTTTCTTCTCCCTGGCGAAGAGCGCATCCAATCAGTGCGCTCCGCTCTTAGCCAGGGAGAAGAAGCTCCAGTTCTCGCAAGAAGGATGAACTGGAGCTTCTTCTCCCTGGCTATCTGGTGTAAATGATGATAAATATGCCGGGGGCCAATTTTTTGTGGTCCCTTGTGAGTTATGTGATCAAACGGTTCCCCATAATGACATCAAGGGAGACGTTCCGTTGCTATAGCACTTTGCACTTGTATGAATGGAGTGGCAGGATGAACATGCTTGTTCATGCTCCATTTTGTCTCAGTATGACTGCTGCAAATAGGCAAGCACTGTATTTAGACAGACCTCCAATGATCAGATGTTTACCTGCTATCCTATTGATAGGAGATAATTTGATTTTATAGAATATCACCTTTAAAACCAGGTCCACACAATCTGCTCTAAGCATATGGGAGAAACTACAAGGGGTAAATCTATCTGTAATCTTGCGTTTACCTTCTTCTCAGCCTGCAAATGAAGCATAAATCCTACCTTAACACAGTTTACACACCAAAAATGCACCACCATCTATGGAAATTTTGAGGGGCCAATAGAAAACCCAAATCACATTCACTGCTCTCCAGATATAAAATATTTATCAAAGGCTTTTTTTGTGTGCATACAATGATCAAACATATTAAAGTTTTAAAGGGGTTGTCTTACTTCAACAACTGGCATTTATCATGTAAACAAAGTTAATAGAAGGAACTTTCAGGAGACACCTTGTAGTTGACAGCTGACCAGTGGGGCGTCAAAGAAGCCAATGTGGAGCTCTGAAGGGTCAGGCAAAACTCGTAGTCAGTAAAAGCCTAAGGTCAGGGCAGGTAAAATTAATGTGAATAAGGGAAACAGGTCTGAGGTGAGGCAGACAGCTAAAGGTAAACAGGCACAAGTCAGGCAGTGGGGAACAAGACAGAGGCAGAAGTCCGGTCCTATCTGCAGGACCAGCAGCAGGGACAGGGTGAGCAATGCTACACTTATGCTTGCCCTGGATAGCAGGATGGATAAGGGCATGGAGAGTGGCTTTAACACAAGCTTTATAGTTTGTCTGCTTCTTTGAAAGTAGGAGGAATAAGGGAACACACCTTGCACTTGGATGGCCTTCACAGATTTATTGTTCAAAAAAAGTTTTTCTCTTCATACCATGGTTCAGATGTTTTAACTGTCTATTAATTTAATAGGTAAAAGTGTGGTCTATTACTCAACGACAGGTAATAATTTGGAAGTACCATGGATCATAACTGTACATTTTTCTGTAATCACTCCTTCTATAACAGACAAAAAGATGTCCATCTGCCCTGTCATAACTATTTTGTTCATTCAGATAGCCATATCAGGGCTTGTTTTTGTGGGTCAAGTTGTACTTAATCCTTTACTTTACTAAGTTGTACTTAATCTTGCTTAATGGCATGATTTAATATTGCATAGGATGTAGTGGGAAGCTGGAAAAAAAATTCAAATGGGTTGGACTTTTTTGCCGTCTGAAATAAATGATCTCTGACAGAAATGGCCCAATAGATAACCCAAAACACTTTCACTGCTCTCCAGATTTAAAATGGTTATCAAAGGCTATGATATATATTTTTTCCTTTTGTGCATACAATGATCAATGGTGCCATTAAATGTTTTCTGAAAGAAATGACTCAAACAGATGCTAAATGTGCATAACTGATACACAGGATCCGTTTTCTTTTTTTTTTTTTCGAGATCTTTTTATTTATTTATTTTTCTGTTCTTCTAATGGATCAGAAGTACTGAAAGATAATGATAACGTGAACTGCCCCTAAATGTAATCATGCCTGGTCCTGTCAATCAAATTGCAGAGAGTGTGCCAGTTGCAGAGAGAACAGAGCCTCTAGTAATAACCTTAACAACTTGTTTCTCCTAGAGGCTTATTTGCATATTTTTAATAATAAGCAATATTGCGCATATTAACATGGGACAAACACAGATACCTCCAGCTGCCAAGCGCATATGCAACAGGCCAACCAGTTTCATAGGAAGTTGCCCTTTAAGTTCACTCCCTCTCCCCTCAAAATTCACTAGAATCAAATCATGCAAAATTCAGATTTGGATGCAGCTCAAATTCTTATAAAATTAAGGATGTATTCGATTAGCTTATCTCTATTTGCAGGACCAGATCCAGACTCCCCCACACCAGGCAAATAGAAGTGTGAAAGGCTCATTGGAGCTGAAATGTTGCATGGGAGACTAAAGTCATGAATTAATTTTAGTGCTGCCTCAACTTCTATTTGACTGCAATTCACCATGACAAAATACAGTACATAGTAATGTACAAATATAGTCAGTGTTATTTTGATACCAGTTGCTCCAGAACAGTCACGTTGATTTTTTTTGTATTACTGTAATGTGTTTTTTCTGCATTCAAATGTTAAGCCAATAAAAATAATATAGGCTAACTGTACTTTTTTTTTAACAGATCTTTTTGTGTGTCTAAAACATTTAAACATTTCAACAATTGAGTATATATATTTTTAAGTTTCTCCTGGCTAATTTAAATTATGTCTTTTCATATGTCCCTTTGTAGTCACCTCAAAAAAACTTTAAAATCCATGGAGAAAAACACAATGAAAACACTATACCCAGAGAGCATTTAAAAATTAAAAATGCCAACAAAAATTCCATATTCCAAAACACTGTGACTAGTGTTAAAAAAATTGAAGTATCCGAAGTGGACTTCGATCTGAATTTCGGGATGAATTCGAATCGCCGCAAAGCCAAATTTCCTTGTGCTTCATGATAACAAATCAATTTTCCCTGAAATAACATGAAATTTAAAAAAAAATCATACTCGCCTCATCTGTTTGAGCACGAAAAAGTGGCCACGGCCATCTTGAATAAAGATCCTGCATGAGATCTCGTGCACGGAGACGTATGCCGTCATCACACCGGCCAGCGTGATGATTTCATCACGCACCGTGCAAGATTTCGCACAGGATCTTCAATCAAGATGGCCACAGTGGTCTATTCGTGCTCAAATTGATGAGTATTTTTTTTCACTGATTAATGGCTGAAAGCTCTAATTTTTTATCTCAGATGCTGCGATCAGTGATGAACGTAGCATCTGAAGGGATCAATGACGGGGGAATGTGCAATTGCCGTTCCCCATCATTGCGGCAACTACTCACAAAGATATAAGCTTTGTGATAAAAAAAAATTCATCACAAAGCAGATTTCTTTGTGAAGTCCGGCAAAGCAGCCGAATCAAAGTTTTCTAAACTTTGCTCATCTCTAACTGTGACCTGTGTTAATTAACCACTTCATTACCAGAGTGTTTAACCCCCTTCCTTACCAGGCCAATTTTTTTGTTCGTATGTGTCTATCTAACTGCAAATAACTGATTAATTTCTGAGCCAGCCTACGTATTATTTTTCATGGGACACCTTAGACCTTTCTTTTGTGCCATTAGATGATGGATAAAACATTAGTATATATATATTTTAAAAAGAACTGAAAATTATGAAAGAAAATATTTTTCATTTCTTATCTATTTTTTTTCTAACTATTACAAAAGGTTTCAAGACAAAACATTTCCAAAACCATTCCCATACGCTAGTACCCTGAAAATGGACGCTATTTATGTAATTTATCTACTAGCCGGGCCCTCCGCAAGACTTAAAAAGACTGGAGCGCATTTTAGATTTTGGCAGCCTAATTTTCTCTTGCTGGTTCTACAGCACCGTATTGCCAGAAAAATCTTGCACAGTGCCAAAACGCAACAATCCCCTTCAAAGTGACTTTTTTATGTTATTCATCTTGGGGAAATTTGAACATTAATTTTTTTTTTTTTTTATTATTACTTTTTTTTTTTTTTTTTTTTAAGTATTCATTAGTGTTGATAGAACCTGAACCGTATTGTTTGGGATCACACCGGACTTTAGGGTTTTTGGTACCCGGACCCGAGTTTGTTGTTTGGCCGTTTAATAAAGCTTGTTGAAAGGCTACAGGGCAGCCAATCAACAAGCGTTTAAAATGTGTGCCCTTAGAAGCCATCACAGTCATGCCTACTAATTGCATGGCTGTGATTTGCCAGTGCAGTATATGACCTCTATATAAGCTGGAGTCACGTCAGCTCTTACTAGTGTAGGGATAGGATGCTGCTGCTGTGAGGGAGAGATTAGGAAGGTATCTGATATCAGAGCTTGCTGTTAAGTCTGCTATCTACAGCGATTTTTTTTTTATTGTGGGTGCAATGCAACATTTTTGTACCCTGCTTTGAGCCCAGTGACACAGAAAAATAAGTTTTAATCCGTCTGCTAGTTAGGTGGGCATCGGTGGCCATTTTGTGCAAGTGACAATATTGCCAGGGACAATAATTTAATCCTGTTCTTGTAGTTCAGTGGGGAACATATACCCATTTTTTAAGTGCACCTGCATTGCATATATGCCAGGGGAAGGGAATATAATATAGGTAATCCGTCCATGAGTACATTGTGGGTGAAAAAAATAATCACTTGTTTTGCCATAAAGTACATTTGCGGCCTGCACTGCATTTCTGAGAGTGAAATATAATCAGTAAATACAACTGGAACATAGTCGGTGAAAAAAATTACATATTTTTTGACATAAAGTACATTTACGGCCTGCATTGCATTTCTGAGAGTGAAATATAATCAGTAAATACAACTAGGACATTGTGGGTAAAAAAAGAATCATTATGTTTTTTTGCCATAAAGTACATTTGCGGCCTGCACTGCATTTCTGAGAGTGAAATATAATCAGTAAATACAACTGGGACATTGTAGGTGAGAAAAATCACTGTGTTTTGCCATAAAGTACATTTGCGGCATGCACCGCATTTCTGAGGGTGAAATATAATCATTAAATACAACTGGGACATTGGGGGTGAAAAAAAAAAATCACTTTTTTGCCATAAAGTACATTTGAAACCTGCACTGCATTTCTGAGAGTGAAATATAATCAGTAAATACAACTGGGACATTGTGAGTGAAAAAAAAAATAACTTTTTTTTGCCAAAAAGTACATTTGCGGCCTGCATTGCATTTATGAGAGTGAAATATAATCAGTAAATACAACTGGGACATTGTGGGTGAAAAAGAAAAAAGCTCTTTTTTTGACATAAAGAACATTTGCGGCCTGCACTGTATTCCTGAGAGGAAATATAATCAGTAAATAAAACTGGGACATTGTGGGTGAAAAAGAAAAAAGCTCTTTTTTTTGCAATAAAGTACATCTGCGGCCTGCACTGCATTCCTGAGAGGGAAATACAATCAGTAAATCCAACTGGGACATTGGTGGTGAAAAATAAGTAACTTTTTTTTTTGCCAAAAAGTAAATTTGCGGCCTGCACTGCATTTCTGAGAATTAAATATAATCAGTAAATACAACTGGGACATTGGGGGTGAAAAAAAAATTACTTTTTTTTTTGCCAAAAAGTACATTTGCGGCCTGCATTGCATTTATGAGAGGGAAATATAATCAGTAAATAAAACTGGGACATTGGGGGTGAAAAAAGAATCATTATGTTTTTTTGCCATAAAGTACATTTGCGGCCTGCACTGCATTTCTGAGAGTGAAATATAATCAGTAAATACAACTGGGACATTGTAGGTGAAAAAAATCACTGTGTTTTGCCATAAAGTACATTTGCGGCATGCACCGCATTTCTGAGGGTGAAATATAATCATTAAATACAACTGGGACATTGTGGGTGAAAAAAAAAACAACACTTTTTTGCCATAAAGTACATTTGAAACCTGCACTGCATTTCTGAGAGTGAAATATAATCAGTAAATACAACTGGGACATTGTGGGTGAAAAAAAAATCACATTTTTTTGCCATAAAGTACATTTGCGGCCTGCATTGCATTTATGAGAGGGAAATATAATCAGTAAATAAAACTGGGACATTGTGGGTGAAAAAGAAAAAAGCTCTTTTTTTTGCAATAAAGTACATTTGCGGCCTGCACTGCATTCCTGAGAGGGAAATATAATCAGTAAATCCAACTGGGACATTGGGGGTGAAAAAAAAATAACTTTTTTTTGCCAAAAAGTAAATTTGCGGGCTGCACTGCATTTCTGAGAGTGAAATATAATCAGTAAATACAACTGGGACATTGGGAGTGAAAAAAAATAACTTTTTTTTTTTGCCAAAAAGTACATTTGCGGCCTGCATTGCATTTATGAGAGTGAAATATAATCAGTAAATAAAACTGGGACATTGTGGGTGAAAAAGAAAAAAGGTCTTTTTTTTGCAATAAAGTACATTTGCGGCCTGCACTGCATTCCTGAGAGGGAAATATAATCAGTAAATCCAACTGGGACATTGGGGGTGAAAAAAAAAATAACTTTTTTTTGCCAAAAAGTAAATTTGCGGCCTGCACTGCATTTCTGAGAGTGAAATATAATCAGTAAATACAACTGGGACATTGGGGGTGAAAAAAAATTACTTTTTGTTTTGCCAAAAAGTACATTTGCGGCCTGCATTGCATTTATGAGAGTGAAATATAATCAGTAAATACAACTGGGACATTGTGGGTGAAAAAGAAAAAAGCTCTTTTTTTGCCAAAAAGTACATTTTCCGGCCTGCACTGCATTTCTGAGAGTGAAATATAATCAGTAAATACAACTGGGACATTGGGGGTGAAAAAAAAATTTCTTTTTTGTTGCCACAAAGTACATCTGTGCCCTGCATTGCATTTCTAAGAGAGAAATATAATCAGTAAATACAACTGGGACATTGGGGGTGAAAAAAAAATAACAACTTTTTTTTTGCCAAAAAGTACATTTGCGGCCTGCACTGCATTTCTGAGAGTGAAATATAATCAGTAAATACATCTGGGACATTGGGGGTGAAAAAAAAAATCACTTTTTTGCCATAAAGTACATTTGTGGTTCAATCATATTTTATTGAAGCAAGGTTTTAGATAGACAAATACAGCCAGATGCAACCAGGCAAAGTCAAAAGCAGGACATGGTGATAATCAAGATGAGGCTGCAATGGCATGCCATAATCAACACATAGGCAAGTATGGGAAAAAAATAAATAAATAAATAATAAATAAATAAAAGAACAGAGATGACAGGGGGCACACAAGACAGAAACAGGGGGGGAAGGGGTAGGGATGTTGTCAAGCTAGAGGTATTACTCCAGAGGCCAACCAAGTGTGAAAGCTGGGAGAGTTCCTGAATTGTAGCCACGGGTCCCATGTCTGCAAGTAGGAACGCAGCCGATTGTGAGCCTCGGCTCCCAGCTCCTCCATCCGAACCAAAACATCTAGCGCATAGACCCAAGTAGACTTACGCAGAGGGTCCTCAGATTTCCACTGACGTGGGATGATCTGTCTCATAGCCTGCACAAAAACCTGAGGGCCCCTTTCTTGACTTGTTGTATCCTGCCCGAGTAGATAGAGAGCAAAGCCATCTGAGGGGACGGTGCTACAGAGACCCGGTACAAGGCATTATAGAGAGCAAAAACATCCTGCCATAGGGGAGCGACCCCAGGACAGTCCCACCAGATGTGCAACATGGAGCCTACAGCAGTGCGACATCTCCAGCACAGGTCGGAGACAGACGGATAAAATTGATGCAGCTTGACCGGGGTTCTGTACCATCGGGAAAGAATCTTGTAGTTCAGTTCCTGCAAACGGCAGGACACCGTCGACTTATGCGTGAACAGGAGGGACCTTTTCCACTGTTCAGCGGATATGGAGACCGCCAATTCAGTCTCCCAACCAGACACAAACCCCACTCCCTGCAAATTGTCAGCCAACGTGCCATCCCCCATCTCCCCAGCACCAAGCAGACCGTACACCAAGGAAATACCGTGGCAGGGTCCTGAGGACGCTGTGCAGAGTTTTTCAAAAGCGGTCAGAGGAGCAGATAATTGCGACCCAGGAGCCAGAGAACATGTAAAGTTACGGAGCTGAAGATACCTAAACCAGCGACCCGGTGAGGCCGGAAGGATGTCAGATAAATCATTGAGTGATAAGAGAGCCGAGTCCCTAAATATGTCCTTAATTAGTATCTGGGGTAAGGAAGAGGCCCGGAAAGCCCGAAGAGACCCAAAGTATGATGGAAATCCAGGGTGAATAGCTATAACTGTAAGGGGATCCGGTGTCGTGGCCAGCCCAGCTCTAGAAGCAAATTTCCTCCAGGTCTTCACCAAGATCTGGAGAAATGGAGATTGCAGAGACCGCGCAACGGTGTCACACGCGTCCCCTGGAAGCCAAAATATCCCGGGAATTAAATTTGGAGCCAGAGCATGTTCAATATCCACCCAGAGTTTTGAGGAGCGGTTATGAATAAGGTCTAGTATGCAATTCGCTACAGTCGCCCGGTAGTAAGACAAAAAAATTTGGGAGACCGACCCCCCCTAAGCTCTTTGTTCTAGACAGGATTTTATAGCTAATCCTAGCCCTGGAACCATTCCAAATAAAACGGGTCGCTATGGAGCAGAGTTGTGTAAAAAATCTATTGGGGAGACTACACGGGACCGTTTGGAGTAGATAGAGTACTTTGGGCAAGATATCCATCTTCAGTGCTTTAATCCTGCCAAACCAGGAGATGTGGAGAGGGGACCACTTCTGTAAGTCTGATTCTATATTCCTCAGGAGAGGTTTAAAATTAAGGGCGAACAGCCGATTAGGATTAGCTGGAAGGGTGATACCCAGATATCGAATAGCATCCATTGCAACCCTAAACTAGAACGAATCACGTATATGGGCAACCTCCCTTTGGGGAAGTGAGACGTTCAAGAGTTCGGATTTCTGAACATTTACTTTAAAATTGCTCAGCCTCCCGAACACCTCGAATTGCCATAAAGTACATTTGAAACCTGCACTGCATTTCTGAGAGTGAAATATAATCAGTAAATACAACTGGGACATTGTGGGTGAAAAGAAAATCACTTTTTTTTGCCATAAAGTACATTTGCGGCCTGCACTGCATTTCTGAGAGTGAAATATAATCAGTAAATACAACTGGGACATTGTGGGTGAAAAAAAAAATCACTTTTTTTGCCATAAAATACATTTGCGGCATGCACCGCATTTCTGAGGGTGAAATATAATCATTAAATACAACTGGGACATTGTGGGTGAAAAAAAAAAATCACTTTTTTGCCATAAAGTACATTTGAAACCTGCACTGCATTTCTGAGAGTGAAATATAATCAGTAAATACAACTGGGACATTGTGGGTGAAAAGAAAATCACTTTTTTTTGCCATAAAGTACATTTGCGGCCTGCACTGCATTTCTGAGAGTGAAATATAATCAGTAAATACAACTGGGACATTGGGGGTGAAAAAAAAAATCACTTTTTTTGCCATAAAATACATTTGCGGCATGCACCGCATTTCTGAGGGTGAAATATAATCATTAAATACAACTGGGACATTGTGGGTGAAAAAAAAAAATCACTTTTTTGCCATAAAGTACATTTGAAACCTGCACTGCATTTCTGAGAGTGAAATATAATCAGTAAATACAACTGGGACATTGTGGGTGAAAAGAAAATCACTTTTCTTTGCCATAAAGTACATTTGAAACCTGCACTGCATTTCTGAGAGTGAAATATAATCAGTAAATACAACTGGGACATTGGGGGTGAAAAAAAAAATCACTTTTTTTGCCATAAAGTACATTTGAAACCTGCCCTGCATTTCTGAGAGTGAAATATAATCAGTAAATACAACTGGGACATTGTGGGTGAAAAAAAAAATCACTTTTTTTGCCATAAAATACATTTGCGGCCTGCACTGCATTTCTGAGAGTGAACTATAATCAGTATATACAACTGGGACATTGTGGGTAAAAAAAAAAAATCACTTTTTTTGCCATAAAGTACATTTGAAACCTGCACTGCATTTCTGAGAGTGAAATATAATCAGTAAATTCAACTGGGACATTGTGGGTGAAAAGAAAATCACTTTTTTTTTGCCATAAAGTACATTTGCGGCCTGCACTGCATTTCTGAGAGTGAAATATAATCAGTAAATACAACTGGGACATTGGGGGTGAAAAAAAAAATCACTTTTTTTGCCATAAAATACATTTGCGGCCTGCACTGCATTTCTGAGAGTGAACTATAATCAGTATATACAACTGGGACATTGTGGGTTAAAAAAAAAATCTCTTTTTTGCCATAAAGTCCCACCGCACCCAGGGACAGGGCACACCAAAGCCAGCTCCAAGGAGTTCTCTGGCATGGCAGTTCTTCAGACAATGTGCTGATGACAAGACACGAGTGGTTTGCCCTCTGTGCAATCAGAGCCTGAAGCGAGGCATAAACGTTCTAAACCTGAGCACAACCTGCATGACGAGGCATCAAAATGCAAAAAACGAGCTGCTGTGAAGTAAATACCTCAAACACCAAAAAAGGTCTCAGGCTCATCCTGCTTCCTCTTCTGCTGCAGTCTCGGCGTCTTCCGCACCTGTCACCCCGCAAACAGAGGATGTGGCAGCAACGCCACCACCTCCGTCACCAAGCATTTCCACAATGTCCCATGGCAGCATTCAGCTGTCCATCTCCCAAACACTGGATAAAGAGGAAGTACCCACCTACCTACGATCCCTGGCCCTGAATGCCAGCATTTCAAAAATCCTGGCCTTTGAAATGCAGCCATTCCCTCTGTTGGAGATGGACACTTTTAAAAAACTTATGGCGGTGGCTTTCCCACAGAATGTGGTTTCCAGCCGCCACTACTTTTTCAGGCGAGCCATCCCTTCCCTGCAGGACCAAGTGGCGGACAAAATCAGGTGCGCACTGCGCAATGCCACCTGTAGCAAGGTGCACATAACAACCGATACATGGACCAGTAAGCAAGGGCAGGGACGTTATATCTCCCTAACAGCACACTGGGTAAATGCAATGGCGGCTGGGCCTGAGGCAGATAGCAGTTTGGTGCATGTCCTTCTGCCACCGAGGATTGCAGGTTATTTCTCTTTGCCTCCTGTTGCCTTCTCCTCCTACTCCACTTCCTCCTCTACCACCTCCTCATCCGCTCAGCTTAATACCTTCGCCACCAACTTCAGCACAGCTAGGGGGAAACGACAGCAGGCTGTTTTTAAAACATCTGTTTGGGGGAAAAACCTCACGCCACACAGGAGCTGTGGACAGGCATGGAACAACAGACCGATGAGTGGTCGGTGCCACTGAGCCTCAAGCCCGGCCTGGTGGTGTGCGATAATGGGCGAAATCTCGTAGCAGCTCTGGGCCTAGCGGGTTTGACGCACATCCCTTGCCAGGCGCATATGCTGAATTTGGTGGTGCAGAAATTCCTGAAAAACTACCCCGATATGTCAGAGCTGCCTCAGAAAGTGCAGGTCATCTGTGCGCACTTTCGGCATTCTCACCCTGCTGTAGCTCGCCTGTGTGCACTGCAGTGTAACTTCGGCCTTCCCGCTCACCGCCTCATATGCGACGTGCCACCAAGTTGGAACTCCACCTTGCACATGCTGGAGAGACTGTGCGAGCAGCAGCAGATGATAGTGGAGTTTCAGCTGCAGCATGCACGGGTGAGTCTCTCTGCAGAAAAGCACCACTTCACCACTAATGAGTGGGCTTCCATGCGAGACCTGTGTGCCATGTTGCGTTGTTTCGAGTACTCCACCAACATGGCCAGTGCCGATGACGCCGTGATCAGCGCTACCATCCCACTTCTATGTCTCCTTGAAAAAACACTTCGGGCAATGATGGAAGAGTATGTGGGACAGGAGGAAGAAGAGGAGGAAGAGGGATAATTTCCACGGTTATCAGGCCAGTCATTCACAAGTGGCTCAGAGGGTGGGTTTCTGCAAAAACAGGCCAGGTACACAATTGTCCAACCATGGCACAGTTCTGGAGGATGAGGAGGAGGGGGAAGAGGAGGAGGAACTGTGTTCACAGCATGGTGGCACCCAAAGCAGCTTTGGGTCATCACTGCAGCGTGGCTGTGGGGATACAGAGGACACAGACAATACGCCTCCCACAGAGGACAGCTTGTTGTTGCCTCTCGGCAGCCTGGCACGCATGAGTGACTACATGCTGCATAGCCTGCGAGAGGACCGCTGAGTTGCCCACATGCTTGCCAGTGCTGATTACTTGGTGGCCACCCTGCAAGATCCCTATTACAAGGACAATGCGCCGTCCTTAATTCCCTCACTGGAGCGTGATCGGAAGATGCGCGACTACAATCGCACACTGGTAGATACGCTGCTGATTGCATTCCCACCTGACACCAGGGCCTCAGTGGAAGTAGAAGGCGAAGGAAGAGGAGGAGGAAGAAGTTGCCAAGGCAGCTGAAGCACCGCCAGCACCTCAGAAGGGAGTGTTAGCATGGCCGCAATTTGGAAAAGCTTTGTCAGCACGCCACAAGAACCAGCATCACCAGCTGATATGGAACCTCTTAGCAGGAGGCAGCATTTTAACAACATGGTGGAACAGTATGCATGCACACGCCTACATGTACTGACTGATGGATTTGCCTGATTGAACTTTTTGGTCTCCAAACTGGGCACATGGCCTGAGCTTGCCGTTTATGCCTTGGAGGTGTTAACCTGTCCTGAAGCCCGTGTAATATCTCAACATGTGTTTAGCATGGCAGGGGGTGTTATCACAAACAAGAGCAGTCTCCTTTCCACAGCCAATGTGGACAAGCTCACGTTCATTAAAATGAACCAGGCATTGATCACACAGGACTTGTCTGTACCTTGTGTATACCAGCCTCACCCTACCTTTGTTATACTCCAGCGCACTATCTGTTTGTTTTCTTTTCTATATTTCACAATTAAAAACAAAAAATATTGTTGTTACCTCCTCCACCTACACTGCCACTTCCACCGCCTCCTCAACCTCCAACTCCATATAAACCTCCTCCTCCTAGTTCAAGATTATTATTTTTATTGTTATGTATTTTATGTTATTTTAAGTCATTTCCCTATCCAAATTTGTTTGCAGGACAACTGTACAACTCTTACTCCCATTTTGTTTTCTTTTGCAGCCATTTAGCCCTTTCCATTACTTTTTTAGAGCCATTTTAGTGCCCCAAAGTTCAGGTCCCCATTGACTTCAATAGGGTTTGGGTTCGGGGTCAAGTTTGAGTCCAGAACTCGAACTTTGTGAAGAAATTCGGCCGAATCCGGGGAACCCGAACTTCTAGGTGTTCGCTCAACTCTAGTATTCATTTATTTATTATTTATTTATTTATTTTAAGTGAATTAACCCCTTTCTGCTACAGTGAAGGCAGAAAAAGGTTAATTCCCAGCCTGCAGGCTGACATTTCATTTTAAAGCCAACAGGTGGCGCTCTTACCTAACAAAAAGATCATATTATCCTGCAAGTTGTTCCAGAGGAAGGCAAAAAAATTAAAAACCTGTGATGTAGTAGACAATTTTTCACACTTTAGGGGAAAAAAATTCCTTCCCGACTCCAATCAGGCAATCAGAATAATTCCCTGGATCAACAACCCATCTCTAGTAACTATGACCTATAATATTAATAAACTCCAGAAATACATTCAGGCCCCTCAAAAACTCTTTTAGAGAATTCACCATCACCACCTACTCAGGCAGACAGAGAGTTCCATAGTCTTATTGCTCTTACCATAAAGACTCCTCCAGACGCAGAGGATGTTCCCTCGTCACAGTCCTGAGAATAAATAGATGATGGGAGAGATCTCTGTACTGACCCCTGATATATTTATACATAGATATTAGATCTCCCCTTAGTCATCTTTTTTCTAAAGTGAATTCAGGGTACTGTAGTCCACCCATTCCAGTTATTACTTTAGTTGCCCTCCTTTGAACCCTCTCCAGCTCTGCTATGTCTGCTTTATTCACATCTGTGTGTGGTCTCACTAGTGATTTGTAAAGTGGCAGGACTATGTTCATATCACGGGCATCTTTGCCCCTTTTGATGCAATCCATTATCTTATTGGCCTTGGCAGCAGCTGCCTAACATTGGTTTCTACAGCTTAGTTTCCTGTTCAATAAAATTTCTAGGTCCTTTTCCATGTCATTGTTACCCAGTATTTTACATTTAGTATGTATTGGTGACTTGCATTAGTCCTTCCCATGTGCATAACCTTACATTTGTCAGTGTTAAACCTCATCTGCCACTTATCTGCCCAAGCCTCCAATCTATTTAGATCCATCTGTAGCAGTATACTGTCCTCTTCCATTTTAATTACTTTGTACAGTTTAGTGTCATCTGGAAAAATTTATATTTTACTGTGCAAGCCTTCTACAAGGTCATTAATAAATGTTAAGGCCGATTTATTGGCCTGTATTTGTGGGAGGGGCGATGATGACTATATCTGACCGGGCGTCCCCTCCCACAGTGAACGTCGTCTCCAGCGTATGGTGTGGGAGCTCTACTTACCGTCCTCAGGGAGCAACAAGGGTGCAGCGCTACACGGCAGTACCTGGCCCCGACTTTCTGCAGTCCAGATAAGTAGCTGCCTCATCCAGCAGCATCGTTGCTTTAAGTCCGGCCGGCGGTGTGTCGGCTCCCTGGGTAAGGGGGAGCAGCAACGGAGCGGTCTGCCAGGGAGACACGCTCTTCTCCCCACGCGGCATGACACGTAGGGTGCAGGGTACAGCGTGTGCCCGCTCGATAAAGTATTGCACTGGCCGCTGTGCTGTTAGACAGGCAGGGGGGGAGGGGCGGACAAATTAGGCTTCGGCATGTTGTTTCTATCCAGGGGGTGCACAGGTGAATTCACTCAGCAAGGGGGAGTAGTAAGGTTCAGGAAGAGTGTGTGTTTAAAAAAAATTAAAAAAAAGAGGGTGTGTTATAAAATAAATGAAATGTCAGAGGAAAAAAAAAAGAAAACATACATTTATTATGGGGAAGGGACATTGAGTCTAGTGTTCTAGTCAGGTTATGTCAGGCTTCTTAATATGGCTTTAGTGTGAGATTACACTATGTGGAAAGCACGTCACAGGAGTCGCATACAGGGGTCACTCGACCATGTATTCAGCTCTGCTCTGCAGCTGGCTGTCATGTGTTTTCCTCATGCAGAGCTACTAGTGAGGTGGGGTGCATAGCATGCACGGTGTCCGTTTTAGTCAGTCTCTCTTCCCGCACTATTCAGGCATGCACTCACCTCTGCCCCTCGCTCTGATCTGCTAGCTGGGTTCCACAGACACGCATAGTTGTGGCTCTGGCGCACTCTATGTGACCACAGCTGGAAGTGTGAGTTCAGGCTCCAGTGTTATTTTAAAAAAAAACAAAAAAAAAAAAACATATATCTGTGTGTTTAGTTTATATGTATAAGAGAATTGTTCTATCAAAAAATATAACTTGACTAAAGAAGAAGAGAGGGCACTTAGGGAGTTGACCCAGAATTCCATGATAACTATCAAACCCGCCAATAAGGGGGGTGCGATAGTTGTCATGGATACTGATGCATATGAGACAGAAATCAATAGACAGCTTCAGGATACAGCGGTCTATAAGAAGGTCAGTAAAGACCCCAAATTTGATTTCATGAGGAGGCTAAGAACCATCCTGGATGAGGCTAAGACCCGGGGGACTATTGATGAAAAACTATGGTCCTATATTTATAAGGACCGACCACATACACCAGTCCTTTATGTACTTCCTAAAATACATAAATCACTGGTGAATCCCCCGGGTCGGCCGATTGTGTCAGGGTGTGAATCCCTGTTTTCTAATGCTGCGACCTTTCTTGATAGAGTTTTACGCAAGTTTGCCACTGGAGCGAAGTCTTATATTAGGGATACTACAAAATTCCTGCAGGTCATTAATGCTAAGTCAATTCCGGAAGGGGATCTCCTAGCGTCCTTTGATGTAACATCTTTTTATACGTCAATAGATCATTCTAAGGGTATACGGGCAGTGAGAGAGAGTCTAGAATTTTCAGAATTTTCTATGGAATGTCAGAAATTTATACTGCAATTATTACAATGTGTTTTGGAGAGTAATTATTTCCTGTTCAGAGATGATTTTTTTGTACAACAGAGGGGAACTGCGATGGGTTCGAATATGGCACCGACATATGCCAATATATTCATGTCGCGGTTCGAGGAGAGATACGTCTATGTGGGCCACCACCTCAGATTTATACTGGGGTGGTGGCGCTACATAGACGATATCTTCCTCATATGGATAGGAACAGCTTGTGAATTGGAAGAGTTTCACCAATTCCTTAATAGCAGAGAACAGGAAATTAAATTCACACTTACCTACTCGGATAGAGAAGTTCAGTTTTTGGATACTTTGATCTACATAGAGGAAGGCCATCTTGAAAGTGACCTATATGTGAAAAAGACGGATAGGAATAACTTGCTAACATATACGAGTAATCATCCTAGGGCTATGGTACGGTCTCTCCCTTACAGCCAATTGCTCAGAGTTAAAAGAATTGTGGGCAGAGAGGATAAATTAGAGCCACAATTGTCTGAGATGGGAGGTAAATTTTGAGCCAGAGGTTACCCCAGAGCACTCATTCAACAACAAACGGATAGGATTAAACGTATCCCTAGAAGTGAACTATTGAGTGATGGAAAAAGGAAGGAAAGAGAGGAACGGATACCTTTTGTATCCAGTTATACAGCATTAAGCCCTTCCATAGGTAAAATTGTAAATAAACATTGGACGCTTTTGGGAAGTGTATTTAGGGAAATCCCTGAGTTCTCTAGACCTCCTTTACTATCATACCGCCGAATGAGGAATTTGAAGGATATCTTGGTGAAAGCAGATATGGGGAGCAGGAGAATTTCATTTGGGACGTACTTTGGATCCAGGAGAGTTGGGAGCTATCCCTGTCACAATTGTATCAATTGCCCATTAATGTTGAGGGGTGCTGACTTCTCGCACCCTAATAATGGTGAGCAGTTCCATATTGACAAATATCTTACTTGTGATTCCACGTATGTGGTTTATGTATTAGAATGCCCATGTCGTCTCCTCTATGTGGGGGAGACGACCTGAGAAGTGAAGACAAGGTTAAATCCACACAGGTTCTCCATAAGGGAAAAAAGGATGGATTTGCCGGTTTCGAGGCATTTTACTGAAGCCCGTCATACGGAGAGGGACTTGAGGTTTCGAGTGATAGATCAGGTCCATGTCCTTAGACGAGGTGGGAATAGAACTATTCTATTGAAGCGTAAAGAACTTTTCTGGATATATCATTTACATAGTCTGAGACCTCAAGGTCTAAATGTGGAATTCACGGTCGTCTAGTCATTTACCCTGTTGATTTTGAGTGTCACGGACTTCGTTGACTATGAGAACCGTAGTGTGCAACCTTTATAGTGTTTTATTTGAAGATCCATATACATATATAGAATTTTCTAAAATATACTTTTTTCATCTTTTTTAGAATATACGGAATAGCAGAAATTTTGGATGACCTGGAATTGCCGAAGGGGAACGCTCACCGCTTGATTTGAGATCATTGACAGGGATTTTTTTCAAAATATTGTTTTCTCTAAATAAACTTTTTTTAGGACGCCACCCTGTCGTTGACCCTATATTTCCGAGTGAAGTTTTATTCAATGGACCGTAGCACATCATGGGTGGATAAATTGCAGTACCTGTCCGACCCCTATAATATGGTGCCGGATAGGCCTCGTTGAATAGCTAGGTACACCCGAGTTACCCATGAGTGAGGGAGCGAGACCTTGGGAACTTGGTACACGCACTCCTTGAACTCGGGGTTGTGCGACAGTGGGACTGATCATCCTATGTCGTCACATCCCTAGATGGGTGACGGGTGTGTAATTGTTAGGATCCTTTTCCCATGGTTTATTACTGCGGCTGATATAAAACAACAAGATTGTGGTTGTCATGGTGATACGACGCCGGAATGACACTATTTAGAGGGGCCAACAACAGGGTGGTTTGTGTTCTATGTTGTCCGGTGACTATGACGTATGGGGTCACCTGACCCTTAGCTTGTGCTGCATCCTAGACAACGGATGCATGCGCATGCGCAGGTTTTTTCTTTCCGATGCCGCGTCAACATCAGATGACGGTGCTGACGCTGGTGGAGTATGACGTGTGAGGTCACCTAACTCAATGTGTGTGCTGCGTCCTAGATGTTGGACGCATGCGCAGATGTGTTTTCCTGACGCTGAGATCCATGTGAATCAGCGGTGAGTAACCCCATCGTGCCAATAAGATTATCCAAATTGATTTTTAATTTTTCACAGGTGTACACAGTGGTAATAATTATGCACTAAAGAATGAATTTTGCACTTGAATTTATTTATTACGCTGCATAAGCACTTTTGCATCCACCAATGTAACTTTGGATGTAACACTGAGGTGTTTTAGAATTGCTGATCTGTATAATTGTACGATTTATGAAATTTTCTTATGAAACTTTTTCACGGTTTGATAATGGATTGATTGATAATGAATGATTGTTTTCACATGTGTAATGCACATATACAGTGGAGGAAATAATTATTTGACCCCTCACTGATTTTGTAAGTTTGTCCAATGACAAAGAAATGAAAAGTCTCAGAACAGTATCATTTCAATGGTAGGTTTATTGTAACAGTGGCAGATAGCACATCAAAAGGAAAATCGAAAAAATAACTTTAAATAAAAGATAGCAACTGATTTGCATTTCATTGAGTGAAATAAGTATTTGAACCCTCTAACAAAAAAAGACTTAATACTTGGTGGAAAAACCCTTGTTTGCAAGCACAGAGGTCAAACGTTTATTGTAATTGATGACCAAGTTTGCGCACATTTTAGGAGGAATGTTGGTCCACTCCTCTTTGCAGATCATCTCTAAATCCCTAAGGTTTCGAGGCTGTCTCTGTGCAACTCTGAGCTTGAGCTCCCTCCATAGGTTTTCGATTGGATTAAGGTCCGGAGACTGACTAGGCCACTCCATGACCTTAATGTGCTTCTTCTGAGCCACTCCTTTGTTGCCTTTGCTGTATGTTTTGGGTCATTGTCGTGCTGGAACACCCATCCACGACCCATTTTCAGTTTCCTGGCAGAGGGAAGGAGGTTGTCGCTCAGGATTTCACGATACATGGCTCCGCTCCATTTTCCCGTTAATGCGAATAAGTTGTCCTGTGCCCTTAGCAGAAAAACACCCCCAAAGCAAAATGTTTCCACCCCCATGCTTGACGGTGGGGACGGTGTTTTGGGGGTCATAGGCAGCATTTTTCTTCCTCCAAACACAGCGAGTTGAGTTAATGCCAAAGAGCTCTATTTTGGTCTCATCAGACCACAGCACCTTCTCCCAGTCACTCTCTGAATCATTCAGGTGTTCATTGGCAAACTTCAGACGGGCCTGCACATGTGCCTTCCTGAGCAGGGGGACCTTGCGAGCCCTGCAGGATTTTAATCCATTGCGGTGTAATGTGTTTCCAATGGTTTTCTTGGTGACTGTGGTCCCTGCTAATTTGAGGTCATTAACTAACTCCTCCCGTGTAGTTCTAGGATGCTTTTTCACCTTTCTCAGAACCATTGACACCCCACGAGGTGAGATCTTGCGTGGAGCCCCAGAGCGAGGTCGATTGATGGTCATTTTGTGCTCCTTCCATTTTCGAACAATCGCACCAACAGTTGTCACCTTCTCTCCCAGCTTCTTGCTAATGGTTTTGTAGCCCATTCCAGCCTTGTGCAGGTCTACAATTTTGTCTCTGACATCCTTGGACAGCTCTTTGGTCTTTCCCATGTTGGAGAGTTTGGAGTCTGCTTGATTGATTGATTCTGTGGACAGGTGTCTTTTATACAGGTGACTAGTTAAGACAGGTGTCCTTAATGAGGGTGACTAATTGAGTAGAAGTGTCTAACCACTCTGTGGGAGCCAGAACTCTTAATGGTTGGTAGGGGTTCAAATACTTATTTCACTCAATGAAATGCAAATCAGTTGCTATCTTTTATTTAAAGATATTTTTTCGATTTTCCTTTTGATGTGCTATCTGCCACTGTTACAATAAACCTACCATTGAAATGATACTGTTCTGAGACTTTTCATTTCTTTGTCATTGGACAAACTTACAAAATCAGTGAGGGGTCAAATAATTATTTCCTCCACTGTATATGTTATCTGCACACTATCATTCCCTGCTTGACAAAGGCTGCATTGAGCAGCTGAAACGTTGCGGAGGTGAAATAAAAGGATCCACTTGATTTTCTAGAGTGCTGCCTACTTTCTTTATATCTATCCATATATATATATATATATATATATATATATATATATATAGGGGCACTGCTAGGATGTTGGTCCGCACTGCGGATTCGGCTCCAGATTCCGAATAGGGTTACGCTTGACGCACGTTTTTACGCATACGTATTCGACTCGTTATTTCATCAGTTCACCATGATACCACGTTAGTGGCATTGGTAAAGATTAAAGGGTTTCTTGCGTTTATCTCTCCAGGATCAAGTGTTTATATATGCCTTGATGTTCAGGCAATTGCTGACTTTCCATGTGGGACCACTTTCTCAGGCATTGGTATGGTATTTCTCTTTTATTCCAGAGGTATACAGTAATTCTCCTAGTTTCCTGAGGCCACATCAAACTCAGGTTTTGCTGCCCCTTTTATTGGCCCCCACTGGCTAGCTGATAGGTGGACGAGTGAGGTTGGTTGATCCCGGGTTCCACAGATTTCAGCGTTGGTTGAACTTTATCCTATAATGGCGACTGTGCATGCAGGGGGTGGTCATGGGCTGGTTACATGATGTATGTTTATGTCAATGAGTAGAAAGCGCAGATGGGGTGAGCTCACTCAGCCGGGAGGCACGTGACCACGCCGAGGAACCAACGGCGTCCACAGGAATCCAATAGAAGAAGAAAGGTCCAGCTTCCCATCGATCATTAAAAAGCTTTATTCACATATTGCGGTACAAATAAAAGTAAAACAGCAGGCAGAAACGTCTACCGGTTTCGGATCCAAATATAGCGATCCTTCCTCATGACATAAAACACAGCATATAGGATAGCAGTTTAAATAGAGATAAACACACCCACATTATCAGGTGAACTTCATTACTGCAAAAATCCACCCCCAAGAAATTAACATAGACAATTGGAGAACCACTAGTGAAAAAATGACATTTAAAAAAACAGACAAAGAATGGACAAAAAAAACATTTTTTTTGGTCCATTTTTTGTCTGTTTTATTAAATGTCATTTTTTCACTAGTGGTTCTCCAATTGTCTATGTTAATTTCTTGGGGGTGGATTTTTGGAGTAATGAAGTTCACCTGATAATGTGGGTGTGTTTATCTCTATTTAAACTGCTATCCTATATGCTGTGTTTTATGTCATGAGGAAGGATCGCTATATTTGGATCCGAAACCGGTAGACGTTTCTGCCCGCTGTTTTACTGTTATTTGTACCGCAATATGTGAATAAAGCTTTTTCTTGATCGATGGGAAGCTGGACCTTTCTTCTTCTATTGGATGTTTATATCAATGTCGCGGTCATGGATATTTGATTAACGGCTTGGTCCTACTGATATCTTTTGTTAGGCGTCAGGTGCTTTGCTCGTTACTACACCAAATTCAATACACACATTCATGTACCCGAATCCAAAATATAGCAGCCGGTGCCCTGTCCCGAGCTAATTCTCTTTCACAAGTTTCCCGAAGCGGACGTCTACTGTGCCACAATGCCTCGGTACGCTTTACTACTTCCGATCCTATTACCCTGGCTGCAGCTCGCTCGTTGGTAGCGAAATCGCAATTGGAGGTTGTAATAAAGCTCTTTGATCGAGTTTGTTGTCCCTTTTGGCACCCTTCAGGCGTCCCTTCAGAGTCGCGGTTACGGCATAATTCTAACCGCTTTTAGGTATCCAGTAGGTAGGGGTCATTCCTTCATGTTTAAGCCCCGACCACAAGTGTTAAGGCCGATTTATTGGCCAGTATTTGTGGGAGGGGCGATGATGACTATATCTGGCCGGGCATCCCCTCCCACAGTGAACGTTGTTTCCAGCGTACCCACCCTACCCAGCCTTACTTTCACTATCTCACACCAGGGGATGCCCCCCTTCAGGCGTCCCTTCAGCGTCGCGGTTCCGGCATAATTCTAACCGCTTTAAGGTATCCAGTAGGTAGGGGTCATTCCTTCATGTTTAAGCCCCGACCACAAATATATTGAAGAGAATAGGGCCCAATACTGACCTCTGTGGTACCCCGCTAGTGACAGTGACCCAATCTGAGTGTGTACCGTTAATAACCACTCTCTGTTTTCTATAACTGAGCCAGTTACTTACCCACATACAGACATTTTCCCCCAGTCCAAGCATTCTCATTTTATATAGTAACCTTTTATGTGGTACAGTATCAAATGCTTTGGAGAAGTCAGGATATACGACATCCATTGATTCTCTGCTGTCAAGTCTAGAACTTACCTCCTTAAAGAAACTGATTAAATTAGTTTGACATGCCGATCCCTCATGAAGCCATGCTAATATGGCGTTATTTTCATTGAGGTACTCTAAGTTAGCATCTCTTAAAAAACCCTTCAAACAGTTTACCCATGACAGATGTTAAACTTACCGGCCTATAGTTTCCGGGCTTTGTTTGTGGAATCTTTTTGAATATTGGCACCACAGTCACTATGCGCCAATCCCATGGAACACTCCCTGTCAGTACAGAGTCCTTACATATCAGAAATAAGGGTCGGGCTATGACAGTACTTAATTCTCTTAGGATACCAGGGTATATGCCATCTGGTGCAGGCCATTTGTCTATTTTAATATTTTTAAGACACCACTATACTTCTTCCTGGGTCAGAAAGGACACTTTTAATTGGGAATTTACTTTTACATTCTGAATTTTATCTGACAGTTTATTTTTCCTGGTAAATACACTGGAGAAAAAAAAAAAAATTCCATGGCTTTTCTTTCCTCTCATTGCTCTCTGCAATTCCCCCCTCATGACTCGTAAACGCCCAACACCTTGAGATTTATACTTTTTACCATTTATATAATTGAAGAACATTTAAGGGTTAGTTTTACTCTCTTTGGCAAATAATCTCTCAGTCTCTATTTTGGCTTCTTTCATTTGTCTGTTACATAGTCTATTTTTTTCCTTCTACTTTTTCAATGCTTCCTCGGTACCCTCCTTTTTTAGTAATTAAAATGCTTTATTTCCAGTTCATCCCTCATGACAGCACCACAGGAGGATGTTCCCCTTTGACCTTCTTGGACAGGAAACAGAGAGGTTAAAAGGTTCCTTCCACCTCCACTCACCAGTGTTCTTCCTGTCCTCCTCCTGGAAGGACGCAGAGAGGTTCCCTGCTCTAGGGTTGAAGAATTTTTACAAGTACTTTTAGGGCCTAAGGCTGGTACTAGGATCGGGGGGTGTCAGGCCTCTCCTTCCAGACCTCAAATAGCCTTGCTAACACCTCTTGGGGAAGAGGTCCCTTAGCAGCCTGGAACCCACCTGGCCGAGCCGAGCTTATAGGTGGGTTCTCTGATGGCCTGGGTTCGATCGGTGAGTTCATTCTCATCCTTCCTACCCTATAAAGTGGCCGTGCCTGTAAACCCCTTATGTGGGTCCCTCGGGCTTGCTCATAACCCTGATGAGTGAGTAATGCAGCTGGTGCTTACCTCACTATGGAGATGGGTTTATGGAGCTTAGATCCGCTGTTCCTTGCCCTGCCTCTGCGCATGTGGAGTTCAGCAGGATTGTGCCTCAGTGAGCCTGAAGCAGTCAGCAGCTGGAATGGGACCTTGTCTCCTTACCAACGCAAGTATGGCGGATCCTGCGTGACAATATTTGTGCTTGCTTTGGCAGCACATACTCCAAGTTTGGTAAGTAAACCATGCAAACTGTTTTTCAGGTAAGTAGACCATGCATGTGTTTAACCAGCTGGATTGCCTCCACAGTTCTAATTACTTTAATTGAGAATCTGTGTGTGGATCTGAGGTTTCGACCTCAGACGATAGTAGAATCATCTGTTTCTTAATTAGGACAGAATGTGGAGCTTAGATTTTTCAGGCTAGCAACCTGGCTTAACATGCCTCACGGGTGCAGCCTCACGGCCTCTGTGCCTGGCGTGCGGCCTCACGGCCTCTGTGCCTGGCATGCGGCCTCACGGCCTCTGTGCCTGGCGTGCAGCCTCACGGCCTCTGTGCCTGGCGTGCAGCCTCACGGCCTCTGTGCCTGGCGTGCAGCCTCACAGCCTCTGTGCCTGGCGTTCAGCCTCACGGCCTCTGTATCTGGCCTCTGTGCCTGGCGTGCCGCCTCAGGGCTTGTGTGCCCGCGGCGTGCCGCCTCGCGGCTTGTGTGCCCGCAGCGTGCCGCCTCACGTCTTGTGTGCCCGCGGCGTGCCGCCTCACGGCTTGTGTGCCCGCAGCGTGCCGCCTCACGGCTTGTGTGCCCGCGGCGTGCCTCCTCACGGCTTGTGTGCCCGCGGCGTGCCGCCTCACGGCTTGTGTGCCCGCAGCGTGCCGCCTCACGGCTTGTGTGCCCGCAGTGTGCCGCCTCACGGCTTGTGTGCCTGCAGCGTGCCGCCTCACGGCCTGTGTGCCTGCGGCGTGCAGACTCACGGCTTGTGTGCCGCCTCACGGCTTGTGTGCCGCCTCCGTGCAGGGCCCGCTGCAACCTTGCCTCCGTGCAGGGCCCGCTGCAACCTTGCCTCCGTGCAGGGCCCGCTGCAACCTTGCCTCCGTGCAGGGCCCGCTGCAACCTTGCCTCCGGCCTCCATGCAAGGCCCGCTGCCTCTAAGGTTCTAATTACTTTAATTGAGAATCTGTGTGTGGATCTGAGGTTTCGACCTCAGACGATAGTAGAATCATCTGTTTCTTAATTAGGACAGAATGTGGAGCTTAGATTTTTCAGGCTAGCAACCTGGCTTAACATGCCTCACGGGTGCAGCCTCACTGCCTCTGTGCCTGGTGTGCGGCCTCACGGCCTCTGTGCCTGGCGTGCGGCCTCATGGCCTCTGTGCCTGGCGTGCGGCCTCACGGCCTCTGTGCCTGGCGTACGGCCTCTGTGCCTGGCGTGCAGCCTCACGGCCTCTGTGCCTGGCGTGCAGCCTCACGGCCTCTGTGCCTGGCGTGCAGCCTCACGGCCTCTGTGCCTGGCGTGCAGCCTCACGGCCTCTGTGCCTGGCGTGCAGCCTCACGGCCTCTGTGCCTGGCGTTCAGCCTCACGGCCTCTGTGCCTGGCGTTCAGCCTCACGGCCTCTGTATCTGGCCTCTGTGCCTGGCGTGCCGCCTCACGGCTTGTGTGCCCGCGGCGTGCCGCCTCGCGGCTTGTGTGCCCGCAGCGTGCCGCCTCACGTCTTGTGTGCCCGCGGCGTGCCGCCTCACGGCTTGTGTGCCCACGGCGTGCCGCCTCACGGCTTGTGTGCCCGCGCGTGCCTCCTCACGGCTTGTGTGCCCGCGGTGTGCCGCCTCACGGCTTGTGTGCCCGCAGCGTGCCGCCTCACGGCTTGTGTGCCCACAGTGTGCCGCCTCACGGCTTGTGTGCCCGCAGCGTGCCGCCTCACGTTCTGTGTGCCTGCGGCGTGCAGCCTCACGGCTTGTGTGCCGCCTCACGGCTTGTGTGCTGCCTCCATGCAGGGCCCGCTGCAACCTTGCCTCCGTGCAGGGCCCGCTGCAACCTTGCCTCCGTGCAGGGCCCGCTGCAACCTTGCCTCCGTGCAGGGCCCGCTGCAACCTTGCCTCCGTGCAGGTCCCGCTGCAACCTTGCCTCCGTGCAGGGCCCACTGCAACCTTGCCTCCGGCCTCCATGCAAGGCCCGCTGCCTCTATGCATAGCCTGTCTCCACTTACCTCCGGGCAGTGGTCGGCTGACACTTGCCTCCTACGGCGGTCCTGACACATAAAAGCAACACGGTAGGAGGCAGAAGTTAAGCTAAAGCTTAAAGGGGTCCTAAGACCTCAGGCCGTACCTAGTCTAACAGGAGTAGCCTACAGTTTAACACAATGCTGTATTGAAGCCACATTCCTCTTGGACAATGTGGACAATATTAATAGGAATTGTATGTAATTAATTCAAGGAGTAGAAGACATATATGTGTACGGGCCATGTGATTCATAGTATATTCACCTGGAGATAGTATGGGTCAGCCTGAAGTTAAATATCCTACTCAGACTTGTTACAATGGGAGGTAGCACCATCTTGGCTGGGTATTATTCATGTACGGATTACAGCTATCCCCTTTAAGGCAATAAATTGGTAATGCTACCTCAGGACAAGTGATTTTCAGTAAAGTCAACTTATGCCCAACTAAACTGTCCTCTAAGTTATTTATATCTTATTATATCTTTTTGCACCTAAGGGTGCTGATGTGATGAACATTTGGACCATTCCTTCATTTCATCTAATTCCCATATCCTCAAGGGCATCTCTGTCGCCTCCGGGAAGGAGACTCCCCTCACTGCAGGCCTACCCAGGAAGCTATATAACTGCAATAGAGCTCTCCTCTGTCCACGGTTACACTTACAGCCATTCACATATAAGCTGTGGTTGTGTGCGCTGCACAGGTCCTGTAACCTTCTGCCACTCCTCAGTCCCAGTGTTTCCTGGCTAGGGCCATGTAAAGATCTTGTGAAACCCTTAAGACTGCCTCTAACTTGAAGTTATGCATGCAGGTGGGTTCTCGGTTGGCCTGGTTTCATCGGGAAGGTTCTTTCCCTTGAGTTCATACCAACACCTCTGGTATGGGATCCCAAAAAGAGCTTGTCCTGGACCGGTACAGAAGCCAGCGGTACAGTTTGTGTGTTGTCCATGCCTGCTGTGTGCCAGTGCTGTCAGCTTGGCTCTGGTTTTCTTACATATACCTCGTAGACATCAGGAGTTAGCTGATTATCATTTAATGATTAAGCTCTGGGGTATAAACTGCATTGGGGTCTACAGTAAATATTTACTCGTGCAGTGGGTGTATATCAGGTTACAATATTTTATCTGATTTTAGAGCTAGTCGCTTTTACGCAGTGGTACTTACCATATAGACTAGGCTTACAGGTAGAGGACATTCTTTTTATGACCGATGTCTAATAAAATGATTATTCTTCCTCTAATTAGATACTTAAGTCTAGAATCAGAGGTAGGTCTGTTGATCAAGTATGCCGATAGAGACATTTCAGAGTCAGACTGGATTTACAAACTCTGTCACCAAGATTAGTTCTGGTAGAATCAAAAAGTTTCTGTCTCAGGTTTATTCCTGATTCTATGAAATGGTATTTTTATCTAATAATAAAAAAAATCAGAGATATTTTGTCTTTAGACTGGGTCCCCCCCCTATATTATATTTGGTACATCTCCTGTGGTGCTGTCATGAGGGATGAACTGGAAAATAGGAATTAGACTTAGCGGTAATTCAATTTCCTGAGATTCCCTCATGACAGCACCCGTACATTCCCTCCCTTTCTAACTACTATGTAAACATTGCTTATTGGAATTTGTGATGATTTTAATAAATCGGTTGCATCCATCCTGGTGAATTGATCATGAAAAACACTAGTGAGTAGAGGTGGGAGGGACCTTTTAACCTCTCTGTTTCCTGTCCAAGAAGGTCAAGGGGGAACATCCTCCTGTGGTGCTGTCATGAGGGAATCTCAGGAAATTGAAATCCTGCTAAGTCTAATTCCTATTTTTTGTCATTTATTGCTTTCTTCACATTTCTTTTTATCCACATAAATTTTTTCTTGTTACTTAAACTTTTATTCCCATAAGGTATGTATCTCTCACAATTAGATTTTAAGATTCTTTTAAAAATATCACATTTTGTGCCTATATATATAGCCTTTTTGAAGTCTGGTATTTTTGTTTCTCCCTGAAGAAACACTCGTTTGAATGACAATTGGAAAGTTATTACTTTATGGTCACTATTTCCCAGGTGTCCCCCAACCTTTAAATCTGTTGTTTTGTCAGGTACATTCTCTGTCAGAAAGAGAAAAGGATGGTAGCATTTTTTTCTAAAATGTTTGATTCAGTGGCCTTTTTTTATATTTACCATGTATCCTTAAATACACACTTTATATCACACAATAACTTCATAAGAAACAGTGACTTGTTCTGCACAAGCCACAAAAAAAAATATGATTTAACCATTTCAGCCCCAGATGTTTTTCTATTTTTGTTTTTTTTAGTTTTTCACCTGCATTTCCGGGTCCATAACTTTTTTATCTTTTTGTTTACATAGCCCTATGTGGCTTGTTTTAAAGGACAAGTTGCAATTTCCAATGCCACCATTTAATATTGAATACAATGTAGTGGGAAACTGGAAAAAAGAAATTGAAATTGGATGAAATTGGACGTGAAGTGACCAAAAACAGTCAATCTGCTATTTTCACTCTTTTCCGTTTTGCCATTTGGCATGCAGAATAAATATTTTTAGATTTTAATAGTACAAACATTGTTAGGTTTGTTGGTATGAGCCTTATAGGAACCTATGTGCGGCTGCCCCAAATCATTCAAGAGCACAGAGGCTACCGCACTCACCGACCAAGGCCATTGATCTCCACTAGGAGGAGGCAATGCACAAGCTTCCGGGCTTTTGTGCTAGAACAGCGTGATAGCAGGGTATAATGTGCAGACCCAGCTGATGGTGCTGAACCCCCAAGAAGAAATGTGAGAAAGACATAAGGATAAAGAGCCAAGTGCGGTCTCAGCTGATGGTGTGAGGCCGCACTGGCAGGAAACACAGAAAGTTACAATATACAGAGGACACTGCCCCACTTCTTATTACGAGGCTACGCTTCCGGCTTTGGTTTGGCCGCAACTCTGCTTTGGATATAGGGATTGCTAGCTTTTTGTGTCTCACGGACCATGGTGTCTCTCGTAGGGCGGGTAGGTTATATATTTGTGAACCCACAGTCACTTGTGGTTGCTTCCTACTGGATGGGCGGTAGGTGGTGGGTGCTCATAGGGTGGTAATAGCTCTCAACATTATCATACATCATACCCCACATCATTGGTTTAGAGGGTAAGCCTGAGATACGCAGGGAAAATGCCCTCCTTTTTGTCTTTAATAAGTATCAAATAAAACATTGTTATTTCTGTTTTTTAGTATCCATTCAAGCAGTGATTTATATATTCAAATGAGGCTGAACGTATCAGCTCTATAAAGGCAGCAAAATACATTAAGTGGTATAGCAGCAATTACACCGCTAGCAACTTGGCTAGGTGGAAGTTAGGCTTTCTAGATTGCCTGGCACCTATTTCATTACTGATGACGGAAAATAGAATGTATTCAAAAGGCTGTTAATGTAACTAATTTTTTCTTAAATTTTATGGGCAAAATAAAGGCATGTGTGCTCCCTAAAATGTATGTGTGGTTATGTTATATAAACAAAACAAAAGAAGTATAATTGTGTATATTGCACACACAAAAGAGTGTTATACTAACCATAGCAAAAAATAACAGATTTTTTTTTTATAAATGAAAAGTATGTGTGTATCTTTGTATATTTTACGCACACGAGATTTGTTTAAGGGTTTGCTCACACATAACGTTTTTTGCTTTCGGTATATGGGCTGTTTTTTGTGTTCCATTTATGGTCCGTATATGGAACCATTCATTTAAGTGGGTCTGCAAAAAACAACTGAATCTACTCAGTATGCATTCGGTTTCCGTATTTCTGTTTTTCCGTTCCGCAACATTTTGAGTCAAGTCCTATTATTGTCCGCAAATCACGTTCAGTGGCTCCATTCAAGTCAATGAGTCCGTATAAAAGACAGAATGCATACGGAACACATGTCCGTATTTCATCCATTTTTTGCGGATCCATGCTGTAGAAATGCTATGTCCAGCCTATTTTTCACATGTGTTTGGTGTTTGCAATGATTACAAAGTTCCTGTTTTTGCAGAAAAACTGAACAGAAATGGAAACACAACGGATCCAAAACATGGAACTATGGATCCGTGAAAACAGACCGCAAAACCATACGGTCGTGTGAACGAGCCCTAATTCTGGGATTGAGATCCTCTGCCAGATTTCAATTCCAGAATTAACAATGCAAGTGTGAAAGTAGCCTTAAATAAACAATTTATTTATATTTAATTCTTTTATTTTAAAACTTAGGGGGTCATTTATCATTCTAAAATATGTTTAATTTTGGAGTATTTCAGGCTCAGATTGCGACGCAACAGCTACAACTTCGCTCCGCTCACTCCAGATCTAAATAAGTGGCCTTGCTTGGTCAGGGAAGGAAACGGCCAGGAAAAAGGTCTGAATGTAAGGAAGCAAGGAAGCTGTCTTACATTTATAACTGTCACTGCATGCGCCAAAGTTATGGAGAGGCCTGCGCCTCTTCATCATTTATTCAGAACCACCGCGAGGTATGGGGGTTATTAAGACCGGCATCTAAAACGATTGTCTTAATAAATGTGCAGCTTATTTTTTTTTCTACTTTCCATTTTTTTTTTTTCATTTTAAAATTTTTTAAATGGCATTAGTGGAGCTGTGACAAAAAGACTATTTTAATACACACATGTATTAAATTATAATGCAAAAATAAATTCAAAGTAATTAAGATGAAATGGAGATGCAAACACAATGAGCATCTAGATACAATAATTAAAGCAATTATTCTTAATTTTTCCATAGAATAAATTATGAATAGCAAAGGTAATTTGTAGCCCACTTGATATGTACACTAAAAGCTACAAAGTGTCTTGTGGGGGGAAAATGCGGTCAAGTGGTGGAAACGAACAGTTCCAAGTGGCTCTGAATAATTCAGTTGAGGAAAGATATAATAATGATCATTATTGTTTGGCTGCATTCTAAGATGTATAATACTGTAGTATTGTGTAGAATGAAGGTCCCGTAGACAGGACTATTGTTAAATTGTAGTTTTGACCAAATTGATTGTGCACTGCAATAGCTGAAGAAAAGAATGCAGATGTGAAGAATCCTTTGTTTATGTAATGTGAAATATGATAATAAAACTAGCACAATTAGATCCCTATATTCCTGAATAGGTAAACTCTCAGGGGTGCACAGGACAAGCAAAGTTGGAAAGCTCAAAATGTTAAGAAACATTCATAAAATCTGGCACAAACATTATGGAAAACAAGCAAACTAAGCTGCAAAAACCAGTGTCAGGCAGCTGCCGCCATTGCCAATAAGATAATGCATCAAAAGGGGCATAGATGCCCGTGATGAGAACATAGTCCTACCACTTTACAAATCGCTAGTCAGACCACACATGGAGTACTGTGTACAGTTCTGGGCTCCTGTGACAAGGCAGACATAGCAGAGCTGGAGAGGGTAGAGAGGAGGGCAACTAAAGTAATAACTGGAATGGGGCAACTACAGTACCCTGAAAGATTATCAAAATTAGGGTTATTTACTTTAGAAAAAAGACGACTGAGGGGAGAGCTAATATCTATGTATAAATATATCAGGGATCAGTACAGAGGTCTCTCCCCTCATCTATTTATCCCCAGGACTCTGACTTTGACGAGGGGACATCCTCTGCATCTGGAGGAAAGAAGGTTTGTACACAAACATAGAAGAAGATTCTTTACGGTGAGAGCAGTGAGACTATGGAACTCTCTGCCTGAGGAGGTGGTGATGGTAAGTACAATAAATGAATTCAAGAGGGGCCTGGATGTATTTCTGGAGTGTAATAATACTACAGGCTATAGCTACTAGAGATGGGTCTTTGATCCAGGGAGTTATTCTGAATGCCTAATTCGAGTCGGGAAGAAATTTTTCATTCCCCTTAAGTGGGGAAAATTGGCCTCTACCTCACAGTGTTTTTTTTGCCTTCCTTTGGGTCAACTAGTAGGATTACAGGCCGAACTAGAAGGACAGATGTCTTTTTTTGGCCTTATGTACTATGTTACTAGATGTAAATCTTCGTCCTAACTGAGAATGCTCTTCCTAACTGAGCGAAACTTAGCGCATTAGGACGAGCATTCTCGTCCTACAGTTAAACTTTCACCATGTCTGCAGACATGGTGACAGCGCTGAGACCCCGGCTGTTACACACAGCCAGGGGTCTCAGCTAACCGGCCGGGGACCAACCTGCCCGCCTACTGTGTAATATTCAATGGTGGCCAGTGGTTAGAAGACTGTCAGTACATTGCTGACACTCTGCTAAAAACAGCTGGCATCTGTGCTTGTACAGATGCCAGCCATTTAATCCCTTCCATGCCGCGGTCCGTATGGTCACTGGCATAGAAGGGGTTAACAGAGAGGGAGCTCCCTCCCTCTCCCATCAAGGGGCTGATGTGCCTTTGCAGCCCCCAGACAGGATGGGATCACAGAGGGAGAGAGCTCAGTTCTGGCAGTGGGTGATGGTTACCATGCCAACAGGACGCCTTCAGAGGCGTCCTGCTTGCCATTGCAATAGTAACTCTGATCAGACTTCTGCTAAACGCAGAAGTCTGACCAGACAATGTAAAGTACAAAATACAGTACAGTACATGATATAGTGTACTGTACTGTATTATATAGAGACCAGATCCACTGGATCTACAAGAACCAAGTGGGTCTGCATAAAAAAAAAAGTTTAAAAAAAGTAAAAATAAAAAAACACATATAACTGAATAAAAATTCAAAAAATAAAATACACTACACATATTACGTATCGCTGCGTCCGTAAAAACCTGCTCTATAAAAATATCACATGACCTAACCCCTCAAGTAAATACCGTAAAAAAAAAATGTTGTAAAAAAGCAATTTTTTGTCACCTGACATCACAAAAAGTGTAATACCAAGAGATCAAAAAGGCGTATGCCTCCCAAAATAGTACCAATCAAACCGCCATCTCATCCTGCAAAAAATGAGCCCCTACATAGCACAATCGCCCAAAAAAATAAAAGAAATATGTCTCTCAGACTATGGAGACACCATAACATTTTTTTTTTCTAAAATGCTGTTATTGTGTTAAAGTAAAATAAATAAAAAAACTGAATACATATAAGGTATCGGCGCATCCGTAAAAACTTGCTCTATAAAAATATCACTTGATCTAACCCCTCAGGTAAATACCGTAAAAAAATCACATTACTGTAATAGCAAGCGATCAAAAAGTTATATGCACTAAAAAAAGTGCCAATCAAACCGTCATCTTATCGCGCAACAAATGATACCCTACATAGGACAGTCGCCCCAAAAAATAAAAAAATATGGCTCTCAGACTATGGAAACATTAACCCTCAGTTCACACTTGCGCATTTACAGCGCGTTCGAACGCGCTGTAAAACGCTCAACAGGAGAAAACTCATGTTTCCCTATGGGCATGGTTCTCACATGAGCGTTTTACAGCGTGTTTGAACGCGCTGTAAAACGCCCTACGCTTAAAGAAGTTCTTGAGCTTCTTTGGGGCGTTTTGTCGCGCGTTTGCACCCATAGACTTCAATAGGAACGCGCGTTTCCTATTTGCAAAAACGCGCTGTAATACGCGCGACAAAAACGCGCGTAAAACGCGCGTCTCAGAAACGCTCAGTTGTGAACCCAGGGTAAAACATGATTTTTTTGTTTCAAAAATGATATTATTGTGTAAAACTTAAAAAAATAAATAAAAAGTATACATATTAGGTATTGCTGCATTCGTAACAACCTGCTCTATAAAAATAACACATAACCTAACCCCTTAGGTCAACACAGAAAAAAAAATTATATAAATACAGTGTCAAAAGTCATTTTTGTCACATTACATCACAAAAAGTGTAATAGCAAGCGACCAAAATGTCATATGCACCCCATGATAATGCCAATCAAACCGTCATCTCATCCCACAAAAAATGAGCCCCTACATAAGACAGTCGCCCAAAAAATAAAAATTAAAAATATGGCTTTCAGACACTAAAAAATATTTTTTTTTAAATGCTTTGTTATGAAACACTGAAACACAAAAAAACAAAAAGTAGTCATATTTGGTATTGTCGCGTCCGTACCAACCTGCTCTATAGAAATAGTACATGATCTAACCTGTCAGATCAACTATGTAAATAACAAAAAATAAAAACGGTCCCAAAACAGCAATTTTTTTTTCAAATTTTTATGGAGTCACTTTTATGGAGTTTCTACTCTAGGGGTGCATCGGGGGGGCTTCAAATGGTCATGTTGTCAAAAAAACTGTCCAGCAAAATCCGCCTTCCAAAAACCATATGGCGTTCCCTTCATTCTGTGCCCCGCCGTTTGGCCATACAGCAGTTTACGACCACATATGGGGTGTTTCTGCAAACTACAGAATCAGCTCAATAAATATTTAATTTTGCTTGGCTGTTAACCCTTGATTTGCTACTGGAAAATATGGATTAAAATGGAAAATTTTCAAAACAATAGAAATTCTATAATTTCATCTCCATTTGCCAATAACTCTTGTGGAACACCTAAAGGATTAACAAAATGTATAAAATCGGTTTTGAATACCTTGAGGGGTGTATTTTCTTAGATGGGGTCACTTTTATAGAGTTTCTACTCTAGGGGTGAATTGGGGGTGCTTCAAATGGGACATGGTGTCAACAAACCAGTCCAGCAAAATCCGCCTTTCAAAAACCATATGGTTTTCCCTTCATTCTGTGCCCTGTCATATGGCCATACCGCAGTTTATGACCACATATGGGGTGTGTCTGCAAACAACAGAATCAGGGCAATAAATATTTAATTTTGTTTGGCTGTTAACCCCTGATTTGTTACTGGAAAAAATGGATTAAAATGGAAAATTTTCCAAAAAGTCGAAATTCTGAAATTTCATCTCCATTTGCCAATAACTCTTGTGGAACACCTAAAGGGTTAATGATGTTTTTAAATCAGTTTTGAATACCTTGAGGGGTGTATTTACTAGAATGGGGTAATTTGTGGGTGGTTTCTATTATGTAAGCCTCACAAAGTGACTTCAGACCTGAACTGGTTACTAAAAAGTTGGTTTTTGAAAATTTCTGAAAAAGTTTGAGATTTGCTTCTAAACTTCTAAGCCTTGTAACGTCCCCAAAAAATGAAATGGCATTCCCAAAATGATCGATACATGAAGTAGACATATGGGGAATGTAAATCAATAACTTTCTTTGGTAGTTTTACTATGTATTATAGAACAAACGGACAATACGATCCACCGCAGCACTCAAATTAGTAGCAAAAATCTTCTTTTATTAGCACCAAAGTGTAGCAGCAACGTTTCAACCTTTCGGTCTTTGTCAAGCTCAATTACATACAACATCGTGAACTTAATATACCTCCCCCTTGTTTCTAACAGGTTAAAATAGTCCCCGCCTACCTTTAGTTTACAGGTCAGTGTGCTTATTTATAACAGTGATCTACCAGCAGTCAAACATGTATTGCATCGCTTCACAGAATCTCCATTGCATTAACAATTACCTCATCCTTCCATGATTAAGTTTTATTCATATTCCCTGTTTAGCGGAGTTTGCGTCCTCCTCGGAGAACTGCGCATGCGCCAGATCTTCATCGCGCTTACTCTAGCTGTCAGCTGACCCGGGGCGCGTGACGTCATTCTAACCGCGCCTCCCATGGTCACATGACCGCAGCTATTTTCATACACTTCCGCCCTCAATATGCGCCAGTCGGTTCATGTAGTTTAGTTGTTCCGAACATTATCGATAGTCAAGGGTTTGGAACATGTATAAATTCTACTCCTCTTGGGATGTCATTAACCCATAGTTCTTTAACCGTACTCTACTCCTACCAAGGTCCAGCATTGAGGGCATCTGACAACATTCCTCCCCTCCAATCTAAGTCACATGACTCCTAATCTTCCAAAATGGGACAAAAATTTAGAGCTAGGGGATACCCCAGGGGTTTGGTCCAGAGACATGAAGAGAGAGCAAGGCGGTGTGAGAGATTGACACTATTGGAACAGAAGAGTAAGGATAAGGGTAAAAAGATGGAGAGAATTCTGTTTGTGACCACTTATTCGTCAGAGAGTAAAGAGTTGGTTAAAATCTTGAGGAGTAACTGGCATATTTTGAGTGAATCATTCCCCAATGTTAGGGAACTACAGTCTCCCCCACTGTTGTCATATAGGAGACCTAGGAATCTAGGAGACCAGTTGACTTGTGCAGATATAGTGCCAGGCCGCAGACGAGAAGGGAGAAATGGATGTCATGCCTGCCTTGGATGTAATTCCTGTGGGAGCTTGATTAAGGGAGATACTTTTTCACACCCTAGGACAGGGAGACGGTATAGAATCCACGGATTCTATACATGCCTATCAGATTATGTGGTCTATCTCTTGCAGTGCCCCTGTGGTCTCCTCTATGTGGGGGAGACCACACAGGTTTGCAAGAATAGAATAAGTCAGCACAAGTCCACCATCCGTAAACTGTACACCAAGAGACAAAATCCTGGTTACACAATAGAGGTTGAGCTACTGGTCCCAGAACATTTTTGGAGTGCCCGCCATAATGTCTCTCAATTGAGATATAAAATTATTGACAGTGTGCCCCTATCGAGAAGAGGAGGAGATAGGGAAAGGAAATTGAAGCAGAAAGAACTCAGGTGGATCCATACATTGGACACCTTAGAGCCAAGAGGCATGAACAGGGATTTTTCATTAAGCCCCCTCTTTTAGTACATTACCTGTATATATGTGTGATACTATTAAGTGATGTTGCCCGGCCGATAAGGGCCGTGTTTTATTGAACCCTTAATTCCAAGTTTACTGCAGGTCAGTTATGATTGTGTACTCTCTCTTTTCTTCTTCTGAAGGATTTATGGGAAGTGTAATATGTGAGATACAGCATAATACAGATTGGAAATATGAGTAACGGAATGGGCCAAATTAATTCCTTAGGTGAACAGTGGTGTCTGTATAGTCGTTGGGAGATGGGGTGCGGTAAAAGTGCATGAATGGGTGCGTTGTTTAAGTGGAAATTTGACTCCTCTGGACATCTAGTGTAAGGCCAGGGTAAACCGTTTAACCACAGTAGGTTGGACCTCAGATGTGTGGCTTTGGCGAGGGTGATGATGGACTTACCGACACCCCCTTCGCCATGTATGGATGGTTGGTAGGCGGGGTTTATGTGATAAGTGGTGGTTTCACTTACTGTCACGGACCCCGCTTGCCAGTAAGTGAATGTGTTGGATGTGGGTTCACCACGAATAAGGAACAGACCTTGTGTTTTTGAGGATCTGGTACACGGTATTGACCCCGCCTCATGTTGATGTCGACTGACAGATGAGTTCAGATGGAAAACTGGGATGTATGTTTACCTGCTGCCCTGTTGAACATTCGGCACGCATCTCCCGTATACCTATATGACATCACTGTTATACATCTATGTTTATTTTGTGCCATCCCTATGACAACGGAGAACATGTGATATACCCATGACCTATGATTATTGGAAGATTAGGAGTCATGTGACTTAGATAGGAGGGGAGGAATGTTGTCAGATGCCCTCAATGCTGGACCTTGGTAGGAGTAGAGTACAGTTAAAGAACTATGGGTTAATGACATCCCAAGAGGAGTAGAATTTATACATGTTCCAAACCCTGGACTATCGATAATGTTCGGAACAACTATACTACATGAACCGACTGGAGCATATTGAGGGCGGAAGTGTATGAAAATAGCTGCGGTCATGTGACCATGGGAGGCGCGGTTAGAATGACGTCACGCGCCCCGGGTCAGCTGACAGCTAGAGTAAGCGCGATGAAGATCTGGCGCATGTGCAGTTCTCCGAGGAGGACGCGAACTCCGGTACACAGAGAATATGAATAAAACTTAATCATGGAAGGATGAGGTAATTGTTAATGCAATGGCGATGCAATACATGTTTGACTGCTGGTAGATCACTGTTATAAATAAGCACACTGACCTGTAAACTAAAGGTAGGCGGGGACTATTTTAACCTGTTAGAAACAAGGGGGAGGTATATTAAGTTCACGATGTTGTATGTAATTGAGCTTGACAAAGACCGAAAGGTTGAAACGTTGCTGCTACACTTTGGTGCTAATAAAAAAAGATTTTTGCTACTAATTTGAGTGCTGCGGTGGATCGTATTGTCCATTTGAACTGAGAAGGGGGTCAGAAGGTTGGGACCCTGCACTGCCTGCACCGCCACAATTGGACACATGTTTCAGCGTTATGCGAAGTAAGTGGTGCTGTCTTGCCTTGATTATGGAGTGACTATGTATTATAGAAGTAAAGAAATTGAAACTTAGAAAACTGCAAATTTTTCAAAATTTTTGGTAAATTTGGTATTTTTTTATAAATAAAAATGAAATTTTTTGACTCCATGTTACCACTGTCATGAAGTACATACAATATGTGACAAAAATACAGTCTCAGAATGGCCTGGATAAGTAGACGCATTTTAAAGTTATCACCACATAAATTTGCAAAAAATGGCCGGGTCCTTAAGGTGAAATAAGGCTGGGTCCTTAAGGGGTTAAAATACATCGAAAATAAATATTTAAACACACCTGAGATGTTTCTGACACCAATAGCCAAAGTTACAATAGAGAAACCTTTCATCACACATGTTACCTTGTACAAACTGTCCAACTAAAATGAAAAAAAAAAAACATGTACACACAACTAGTGTTGAGCGAACAGTTCGAAAATCGTTCGGGTCCGTACCGAATTTTGGGGTGTCCGTGACACGGACCCGAACATGGACATTTTCAAAAAAGTTCGGGTTCGGGTCCGGTGTTCGTCGATTTCTTCCCACTTTCTGAAGGGCTGCATAGCAGCCAATCAGCTAGCGTTTTACTTCTTGCCCTAAGAGCCCATCACAGCGATGCCTACTAATGGCATGGCTGTGATTGGCCCAGTGCAGCATGTGACCCAGCCTCTATTTAAGCTGGAGTCACGTAGCGCCGCACGTCACACTGCTCTGACTAGTGTAGGGAGAGGATGCAGCTTCTGTGAGGGCGAGATAGTCAGGGATAAAGAAGTGATTGAATGATCTACCTTTCTACACCTGTGCATCAGAACAACTCAGCTGAGCTGTTCACTGAAAGTCACTATTTTGTTGAGACTGGCCAGAGCGATTTTTACTGGCACATGTAACTGGGCTGACCGGCGGTGGCCATTTTGGGACTTGTGGTGCGCCAGCACTTGCTGCCACAGAGTCTAAACCAAAGCTCCAAAGAATTGAAAAATCTACACCTGTGAATCAGAACAACAGCGATTCAGCTGCTCAGTCAAAGTCTATTTTTTTTCTGGCTGGGCAGACTATTTTCTGGCACATGTTACTGGGCTGATAGGCGGCGGCCATTTTGGGACTTGTGGTGCTACAGCAAAAGCTGCCACAACGTCCATTAATCTCATGTAATAGTCGATTTTTTCATAGATATACTACATCAGGGGTTTGGCTGTGCTTGTGTCACCCATACTAACTGCAAAGATATTTAAAATATCAGTGGTGAAACTGAAAGTAACCCACTTGGATAGCAAATCCCATGAATGTGCTGTTCCAGCTAGGCTAGCCAGTGCCACTGCTTTGTCCAATACTGTCAGCCAGAAATATTTTTTATTTTTATGTGCCAGAAATATAAATTAGAAAAAGCTTTCACCGTAATAATAAAATTATTCTGGTGTTAGACCAGAAGTAGCACTCCTGTTGTAATTAATACTGTAAAAAGGCTTAGGCAATATTTCTCCCAGTGTGGGAAATTTATCTAGCAAAACTAGCATTGTAAAAATTCCGGTGTTCTGAAATACCAGCAGTCCTCTTGTAATTAATACCGCCAAAAGGCATTATATCGTCCAGTGTTGTAATTTTGGTGAAAAAAAGGCCAATTTAATCAATCTGGTGTTTGTTAGACCAGAAACACTAGGCCTCACGTTTTTACTCCTGTAAAAAGGAATTATATCTCCCCGTGTGGGAACCTATGTACCAAAACTAGCATTTTAAAAATTCAGATGTCCAATTTGCAGCAGTTTTCTTGTAAATAATACTGCCAAAAGGCATTATTGTCCAGTGTTGTAATTTTGGTGAAAAAAAGGTCAATTTAATCAATCTGGTGTTTGTTAGACCAGAAACACTAGGCCTCACGTTTTACTCCTGTAAAAGGAATTATATCTCCCGTGTGGGAATCTATGTACCAAAACTAGCATTTTAAAAATTCAGATGTCCAATTTGCAGCAGTTTTCTTGTAAATAATACCGCCAAAAGGCATTATATCGTCCAGTGTTGTAATTTTGGTGAAAAAAGGCCAATTTAATCAATCTGGTGTTTGTTAGACCAGAAACACTAGGCCTCACGTTTTCACTCCTGTAAAAGGAATTATATCTCCCCGTGTGGGAATCTATGTACCAAAACTAGCATATTAAAAATTCTGGTGTCCAATTTGCAGCAGTTTTCTTGTAATTAATACCGGAAAAAGGAATTATATCTTCCAGTGTGGGAATTTATGTACAGAAACTAGCATTATAAAAATTCTGGTGTCCAATTAGCAGCAGTGTTCTTGTAATTAATACCGCCAAAAGGCATTATTGTCCAGTGTTGTAATTTTGGTGAAAAAAAGGCCAATTTAATTAATCTGGTGTTTGTTAGACCAGAAACAGTAGGCCTCACGTTTTCACTCCTGTAAAAAGGAATTATATCTCCCCGTGTGGGAATCTATGTACCAAAACTAGCATTTTAAAAATTCTGGTGTCCAATTTGCTGCAGTTTTCTTGTAATTAATACTGGAAAAAGGAATTATATCTTCCAGTGTGGGAATTTATGTACACAAACTAGCATGATAAAAATTCTGGTGTCCAATTAGCAGCAGTGTTCTTGTAATTAATACCGCCAAAAGGCATTATTGTCCAGTGTTGTAATTTTGGTGAAAAAAAGGCCAATTTAATCAATCTGGTGTTTGTTAGACCAGAAACACTAGGCCTCACGTTTTTACTCCTGTAAAAAGGAATTATATCTCCCCGTGTGGGAATTTATGTACCAAAACTAGCATTTTAAAAATTCAGATGTCCAATTTGCAGCAGTTTTCTTGTAAATAATACCGCCAAAAGGCATTATATCGTCCAGTGTTGTAATTTTGGTGAAAAAAAGGCCAATTTAATCAATCTGGTGTTTGTTAGACCAGAAACACTAGGCCTCACGTTTTCACTCTTGTAAAAAGGAATTATATCTCCCCGTGTGGCAACCTATGTACCAAAACAAGCATATTAAAAATTCTGGTGTCCAATTTGCAGCAGTTTTCTTGTAATTAATACCGGAAAAAGGAATTATATCTTCCAGTGTGGGAATTTATGTACACAAACTAGCATGATAAAAATTCTGGTGTCCAATTAGCAGCAGTGTTCTTGTAATTAATACCGCCAAAAGGCATTATTGTCCAGTGTTGTAATTTTGGTGAAAAAAAGGCCAATTTAATCAATCTGGTGTTTGTTAGACCAGAAACACTAGGCCTCACGTTTTCACTCCTGTAAAAGGAATTATATCTCCCGTGTGGGAACCTATGTACCAAAACTAGCATTTTAAAAATTCAGATGTCCAATTTGCAGCAGTTTTCTTGTAAATAATACCGCCAAAAGGCATTATATCGTCCAGTGTTGTAATTTTGGTGAAAAAAAGGCCAATTTAATCAATCTGGTGTTTGTTAGACCAGAAACACTAGGCCTCACGTTTTCACTCTTGTAAAAAGGAATTATATCTCCCCGTGTGGCAACCTATGTACCAAAACAAGCATATTAAAAATTCTGGTGTCCAATTTGCAGCAGTTTTCTTGTAATTAATACCGGAAAAAGGAATTATATCTTCCAGTGTGGGAATTTATATACAGAAACTAGCATTATAAAAATTATGGTGTCCAATTAGCAGCAGTGTTCTTGTAATTAATACCGCCAAAAGACATTATTGTCCAGTGTTGTAATTTTGGTGAAAAAAAGGCCAATTTAATTAATCTGGTGTTTGTTAGACCAGAAACACTAGGCCTCACGTTTTCACTCCTGTAAAAAGGAATTATATCTCCACTTGTGGGAACCTATGTACCAAAACTAGCATTTTAAAAATTCTGGTGTCCAATTTGCTGCAGTTTTCTTGTAATTAATACTGGAAAAAGGAATTATATCTTCCAGTGTGGGAATTTATGTACACAAACTAGCATGATAAAAATTCTGGTGTCCAATTAGCAGCAGTGTTCTTGTAATTAATACCGCCAAAAGGCATTATTGTCCAGTGTTGTAATTTTGGTGAAAAAAAGGCCAATTTAATCAATCTGGTGTTTGTTAGATCAGAAACACTAGGCCTCACGTTTTTACTCCTGTAAAAAGGAATTATATCTCCCCGTGTGGGAACCTATGTACCAAAACTAGCATATTAAAAATTCTGGTGTCCAATTTGCAGCAGTTTTCTTGTAATTAATACCGGAAAAAGGAATTATATCTTCCAGTGTGGGAATTTATGTACACAAACTAGCATTCTAAAAATTCTGGTGTCCAATTAGCAGCAGTGTTCTTGTAATTAATACCGCCAAAAGGCATTATTGTCCAGTGTTGTAATTTTGGTGAAAAAAAGGCCAATTTAATCAATCTTGTGTTTGTTAGACCAGAAACACTAGGCCTCACTTTTTACTCCTGTAAAAAGGAATTATATCTCCCCGTGTGGAAACTATGTACCAAAACTAGCATATTAAAAATTCTGGTGTCCAATTTGCATCAGTTTTCTTGTAATTAATACCGGAAAAAGGAATTATATCTTCCAGTGTGGGAATTTATGTACACAAACTAGCATTATAAAAATTCTGGTGTCCAATTAGCAGCAGTGTTCTTGTAATTAATACCGCCAAAAGACATTATTGTCCAGTGTTGTAATTTTGGTGAAAAAAAGGCCAATTTAATCAATCTGGTGTTTGTTAGACCAGAAACACTAGGCCTCACGTTTTTACTCCTGTAAAAAGGAATTATATCTCCCCGTGTGGGAACCTATGTACCAAAACTAGCATTTTAAAAATTCAGATGTCCAATTTGCAGCAGTTTTCTTGTAAATAATACCGCCAAAAGGCATTATATCGTCCAGTGTTGTAATTTTGGTGAAAAAAAGGCCAATTTAATCAATCTGGTGTTTGTTAGACCAGAAACACTTGGCCTCACGTTTTCACTCCTGTAAAAAGGAATTATATCTCCCCGTGTGGGAACCTATGTACAAAAACTAGCATATTAAAAATTCTGGTGTCCAATTTGCAGCAGTTTTCTTGTAATTAATACTGGAAAAAGGAATTATATCTTCCAGTGTGGGAATTTATGTACACAAACTAGCATTATAAAAATTCTGGTGTCCAATTAGCAGCAGTGTTCTTGTAATTAATACCGCCAAAAGGCATTGTTGTCCAGTGTTGTAATTTTGGTGAAAAAAAGGCCAATTTAATCAATCTGGTGTTTGTTAGACCAGAAACACTAGGCCTCATGTTTTCACTCCTGTAAACGGGAATTATATCTCCCCGTGTGGGAACCTATGTACCAAAACTAGCATATTAAAAATTCTGGTGTCCAATTTGCAGCAGTCTTCTTGTAATTAATACTGGAAAAAGGAATTATATCTTCCAGTATGGGAATTTTGGGGCTAAAAAATAATATATTTTATTGTGGTGTGAGTTGAATCGCAACAATGAGGAAACATTCTATTAAGGGACGAGGACGCGGTCATGGTGGTGTCCGTGGAGCCTCTGTTGCTGGCAGAGGACGTGGCCGTTCGGCCTCAGGCGCACAAAGTAGTGAACCAACTCCCTCAAGTAGCCGGCAGAATTTACAGCGATATTTGGTGGGGCTCAATGCCGTTATGAGGATGGTAAGGCCTGAGCAGGTACAGGCATTAGTCGATTGGGTGGCCGACAGTGCTTCCAGCACGTTCACCACATTGTCTTTCGCCCAGTCTTCTGCGGAAAGCGCACAGGTGGCACCTGAAAACCAAGCCCATCAGTCTGTCACATCACCCCCATGCATATCAGGGAAACTGGCTGAGCCTCAAGTTATGCAGCAGTCTCTTATTCTGTTTGAAGACTCTGCTCCCACGGTTTTCCAGGGGCGTCCACTTAGCCCTTCCCCAGCGGTGGAAGACATTCCATGCACTGACGCACAACCACTTATGTATCCAGATGATGAGGACATGGGAATACCACCACAGCAGAGTGACCGAGTCTCTGATGATGACAAAACACTGGTGCCCACTGCCGCGTCTTATTGCAGTGTGCAGACTGAACAGGAGGAGGTCAGGGAGGAAGACTGGGTGGAAAACGATGCAGAGGACGATGAGGTCTTAGACCCCACATGGACTGAAGGTCGTGCCGCTGACTTAAATAGTTCAGAGGAAGAGGCAGTGGTGAGACCGAGACAACAGCGAAGCCAAAGAGGGAGCAGGGGGCAAAAGCAGAACAGCCGCCGTCCAGAGAGTTCGCCTGCTATTGGCCAGCGCCAACAGGGACCCAGCACCCCAAAGGCATCTTCAAGGAGTTCCCTGGCATGGCACTACTTCAAACAATGTGCTGACGACAAGACCAGAGTGGTTTGCACGCTGTGCCATCAGACCCTGAGGCGAGGCATTAACGTTCTTAACCTGTGCACCACCTGCATGATCAGGCATCTACATGCAAAGCATGAACTGCAGTGGAGTACACACCTTAAAAACAAGGAACCCGCTCAGGCTTCCCCTGCTCCCTCTACCGCTGCTGCCTCGGCTTCCGCCTCGAGAGGAATGTTGCCACCTGCCGAGCAGCAAACAGAGGATGTTCCACCGACACCACCACCACCACCGCACCCTCACCTAGCGTCTCCACTATTTCACACAGCAGCGTTCAGTTCTCCATCTCTCAAACCTTTGAGAGGAAGCGCAAATTCCCACCTAGTCACCCTCGAGCCCTTGGCCTGAATGCCAGCATTTCTAAACTACTGGCCTTTGAAATGCTGTCATTCCGGCTGGTGGACACAGACAGCTTCAAACAGCTGATGGCCATAGCTGTCCCCCAGTATGTGGTTCCCAGCCGCCACTACTTCTCCAAGACAGCCGTGCCTTCCCTGCACATGCAAGTGTCCGATAAAATCAAGTGTGCACTGCGCAACACCATTTGTGGCAAGGTCCACCTAACCACAGATACGTGGACCAGTAAGCACGGCCAGGGACGCTATATCTCCCTAACTGCACACTGGGTAAATGTAGTGGCGGCTGGGCCCCAGGCGGAGAGTTCCTTGGCGCACGTCCTTCCGCCGCCAAGGATCACAGGGCATCATTCTTTGCCTCCTGTAGCCTCCTCCTCCTACTCGGCTTCCTCCTCCTCCTCCTCTGCTTCCACCAGCTCATCCAGTCAGCCACACACCTTCACCACCAACTTCAACACAGCCCGGGGTAAACGTCAGCAGGCCATTCTGAAACTCATATGTTTGGGGGACAGGCCCCACACCGTGCAGGAGTTGTGGCGGGGTACTGAACAACAGACCGACCAGTGTTTGCTGCCGGTGGGCCTCAAGCCCGGCCTGGTGATGTGCGATAATGGGCAAAATCTCGTGGCAGCTCTGGGACTAGCTGGTTTGACGCACATCCCTTGCCTGGCACATGTGCTGAATTTGGTGGTGCAAAAGTTCATTCACAACTACCCAGACATGTCAGAGCTGCTGCATAAAGTGCGGGCCGTCTGTGCGCGCTTCCGGCGTTCACATCCTGCTGCTGCTCGCCTGTCAGCGCTACAACGGAACTTCGGCCTTCCCGCTCACCGCCTAATATGCGACGTGCCCACCCGGTGGAACTCCACTTTGCACATGCTGGAGAGACTGTGCGAGCAGCAGCAGGCCATAGTGGAGTTTCAGCTGCAGCACGCACGGGTCAGTCGCACTGAGGAACAGCACCACTTCACCACCAATGATTGGGCCTCCATGCGAGACCTGTGTGCCCTGTTGCGCTTTTTAGAGTACGCCACCAACATGGCCAGTGGCGATGCCACTGTTATCAGCGTGACAATACCAATTCTATCTCTCCTAGAGAAAACGCTTAGGGCGATGATGGAAGAGGAGGTGGGCAAGGGCCAGGAGGAGGAGGAGGAGGAGGATGACGGGTCGTTTTTAGCACTTTCAGGCCAGTCTATTAGAAGTGGCTCAGAGGGAGATTTTTTGCAACAGCAGAGGGCAGGCACAAATGTGGCCAGCCAGGGACCACTACTGGAGGACGAGGAGGATGAGGAGAAGGTGGAGGAGGATGAAGCAGGTTCACAGCGGGGTGGCACCCAGCACAGCGCAGGCACATCCCTGGTGCGTGGCTGGGGGGATACAGAGGATGATGACGATACGCCTCCCACAGAGGACAGCTTGTCCTTACCTCTGGGGAGCCTGGCACACATGAGCGATTACATGCTGCAGTGCCTGCGCAACGACAGCAGAGTTGCCCACATTTTAACGTGTGCTGACTACTGGGTGGCCACCCTGCTGGATCCACGGTACAAAGACAATGTGCCCACTTTACTTCCTGCACTGGAGCGTGATAGGAAGATGCGCGAGTACAAGCGCACACTGGTAGACGCGCTCCTGAGAGCATTCCCAACTGTCACAGGGGAACAGGTGGAAGGCCAAGGCACAGGAGGAGCTAGAGGTCACCCACGCAGCAGTGTCACGGCCAGCTCCTCTGAGGGCAGGGTTAGCATAGCAGAAATGTGGAAAAGTTTTGTCTCCACGCCACAGCTAACTGCCCCACCACCTGATACGGAACGTGTTAGCAGGAGGCAACATTTCACTAACATGGTTGAACAGTTCGTCTGCACACAACTCCACGTACTGACGGATGGTTCGGCCCCATTCAACTTCTGGGTTTCCAAATTGTCCACGTGGCCAGAATTAGCATGTTATGCCTTGGAGGTGCTGGCCTGCCCGCCGGCCAGCGTTTTATCTGAACGTGTATTCAGCACGGCAGGGGGCGTCATTACTTTTTTTTTTTTTTTTTTCCATCCCTCCCCCCCTGCCTTGCAGAGGAAAAAAAAGAAAAAAAAAAAAAGAAAAAAAAGAAAAAAGTATATTATTAAACCGTTTAACTATCGTACCAGCTCTTCCATATATTATGCCACTTTTCAATGGATCCTCGCTGTCTGTACAGGATCTTCTCATAACTTCTAACCTTATTGGCCAAGTTAAGCCAGTTGGTGCAGTCTGGGGCGGAGGAAGAGAGCCATTTTCTAGATATGAGAAGCCTAGCTAAAAAGATCAGCTTTGTCAACAAAAGACCCTTCAGAGCCTGACAGTTGATCTCCGATAAGTCCCCCAGGACCCATAATTTGGGAGATAGGGGAATATCGTAAAGTGAGTTTTTGTATTAAGGTTCTTTGAACTAACTTCCAGTACTTGCTCACCGTCGGGCATTCCCAGAACAGATGTAAATGATCTGCTCCTGGGGCCCCACAGCGGGGGCACCCAGAGGATGCTGCAAGTCCTCTCCTGTGGAGCCACAGGGGTGTCATATATATTTTGTGCATTATGTTAAACTGGACCACAGTATGGTTAAAATTATGTGAAACTTGACTTAAGCTATTACCTACCTTCTCCCAATTCGGGAGACCCAAACCTAAGAGTGAAGCGGACCAGGATTTTTGTCCTGGAGACAAAGTGTCCAAAAAATTTTTTTCCATCAAGTGTCTATAACAGTGCGAAATCTTAAATTTCATAACATCCTTAATTTGGATCAAGTTGTGCAAAAATACCGGAGTATCTATATTAAGTGAATGAGTATCAGAAGTATAAAAAAGTGCAGATCGCAATTGGAAATATGCGTACCAAGCCACCTCACCTACATTTACCCTTTTATTTAGCTCCACAAGAGTCAGAATTTGTCCGTTTTCAACCACTTGACTCAGGTAGTTGATCCCTTTATTCCTCCAATATTGCTGACAGTTCAGATCATCGAGATTCAAAAGCTTCAAATTGTGCCACAGGGGGGTACAAATAAGTGATGCCCTAACCTTAAACCAGCTCTTAATGACTGCCCAGGCTTTCATAGCCATTCTGCAGAAAGGTTTATAGTGATTCTGCGAATTAAGTAAATAATCAGACTCCAGTACTGTAAAAAAGTCCGGAAAGCCTGAATCTTTAACCAATTTCCTGCAGAGATAGCTATTTTCCCAGTCGTCAAAAAGGCAAAGTTGAGATGCCAAAAACTAACCTTTAAAGTAGGGAAGATTAAGACCTCCCTGTTTATAGGGCATAGAGAAGTAAACTGCCTTTAATCTTACCTGTTTCCTCCCCCATAGTAGATCGTTAATCAACCGCTCTATCAATCTAAAATACTTGTCTTCAATCCATATAGGAGAATTGCGGAGAACATAAAGGACCTGGGGCAGCATTACCATTTTTATTATCGAGATTCTGTCTGCTCTAGCTGACAAAATTCTTTGCCATATTTTAATTTTTGATCTCAGGTTTTAAAATAAGGGGATCAAGTTCAGTTGTAAATAGTCTTGAACCTTGGCAGAAATTACTATCCCCAGGTACTTCATTGTCTCAGAGGTTGATAATCTATTAGTCAGATCATCAGGAAGTCCTCGCAATTCATCTATTGGAAGAAGAGTAGTCTTAGCCCAGTTAATCTCCAGACCGGAGGAGTGGCAAAATAAATTCACTAACTCCATAACTCGGGGAAGTGTACTGTCTGTTTGATGGAGGAATAATTGGATATCATCCGCATATAAAGATATGCGATCCTGCTTCCCCATGACCCCAAAGCCAGCCACCCTCAGGTCCTGCCTTATACTAACCGCAAGAGGTTCAATATAGATGTTAAAGAGGAGTGGGGAGAGAGGACAGCCTTGACGGGTGCCTCTCTCTAATTCAAAGCTCTCGGTCTGCATATTATTAATCCTAATCCTGGCGGCCGGGGACTTATATAGCAACTGAATCATTGCAATAAATTTGGGACCAAAGCCCATTTTATTCATCAACTCCCAGAGAAACGCCCACTCCACTCTGTCGAACGCCTTGGTGGCATCCAGCGACAGGACGGAGCGGGCACCATCCCCAGGAGACTGAATGTTAGTAAAGAATCTATGTAAATTATAATGGGTGCCCCTTTTTGGCATAAAACCATTTTGATCTGAATGAATAAGAGAGGGCAAAACCCTAGAGAGCCTCTTTGCCAGAACTTTGGACAGTATTTTGACATCCGTATTTAACAGAGAAATTGGTCTATAGGAACTCAACTCTATCAGATCTTTATCCTTTTTTGGGATCAAGACTATTACCGCTTCCATCATGGACTTTGGAAGATCTCCGCTATCTAATGCTTGAGAGAACACTTCAAGTAGATGAGGGAGAATAAAATCACCATATTTACGATAGAGTTCATAAGGAAGGCCGGCGTTCATAAGGAAGGGGCGTCATTACTGACAAACGCAGCCGCCTGTCCGCAGCCAACGTGGACAAGCTGACATTTATAAAAATGAACCAGGCATGGATCCCACAAGACCTGACCCTCCCTTGTGCAGAGTAGTCCTTAATAACTGCCTTAAACCATGTTGTCTTGTACTCCTGGCCACTTCTTCATTGAAAAATCAATTTTTGAAATTAAGTAGGATCTTGGGGTGCAACCCAGAGTTGAATGAACCTTCCGTCTGTCTGGGTGCCGGGGCCAAAGTACATGAAAGTGTCCTTCTCCTGTGCTGTGTGATATGAATGTTATACTTGTGCTGTCTGACATGTCTCCTTTGTGTGGGTGCAGGGGCCAAAGTCACTGAAAGCGGCCTTCTCCTGTGGTGGCTGATATAAATGCCTGAATCTCTGCTGTGGGACCTCTCTCCTCTTTCTGGGTGCAGGGGTCAAAGTCTCTAAAAGTGCCCTTCTCCTGTGGTGGTTGATGTGAAACTGATGCTTGTGCTATCTGACCTGTCTCCTCTGTGTCGGTGCTAAGGCCTAAGTCACTGAAAGCGGCCTTCTCCTGTGCTGGCTGATATAAATGCCTGAATCTCTGCTGTGGGACCTCTCTCCTCTTTCTGGGTGCAGGGGTCAAAGTCTCTAAAAGTGCCCTTCTCCTGTGGTGGTTGATGTGAAACTGATGCTTGTGCTATCTGACCTGTCTCCTCTGTGTCGGTGCTAAGGCCTAAGTCACTGAAAGCGGCCTTCTCCTGTGCTGGCTGATATAAATGCCTGAATCTCTGCTGTGGAACCTCTCTCCTCTTTCTGGGTGCAGGGTCAAAGTCTCTAAAAGTGCCCTTCTCCTGTGGTGGTTGATGTGAAACTGATGCTTGTGCTATCTGACCTGTCTCCTCTGTGTCGGTGCTAAGGCCTAAGTCACTGAAAGCGGCCTTCTCCTGTGCTGGCTGATATAAATGCCTGAATCTCTGCTGTGGGACCTCTCTCTCTTTCTGGGTGCAGGGGTCAAAGTCTCTAAAAGTGCCCTTCTCCTGTGGTGGTTGATGTGAAACTGATGCTTGTGCTATCTGACCTGTCTCCTCTGTGTCGGTGCTAAGGCCTAAGTCACTGAAAGCGGCCTTCTCCTGTGCTGGCTGATATAAATGCCTGAATCTCTGCTGTGGGACCTCTCTCCTCTTTCTGGGTGCAGGGGTCAAAGTCTCTAAAAGTGCCCTTCTCCTGTGGTGGTTGATGTGAAACTGATGCTTGTGCTATCTGACCTGTCTCCTCTGTGTCGGTGCTAAGGCCTAAGTCACTGAAAGCGGCCTTCTCCTGTGCTGGCTGATATAAATGCCTGAATCTCTGCTGTGGACCTCTCCTCTTTCTGGGTGCAGGGGTCAAAGTCTCTAAAAGTGCCCTTCTCCTGTGGTGGTTGATGTGAAACTGATGCTTGTGCTATCTGACCTGTCTCCTCTGTGTCGGTGCTAAGGCCTAAGTCACTGAAAGCGGCCTTCTCCTGTGCTGGCTGATATAAATGCCTGAATCTCTGCTGTGGGACCTCTCTCCTCTTTCTGGGTGCAGGGTCAAAGTCTCTAAAAGTGCCCTTCTCCTGTGGTGGTTGATGTGAAACTGATGCTTGTGCTATCTGACCTGTCTCCTCTGTGTCGAGGTGCTAAGGCCTAAGTCACTGAAAGCGGCCTTCTCCTGTGCTGGCTGATATAAATGCCTGAATCTCTGCTGTGGGACCTCTCTCCTCTGTCTGGGTGCAGGGGTCAAAGTCTCTAAAAGTGCCCTTCTCCTGTGGTGGTTGATGTGAAACTGATGCTTGTGCTATCTGACCTGTCTCCTCTGTGTCGGTGCTAAGGCCTAAGTCACTGAAAGCGGCCTTCTCTTGTGCTGGCTGATATAAATGCCTGAATCTCTGCTGTGGGACCTCTCTCCTCCGTCTGGGTGCAGGGGTCAAAGTCTCTAAAAGTTGCCTTCTCTTGTGCTGGGTGATGTGAAACTGATGTTTGTGCCATCTGACATGGTTGCCGGGGTCCCATTAAATGATGGCCTACTCCTGTGGTGGGTGATCTAAATGCCTGATTCTCTGCTGTGAAACCTCTTTCCTCCGTCTGGGTGCAGGGGTCAAGGTCTCTCAAAGTGGCCTTCTCCTGTGCTGGGTGATGTGAAACTGATGTTTGTGCCATCTGACATGGTTGCCGGGGTCCCATTAAATGATGGCCTACTCCTGTGGTGGGTGATCTAAATGCCTGATTCTCTGCTGTGAAACCTCTCTCCTCCGTCTGGGTGCAGGGGTCAAAGTCTCTCAAAGTGGCCTTCTCTTGTGCTGGGTGATGTGAAACTGATGTTTGTGCCATCTGACATGGTTGCCGGGGTCCCATTAAATGATGGCCTACTCCTGTGGTGGGTGATCTAAATGCCTGATTCTCTGCTGTGAAACCTCTCCTCCGTCTGGGTGCAGGGGTCAAAGTCTCTCAAAGTGGCCTTCTCTTGTGCTGGGTGATGTGAAACTGATGTTTGTGCCATCTGACATGGTTGCCGGGTCCCATTAAATGATGGCCTACTCCTGTGGTGGGTGATCTAAATGCCTGATTCTCTGCTGTGAAAACCTCTCTCCTCCGTCTGGGTGCAGGGGTCAAAGTCTCTCAAAGTGGCCTTCTCTTGTGCTGGGTGATGTGAAACTGATGTTTGTGCCATCTGACATGGTTGCCGGGGTCCCATTAAATGATGGCCTACTCCTGTGGTGGGTGATCTAAATGCCTGATTCTCTGCTGTGAAAACCTCTCTCCTCTGTCTGGGTGCTGGTCCGAAATAAATGAGAGTGGCCTTCTCCAGGGGTGGTTGATATGACGCATGATTCCTTGCTGTGGGACCTGTATCCTCTGTCTGGGTGCTGGTCCCAAATAAATGAGAGTGGCCTTCTCCGGTGGTGGTTGATATGAAGCATGATTCCTTGCTGTGGGACCTGTATCCTCTGTCTGGGTGCTGGTCCGAAATAAATGAGAGTGGCCTTCTCCAGTGGTGGGTGATATGACGCATGATTCCTTGCTTTGGGACCTCTCTCCAATTGATATTGGTTAATTTTTATTTATTTTATTTTATTTTAATTCATTTCCCTATCTACATTTGTTTGCAGGGGATTTACCTACATTTTGCTGCCTTTTGCAGCCCTCTAGCCCTTTCCGGGAGTCTTTTACAGCCTTTTTAGTGCCCAAAAGTTCGGGTCCCCATTGACTTCTATGGGGTTCAGGTTCGGGATGAAGTTCGGGTTGAGTTCGGATCACGAACCCGGACATTTTCCGGAAGTTCGGCCGAACCTCTCGAACCTGAACATCCAGGTGTTCGCTCATCTCTACACACAACTAACACACTTGCATAATGAGTAGAAATTATCAAACCAATGTGGTGTATTTGAGTTTCATTTACAGTATACTTATATAAGTAGATATATATATAACGCGAGGTTGGTCACGACGCGTGGTTGATTAAGTGTGTGGTTCTGTAAGTGTGACTTAAGATTAAGTGAGGGAGTAACTGAGAGCTAAATTATTTGTGGACATTGAGTGGCTGCATTTGACTCTATTGTACACTGGGACTTTCTGCTTTGCAAGCTTCATTGCTGTGTTAACACTTTTCTTTTCCTTTACCAGGGGTTGCACAGGTGAGTAATTAGGGTGTGGCTGCCTAATTAGGAGCCTTTAAGAAGTCAGCAGTGAGGAGAGCTCAGCCTTTGAATCCAGAGGGGAAAAAAACAGGCTGGTGTATTTGAGTTTCAATTACAGTATACTTATATAAGTAGATATATATATATAACGCGAGGTTGGTCGCGACAAGTGGTTGATTAAGTGTGTGGTTGTGTAAGTGTGACTTAAGATTAAGTGACTTCAGATTCAGGGACTTCAGTGGGGGACTGAAATTCGTCAGTTCTTGTTACTACATTATATTGTATTTTTTGTTTTTGTGGTGTAATCCCCATTAGTATGTCTTGCACAATTGACAATGCCGTCCAGTGCACATCTTGCATGATGTATGCAATCCTGGAACAGCCGTTTGAGGGTGCATATCTTTGTTCAAAATGTGAGCAAATTATCCGTTTGGAATCGCACATCGAGTCTCTAAACGGGCATATTGCAACACTGAGAGCCACTGACAATTTGCAAAAGAGTTTGCTGCTCACCGAGCAAGCAGTCTTTGGGGTAGTTCAGGGGAAGGGTGACAGTAAGGAGGCTGAGGAAAGTGAGGTAGCTAGCTGGGTGACAGTAAGAAAGGGGGAAGTTTGCACGTTTGGCAGCTGAGGGGGGTGGCAGCTCAGGGACAGCACTGCTGCAGCCAGACACTTCCTCTGCCGGTCAGGGGAATGTCAGCTCCAGTAAGCAGGGGACCAGGAGAGCAGGGCAGGCCAGACAGGTGATGGTAGTGGGAGACTCAATTATTAGGGGAACAGATAGTCCGCTCTGTCACAAAGATCATGATCGCCGAACAGTGTGCCGTCTTCCTGGCGCTAGAGTTCGACACATCGCAGATCGGGTTGACAGATTACTGGGAGGGGCTGGAGAAGATCCAGCGGTCATGGTCCATATCGGAACCAATGACAAAGTTAGAGGTAGGTGGAGAGTCCTTAAGAATGATTTCAGGGATTTAGGTGAAAAGCTTAGGGCAAGGACCTCAAAGGTAGTATTTTCCGAAATACTGCCTGTACCACGGGCCACACAAGAAAGGCAGAGGGAGATTAGAGAGGTTAACACGTGGCTCAAGAACTGGTGTAGGAAGCAGGGTTTTGGGTTCATGGAGAACTGGGCCGACTTTGCTATCGGCTACAGGCTCTATCGTAGGGACAGGCTGCACCTCAATGGGGAAGGGGCAGCCGTGTTGGAGAGAAAGATGGCTAGAAGGTTGGAGGAGTGTTTAAACTAAGGACTGGGGGGGAGGGAAATTACATTATAGGAGGGGAAGATAGTGCAGATAGAGACCGGGGGCAAGGTAGTGGGACTGGGGGAGGAATGGAAGGAGGGACTAGAAAAGTTCAGAAGGAAAGGTGTAGGGCAAAAAATATGCATAAACCTCTCAAATGTATTGTAACAACTCGGGGACATTTAGCTCTTCCAGATCGCCGTCTTATCACCTTAGACGGTTGGCACGCATCAAGAAGCCACTCCACCACTGTAGATTAGGGTGCAAACTGGCCACGACCAGCTTTATTGTCATCACAGCAGTACAACAAAATCATAAAAATAAATCCTCGGCCGTCTGGCCACTGACTAAACAGTCTTTCCCTCTCTATCAGGATCTGGGTCTATCACCCAGCTCCCCAAGACACATCACCAGTGCTTACCCTACACACAGGGTTAGAGGGTCCCGGCTCCCACAGGCCTGCTCCTTCCCCAGACTGGGAGCCCTGATTGAGAAGCTCAACCCACATTAATCCAAGCTCCTCAGCTGGCTGATAATTATCCCCATTACCAGCCTGACTGCTGCAGACAGTGGGAAAAACTATTTTCTCAACCTTTCTTCTCACCCAGCTTTCTCTGGGTGAGATATGCCACTTGAATGGCCTTCCTATGGCCTTCTGGCAGCTCCACTGCCACATATCCTCCCCCCCTGATAAAGGCCGTAGGACTTTTCACCTTACTTAAGCCCCCTCCAGGGTCAAATCTCTTACGTTGGGAAACATCTGAGGTTTTTTCCCACTCCAACTCAACGGCCTTAGCTTCTTCAGCCTTTGAGACTCCTTTGGAGTCTTCATCCACTTTGTTAGCCTTCTCATCCTTTTCGGACACGGAATCACATACTTGCATTCTTAACTCCTCCTCCTCTTTCTCATCAAGGTTGGAGGTACTGGGGACATCAGGGTCTTCACCAGACTCGTCGTCATCTGGCAATCCCTGCAGAGGTTCACCCAGGATATGGTTCTCCTTTCGGGCAGGATTCAGGAGAGCCAGCCCATCGGAGTAGACAAGACCCTCATACTGGTCGTCAGTCCCCCCGTATTTCTTCCCCAGCAGACTGCTGGCTTTATGGAAGGCGTTGACAGCAGAGGGAATGTCTTTCATGACCAGGTCCTGGCCACACACCGCCACGAGTCTCTGGGCTTCTGCATTCACCTCAGCACCATCATCTGGTTCAGCAGATACATCTTCCATCTTCTTCTCTGCCTCAGCTGGCACCACAGCGCCACCACCTCCAGACCCATTCTCAACGGGCTCCGACTTCTTGGCATCTTTTAGAGGATCTTCCTCTTCAGGTATCTCATTTTCTTCCACCTGCTGCACAGGAGCACGCTTAGGCCTCTCCAACTCATAGACTTCATCTTTTGAGCTCCTGAGATCTTCCATCTCTGCTCTGAGTTGCTTGTTCAGCCTCTCCAATTCATCTCGCTCCTTAAGCGCTTTTTCAAGGGCTCTAGCCAAGGCGAGGGCTTTGGTCTTCTTAGTTTTCCGCACCAGCTTGTTAGCAGCGCCCCACTCTTGGGCCTTCTGTTCCAGCTGCTCTACACTCTGTTCTGGTATAACAGCAGTTGTAGGAGTACCACCATTCTTCCTTAGACACTCTGTGGGATTTCCACCCAGGGACTCTTCAAGCCCATTGTTGAGGTCTACTATAGACTTTTGTGTCTTTCTGGAGCCTTTTCCCTTCCCCAGGACACCAGGCGGTAGACCCTTCAGTTCACTTATCTTTTCCGGGGTCTCCTCTTTTGACCCTTCTGCAGCCTTCTTTAGTGACTCCGTGACGACAGCTAGTCCCTTCTCTATCATATCTAGGGACCGTGTGGCGAGAGTGAGATCAGCCTCCTGTTTGCAGCTGTACTGTTCTGTCAGGTCATCCAAGACTGTCTGTATATGAGCTTCAGACACTAGGCTGACATCACCCGACTGAACTCTTGTCTTTTCAGATATAACGGTCATCTGGTCGCTACTAGTAACCCCTTTAGTTTGGCAAGACCTCGACATGGAAGCCTCTCTCTCTGAGTTACTATCAGTCACAGAACATGGGTTATATATTCCGCTCGTGTCATTCTAAATCCTGTCCTCTAGGGGCACCGATGAGCTAATCCCCACCTGGGACATTTTATTAACCATAGAAACCTGTGGAGATGGCATATCCACTTCTAGTACGTGTGGTACACCCTCTAGGACTGCCCCATGTACTTGCACATTTTTCACAGTGGTTGCCCTCAGTTGTGAGCTCTCAACATCAATTAGCATTTTTATACCATCCACATTATTACCAACAGAGGGAGCTTCTCCCCCAATCACAGCCTGCAAAGGAAAAGGACTGTCATCATCCTCATCACTTCTTGCACATAGATCCACATTATCATTATACATTTCAACAAACTCTGCACCTTCACTTGGCACAGTGTCTGCACCATTGTTTCTAATGGTCATTTCACTTAAACCATTGCTTTCTATCTGCATTTCCCTTACACCTTCATTTAAAGGGACAGGTACAGGTTCTGCAGGAGCTTCATTACTTCCTACAGAAGTGTCTCCATTGCCCCACATTACATCATGTATGAGCATATTTGCAACATCAAGTCCATAAGTCTCTGTTCCCACCATGGTCTCACCCTCCGTGAGGACCACAGTATTCACATAATTGTCCTGGACAGACATCATTCTACCTCTTACCCAGGCTAGCACGGGATCTCTGATTTTCGCCATCCCAAATCTAGCCTTGGTCACAGGCACTTTAGACAACACATTGACCTTCTCCCCTGCAGATTCCTGCGAGAAAGCAACTGCAGCAGGCTTACCCGCCTGTTCAGACACAGCAGTTTTCCCATAGTCACTAATTTTTGAGACCTTTTCACACCGCAGCGCTTTATCACTCACCTGCCCGGCAGGTAGCAACTGCCGCCGGCTCACTGCCACAAAATTATCAACAGGAACAGTCTTACCAATTGTCGTCAGTGACTCAGCACTCCCGGAAGATAAGGGTAGTCCCGGTATATCTCCAGCACAGTCACCTCCCTTCTCCTCAATGCAGTAGTTGCCACGGGAGACACCTTGGACTTGTCTCCTGTCTTTTTCTGGACGGACATTCCAGCCGCACCCTTTAGGATTCTGTGCACAGTCGCAGGGAAAATAGGCACTCCTGAGAAACGCACCACTCTCCACCTCTTTGTCTTCCCGACGGTTGCCCTTGGCAAAGGCAGACTTCCGCTTGTCCTCCGGAACTCCAACTGCAGAACTTGAAGTACTCCCGCCATACCATATCTGCCAAAATAAGGGAAAATCCTTGCCCAGTACGAATTCTAGCCCCAGGGTCTCACATTTCAACAGCTCCCACTGCACAGAGCCATAGTCCGTCACAAAGGTCAGTGACACCTTAGTTTTTGTCTCTGGACCTTTTGTTACAAAGTTCAGAATTTCGGGCAGCACCCGAGACACTTGCTGGCGGGAGTCTAGTATGACACCCAAAGGGATCCCCCCGATCACCATCTCGCAGGACTTTTCCCACGGGCTCCACCATGTTGCAGCCATTTTGACAGGTCAGTTTCTTTTATTGTGCTTCTGGCCCTTTTAATCCGCACACACAGCAAAGAAAAACTTTCAGCAGCAGCTGCTGTCTCGTAGTTGCCCCTAGCAACCAAGTGTTTTTTTAACTTTTCAGCACGGCCACTTTCCGTCCAGCAATCCCGCAGCATTCAGCACAGACAACGCTTCCTGGTGCCCTTAGCAACTGGTTGTCCTGCCCTTTTAGCTCTGCAGCACCCAGCTTCGTGTGCCATTTTCATGCCCGCATCCTCCACCATATGTAACAACTCGGGGACATTTAGCTCTTCCAGATCGCCGTCTTATCACCTTAGACGGTTGGCACACATCAAGAAGCCACTCCACCACTGTAGATTAGGGTGCAAACTGGCCACGACCAGCTTTATTGTCATCACAGCAGTACAACAAAATCATAAAAATAAATCCTCGGCCGTCTGGCCACTGACTAAACAGTCTTTCCCTCTCTATCAGGATCTGGGTCTATCACCCAGCTCCCCAAGACACATCACCAGTGCTTACTCTACACACAGGGTTAGAGGGTCCCGGCTCCCACAGGCCTGGACACAGCCTGCTCCTTCCCCAGACTGGGAGCCCTGATTGAGAAGCTCAACCCACATTAATCCAAGCTCCTCAGCTGGCTGATAATTATCCCCATTACCAGCCTGACTGCTGCAGACAGTGGGAAAAACAATTTTCTCAACCTTTCTTCTCACCCAGCTTTCTCTGGGTGAGATATGCCACTTGAATGGCCTTCCTATGGCCTTCTGGCAGCTCCACTGCCACAGTATGTATACTAATGCCAGAAGCCTGACTAATAAAACTGGGGAACTGGAATTAGTGATGTGTGAGGAGGATTATGACATAGTGGGAATAACTGAGACATGGCTGGATGATAGCTTTGACTGGGCTGTTAATGTACAAGGTTACAATCTGTTCAGAAAGGATCGTCAAAACCGGAGAATGGGAGGGGTCTGCCTTTACATAAAGTCCTGTCTAAAGCCCACTCTCCGGGAAGACATCTGTGAGGGACACGAAAATGTGGAGTCATTGTGGGTGGAGATAAATGGAGCCAAAAACAATAATAAATTACTAATAGGAGTTTACTATAAACAACCTAATATACCAGAGTCCGCAGATAATCTATTACTAAACGAGATAAACAAGGCGGCAAACCATAATGAGGTGGTTATTATGGGGGACTTCAACTACCCAGATATAGACTGGGAAACTGAAACCTGTACATCCCATAAAGGAAACAGGTTCTTGGCAATAGCCAAAGACAATTACCTTTCCCAAATGGTTCAGGACCCAACTAGAGGGACGGCCATACTGGACTTAGTATTAACCAATAGACCTGATAGAACAACAGAAGTGCAGGTTGGGGGACACCTGAGAAAAAGTGACCATAAAGTAATAACCTTCCAATTATCCTTCAAACGAGAGTTTCTACAGGGAGGAACAAGAATACCGGACTTCAAAAAAGCAAAATTTAGCCAACTAAGAGAGGCCATAGGCCCAATTAACTGGGACAAAGTCCTCAAAAATAAAAATACAACCACAAAATGGGAGATTTTTAAAAGCATCGTAATATCTAATTGTGATCGATGCATACCTTATAGAAATAAAAGGCTAAGAAATAAGAAGAAACCAATGTGGATAAATAGAACGGTAAAAAAAGCAATAAATTAAAAACAGAAAGCATATAAATCACTAAAACAGGAGGGGAGTCCGGAAGCACTGATAAACTATAAGGAAAAAAATAGAATATGTAAAAAACTAATAAAAACTGCCAAACTAGAGACCGAGAGATTAATTGCCAAAAAGAGCAAAACTAACCCTAAAATGTTTTTCAATAATATAAATGGTAAAAAATATAAATCTGAAGGAGTCGGCCCTCTACATAGCAATGAGGGGGGAGTTGCAGAAAGCGACGAGGATAAAGCTAAGCTATTAAATATTTTCCTCTCCACTGTTTTCACTGAGGAAAATAAACTGTCAGATGAAATGCAAAATGTAAAAGTAAATTCCCCTTTAAAAGTGCCCTGTCTGACCCAGGAAGAAGTACAGCAGCGACTTAAAAAGATTAAAATATACAAATTGCCAGGAACGGATGGCATACACCCCCATATCCTAAGGGAATTAAGTGATGTCCTAGCCAGACCCTTATTTTTGATATTATATGACTCCATACTGACAGGGAATGTTCCACCAGACTGGCGTATAGCAAATGTGGTGCCAATATTCAAAAAGGGTCCAAAAACAGAGCCTGGAAATTATAGGCCGGTAAGTTTAACATCTGTTGTGGGTAAACTGCTTGAAGGTTTTGTAAGAGATGCTATCTTGGAATATCTCAATGAAAATAAAAAAATTACACCATATCAGCATGGCTTCATGAGGGATCAGTCATGTCAAACTGATTTAATCAGTTTCTATGAGGAGGTAAGTTCTAGACTTGACCGGGGTGAATCAGTGGATGTCATATATCTGGACTTCTCCAAAGCATTTGACACTGTACCACGCAAAAGGTTAGTATATAAAATGAGAACACTTGGACTAGGAGAAAATATCTGTATGTGGGTAAGTAACTGGCTCAGTAATAGAAAACAGAGAGTGGTTATTAACGGTACACACTCAGATTGGGTCACTGTCACTAGTGGGGTACCTCAGGGGTCAGTATTGGGCCCTATTCTCCTCAATATATTTATTAATGATCTTGTAGAAGGCTTGCACAGTAAAATATCAATTTTTGCAGATGACACTAAACTGTGTAAAGTAATTAACACTGAAGAGGACAGTTTTCTGCTACAGAGGGATCTGGATAGATTGGGGGCTTGGTCAGAGAAATGGCAGATGAGGTTTAACACTGACAAATGTAAAGTTATGCACATGGGAAGGAATAATGCAAGTCACCCGTACATACTAAATGGTAAAACACTCAGTAACACTGACATGGAAAAGGATCTAGGAATTTTAATAAATAACAAACTAAGCTGTAAAAACCAGTGTCAGGCAGCTGCTGCTAAGGCCAATAAGATAATGGGTTGCATCAAAAGGGGCATAGATGCCCGTGATGAAAATATAGTCTTACCACTTTATAAATCACTAGTCAGACCACACATGGAATACTGTGTACAGTTCTGGGCTCCTGTGAACAAGGCAGACATAGCAGAGCTAGAGAGGGTTCAGAGGAGGGCAACTAAAGTAATAACTGGAATGGGGCAACTACAGTTGCCTGAAAGGGTATCAAAATTAGGGTGATTCACTTTAGAAAAAAGAAGACTGAGGGGAGACCTAATAACTATGTATAAATATATCAGGGGTCAGTACAGAGATCTCTCCCATCATCTATTTATCCCCAGGACTGTGACTGTGACGAGGGGACATCCTCTGCGTCTAGAGGAAAGAAGGTTTGTACACAAACATAGAAAAGGGTTCTTCACGGTAAGAGCAGTGAGACTATGGAACTCTCTGCCTGAGGAGGTGGTGATGGTGAGTACAATAAAGGAATTCAAGAGGGGCCTGGATGTATTTCTGGAGCGTAATAATATTTCAGGCTATAGCTACTAGAGATAGGTCGTTGATCCAGGGAGTTGTTCTGACTGCCTGATTTTAGTCGGGAAGGAATTTCTTCCCATTAAGTGGGGAAAATTGGCTCTGCCTCACAGGTTTTTTTTTGCCTTCCTCTGGATCAACTTGCAGGAAACAGGTCGAACTGGATGGACAAATGTCTTTTTTCGGCCTTATATACTATGTTACTATGTTACAATTCTAAAAAGAATGAGATTCAACACAGCTTTTTTAGAAATCAAAATTTTCGTTAATTTTATTTGGGTGAATTTTTTTCACTGAAGTTCGGGTTCGATGTTTGGGTGATTTTATTATTTTCCATTTATAACATGGTTTTAACGGAAAATAATAGCATTCTTAAGACAAAATGCTAAATAAAATGGCCAATGAGGGGTTAAAAAAATAATTACTTCATCCACTTGATATTTTCTTCATTCTGCAGGACCTCCACCACGCGACATCATCGCAGGTCCTGCTGAATGAAGATAGAAGGACCTACAGTGATGTCACCACACTCACCATGTGGAGAGCGCGGTGACGTTATTGCAGGTCCTGTAGAAAGAAAAAAGAAGAGGATACTGGCTGCGCGATCAAGTGAGTTTTTTTTTACTATTTTTAACCCCTCAATGGCCATTTTATTTTGCATTCTGTCTTAAAAATGCTATTATTTTCTGTTATAACCATGTTATAATGGAAAATAATAAAGTGAAGCTCGGGTCCCCATTGACTTAAATGGGGTCCGGGTTCGTGGTCAAGTTCGGTACCTGAACCCGAACTTTGACCTGAAGTTTGGCCGAACTCGGCGAACCCGAACTTCCACGGGTTCGCTCATCCCTAGTTAAGAGTCCAAAAGGAGATCAATAATAACAGAGTGTTACAGCAGTGGTTGTGAGTTTCTGCTGATTCACTTTCCTTGCTCAATGACTAGAACCCACATCCCACTGGCCTCTTCCTGGCAGGTCCGCTCTGTCCTCCTATCTAGGCTATGGCCTGCAGACCAGCAAGGCTTTTCTTCCATTTAGGGTGTACACACTTACTTCCTCTGGCTCTTAAAGGGCCAGTACATAACTTCATCTTTACCAGCCAATGCCTGGCAACCCTGGGGTACTTAAAGCACCTTCTCACGACAATGAGTTTCTTAGCTTGCTAGGTTCCTTCAGGTTTGCTGTTTCTTGCCTGCTCGTGTATCAACTTCTGCCCGTTTTCTGTATTCTGGCCCTCTGCTACCTGACTAAAACTGTGCCTAACCTCCGTATTGATCCTTCACTGCCTGCGCTGATATTGGACTGTCTAGCCTATTACATGCACTCTTCTAGCCCAAACCTTAGCCTGTCTCTGAGTATGATTTTGCCAGACACTTTGGTGCCTTCACAGAGACTACCCCAAGAGGTAGCAGCCTGGGGGTTACTCTGCACTGCAGTCCAAAGATTGTGCAATCTGTGTGCTGGATGACTTTTCGCTTGGATATTAAAGTCCAGATCCCTATATAAGGGTGGAAACCAGGGGACTGCCAGGATAATGCTCTTAGGGTTTTTAACAAACCAGGTTCATTTTGAATTTCATAAACATTTGTCCTCAAAACCGACCCAAAGCTCTTTAGGTTCTCTTTTGATCAGTCCATTAAAATGGCATGCAGCCATAAGGGAGGAAGAAAAAGGATGCTCACATGACCTCTGGGAGAAAGTAGGGGAGAGGGTTTACCCTGATTCCCTCATAAGCTGAGAAATGGCCTCATCAGTCAACCAGTCGGACAGCAGTTAGGGAAATGCCCTTGCAGAATGAGCAGAATGTCATTCTGTGTTGAGCTGCTAATGAGGGGGTATGGGTCTATACAGTGTCTGACAGAAAACAATCTTATCCGGTATACAGACTCAAAAGCAGGCCTCTATTCTAGTGTTATAGGGATAGTTTAGGGACAGAAAAGGAAGAAATAATTGTGTAGAATAGACAAGGGTGCACCTAGCCTTTCTGCTGCCTGAGGCAAAAACTGAAATGACGCCCCCTCCCCCCTCCCCAAGCCAAATTTCTCCCTTTTCCTCTAGCCCTACTGTTAAAGGCATACTTGGAAAACATTAAATAAAGTGGCATAAAAATATATGGGTTAATATCTCTTATATCCAGTAAAGTCTTCTCTGATGTAGATGTTCTCTTTTCTTAACTTCTCCATTCAGACCAGACTACCATGATGGTTTATTTCAGCCATCACTTGTCTCTGCAGAGTTTGGTAAAACTTTCAGTGATCCCTTGTCTCTGCAGAGCTTGGCACATACTAGTAATCATGTTCTTCATAGTCCCCCAGTAGTATTAAAGCCCAGTAGTAATAAGTCCCCCCCATAATGTGTGGCTGTACAAAAAAAAAAACCCTTACAATATGTGACAGTACCAAAATTCTCCCTTATAATGTGTTCTAGTACAAAACTACCCTCTTATGTGTGCCAGTACAAAACATGCTCCCTTATAACATGTATTAGTACAAAAAATGACCTCTTTTTAGTGCCCCCAGTAGAACGAAAGTCCCCATAGTGGCTCACTCATAATGTCTTCCAGTGCAAAAATTCCCCTTTTTGGAGACCCCAATGTCCATATGGTGCTTCCCACAGTTACAAAATAATGCACCCCCCAACGTGGCACAACAGCATGCTGCCAAATAAAAATAATAAACTCAAATATTTACGTCCATTCCATTCTGCTGTCACAAATGTGGTGCAGGACACCAATCTCTTCCAGGGGCTGGCATAAAGATGCTTCAGAACCTCAAAAACAAGAAAAAACATTTTTTGTTATTTAAAGACCTATATTTTGCTTTTTTTTCAAAATCTCATGTTGCAAGCAATTGCACACTTTATCAGTGCATTATATCTGTACAGTGTTCTAAAATATGGTGCATTATAGCAGTAATAAAGTAGCGCGGAATAGTTATTTATGGCACTAATGTAATTGTTATACCAGTGAAATTAAATGCACACAAGACAGTAGGCAGAAATATTTACCTCTATGTTTTTCATCCTGGGTGGGAACTATATCATACCAGGTTTACAATGGTTTTTTTTTCACACTAGAAAGGTCTTTTTTGTTTCTGTATATAGTATTTAAACACATAAAATACAGTAGGCAGAAATCTTTTGCCAGCCCTCCCTTCATCCTTACATTGCTATTGTGAAGGGAAATAATCTCTTACCAGGTTTGCAACATGTTTTTCACAGTAGAAAGGTCTTTTTTGTTTCTGCATATTTAACCCCTTCTACCCTGGCCCAGTTTTCACCTTTCAGCCCAGGCTATTTTTTTTTTTTTTGCAAATCTGACATGTGTCACTTTATGTGGTAATAACTTTGGAACTCTGTACTTATCCAAGCCATTCTGAAATTGTTTTCTTGTGACACATTGTACTTCATTGCACAGGTTGGGTGGCGCTCCACTTTATTGGTGTGGGGCACAGGGAATGGTTCCCAGGCCAATTTTCATATAGTGAAATAAAAGTTCCTGGACACCACTGAAGTGCTTTTCGCAGGGCTGGGACAAGGTCCACCACCAACAGAGGCTGAGCTGCCCAAGTGCGCCCCCCCCCCTCCAACTTGTGGATGACACTGCTATGGGGGATCTGTGATGGATGACACTGTTATTGGGGAATTTGTGGATGACACATATGTGTCATTCACAGATCCCTCCTCCCCATAACAGGGTCCGTGTAGGAATGACCCCCAATACAAGGGGTGAGGCTGTGGGGTTGTATCTGCTTTTTTGATGACAGCGCCAGCGAGGCCCGTGCAGTGACTGTATTCTACTACACCCCCCCCCCACACTGCATATAATCTTAACTATATAACTGTAGTGATTTACTACAGTTATATAGATAATAAGATTATATCCAGTGAGCGGGGGGGTGTAGTAGAAAACAGTCACACTGCACGGGCCCTGCTGTCATTATAAAATAGCATATGTGACCCCCACCTCTTTTATTGGTGGTCATTCAGTAAATTAACAATGTTTTGGGGGGTGGGGAGTGTCTGTGGATGACAAATATGTGTCATCCACACAGATTCTCCCCATAATAGGGTTCATTTAGTGACCCAATACATGGGAGTTGCATCTGCAGAGCTTTTGTATAATGCCACCCCACACTGTAGTGTCCCCCACACAGTAATGTCCGCCACACTGCCCCCCTCACAGTAATGTCCACCACACTGCCCCCCACACAGTAATGTCCGCCACACTGCCCCCCACACAGTAATGTCCGCCACACTGCCCCCCACACAGTAATGTCCGCCACACTGCCCCCCACACAGTAATGTCCACCACACTGCCCCCCAAACAGTAATGTCCACCACACTGCCCCCCACACAGTAATGTCTGCCACACTGCCCCCACACAGTAATGTCCGCCACACAGTAATGTCCGCCACACTGCCCCCACACAGTAATGTCCGCCACACTGCCCCCACACAGTCATGTCCGCCACACTGCCCCCACACAGTAATGTCCGCCACACCCCCTCAACCACACAGCAGTGCCCCTACATAGTAATTTGTCATGCTCTCCCCTCTTGTCATTCTCCCCCTCTTGTCATAATCCCTCTTCTTGTCATGATTTTTCTGCCCCCTGTCATTCTCCCCCATCTTTTCATGCTCTTTATACCCCCCATGTTGTTATGCTCTTTCTGCCCCCCCCATGTTGTCACAGACTTCATGTAAGGGGGCCCGGCATTTTCACTGTACTTAATGCGGGGCCCCGTCAGAGCCCTCCTCTCACCTCCATTATGTTCTCTGCTCCAGGCTTCCTGGATCAGGCCCCAGCAATGCCACACATTAAGCAGGTGGACGGAGCCTAATGGAGGTCCGTTAGGCTTCACCCACCTGCTTATTGTGTTTCTAGTTAGAGGCAGCGGGGCCTGATGCTGGAGGCCTGAAGCAGTGAACATAATGGAGGTGAGAGGAGCGCTCTGACGGGGCCGGCTCAGGGAATGACAGAAGGGAGCGCTGAGCGGTTCCCCCTGTCAGTCCCTCTCCCTCTGGCCGGCCCCTGCATGCGCCCTGAGGCTGGAGCGCCCTGAGGCTGGAGCCTCCCCAGCCTCTGTGTCGGCCCGGCCCTGGCTTTTCGTGTGTTTATTACAATGCTGAGTACATAGAATGCGGATTGCAGGTTTCAATAAAGTGACGTTTCAGCAATAGCCTTCCTCAGGAAACTGGATGTGCCGCACTATAAGTCTAGTGTAAGCCGATACTGGCGCTGAATAGAGGCTCTGTGGCCTTGTGGGCAATGCAGTGTAGGGCTGAAGTGCCGCTCTTGTTGGCGGCAACAAGGCAGAAATATTACCAATGCCAGTACTGCATTATTCCCAAAGTAAATTGTCCATAGCAATGTTCACTGTGTTTGTAGAAGGGAAGGACATTTAATTGCACCTCTGTCTATAAGTTACAGACAACACCCTTGCAATTATGGTATAACTGTTTCATACTTTGTGTGACTGTGTACCAAACCTGTGACTTTTCATTTAGGAAAAGCTTCAGTTTACAGTATACGTCATAATAAAAAGACCCAGAACTTGTTATCCCATAGACACAATGTGTGAAGTAGTAGCACCAGCTATCCAGCAAGAAGTAGTAGTAGTAAGTATTAGTAGTTGTAGGATGTAGTAGTAATAGTAGTAGTAGTAGTAGTAGTATTTGATCAAAGGTCTCCATGTCTTCAAGAAGATGAAACATTATCATTGAGAAGAAATAGGATAAGAATGTGGATTGGATGACTCACTCCTTCTCTCAGTCACAGGAGGAGGATGTGGAGGTTATGTCTGAGTCTGACACTTTGCCTTGGAGCCAGGGGTCACAGCATCCCTCCTGATCCTCCTCCTTGCAGCCATTTTTTAGTGGTGTCCTCTCTGTCTTCACCACCCACTCCTAGTAGGCCATCTTATTTTTCCTAAGAACCCCCACCCTGTGCCAATTTTTTAGCATGTAGTCTGATAAAGATGTATGCTTTTTTTCTGTGAGGTGAAATCATGGAATTCATGAAATTATTCCTCTATAATTGGTAATAAACAATATGGGACACAAAAATTATGTAGTTAGGCTCTTTTTATAGCATGTTCTATGTATGGAATTACACCTGATGCATCTGCTTGGTGGGCCCATAGAGCCCAATAGGAAAGGAGAATGCCAAACAGTGTATTATACCTTATTTTTAACTGTAAGTAAAAGCATAGTCTAACACACTTTTTTATTCAGTTGGTTACTACAAAAATATACACTGCATAGTATACATGCATCATAGCATGTATATCTCATATGCAAATGTGAACTGCAGTGCATATCAGGATATTTGAATATTTCTGCAGAATATGGATGGGATTTTGAAAAATTCCATTCACTTTGCTGCTCCAGAAAATGGTGCATATTTTATGCACACAGTTCAAGTATGTAAAATCCTCAGTGCTTATAGTACATGGTGTAGTGTCTCTAAAGAGGTTTTTAGGACTTTTTTTTATTTGGAATACCTGTAGAGAAAACTATACCAGCCTGCTTACTGCTTCCTCAATGTTCTGGCTCCATAGCTCCCTTCCTTTCTTTTTGCTGGCTTTCCAATCTCAGTCTATGAACTTTGGCTTGGTCAGGGTCACATGCATCACTGCAGCCAATTACTGGCCTCAGCGGTGATGTGCCTCCAAGAGGCATTTCAGTGCTGGGTCAAGGGGCACTTGGAGACATGTCACTGCTGAGGTCAGTCATGCGGAAGTTGAAAGAGAATGAATTAAATAATTTTTTTCTGCAGCACAAAATATTTGTGCTAGAAGTGTCAGAAACATGAAACCTGCATCATACAAATAGGTTGGCACAGGCTAAAAGCACAGGACCATACTGTAATTTTAAGACACAAGGTCCATAACAGGTTAAGTCAAACCTCAAGTTACAAAAATAAGAGCAATTGAAAGTAGAGAAAAGTAGAATAATGCTGTAAACCACGTAGCTCTATAATATATCATTTGAATAAAAAGAATGCTAAGTAATGCTGGTGGTCAGCTATATTTTTTGTTTTCTCTGATCCCATTATGACAACCTTTCATGACTATTCTGTAACTACATTTCTGTTCTGTTACTGCATTTGGCCTAGATGTACAGACAGATGGAACATTATTTTAAAAGCAATCAGCTCCTTTCTGAACTTCACTAGACACAACAAAGCATCAATAATTCTGCCTTTTCTATTTTTGGGGTCATGGATACAGATGAATAATGAAATCAACAGTATACAAGTATACAACTGCTGCTGTCTATTTAAAAAATAATATCTTTGACATAGCAGAGCTTGAAAATGTTTCTTCTGTCATTTACATAAATAATAGTGTACCAGAATGAAAGATAACCTGGTAAGGACACACTTTAGTTTCCATTTAAAGGGGTATTTTGGTTACCATAAATATAACTTATATAAAAAGTAAAACAAATCTGGAGGCTCCCCTGTAGACTATCAGGAAAATTATGCTCTAATCTAAAAGATGTGTCACCCACATGAATTAAATAAATAAAATACAGAAAAGAATTGGCACTCTACCTCCGGAATCACCTTGAAGTGCAAAATAATAGATAAAATATTTTTATTTTTCAATGTACTCCTTTAAAAAAGTAAAAAAAAATTTAAAATAACAATTGGATATCCTAAAACATAAAATCATTGAGACCTAACGCTCTAGGTGTTGCCTATCAAAATTTATCTATAGACAATCCAATATAAAATAATTTGTGAACATACCACTCAGAATAATATCTATAACTGTTCGGTAATTCCCTTCAGTGTGCAACAATCCGCCAATAACATCATTGGTTGTAAGGCCAAATAAATGTTCAATATATTTTGAGGTATTATTGAGCAATATTTCTATGCTGGATATATTGAGATGAATCAAAAAATATATAAATCGATCCTCCAACTGTTTATCTTTCAAAGTGCTCCAATTATGACCATTGTTTAGTTTATACAAATTTCAATTATATTGAAAGAAGTTCCTAAAACACACATACGTGGTCAATATTCAAAACACTTCACTGTGGCACTGCAGTTTAGACACTCGGTGTCTGAATCAGCCTTCTTTGTACTGCATATATAATCTCAATTCTCCCTTAGCATGCACTTACGGTTTGAAAAGTTTAACTCGGCTGATTCGCCGAATTTTACGAAAAAAAATTGTTTTGTGACAAATAATTTAGTCACAAAGGGCATTTTTTTGTAAGTACTGGGTGCAATGAGAGGGAGCAGCGAAAGCGGCATTGCCCCCCCCCCCCAATCATTGTACTCCTCAGATGCTGCTTTCATACATGATCGTGGAATCTAAGTGTAAAAACTGTGTAAAACTAACATAATTTTTTTTAAAATCAAACTTACCGCCTCCATTTGCTTGCAACGGGCCAACCGCCGCCATCTTGATTGAAGATCTGTAGCTAAATATCGTGCGGTCATACGTCACCGCGCACAGGATTTCAGTCGAGATCTTCAATCAAGATGGTGGCTGGCGGCCCGTCGTGAGCAAATGGAGGCGGTAAGTATGATTTTTTTTCTTTTTTTACACTATGTCAGGTTAAATTAATTCGTTAACACAAAGCCAGAGGGAATTCAGCTTCGAGGTTATTAAATTTATCCTGGAATTAGGATCGAATTCCACTTATTGGGATTCAATTCGCTCATCTCTAATCATCAATAATTACCTAATATAATGTAAATTTCACATATGGTGATTACTGAGTAGAGGAGGCGTGACTGGGCTGTATATCAGGCAGCCAATCAATAAACATCAACTCTCATAAACATGCACAAACTTATAGCAGGAAATCTAGACAAATGGAATGCAAGGTACATTGAAACTGTGGATATATGTATGGGTATGGGTTCTGGTGGGGTCACAGCTTGCAGCCTTAATGCAGCTTTTAAAAAATGAAGTTACTTTACAGGAATACCCCTTTAAGGACACAGTGATTGTTTTTATTTTTTTGTCTCCATTTTTCAAAAACCATGATATTTTATGTTTTTCCATTAATAAAGCCATTAGAGATGTCGCGAACATAAAATTTTCCATTCGCGAAACGCGAACGCGAACTTCCGCAAGTGTTCATGAACGGGCGAACCGCCATAGACTACAATAGGCAAGTGAATTTTAAAACCCACAGGGACTCTTTCAGGCCACAGTAGTAATGGAAAAGTTGTTTCAAGGGGACTAACACCTGGACTGTGGCATGCCGGAGTTGACGCAGAGTCGGGGTTTATTCCATAAAGGGCATAAATCACCTAACATTCCTAAATTGTTTGGAATAACGTGCTTTAAAACATCCAGTGTGTGTATACGATCAGGTATGATGTTGTATCGATCAGGTAGTGTAAGGGTTACGCCTGCTTCACAGTGACAGACCAAACTCTGACATACCAAACTCCCCAAACGCACCGCAAACAACCGCAAACAGTCCATTTGCACAACTGCAAACTCCCCATTTGCACAAGGTTGGATACCAACCAAGCCATGTCCCGTTCCTTGTCCTCACTGACGTCATTGAAGGTCTCTTCCACCACCCAGCCACATACAACACCAAGGGTCCCCGAAAGGTGACAAAAAGCCTCCTGGCATGCCTGCTGTGGTTGGTCTTCTACCTCCTTAAAGCCACCTTCCTCCTCTGACTCCTCTTCTTCAGACTCCTCTCTCTGCGTTGCCACATGTCCAACAATCAACGACAACAAGTCTGCTTCTGGTTTTGATGGTGACCACAAATCTTCCTCTTCATGCTCATCTACGGACTGATCCAGCACTCTTCGCAGGGCACGCTTCAGAAAAAACGCATATGGGATGAGGTCGGTGATGTTGCCTTGGGTTTGACTGACCAGGTTTGTCACCTCCGCAAAAGGACGCATGAGCCTACATTGTGGATGAGCATTCAGTAATGTGGCCAACAAATACCCAGCTCCGCAGATGCTGTCCTCTTTTTTTTAAATAAAAAATTCTGTTCTTACCAGTTTAATCTCTGTTTTGTCCCCTATCAGGGGCCGGTGTATGGAATAGATTTTAGGAACCGGGAGATGGAAAAAGATGGTTGGTCGGTCCTCTTCCTTCCAATTTGGGGCACTGTGCGTGCGCGTGCAATTTACTGTGTCACTCTATATGAGTGGTGTGTTAAGTAGTATTATTCCTATCAGTTTAATCCCTGTTACATCTCCTATCAGGGGATGTGTATTGAATAGATTTTAGGAACCGGGAGATGGAAAAAGATGATTGGTCGGTCCTCTTATTTACAATTTGGGGCACTGCGCATGCGCCGCGCAATGTACTGTGCCACCACTACAAATAGTGTGAACTACTATTCTTACCATTTTAATCTTAGTTAAGTCCCCTATCAGGGGACGTGTATTGAATTGAATCCTTGCATGGGGAGATAGAGAAAAAAGCTTGCTCTGTCCGCTTCCTTCTAATTTTGTGCACTTGCAATGGAATTTGCCACCAATGCAACTAGTGTTAACTAAGTACTATTCCTATCAGTTTAATCTCTGTTTTGTCCCTTATCAGGGCCCGGCTCTGTGTGTTGAATAGATTTTTGGAACCGGGAGATGGAAAAAGACCCATGCTCGGTCCGCTTCGTTTGAATTTTAGGTCACTGCGCGTGCACCGTGCAATGTACTGTGACACCCTATATGAGTGGTGGGCAGTGGGCACAGTACAGTCTGTGGGCCTGACACTCACTGGCAGGCAACTGCAGTTATATTAAAGGGTAAAAATTAAATGACTTTTTTATCTGCAAGTTACTGTGCCACCCTATATGAGTGGTGTGCACACAGTACAGTCTGTGGGCCTGTGGCCTCTCACACATGGGCAAGCAACTGCAAAATATATATATATAGAAAAAAAAAAAAAAACAGACTGATGTACCAGCCCTAAAAAGGGGTTTTTGGGGTGCTGTCTGGACGCTGTCCTTACAGCAGATGGCCCCTTTCCCACAAGCAAGCTTTCCGCGTGGGTGCAATACTTGACGTGAACGCATAGCATCCACACTGAATCCTGACCAATTCATTTCAATGGGTCTGTGTACATGAGCTTTTTTTTTCACGCATCGCTTCCGCGTTGCGTGAAAATCGCAGCATGTTCTACATTCTGCGTTTTTCACTAACCCTAGATCCATAGAAGTGAATGGGCTGCGTGAAAAATGCATTGCATCCGATGGTTGCTAGGAGATGTTATTTGTAAACCTTCAGTTTTTTTATCACGCGCGTGAAAAACACATCAAAATGCATTGTACCCACACAGAAAAAACTGAACAACTGTACACAATCGCAGGCAAGACTGAATGGCTTTGCCTGTGCTATTTGCGGATCCGCAACACACTACGGACGTGTGAATAAGGCCTAATCCGGACACACTTCTGTGAAAGAGGCTGATGAGTCTTTGAGGACTGGAGTGGACACAGAACACTGGCCTAGCTAACGCTTTCCCTATTAATTCAGCAGCAACAGCACTCTCCCTGCTCTAACACTGCAGCTTCAGAATGAATCTAAGATGGATGCTGTCCTTGCTTTTTGATAGGAGGTGGGAGGGTCTGGGAGGGAGGGTATGATTGGCTGGAATGTGTCTGCTGACTGTGAGGTACAGGGTCAAAGTTTGCTCAATGATGACGTATAGGGGGCGAATTGAACATGTTCGATGTTCGCTGGGAACTGTTCTGCATCATTTTGGGAATTGTCTAACATATTGTATAGCTTTTTAAAAGTGTTTTGGGGTGACAGAGTGAAAATGCCACAGCCTTTTTTTGTTTTGTTTTATGGCATTCATCGTGCTGTATAAGTGACATACTATAATAACTTTATTCTGTGGGTCAGTATAAATGCAGCTATGCCAAATTCATATAGTTTTTCAGTTGTTTATTCTTGATTGTTTGTCTTTGTTGCATTCAATGACTTAGAACATTTTTATTTTTTCATTGATGAAGATGTTTGAGTCTTGTTTTTTACTGAATGAGCGACAGTATTCATTGATGCCATTTCGAGGCACATATAACGTTCTCATCATTATTTTGTTATAATTTTTGGGTGGTGGAATGAAGAAAAACAGTGATTGTGTGTATTTTTTATTTGTATTCTTCTTACCATAAAAAAATAATCACTTTAGCCAACTAAGAGTTTTCCCGGAGTTCAGCTCATGCTCTGGGAAAAGTGTGTGTTTGTGTGTGTGTGTGTGTGTGTTTGTGTGTGTGTGTGGGAAGATGCTTTAGCTGATGATATCTCCTGATTGATAACAGCTAGAGACATGGGCCTGGTCTTGTTTAAAAGCTGGCATTCCAGGCTAGATATAAGACTAGAAAGAAAGAATTAGTAACATAGTAACATAGTAACATAGTATATAATACCGAAAAAAGACATTTGTCCATCCAGTTCGGCCTGTTTCCTACAAGTTGATCCTGAGGAAGGCAAAAAACCCCTGTGAGGCAGAAGCCAATTTTCCCCACTTAAGGGGAAAAAAAATTCCTTCCCGACTCCAATAAGGCAATCAGAATAACTCCCTGGATCAACGACCCCTCTCTAGTAGCTGTAGCCTGTAATATTATTACACTCCAGAAATAAATCCAGTCCCCTCTTGAATTCCTTTATTGTACTCACCATCACCACCTCCTCAGGCAGAGAGTTCCATAGTCTCACTGCTCTTACAGTGAAGAATCCTTTTCTATGTTTGTGTACAAATTAGCAGGGGATATCACTGTTAGAACTTGAGTAGGGAATAAACATGGCAAAACCTGCTTTTACTTTCAGCTATGTTCACTGGATCCTGGTTTCTAACAGCAATATCTTCAATTTTAGTGAAGATAATGCTTTGATTCTAGTATTTTTTGATAGCTTTAAATGTCAGCTTTTAAACAATATAAATATATCTAGCTGCTACCTATCCAGAGATACGAGCATCTAAATTTGCCCCCCCCCCTTCAGTTTGGACCAGGGGGCAGTTGGGAAGCTGACAGCTTGTAGTAGGAAAGGAAAAACAATAAAAATATATAGAAATCTTTATTGCAATGACCCACAGAATAAAGTTATGTTATTTATACCACACAGTGAATGCCATAATTAATTCCACAATTTTCCCCTAAAAATAAAATAATAAAAGTTGTTGTTTTCTAAAAACTTTTCTACACAACTAATACCACAAAATAAAAAAAAAGAAGAATTGGTTATGATTTAAACACAAAGGGGGAAAATGTTACTGGTCCTTAAAGCAAAAATTTATTGAGTCAATAAGGGTTTAAAAAATGCAATTGCATCCACTTAGTTATGCACCAAGATTTAATTCAACCACATGAAAAATCTATAATAAAAAAAAAAAAATTTTGGAGGATTTTTCCAATTTTAAGCGGTTGAGCGGTTCTGAAAATTAGTGGGTGCAATCACGACAAATGGTGATTGTGCCGTCCCCATCACTGAAACTCTCAAATACCACATTGAATCCTGATAGCAGCATCTAATTTAAAAATGGAGGCCTTTCAGAGGTTTAAAAAAATAACAATACTTACTTTATCCATTTAAGCGCGGAAAGACCACCATGGCCATCTTGATTGAAGTACCCATGTGAAATCTCGATGGTGCATGATGTCATGACGCTGGCCGTCATGACGCTTGCCGTTGGCCGTTGTCAGGGACGTGCACACATAGGGATGAAAGGGGGCTTGAGCCCCTGCCCCCTTCATCCCTGTCCCTTTAAATGCCCTCAGCTCACTGACATTTTTTTTTTTTTTTGAACTTTTTTTTTCATAATGCATTGCGCTCGGCTCCCCTCCCACCCGGTTTAGATGCTGGCGCAAGTGGCGCTAGTGTCAGCCTGTCCTGTGCGGCGGTTCGCGGAGTAATCTTAGCCTGCTGCCTTACAATCTCAGTCTCAAGACAAGTCCAGACCCGCCGGCAAGTCACGTGGTGCGGGCGGCGCGCACAGGCAGTCTTCTGAGCAGAGAAGAAGAGCTGCCTGGCTGTGTGCGTCCACCCGGCACCCGCCCTGCCCCTGCTGTGAAGTCGCCTCACCGCCCGCCAGGAATCCGGATCCGGGATCCCACCGGCACCCAGACCCAGTGAGTGACTGGTGTGGTGAGTCGTGAAGTGATTAGTGAACTTAACTAGTGAAGTGAGTCAGACTCAGAGAGAGGAGGGAAGCTGGAACAAAAACAAAACAGTGACTCTGTCTTGCGTCTTGCCGCTGCTGTGCTGCTGAGCTGACTGAGCCTGTCTGTCTGTGTCGTGTCATGTCAGTGCATCATTCACAGACAGTGAATTTCCAGGCTAGCAACTTCAGATCAGATGTGCCTGCAAAAACCAGTGGCCAGGCCCATGAGGGGAAAAAATGTGACTCAGGCCACTAGGCCAGCATCCTTGCTTCAGATTCAGAATCATTTGGCCCACTCAGCAGTGCACCCCTGTTGGCTACTTGTTGTTAGCGCCATCATGGAGGCCAGTAGTGGCGGGAAAAAAGGGGGGGGAGGGGGTATAGGAGAGGAGATACACTGCTCTGGGCTGTGTCCTTGACTCCATTGACAACAGCATATGCTGTGGACAGATCTATATCAGAATTCTGTAGAGCATCAGAGGCAAGTGCAGTGACTTCAAAGACTGGACTGGCTATTTCAAGGCAAAGCAAAAACTCAAAGTCTATGGCTTTAAGGTACATCCTGGCATCTCCAGCAGCAGTATCAGGGGGCTCCTGCTGTGTAATATCAGTCAGGACTTTGACCACTGGCCTTTAGGGCTTTTTCTCTACATGCCCAACGCGTGTCTGAGAGCTTTTGCAGTTGAATTACACGCTCTCCAGGGTGCAAGGCTTCTTGACATTTCACAAATGCAGTGTGCCGTTTTGAAGAGCTGGTGAGAAACACATAAAGCTTCTGTACCAGGTTGAAAAAGGTAATAAAGTGGATGCTTGATTTGGCAGCTTCAACTAGGACCAAATTTAGGCAGTGGGCTTGCCAGTGCACATATAGAGCCTTGTTGTTGTGTTGCAGTATTCTAGACTGCAGACCTTTGTATTGACCACTCATATTGGCAGCACCGTCGTAGCCTTGACCACGCATGTTTTCTATCTGTAGATTGTTGTTCTTTAGCAAGTCAAGAACAGTTTTCTCCATCTCCTCACCTGTAGTTTTTGCCACATTACAGACCTGGAGGAAGCGCTCTTTGATTTCCATTTGGTACACATAACGCACCACAATAGACACCTGCTCACAGTGAGATACATCAGTAGTTTCATCTATAAGAACTGAATATATAGTGGCCTCCTCTATTTCTTTCCTAATCTCTCGTTTTGTGAATGTGGCCAGTGCTTTGATAAGATCATTTTGTGTCCTATTTGAGAGGAGTGAAACCTGACACCTATTTTTACCTATTTTCTGGCATTTTAAATTTTCCAAATGGAGCTTAAGTACGCTATCGTACTGGCTAAACATTTTTACAAGTTCAAGGAAGTTGCCCTGGTTTCTACTTGTGTCAGACTCATCATCACCCCTAAAAGCCTTCCCCTGCCGTGCAAGATATAGGGTTATATCAATTAATCGGGTCAAGAGTTCTCTGTTTTGTTGCTTCTCTCTATCCCTTTTTGCCTTGCCTAAAGCATCAGATACATCAAAAGCTGATCGTAAAGCACTCTTTTTGTATGTGTTCCATCGCACCATGCTCTGACTCTGCATGTTCTTTTATTTTCTCACGTGCCTTTTTCTAATTGCTTACCTATAATTCTCCTGCTGTACGACCTCTTCTGTAATTCATTTGTTGCTTGAAGGATCTCTACCGTGCTCTCAGGTGTAAAACTTTCAACATCTGGGTAATGTGTTGTATCTTGTTGTATGGTACCTGGTTTTAACCATGCAGGCATCTCATCATAACTGGGATAGCACTGGCTGTATGGGGCTGAAGGGGACGTGCAGGGGCAGCCCATTTTAACAGCCAGTGCTATCCACGTTATGATGAGCTGGCCCTGCGCATCCCCTTTAGTCCCATACAGGCAGTGCAATCCCTGACAATACAGTTGTGTATGCGATCCCCTTTGTAGCCCCATACAGTCTTTCCTATATAGCTGCGCATACACCTAAGCTATGTCTGTGGCTTACATACAGCTGCTCATACACCTGAGCGATGTCTGTGGCCGAGCGCGTTTGAGACCATTTGAATCCGGCACCTGCGTGTGCCAGCCGCTCACTGCATGTGAAAACGTGCCAACTTGTCTGTGACCACACCCACTGCCAAACCCTCTCCTCACAGCAGATGAGTAAGCTAGCATGGAGACACACCTCCATTACAGGTGTGACGGACAGACTGGAATTGACGAGAGCACGTCATCTGTATGGGCAGCAGATCTTACAAGAACACCGGTGCGCTGAGGGAACTCAGTGCAAGAAGACTATCTATGAGGTGGCTTTTACCATTGGGACTTCTTATGACCACTATTAATGGTCATCAGTTTGTTATCTGACACACCTTACACAAAAAAAAATAAAAAAATAAGTACCAGACCACTCACATAAATAAATCCTTTATTTACCAAGAACAATACATAAAATAAATTGAAAAATAAGTAGTACAGGGAAAAGGCGAACTCAACATCGAGGGAAAACACAGTGGGCAACAGCAGATCATTCCATATATGAATCGCATATAAAGTGCTAAAACACATAGAACTAAATTACAGACCATTACCCATACTGTGCTCCCTCCAGTATGACACCAACCCCGACGAGCAGTTCGGTGGACCTTGGTCAGGGGGTTTTCCGACACCCAGAGAACCTGGCCAAGATTTGGGACACAAGATTCTCTTGGCGTGATAAGTTAGATCAGCAGATCCTGATAATATTGTTACTTTGCTTGGACCGTGATATTTGCATACTCTGAGTCGCCTCAATTGTATTGGACTGCACATTGTGATTTCATATCTGTATGTACCTTTTTCTTTTTGCATATAAAAAGAATTGACAAAAAATAAAGGAATATGCATTATTACTGTATCTATACATTTATGGAAAACAAGGAAAGACTTTTAGAAAGCAACTAAGCTTCGTGGTACAAACACTTTTTCGATTTTTTGCCAAGTGCCCTTTTTTTTTTTAAGCCCCTGCCCTTCAAAATGTCTGTGCACGTCCCTGGCCGTTGTGGTGACGTGATATGTCACCGTGCACGAGATTTCTTGCTGGATCTTCAATCAAGATGGCCATAATGCCCTCTTTGCCATAAAATGGATCAGGTAATGGATCAGGTGGAGTATTTTTTGTTTGCGCCATTTCAAGGGAAATTGATTTGTTGCCATAAAGCACAAGGAAAATTGGCCAAGTCAACCATTCAAGAACCGCTGGATTGCTGGTCAAGACACGACCGCTAGATGACACCGGGAGTTCAGGCCTCTCACTGCGACTCCTGCTGCCACGCCCCCTTACTCTGCTGCGACCTGTGTCTGTGCCAAAAACATTTTGGCCTCTGCCACTCCCCTGTGCAGGGCCTGGCACTTCTCTGTCTGACATACTTTTAGATCAAATAAATAAAAATGAAATTAAAACACCCCAAAATAGTCTGTAATTTGCTCACTTCACCACACAACGGCTAATAAGCCCTTTTTTCCCACTTAATACACCAAAAAGGGCTGTCATTTTCTCACTTCACCACACAATGGCAAACACTTTTTTTTGTGCCACTAATACATGCAAAAAGGGGCTTTAGAACATATAACTGTACCGCTGGACGGCAAATATATTTTTCTTTTGCCACTAATACACCACAAAAAGGTCTTTAGAATATATAACTGCTCCACTGAATGGCAAATAGGCCCTAATTTTTTTCTACTTCTACGCTCCACAAAAGGCTTTAGAACATATAACTGCACCACCGAACGGCAAATGTATTTTTCTTTTTTCCACTTCAATAAGTGTAACTTCAATAAGCCGGCGAATTTTAAGACTCACAGGGACCCTTTCTGGCCACAATAGTGATGGAAAAGTTGTTTCAAGGGGACTAACACCTGGACTGTGGCATGCCGTAGGGGAATCCATGGCAAAACTCTCATGGAAAATTACGTAGTTGATGCAGAGTCGGTTTTAAACCATAAAGGGCATAAATCACCTAACATTCCTAAATTGTTTGGAATAACGTGCATTAAAACATCCAGTGTGTGTATACAATCAGGTATGATGTTGTATCGATCAGGTAGTGTAAGGGTTACACCCACTTCACAGTGACAAACCAAACTCTGACAGACCAAACTCCCCGTTTAACGCACCGCAAACAGTCCCTTTGCACAACCGCAAACTCTTCATTTGCACAAGGTTGGATACCAAACTAGCCATGTCCCGTTCCTTGTCCTCACTGACTTCATTGAAGGTCTCTTCCTCCACCCAGCCACGTACAACACCAAGGGTCCCCGAAAGGTGACAACAAGCCCCCTGGGACGCCTGCTGTGGTTGGTCTTCCACCTCCCTAAAGCCACCTTCCTCCTCTGACTCCTCTTCTTCAGACTCCTCTCTCTGCGTTGCCGCAGGTCCAGCAATTGATTACCACAAGGCTGCTTCGGGTGGTGATGGTGACCACAACTCTTCCTCTTCATGCTCATCTACGCCCTGATCCAGCACTCTTCTCAGGGCACGCTTCAGAAAAAACACATATGGGATGAGGTGGATGAAGTTTCCTTAGGTTTGTCTGACCAGGTTTGTCACCTCCGCAAAAGGACGCATGAGCCTACAGCCATTGTGCATAAGCGTTCAGTAACGTGGCCAAAAAATACCTAGCTCCGCAGAGGCTGTCCTCTTTTTTTTTAAATTAAAAAAATCTGTTGCTAGTATACAAAAGATTTATTAAAACAGCATATAAAACAAATACATAAAACACTTGGATTCCTTGATCAACAATCAATATGGGTAGCTTGATCAATGGTAAGTCCAGATAATTCAACGATAGGCTTATATACCTCTTGCAATGGTACTTGGATACAATGCACAATTGGCCTAAAGTCCCAATAATATGGGCATTTCTTAAAGGTATGTACTCACTGTCCGACTGGATCTGCTGTTATCTGCGGGCGGCGTGTATGGTGTCCCACACTTTCTTTGCTCTGCACCACTGGTTTTCTCGTAGTGTCACGAAAACAACGTAGATCCCGTCAGAAACAGACAAGCAATTCAATATTGGCTTCCTTAACGTAGTCCATACGTGGCTGCCGGCAAACCACCTTACATCTGTTGAGTACTGTACACTCCACTGTCAAAAGTTCCAGACGCGTTTTGGGAACTCTGTATTTCTTGTCCCTTCCTCAGTGGCAACTTATCTGGACTTACCATTGACAGTGAGGGCACTATCACTTACCCTTGGAAGTGGAGATATACATTCAAGGAATATTATATAACATTTTAACATTGCAGTCTGGTCCTACAATCATGGAGACAACAAGTTAATCCAAATCAAGCTACCCATATTGATTGTTTATCAAGGAATCCAAGTGTTTTATGTATTTGTTTTATATGCTGTTTTAATAAATCTTTTGTATACTAGCAAGTCTCCACTTTGTTAGGTGATCCAGTATCTGAGTGCCCAACCGTTATTATTCATTCATTAGTGTACCTTGGTAATCAGGTAAATTACTGGCTGGTTGCAACAAACCATTTCAGCTGGACTGGACGAGCCTCATCATTTGTGTTTTTGTACAAAAAAATCTGTTCTTACCAGTTTAATCTCTGTTTTGTCCCCTATCAGGGGCCCGTGTATGGAATAGATTTTAGGAACTGGGAGATGGAAAAAGATGGTTGGTCGGTCCTTTTCCTTCCAATTTGGGGCACTGCGCGTGTGCCGTGCAATGTACTGTCCCACCCAATATGAGTGGCGTGTTAAGTAGTACTATTCCTATCAGTTTAATCCCTGTTACGTCTCCAATCAGGGGACGTGTATTGAATAGATTTGAGGAATTGGGAGATGGAAAAAGATGATTGGTCGGTCCTCTTACTTCAAATTTGTACTGTGCCACCAATAAAAATAGTGTGAACTACTATTCTTACCATTTTAATCTTTGTTAAGTCCCCTATCAGTGGACGTGTATTGAATTGCATCCTTGCATTGGGAGATAGAGAAAAAAGCTTGCTCTGTCCACTTCCTTCTAATTTTGTGCACTTGCAATGGAATTTGCCACCAGTTTGCCACCAATGCAACTAGTGTTAACTAAGTACTATTCCTATCAGTTTAATCTCTGTTTTGTCCCTTATCAAGTGCCTGGGTCAGTGTGGTGAATAGATTTTTGGAACCGGGAGATGGAAAAAGACCCATGCTCGGTCCGCTTCATTTGAATTTTAGGTCACTGCGCATGCACCATGCAATGTACTGTGACACCCTATATGAGTGGTGGGCAGTGGGCACAGTACAGTCTGTGGGCCTGACACTCACTGGCAGGCAACTGCAATTATATTAAAGGGTAAAAATTAAATGACTTTTTTATCTGCAATGTACTGTGCCACCCGATATGAGTGGTGGGCACTGGCAGTGGGCACAGTACAGTCTGTGGGCCTGACACTTACTGGCAGGCAACTGCAATTATATTAAAGGGTAATCATTAAATTACTTTTTTATCTGCAAGGTACTCTGCCACCCAATATGAGTGGTGGGCACTGGCAGTGGGCACAGTACAGTCTGTGGGCCTGACAATCACTGGCAGGCAACTGCTATTATATTAAACGGTAAAAATAAAATGATTTTTTTTCTGCAAGGTACTGTGCCACCCTATATGAGTGGTGGGCAGTGAGCACAGTACAGTCAGTGAGCCTGACACACACTGGCAGGCAACTGCAATTATATTAAAGGGTAAACATTAAATTACTTTTTTATCTGCAAGGTACTGTGCCCCCTGATATGAGTGGTGGGCACTGGCAGTGGGCACAGTACAGTCACTGGGCCTGACACACACTGGCAGGCAAATGCAATTATATTAAAGGGTAAACATTTAATGACTTGTTTATCTGCAAGGTACTGTGCCACCCTATATGACTGGTGGGCAGTGGGCACAGTACAGTCAGTGGGCCTGGCACACTGGCAGGCAACTGCAATTATATTAAAGGGTAAACATTAAATGACTTTTTTTTTATCTTCAAGGTACTGTGCCACCTGATATGAGTGGTGGGCACTGGCCGTGGGCACAGTACAATCTGTGGGACTGACAAACACTGGCAGGCAACTGCAATTATATTAAAGGATAAATATTTATTGACTTTTTTTATCTGCAAGGCACTGTGCCACCCTATATGAGTGGTGTGCACACAGACGAGTCTGTGGGCCTGCGGCCTCTCACACAAGGGCAGGCAACTGCAATATATACAGTTGTGTTCAAAATTATTCAACCCCCAATGCTGCAAAGGGTTTTAGGGAATTTAGTGTACATTTGTAATTGTGTTCATAATTAAATCTTACAAGGACTTTTTAAAGAACCAAATGCAACTAAAATGACATCAATTGTTTTTGTAATACAGTATTAAATGTTTTTTTTTGTGATTTCTTCATTGACACAATTATTCAACCCCTTAAAGACTGCCACTCTTAAGAACAGAGGTTCATTCAAGTGTTTTCGATCAGGTATTGAAAACACCTGTGGATGTCAAAGAGCAGCAATCAAGCAAAATAAGCACCAATTAGGCAGATTTAAAATGACTGTGATACTCAGCTCCTTCTAGACATTTACTGGTGTGTTTACAAACATGGTGAAGTCAAGAGAATGGTCCAGGAAGACAAGAGAAGAGGTGATTTCTCTTCACAATAAGGGCAATGGCTATAAGAAGATTGCAAAGATGTTAAACATACCAAGAGACACCATAGGAAGCATCATTTGCAAATTCAAGGCAAAGAGCACTGTTGAAACGCTACCTGGTCGTGGCAGAAAGAAGATGCTGACTTCGACTGCTGTGCGCTACCTGAAGCGCAAAGGGGAGAAAAGTCCCCGTGTGACTGCTGAGGAACTGAAAAAAGATTGCGGGTACTGAAGTTTCAGCTCAGACAATAAGGCGCACACTGCGTAATGAAGGCCTCCATGCCATAACTCCCAGGCGCACCCCCTTGCTGTCTCCAAAGAATTAGAAGAGTCGACTGCAGTATGACAAAAGTCATGTGGACAAACCACATAAGTTTTGGGATAGTGTTCTGTGGACTGATGAAACAAAATTAGAACTGTTTGGGCCCATGGATCAATGCTATGTTTGGAGGAGGAAGAACAAGGCCTATGAAGAAAAGAACACCTTGTCTACTGTGAAGCATGGCGGGGGGTCAATCATGCTTTGGGGCTGTTTTGCTTCTACAGGTACAGGGAAGCTTCAGCGTGTGCAAGGTACCATGAATTCTCTTCAGTACCAGGAGATATTGGATGAAAATGTGATGCAGTCCGTCACAAACCTGGGGTTTGGGAGACGTTGGACCTTTCAACAGGACAATGATCCCAAGCATACCTCCAAGTCCACTAGAGCATGGTTGCAGATTAAAGGCTGGAACATTTTGAAGTGGCCATCGCAGTCACCAGACTTAAATCCGATTGAGAACCTCTGGTGGGACTTAAAGAAAGCAGTTGCAGCGCGCAAGCCTAAGAATGTGACTGAACTGGAGGCTTTTGCCCATGAAGAATGGGCGAAGATACCCGTAGATTGCTGCAAGACACTTGTGTCAAGCTATGCTTCACGTTTAAAAGCTGTTATAACTCATAGTAGTTATGCCCTGATATGTGCCCTCTTCACAGTAGTCATGCCCTGATATGTGCCCTCTTCACAGTAGTTATGCCAGATATATGCCCTCTTCACAGCTGTAATGTTCACACGTGCCCCCTCACAGTAATAATGCCCAGATATATGCCCCCTTCAGAGGTAATGCTCACACGTGCCCCCTCATAGTAGTTATGCCCTGATATGTACCCTCTTCACAGTAGTCATGCCCTGATATGTGCCCTCTTCACAGTAGTTATGCCCAGATATGTGCCCTCTTCACAGTAGTTATGCCAGATATATGCCCTCTTCACAGCTGTAATGTTCACACGTGCCCCCTCACAGTAATAATGCGAAGATATATGCCCCCTTCACAGCCGTAATGCTCACACGTGCTCCCTCAGAGTAGTTATGCCCTGATATGTACCCTCTTCACAGAAGTCATGGCCTGATATGTGCCCTCTTCACAGTAGTTATGCCCTTATATGTGCTCTCTTCACAGGGGTAATGCTCACACGTGCCCCCTTACAGTAGTTATGCCAGATATGTGCTCTCTTCACAGTAGTAATGCTCACACGTGTCCCCTCGCTGTAATAATGACCAAATATGTGCCCTCTTCACAGAAAAAATGCCCGGATATTATTTCCTTCACAGTAGTAATGCTCACATGTGCCCCCTCACAGCTATTGCATTTCTTTCTGGCAAAGGTACCTGGTTCCGGCCCGCGAAATTTATACCAAGTCTAGTGCGGCCCTCAGACGAAAAATGGTTGAGCACCCCTGGCTTAGAGGTTTACCACATATGTAAAGATCCCAGGTTCGAGCCCTAGGACAGATATGTTTTCTTTCTGTTATGTTTTTTTTTTATATTTCTTATTTAAAACTATATTAAAAGACTATTCTATCATAAATAATATATAATCTAATAATAATAATAATAATAATAATAATAATAATAATAATAATAATAATAATAATAAAAGGCCTCACTTTATTAAGAATAGTGTTTTTTTTTTGTTGCTAAAACCTATTGCTGTTTTATTTACAGGCACAATATATGATTATAAAGAAAACAGTAATATTTATTAGCTTTTAAAAAAACAAAACAATTTTTTTTTTATTCTCAATAGGATAAGGACATAGACTTTTTTATCAGGATAAATGTGGAAGAAAAAAATGTTGACGCCTCTCCCAAGATTCAAACCTCGAATCTCTACATACAAAAGTAACCACTTACCCACAAAGCTATAACGTTATCACACACAGATGTGTGTTTTTCTCATGCTTATAAGCTAACAAATATTAATGGTGTCTATATTCATTAGTGATGAACGGCAGGGGCAATATTCGAATTCACGATATTTTGCGAATATTTGGGCGAATATTCGCCATATATTCGAAAATTCGTGAATTTGTAATCTCCAGTAATTATTTTCTTGATTGCGAAAATTCGCATAAAAAATCTGCATAAAATTATCATAAAAATGTGCATAAAATTAGCATAAAAAGGTATCTTTTAAATGCCAGTTTATGCAAATTTTTATGCAAATTTTCGCAATCAAGAAATAATGACATTAATTTCTTGATTGCGCAAATTTGCATATAAAAATTCGCATAAAAATTCGCATTAAAATTTGCATAAACTGGAATAAAAAAAATGAATATTCGCAATTACGAATATATTTCGCGATATTCTAAATATTTGCGAATTCTCGAAGTGCCGATATTCGAGATTAAAATTCGCAATTCGAAAGTTCGTGATCAACACTAATATTCATATATTTTGCAACAATAAAGAAGGTATATTTATATTAGCTTTCTAAGCAGTTGTCAGTGTTGTGAAGCTATAGTGAATAGTGTAAATGATATGTAGAGGCTACGACCTCAATATATCTCATCCTGTCAATCAAGCGTCGGGAGAAGTGTGCATGAACATAGGTGGTGTTACAAAGCAGTGTTCAAAGGATTCAGCCCCTCCTCCTGTTGCTCCAATTGCTCATATGCATATTTCTCTGTAGCTAGTTATCGTAAAGACAAAATAAAAGTATTGTTTTAATCAACATGATGTTTTTATTATGGTTTACTGGTTTAATAGGGTTGAATCTGGTGACACAGCCTCTTTAATCAGCAACATGTTAGAGGTAAGTCAATCCATTGTAAACTAAATGGATTTGACTCAAATTTTGTAAAAATTTGAGGTGGATCCGAATCAGAATTTTTGGTGATTCAATTTAGGAAAAGAGAAGAGAGAGAGGGAAAATAAAAATAATATAAACAATATAATAGAAAAAACAATATCCTAGGAGTCAAAGGAGACCTCAGAGTTGCATATACAGATTTTAAGGCCAATTTCAGAACTTTTGATTTCGGTAGAATTGATTAGGACCCCCCCAGAAAAATAGTCAACCACTTCAGACAATTGGGCAGTGTCAATAAACCTAACCATTTCCAGACATGTGACTTAATAGTACGTCACATGTTGGGTCTTTAAAGATGTGGTGCTTGCTGTTTCATAAAGCAGGCACCCATGGCTAATGTCCGCAACAGTTAATGTCTGTGGCTAGTTTCCACAGGAAATTAGTAAAATCATCATAGACTCCAATGCATTGGAGTCCATAAAAACAGCAATCTAATGATTGCTTGTTATAGTTCCCTATGGGAACAATAAAAAAGTGTACAAAAAAGATAATAGTTTTTTAAAAATCAAAAAATCAAAAAATCTAATCTTCCCCGTCCCCAAAATAAGAGTAAAAAATATAAGAAAATAAATAAAAATAAAAAGTTATAATAAAAAAATTATAAAATAGACATCATGGGTATCGCCGCATGTGAAAACGCCCATACTATTAAAATCTAAAATAAATAATCCCATACTGAAAAGGCAAAATTAAAAAAAAAATGGTCAAAATGTCCGATTGTGATGAAAAAGTTGTACACACCCTAGAATAGTATCAATTAGGGATTTGCGAATTTCATATTTTGAAGTTCATGTGCGGGTTTGTGTTGTGGTATTTACTGAATTGCGTTATTGACTCCCTTATCACAGACCATAACGCAATTCCATGACGAAATGCATAACAGAATGCCTTTAGAATTCATAACGGAATGCCTATGGCTTGCATAACGGATCCGTCTGTTTTACGTTATGCTGGAGTCCTCTCCTGCATAACGTAAACCGGATGGATCCGTTATGCAGGCCATAGAGTTCTATTATGACGGAATTAATAATGGAATGCTTATAAAGGTATTCTGTTATGCATTCCATCATGAATTTACTTTATGGTCCAATGTAACGGAATCCATAACGCAATTCAGTAAATACCGCAAAACAAACCCGCACACGAACTTCAAAATATGAAATTCGCTCATCCCTATTATCAATGAAAAGTAAAGATCGCCCTGCCAAAAATGAGACCTCATACAGTGCCACAAACATAACTGCAAAAAAGTTATAGGGGTTATTTATTTATTTTTGTATCAAAATGCAAGAAAATCTATACATATGTGGTATCATTGAATTCGTACTGACCTGGGGAATGAAGATCAGTTTTACCGCATAATGAATGCTGTAAAAAAAAAAAATAATTAAAATCTGTGGCAAAATTAAATTTTTTTCCAATTCCACCACCTTTGGAATTTGTTTCCCACCTTCAACTAAATTTTATGCAATATTGACCAGTCCCGCAAAATCAAGCCCTCATACAGCTATATGAATGGAAAAATAAAAATAGTTATTGCTCTAGGAAGGAGGGGAGTGCAACACAAAAATGCAAAGTAAAAAAAAATAAAAATTCCAGGGTAGAAGGGTGTTAAGGAAAATAAGTAGCATATAAACAATTTAGATGCTTTTTTTGCTAATACAAGTTTCAAACTGATTGCTTGAAATACACTTAAATCTAGAGACAAAATGTGAGAGAGTTAATACCAAAATTATGATTAATTTACAAATGAAAGGGATTTTCCAGGTTCTTTTATTAACTTTCTTTTATTTTTATTTTATTTTGTGAGGAACACTACTAAATCCAGGGAATGACTGCAGTGGTATACATATATTACCACTGCAGCCTGGGGAAGAGGACAAAGCAGTGACACTAGATTGGAAAAAGTTTAGAAAATGTAAATGTTTGTAATAATTAATTATTTTTGCTTATTTTTATTATTTTATTAGAAAAGACCCTTTAAGAAAAATAATTCAATAGCCAGCCCACTATATGTATTAACTATCATTACACAACAACAAAAATGTGACATATGTAATCAATTACTGTGAACCAAAACATTTTGGAAAGATAATTAAATTTTAATAATGATTATTATTATTATTATTATATAAAAATTATCTTGCACAATTAATTCATTAAAATAATGTTTACAAAAGCAGTTCATTCATACCATGAACAAATTAACAAAGACAAAATCAGAAGAATGATACAATAGATTGTTTGGATGTTAGTTGAGAATATTTAGAATCATTTCTAATAGAAGAGAATAGACATGAAAGAGATGTACTTGTGCACACTAAATTGCATTAAATAAACAATGAATATTGAATTTTCAAAGACTGTTGTAATAAAAATCATTGATTTTCCTAGACCACTTAGTTGTTATGTTGCATTTTGCCACTGGGAATATACCAATCCATGGTTAAACACAGAAAACAGTAAGTGCATTACTATTAATAATAATATTCAAGGAGTTCAAATTAAAAGTTTTAAAGGGAATCAATACATAGACACGTTCCTGGGTTCCATAAATACATAAAAATGTTAAAGGCCATGGACACCTGTGACATGAAAAAATATATTTTTACATTTGCAGCGGTTATCTTGAATTAAGAAAAGTTACACTCAGCTGCAGTCTGCTATCTTCGTTCCTTTATTTATTTGTAGACTGTTGATATGCAGTTTGCAACTTGTGCCTAGTATTACCATGTGGGTGTGCCACTCCCAGTAATTCATGTTAGATCCTTTTGACCAGGATGCTTCTGTCTTCCCCTACAAATTGTCATTTGTTTGCTTTCTTCCCTATTTATAACCTGTGTGAGCTGTCTTCCTTGAATCTTTTTGCATCTCTCCTGATGCGTCCAATAGCCATATCCTGATGAAACAACTCACTAACCATTCAAAAAAAAAAAAAAAAAATTGTAAAGCACCATACACCGAATTTGACAGTAATAAATCATATTTGGTTTTCCAGAGTGCATATGATCGATCATGAGGAAATGTATGGAGCGAGCCCAGAAGCTTTGTCATTTTCAAAAGTTTTTTTTTTATATTTACAACCAAAGCAAGTACATTTTTTTTTAAAGAAAGTAGAATCTTTCAGATATACTTCCTTTCACCTTTATCCATTTCTAACAATATCTGTCACCTTGTTTTTGCTTATTAAACTAAATGTTCCCTTTTGTATGGAAAACTGTTGCTTCTATTAGCAGAAAAAGTAGTTTGAACACATATGTTAATTAATTTTATAGAACACCTTTTTCCCTCAATATAACATTGGTCCTTCCCTCTGCATGCTAAGATGCTCATATTAGTAGGTGATTGACAGAGCCAGCCTTCTGAGAAATTCGAGCTCCAGGCCCATCATCTCAAGTATGTGTTCTAGAATCTCTTAGAGTATATCATCTTGTTCCTGAGCTAAAGAAAATAAATATACTATGCATGCACTGAAATTGTGGTGAACAGTGCACACATGACCCAACCAAGACCTCTCAGGCAGCTTAACTAATTCTTTCTATTTAGCTCTGTTAAAAAAAACTTGCTGTATTTTCCTTTTGAAATAAAGAATAAGGAGCATTATGTGGAGTCATTTAGTTTTCTTTCCTTGGAATAGGGACTCATTTTGTTTTTTTTCCACAGAAATGTTGCATGTTGATCTTTCTCTCTCTTCCTCTGATTTAGTGTAGTAATCAATCCAAACACAAATTGCTTTTTTTGAGTAATTTGTCTATCTCTATTTCTAATACTACCTGAAAGAGCGTAAGCATAAACAATTGAATTGGGATATAATTATTCTAACAAAACTAAATTTACACAAAGAGAGAGAAAAAGACAAACATATAGCACTTCTCTGAAAAAAAAAAAAAAAGACCTGCAAATCATACCGCATTCTAAAAACAACCATTTCCCGAACTTGGGTTCGGTTCAAACACTTGGAAACGAACCCAAGTTTGGGAAATGTTTTTTTTTTACAGTCTAAATCAATTTCTGAAGTTATTATGCGAAGTCTCCCGAGACTTCGCAAAGTAATAACTTTGGCTCATTGGAGCCAATACATTCTAATGCTGTACGGGGTGCTCGCTCCATACGGTATTGAAAGAAAGTTTCATGCTAATCGACTTTAAATGTTTTATCCAAAGTCAATTCGCTCATCCCTAGTCTTGATCTTCCTGTACTGGCATGAGATGCACCTGATGTGTTAAGAGGCAGAAGCCTCTTAAAAAATTAGGCACATCTCTGCCCTGCCATGCGGTAGAAAGTAAAGTCTACACCAACTACAGGCTGGTGTAGACTTCAGCTATAACTTCTGCCACCTTCTAGTGAAAGTTACAGTAAATTAGGTGGTGGCATGAAGGAAAGGCCATTTTCTCTGCACTTCTGAAAAGTGCAGAGAAGCTCAAAAAGCCTTCGGTGGTGTCCAGGGGCGTACTACAGTATTTCTCCTTATGGAGAGTGCAGAGTATGTGTGAGGAGAATAGTAGCCCGGGCCTATCAGGCAGATAAGCGAATTCACTCTGTTCAGCACTACTAAAATAAATAAATAAAACAAAAAAAAATGCTTATTTATATGAAACATGCAGTTGTCTTTTTAGAAAAATGATTGCTTTGTATATCTATTTCATAGAGGAGTGTTATGTGTTTTTCTCTCAAAGCTCAATAGATTTGGGATGAATTCCAAATGGGTCTAACTGATTTTCTTATCTTTAACCTGTCCTTAATACTTTCTCCCCTTTTATAACGTACTCCTGATTTTGGCTTCAAAACCTCCATTAGATAACTTAAATGTGAGGATGCACCTTAAGCAAAATGTGATTGTAACACCTGTAGATAGGGAAAGATCATGACAGTGAGCCCTTACCTAGAACTCAGCCTGATTTCCCTACCTACGTGCAGTATAATCCCTACTTGGCTGGACAACAAGTGGACAATGGTCCCTACACTAAATAAGTGCAGATACAGACAAACACCAACAGAAAAACAAACACCAAAGCAAAGTCATACAGAAATGAGTAGGAAACAGATAGGCTATGCAGTTCCAAACACAGAGGAATCAGTACACAGATGCAGGAACAGGGAACAAGGTCCAAGCTAGTGAGCCAAACAAGACTATCAATGGCAATGGTGTATGTTCAGGAAGGCATTTAAATAGAGCGCCAAGTCCCTGGATCAGAACCTGATAGGTCCATTGACTCAGAGCTCCATTAGTCAGAAACACTAGTACACAGGAAAAGAGCAACTGAGCTCATTATCCCACTGCTAATCTCCCCCCACACATGGCTGCTGTGGGTAGAAACAGAGCATTTCATCCTGTTAAATTCTGAATGAAGAAGATAATTGGAGATGGAACGGTACAGCGTTTATTATAGAGGTGATCTTATATGGGCCAATAAACTTATTGTCAGCTTACCAGACAGTAGCCTAAGATGCATTTTTTTTTGTAAAAAGCCAGACAAGTTCTCTCAAAACAAAGTTCGGACCCAAAGAATGCTTTTTATTGGCTTGTTTATACTGGAGGCTTTGAGCTTTTTACAGTCTCTTGCGAGCCTTGGCCCAAACTGTGCACAGATCATTAACAATAGCATCCACCGCGTGACTCACAGAGCTTAACCCAGAAACCGATGAAAAAAGTGGATTAAAACAATAATTACAATAAAAAGGTGAGATTCCACTAGAGAAGCTGACATGATTGTACATATCAAACTCATGGAGGGACAAAAACTTCTTCCACTTGTTCTAACAGTCAGACACAAAGCACCTTAAAAACTTCTTCAGTACCTGGTTGACCCTTTGATTTTGTCTGTTTGTCTCAGAATAGAATGCAGATCAGAAGGACAGTTTGATGCCCAGTCTCTTACTAAATTGTCTCCAGAATCCTGAGACGAACTGAAATCCTCTATCTGAGACAATGGACTTGGGTATCTCATTCAATTTAAGAATATTGTCAACGAACAAGGTAGATGATTTTTTAGCATCAGGAAGTTTATTTAACGGAATTAGGTGACACTTTTAAGGGAAACTATCAATGACCAACCAGACGACTGTCTTCCCCTGGGAGGGCAGAAAGTCAGTAATGAAAATAAATTGAGATGTAGGTCCAAGGTCTCTGTGAATTGGACAAGGGGCAAAGTAAACCTGCAGGACGTCTTCTGGGTACCTTAGCCCTTGTCACATACCGAGACAAAGGCAACTACATCTTCTGACCAAGTAGGCCACCAGTTGACTCTGAAGACTAGATGTTTAGTCCCAGAAATTCCCGGATGACCTGCAAGTACAGAGCAATGTGATTCCTCCAAAACTTTAATGTGGAGATTTGAATGAACAAAAAAATTATCAGAGGGAAGATGACTGGAATCCAAATCCTGACAAAATCAAGATCAAGGTTAATAACAATTTAGAGAAAATGGACGGCACTGTGCTTTCATTGAGGTCCGGGTGCACGGTCAGCAGGTCGGATCCCCATCAAAATGAAATGAAAGGACCAGCACTCCGTAATTTCTTTGCAAAAAAGACTTCTTTATTTGTCACCCATATGTGACGCGCGTTTCGGCACAGACATGTGCCTTTGTCAAACAACAGGTGATAATGGCTCATTCCCACAAGTAAAACACATCTTTTAAATCTTTTAAATAACCCGCCCCCTAATCACATGACTAGTCATATGACTATGGCTAGAGGCAATCCGCCCCCCAGTCACATGACCAGTCACCTGATTGTGACATCATCTTGCTACGTGACACCAATACAAACAAAATTAGATATAAATGAAGCAAAGCAGAGTATGTATCCAAACTTGTACATTACTATTGAGTCTGAGTAATTAGGTCAGCGATCTATTATGTAAACCAAATACCCAATATATTACAGTATATATATTTAATCACCATTCGTTCCACAAGCTAATTTCAGATAAAGCTGTTCAATGTATACTCCTTGTTCAGACCCTTGGGGGCAAGTGTTTCCAACCGATGGATCCAATATGCTTCACGTTGGTGGAGCATCTGGATCCGATTCCCTCCACGTCGGGGTAAGGTCACTTCTTCTATAATTTGAAAACGCAATTGTGAGATGCGATGATTTTTCTCAATAAAATGTTGAGGAATAGGTAATAAGGTGTTCTCTTTCCTAATGGTAGATTTATGTTTCCCCACTCGGTCTTTTATGCGCATTGTGGTCTCTCCAACATAGCACAACCCACACGGACATTTTAGTAAGTAATTAACAAAACTGCTGTCACATGTAAAGTGACCCCGAACTGGAATTTGTTGTCCTGTGTGTGGGTGTGATATGTTGGAGCCCTTAATGAAGCTCGAGCAATGAACGCAGTTCAGACAGGGAAATGTTCCCTTCCTGACTGCAGAGAGAGTGAGCTGTCATGAAGATGTCCTGTCACGGATGATCCTGTCTCTGATGTTCTTATTACGCTTATAGCACATCATCGGTAATTCCCTAAATTCCTGGATTGTGGGATAGGCTCTCTGTAGGATGTTCCAGTGTTTGTTGACCACTGCTTTTACTCGATCCATCCAGGGATGGTATTTTACTACCAATGGTACTCTCTGTCCTTTCTCTACCTTTTTTGTGGTTGTTCTATCGGATTATCTACATTATTCCTCTGTTCCTGTAGCAGCTGGAAGGGGTAACCTCTATCAGAAAAATTTTTGTCATCTCCTGCATCCTAAGATTACGTGTGTCTGAATCCATTACAATTTTAGCCACTCTTTTAAATTGAGAGTATGGTAGTGATTTTTTTACGGCTGGAGGGTGATTACTGTGGAATGATAACAGGCTATTTCTGTCTGTTTCTTTGACAGACAAGTCAGTTGTGATCCTGTCATCCACTTCCCTAATCACCCATGTATCTAGGAAAGACACACGTTGTGAATCTTGGTGCAGGGTGAATTTTAATTCAGATCTTATGCTGTTAATGTAGTCCATAAAGGTCATAAGGGTCTCAATGCCGCACCGCCATACGCAAAAAATATCGTCGATAAAACATTTCCAAAATATGCAATGGTTTTGGTATAATGCATTTGGGTAGATGAACTCTCTCTCAAAGTGTGCCATATAGCAATTTGTGTATGGCGGTGCGGCATTGGACCCCATCACGGTCCCGCACCGCTGCTGGAAGAATGTATCCTGGAATAGGAAGTAGTTACGTCGCAGAACAATGGAAAGTAGAGACATAAAAAATCCTTTTCAGCCTCCGTGTGTGTGCTCTCATCGAATAATGCTTGAATTGCCTTTAGGCCTTTGTCGTGAGTTATGCTCGTATATAAACTGCACACATCTAGGGTGACTAGGATGCAATCTTGTGACAGCTCAATTTCTCTTATTGTCTCTAAAAATGTTGTGTGTCCCTAAGGTATGACGGGGCCTTTTTGTGAGTGGGGTCAATACTTTATCAAGAAATATTGCAGGGGGAAAGGACTGAGTCCGTGGCTGCAACAATTGGACGTCCAGGTGGCTGCTGCAAGGATTTATGCACCTTGGGGAGTGTGTAAAATACGGGTGTCACAGGATGTTGGTTGATTAGAAATTCAGCTAACTTTTTATCGATGACATTCTGTTTTAAATTATTGTCAACCAAATCCTGTAACTCGCGCTTAATTGCCCAGACCGGGTCCCCTGCAATATTTCATAGACATTGTGATCAGACAATTGTCCCAGTATTTCCTTTACATAATATTCCTTGTCCAATATGACGAGGGCTCCCCTTTATCCGCGGGTTTAAAGACCAGGGAGTCATCATCTGTCAAGTGATTGACTACCTGTCTCTCCTCAGCGGATAAGTTGCGATGTATATAATAGTCTCCTTTTTAAATTTTGTGACTAGCATAGAAATATCACGCTGTACCAATTGTATGTAGGTTTCACTCGGATGATATATTTATGGAGGCATATATTGGCTCTTAAGCCTCAAACCAAATTGTTGCAAACTTAACATAGATTGTGTACTATCAGGTGAAACAATATCATGTGATACTACATTAGAAAAATGGCTTTTTAACCGTATATTACGGAAAAAGCCGTTTAAATCCATGTCCAGTCCAAATGTGTCCAGACTAGCCGTCGGACTGAAAGATAGTCCTTTTCAAGGAGTCCAATTTGGAGTGAAGAAAGATTCTTAGAAGATAAGTTTAATACTAGGGTATGCTGGGTACCTGTGACCGGGTTAGACGTGGGGCTTCGGCGTCCCCGATGATGGCGTTGGCCTGCCCGCCTGGTGTTGGCCTTCTTGGGCGTCTGCGTGTTCCTAAAAATTTGTGCGTTGGCCAGTTGTAGAGTCGCTTCCAGAATCGGAGGGACGCTGTGCCTACTCTGCGGCCAGGTCGTCGTGGTTGTGATGTCGCTGTGCCGGATTTGTCTTGCCACCTGTAGACCTGATTTCTTTGGTAATCCTCCATGTCTCGAATATACTTTGATCTCTTTGTGATTTGTATTGAACTTTGCAATTCGGTACATTGTTTGGTAATCTTCTCTTTCAATGTATCAAAGTCCTCTTTCTTCAGACAATCTTTCAATTGAGACTCAGTAGTGGAGATACTCTCCTGGCAATCTGTGATTGCTTTAGTCAGGTGTTCAATTGCTAATGTTATAATGTCCAATGAACATTTGTTCAAAATGCTGGCAAAGCGAGTGCAATATTCCACACTTTCCCGAAAGAAAGTTGTTCGCAGGTTTACTCCTAGTCCCCGTGGAATACGTTTGGAACGGTGATATTCAGCTAGTGTCGTTGCATGTAGCTGCAGAGAGACCAGGTGTTTGGAGGTTCTCTCTAGATCACGACTTCTCAGCTCACCTGGAGGTATTCTGAGGAACTCTGCCGATGAATCAATACGTGCCACTATTGCGCGGGCTTCCTCATCATCATAGCTGTAGGTACTCATCTGTACGCTTTTCTTGTTGAGCTCAAATGCACGTGCTCGCACCAAAAACCAGGCGTATCAATTTAGAGAAAATGGACGGCACTGTGCTTTCATTGAGGTCCGGGTGCACGGTCAACAGGTCGGATCCCCATCAAAATGAAATGAAAGGACCGGCACTCCGTAATTTCTTTGCCAAAAAGACTTCTTTATTCGTCACCCATATGTGACGCACGTTTCGGCACAGACATGTGCCTTTGTCAAACAACAGGTGATAATGGCTGATTCCCACAAGTAAAACACATCTTTTAAATCTTTTAAATAACCCGCCCCCTAATCACATGACTAGTCACATGACTGTGGCTAGAGGCAATCCGCCCCCTAGTCACATGACTAGTCACATGATTGTGACATCATCTTGCTACGTGACACCAATACAAACAAAATTAGATATAAATTAAGCAAAGCAGAGTATGTATCCAAACTTGTACATTATTATTGAGCCTGAGTAATTAGGTCAGCGATCTATTATGTAAATCAAATACCCAATATATTACAGTATATATATTTAATCACCATTCGTTCCACAAGCTAATTTCAGATAAAGCTGTTCAATGTATACTCCTTGTTCAGACCCTTGAGGGCAAGTGTTTCCAACCGATGGATCCAATATGCTTCACGTTGGTGGAGCATCTGGATCCGATTCCCTCCACGTCGAGGTAAGGTCACTTCTTCTATAATTTGAAAACGCAATTGTGAGATGCGATGATTTTTCTCAATAAAATGTTGAGGAATAGGTAATAAGGTGTTCTCTTTCCTAATGGTAGATTTATGTTTCCCCACTCGGTCTTTTATGCGCATTGTGGTCTCTCCAACATAGCACAACCCACACGGACATTTTAGTAAGTAATTAACAAAACTGCTGTCACATGTAAAGTGACCCCGAACTGGAATTTGTTGTCCTGTGTGTGGGTGTGATATGTTGGAGCCCTTAATGAAGCTCGAGCAATGAACGCAGTTCAGACAGGGAAATGTTCCCTTCCTGACTGCAGAGAGAGTGAGCTGTCATGAAGATGTCCTGTCACGGATGATCCTGTCTCTGATGTTTTTATTACGCTTATAGCACATCATCGGTAATTCCCTAAATTCCTGGATTGTGGGATAGGCTCTCTGTAGGATGTTCCAGTGTTTGTTGACCACTGCTTTTACTCGATCCATACAGGGATGGTATTTTACTACCAATGGTACTCTCTGTCCTTTCTCTACCTTTTTTGTGGTTGTTCTATCGGATTATCTACATTATTCCTCTGTTCCTGTAGCAGCTGGAAGGGGTAACCTCTATCAGAAAAATTTTTTGTCATCTCCTGCATACTAAGATTACGTGTGTCTAAATCCATTACAATTTTAGCCACTCTTTTAAATTGAGAGTATGGTAGTGATTTTTTTTTACGGCTGGAGGGTGATTACTGTGGAATGATAACAGGCTATTTCTGTCTGTTTCTTTGACAGACAAGTCAGTTGTGATCCTGTCATCCACTTCCCTAATCACCCATGTATCTAGGAAAGACACACGTTGTGAATCTTGGTGCAGGGTGAATTTTAATTCAGATCTTATGCTGTTAATGTAGTCCATAAAGGTCATAAGGGTCTCAATGCCGCACCGCCATACGCAAAAAAATATCGTCGATAAAACATTTACAAAATATGCAATGGTTTTGGTATAATGCATTTGGGTAGATAAATTCTCTCTCAAAGTGTGCCATATAGCAATTTGTGTATGGCGGTGCGGCATTGGACCCCATCACGGTCCCGCACCGCTGCTGGAAGAATGTATCCTGGAATAGGAAGTAGTTACGTCGCAGAACAATGGAAAGTAGAGACATAAAAAAATCCTTTTCAGCCTCCGTGTGTGTTCTCTCATCGAATAATGCTTGAATTGCCTTTAGGCCTTTGTCGTGAGTTATGCTCGTATATAAACTGCACACATCTAGGGTGACTAGGATGCAATCTTGTGACAGCTCAATTTCTCTTATTGTCTCTAAAAAATGTTGTGTGTCCCTAAGGTATGACGGGGCCTTTTTTGTGAGTGGGGTCAATACTTTATCAAGAAATATTGCAGGGGGGGAAAGGACTGAGTCCGTGGCTGCAACAATTGGATGTCCAGGTGGCTGCTGCAAGTATTTATGCACCTTGGGGAGTGTGTAAAATACGGGTGTCACAGGATGTTGGTTGATTAGAAATTCAGCTAACTTTTTATCGATGACATTCTGTTTTAAATTATTGTCAACCAAATCCTGTAACTCGCGCTTAATTGCCCAGACCGGGTCCCCCTGCAATATTTCATAGACATTGTGATCAGACAATTGTCCCAGTATTTCCTTTACATAATATTCCTTGTCCAATATGACGAGGGCTCCCCCTTTATCCGCGGGTTTAAAGACCAGGGAGTCATCATCTGTCAAGTAATTGACTACCTGTCTCTCCTCAGCGGATAAGTTGCGATGTATATAATAGTCTCCCTTTTTAAATTTTGTGACTAGCATAGAAATATCACGCTGTACCAATTGTATGTAGGTTTCACTCGGATGATATATTTATGGAGGCATATATTGGCTCTTAAGCCTCAAACCAAATTGTTGCAAACTTAACATAGATTGTGTACTATCAGGTGAAACAATATCATGTGATACTACATTAGAAAAATGGCTTTTTAACCGTATATTACGGAAAAAGCCGTTTAAATACATGTCCAGTCCAAATGTGTCCAGACTAGCCGTCGGACTGAAAGATAGTCCCTTTTCAAGGAGTCCAATTTGGAGTGAAGAAAGATTCTTAGAAGATAAGTTTAATACTAGGGTATGCTGGGTACCTGTGACCGGGTTAGACGTGGGGCTTTGGCGTCCCCGATGATGGCGTTGGCCTGCCCGCCTGTTGTTGGCCTTCTTGGGCGTCTGCGTGTTCCTAAAAAATGTGTGCGTTGGCCAGTTGTAGAGTCGCTTCCAGAATCAAGGGACGCTGTGCCTACTCTGCGGCCAGGTCGTCGTGGTTGTGATGTCGCTGTGCCGGATTTGTCTTGCCACCTGTAGACCTGATTTCTTTGGTAATCCTCCATGTCTCGAATATACTTTGATCTCTTTGTGATTTGTATTGAACTTTGCAATTCGGTACATTGTTTGGTAATCTTCTCTTTCAATGTATCAAAGTCCTCTTTCTTCAGACAATCTTTCAATTGAGACTCAGTAGTGGAGATACTCTCCTGGCAATCTGTGATTGCTTTAGTCAGGTGTTCAATTGCTAATGTTATAATGTCCAATGAACATTTGTTCAAAATGCTGGCAAAGCGAGTGCAATATTCCACACTTTCCCGAAAGAAAGTTGTTCGCAGGTTTACTCCTAGTCCCCGTGGAATACGTTTGGAATGGTTATATTCATCTAGTGTCGTTGCATGTAGCTGCAGAGAGACCAGGTGTTTGGAGGTTCTCTCTAGATCACGACTTCTCAGCTCACCTGGAGGTATTCTCAGGAACTCTTCCGATGAATCAATATGTGCCACTATTGCGCGGGCTTCCTCATCATCATAGCTGTAGGTACTCATCTGTACGCTTTTCTTGTTGAGCTCAAATGCACGTGCTCGCACCAAAAACCAGGCGTATCAATTTAGAGAAAATGGACGGCACTGTGCTTTCATTGAGGTCCGGGTGCACGGTCAGCAGGTCGGATCCCCATCAAAATGAAATGAAAGGACCGGTACTCCGTAATTTCTTTGCAAAAAAGACTTCTTTATTCGTCACCCATATGTGACGCGCGTTTCGGCACAGACATGTGCCTTTGTCAAACAACAGGTGATAATGGCTCATTCCCACAAGTAAAACACATCTTTTAAATCTTTTAAATAACCCGCCCCCTAATCACATGACTAGTCACATGACTATGGCTAGAGGCAATCCGCCCCCCAGTCACATGACTAGTCACATGATTGTGACATCATCTTGCTACGTGACACAAATACAAACAAAATTAGATATAAATGAAGCAAAGCAGAGTATGTATCCAAACTTGTACATTACTATTGAGCCTGAGTAATCCGATTCCCTCCACGTCGGGGTAAGGTCACTTCTTCTATAATTTGAAAACGCAATTGTGAGATGCGATGATTTTTCTCAATAAAATGTTGAGGAATAGGTAATAAGGTGTTCTCTTTCCTAATGGTAGATTTATGTTTCCCCACTCGGTCTTTTATGCGCATTGTGGTTTCTTGATAAAGTGTTGACCCCACTCACAAAAAAGGCCCCGTCATACCTTAGGGACACACAACATTTTTTAGAGACAATAAGGGAAATTGAGCTGTCACAAGATTGCATCCTAGTCACCCTAGATGTGTGCAGTTTATATACGAGCATAACTCACGACAAAGGCCTAAAGGCAATTCAAGCATTATTAGATGAGAGCACATACACGGAGGCTGAAAAGGATTTTTTCCTGTCTCTTGTTTCCATTGTTCTGCGACATAACTACTTCCTATTCCAGGATACATTCTTCCAGCAGCGGTGCGGGACCACGATGGGGTCCAATGCCGCACCGCCATACGCAAATTGCTATATGGCACACTTTGAGAGAGAGTTCATCTACCCAAATGCATTACCAAAACCATTGCATATTTTGGAAAAGTTTTATCGACGATATTTTTTGCATATGGCGGTGCGGCATTGAGACCCTTATGACCTTTATGGACTACATTAACAGCATAAGATCTGAATTAAAATTCACCCTGCACCAAGATTCACAATGTGTGTCTTTCCTAGATACATGGGTGATTAGGGGAGTGGGTGACAGGATCACAACTGACTTGTATGTCAAAGAAACAGACAGAAATAGCCTGTTATCATTCCACAGTAATCACCCTCCAGCCGTAAAAAAATCACTACCATACTCACAATTTAAAAGAGTGGCTAAAATTGTAATGGATTCAGACACACGTAATCTTGGGATGCAGGAGATGACAAAAAATTTTTCTGATAGAGGTTACCCCTCCCAGCTGCTACAGGAACAGAGGAATAAGGTAGAAAATCCGATAGAACAACCACAAAAAAAGGTAGAGAAAGGACAGAGAGTACCATTGGTAGTAAAATACCATCCCTGGATGGATCGAGTAAAAGCAGTGGTCAACAAACACTGGAACATCCTACAGAGAGCCTATCCCACAATCCAGGAATTTAGGGAATTACCGATGATGTGCTATAAGCGTAATAAAAACATCAGAGACAGGATCATCCGTGACAGGACATCTTCATGACAGCTCACTCTCTCTGCAGTCAGGAAGGGAACATTTCCCTGTCTGAACTGCGTTCATTGCTCGAGCTTCATTAAGGGCTCCAACATATCACACCCACACACAGGACAACAAATTCCAGTTCGGGGTCACTTTACATGGGACAGCAGTTTTGTTATTTACTTACTAAAATGTCCGTGTGGGTTGTGCGATGTTGGAGAGACCACAATGCTTATTACCTATTCCTCAACATTTTATTGAGAAAAATCATCGCATCTCACAATTGCGTTTTCAAATTATAGAAGAAGTGACCTTACCCCGATGTGGAGGGAATCGGATCCAGATGCTCCACCAACGTGAAGCATATTGGATCCATCGGTTGGAAACACTTGCCCCCAAGGGTCTGAACAAGGAGTATACATTAAACAGCTTTATCTGAAATTAGCTTGTGGAACGAATGGTGATTAAATATATATATACTGTAATATATTGGGTATTTGGTTTACATAATAGATCGCTGACCTAATTACTCAGGCTCAATAGTAATGTACAAGTTTTGGATACATACTCTGCTTTGCTTCATTTATATCTAATTTTGTTTGTATTGGTGTCACGTAGCAAGATGATGTCACAATCATGTGACTAGTCATGTGACTGGGGGGCGGATTGCCTCTAGCCACAGTCATGTGACTAGTCAGGGATTAGGGGGCGGGTTATTTAAAAGATGTGTTTTACTTGTGGGAATGAGCCATTATCTCCTGTTGTTTTACAAAGGCACATGTCTGTGCCGAAACGCGCGTCACATATGGGTGACGAATAAAGAAGTCTTTTTTGCAAAGAAATTAAGTAATGTCGGTCCTTTCATTTCATCTTGATGGGGATCCGACCTGCTGACAGTGCACCCGGACCTCAATGAAAGCACAGTGCCGTCCATTTTCTCTAAATTGATATGCCTGGTTTTTGGTGCGAGCACGTGCATTTGAGCTCAACAAGAAAAGCGTACAGATGAGTACCTACAGCTATGATGAAGAGGAAGCCCGCGAAATAGTGGCACGTATTGATTCATTGGCAGAGTTCCTGAGAATACCTCCAGGTGAGCTGAGAAGTCGTGATCTAGAGAGAACCTCCAAACACCTGGTCTCTCTGCAGCTACATGCAACGACACTAGCTTAATATAACCGTTTCAAACGTATTCCACGGGGACTAGGAGTATACCTGCGACCAACTTTCTTTCGGAAAAGTGTGGAATATTGCACTCGCTTTGCCAGCATTTTGAACAAATGTTCATTGGACATTATAACATTAACAATTGAACACCTGACTAAAGCAATCACAGATTGCCAGGAGAGTATCTCCACTACTGAGTCTCAATTGAAAGATTGTCTGAAGAAAGAGGACTTTGATACATTGAAAGAGAAGATTACCAAACAATGTACCGAATTGCAAAGTTCAATACAAATCACAAAGAGATCAAAGTATATTCGAGACATGGAGGATTACCAAAGAAATCAGGTCTACAGGTGGCAAGACAAATCCGGCACAGCGACATCACAACCACGACGACCTGGCCGCAGAGTAGGCACAGCGTCCTCCGATTCTGGAAGCGACTCTACAACTGGCCAACGCACAAATTTTTTAGGAACAAGCAGACGCCCAAGAAGGCCAACACCAGGCAGGCAGGCCGACGCCATCATCGGGGACGCCGAAGCCCCACGTCTAACCCGGTCACAGGTACCCAGCATACCCTAGTATTAAACTTATCTTCTAAGAATCTTTCTCCACTCCAAATTGGACTCCTTGAAAAGGGACTATCTTTCAATCTGACGGCTAGTCTGGACACATTTGGACTGGACATGTATTTAAACGGCTTTTTCCGTAATATACGGTTAAAAAGCCATTTTTCTAATGTAGTATCACATGATATTGTTTCACCTGATAGTACACAATCTATGTTAAATTTGCAACAATTTGGCTTGAGGCTTAAGAGCCAATATATGCCTCCAAAAATATATCATCCGAGTGAAACCTACATACAATTGGTACAGCGTGATATTTCTATGCTAGTCACAAAATTTAAAAAGGGAGACTATTATATACATCACAACTTATCCGCTGAGAAGAGACAGGTAGTCAATCACTTGACAGATGATGACTCCCTGGTCTTTAAACCCGCGGATAAAGGGGGAGCCCTCGTCATATTGGACAAGGAATATTATGTAAAGGAAATACTGGGACAATTATCTGATCACAACGTCTATGAAATATTGCAGGGGGACCCGGTCTGGGCAATTAAGCGCGAGTTACAGGATTTGGTTGACAATAATTTAAAACAGAATGTCATCGATAAAAAGTTAGCTGAATTTCTAATCAACCAACATCCTGTGACACCCGTATTTTACACACTCACCAAGGTGCATAAATCCTTGGAGCAGCCACCTGGACGTCCAATTGTTGCAGCCACGGACTCAGTCCTTCCCCCCCCTGCAATATTTCTTGATAAAGTGTTGACCCCACTCACAAAAAAGGCCCCGTCATACCTTAGGGAAACACAATTTTTTTTAGAGACAATAAGGGAAATTGAGCTGTCACAAGATTGCATCCTAGTCACCCAGGTCTGAACAAGGAGTATATATTGAACAGCTTTATCTGAAATTAGCTTGTGGAACGAATGGTGATTAAATATATATACTGTAATATATTGGGTATTTGGTTTACATAATAGATCGCTGACCTAATTACTCAGGCTCAATAGTAATGTACAAGTTTGGATACATACTCTGCTTTGCTTTATTTATATCTAATTTTGTTTGTATTGGTGTTACGTAGCAGGATGATGTCACAATCATGTGACTAGTCATGTGACTGGGGGCGGATTGCCTATAGCCACAGTCATGTGACTAGTCATGTGATTAGGGGGCAGGTTATTTAAAAGATTTAAAAGATGTGTTTTACTTGTGGGAATGAGCCATTATCACCTGTTGTTTGACAAAGGCACATGTCTGTGCCGAAACGAGCGTCACATATGGGTGACGAATAAAGAAGTCTTTTTTGCAAAGAAATTACGGAGTGCCGGTCCTTTCATTTCAAGGTTAATAACAGTGACAATACCAAGAGGAAGAATGTTATAAGTTCCAGAATTGATAAAATCACTATTATTAAAAGTATGTGATTAAGCACCCTCTTTTGTACTATCCTACCCAAGACGATAAGTAACAATAAAAGTAAACCAGGTGAAGAATAAGGCACTGTTTGCTTGTCTAGGGTTCAAGTGCTTAGCAGTGTCCATATATGTCAAGTTCTTGTGATCTTTAAGTACAATGATCTGGTGTTGATCAAAGGCCCATTTGATAGCAAGCAACTCCCGATTGCAAATATCACAATTCTTCTCAGCAGAGGTTAGATGACCTTTAAGACTGTTCTGCGCCCACCCCTACCTCAGAGGCATCCACCTCAACATTGAACGGTATGATGACATCAGGCTAAACAAGTACAGGTGCGTGAATGAACCTTGTTTTAGTATTTCAAAGGTGGACTGAAACAGTGGCTGCTGTGCACCGCTGTTCCCCTGGTTGCCACCGTGGTCCTGAGTGCCGTGTTTAGCATTGATCTGCTGCCAGTATTTCCTTTCAGCCTTGGCCACAGCATGCTTGCCACTTGTTTCCTGCAGCAGTTCCTTAAGGGCCGGTGCGCGTCACTTCCTGTGTTTTATGAGTTGGATCATGTGACCTCCCAACCAATCCTAGCCCAACTGCACATACATAAATAGCTCAGCCCCCTTTCCAGATGCAGCAATGTCAAGGTCCTTGTGTCCTGCTAAGATTCCTGATATCGCTTGTGTTCCTGTGTTCCTGACTTGTAATTTTGTTCCTGGACTCTGCTACCTGTTTGATCTCTGCCTGCTTGCCTTGACTCTCCTGTTGCCGACCCGGATTGCCTGACCTGTACCTGTGCCGCCTGCCCTGACCTATTGCCTGTCTAACTTTGCCTCTGCCTCATCCTTCGTCTCTGAACTGTTTCTCCTGGTAACGACTCAGCCTGCTGACAATGCCTGTACTTCTGGTACCTTTCTCAGGTACCTTCTGGTCCGCCTGGACCAGCTGACTCATGTGTCTATCCTACTCAAGAGGTAGCAACTTGGTGTTCCCCTGGGGAAAGTCTATCCCCACCATCAGGGGTACGTTGAAGGTCGAAGGGTTCACTTCGACAATGCACTTAGAGGAGGTAGGACACGTGGCACAGTGGGTTCACACACCCTGGTTCATGACAGTACACTGAGGCCATGGACTCCACTGGTCACCCCAAGCCTGTCGTTCAGGAATTGTTACATGAAGTGAGGCGTCAGAGCGAATGTCAGGATGTCATGATGCAGTTCATGCAAAATGTTGCTGCTAGTCTGGATGCCATCTCTTCTTCATCTACTGCAGGGTCGCCAGTCGCTGCTACTCCTGCATTTCCAACACCGGCAAATCCAGATTTGTGTGCGCTGGTATGCAACTCCCTCTGCCATCATGCTCTGACGATGTAGATTCAAAAACCTTTTATGGATTACTGAACCAGTGTCTGATCCACTTTGAGTTGCATGGGCAGAAGATTCCCACTGAGTGGTGCGAGGTTGCCTTCATTGTGTTCCTGCTGTCTGACGAGGCCCTTGCTTTGGGAAAATCCTATTTAGGAACATGGAGGTCCAGAGACCACTAATCTGCAGTCTTTCCTGGCTACTTTTCGGCTGGTCTTTGAAGAGCCCAGCCGCACGTCCCCCACTGCATCAGCTCTTCTGCATCTATGACAGGGTTCCTCATCTGTGGGTCAGTACGCCATCCAGTTTCGTACTCTGGCTACTGAACTTGCATGGAACAACGAGGCTTAGCTGGCAGTGTTCTGGGAGGGCCTTTCTGACTGGATTAAGGATGAGTTAGCTGGTCGGGACCATCCATCTACTCTGAATGAGCTGATCAACTTGGCCACAAGGATAGATATGTGTTTCAGGGAACTTTCTAGGGCGGTCGCAGGCAACAGAAGACCACCCCGTTTGGCTCCATCCTTCCAGAGGCCGATTCTTCTTCTAGTGTCCATCCTATCTGAAGATCCCATACAAATAGAGCGCCTTCGATTGTCTGGCCAGGATTGTTTACGCTTCAAAGCAAAGAACTTGTGTCTGTATTGTGGAGGAAAGGCCCACTTTGTGAGTAATTGTCCACAGAAGCCGGGAAATGCTAATGTCTAAGGTCAGTTGGAGAGGTGGTCCTAGACAAGGAGAAATCCTCTCCAAAACTTTCAATTTGGTGACACTCTCTCTCACAAGGGAGTCACACTGTCTCTGCCTGCATTCTTGGACTCTGGGTCAGCCAGTAACTTCATTCAGCAAGCTCTGGTTTATCAGTACCGGCTTCCTACCATCCGTCTAGAAAAGACTCTGTCAGTGGCTTCCTTAAATGTACTGCTACTTCCCGAGCCTGTGCTTTCTGTTACTATGCCCCTTAAGTTTCAAATAGGGGTTCTGCATTCTGAGATGATATTCTTTTATGTGCTTCCAGCATCCGTAAATCCGGTTATCTTTGGTCTTTCCTGGCTGCGTCAGCACACTCCACCTTCTTATCAGAGGTCCGACCTGCTTCTTCGTCTACTGTACCTGTAGACCTCCCTGGACTTCCGCAGCAGTATGCCAGTTTTGTGGATGTCTTCTATAAGAAAGAGGTTGAGAACCTGCCTCCTCATCGTCCTTATAATTGTTCGATTGACTTTCTGCCTGGTGCCACTCCTCCTCTTGGTCGAGTCTACCCACTCTCACTTCCTGAGACCCAAGCGATGTCTGATTACATCAAGGAGAATCTTGAGAGGGCGTTCCGGAAATCTACTTCACGAGCTGGAGCCAGGTTCTTCTTTCTGCAGAAAAAAGATGGATCCTTATGGCCCTGTATCGAGTATCGAGGTCTGAATAAGGTCATAGTCAAGAATTGATACCCTCTACCGCTAATCTCTGAACTGTTTGACAGGATTCGGGGAGCTAAGGTCTTCACAAAATTCGACCTGTGAGGCACATGCAACCTTATCCCTATTCGAAAGAGCGATGAGTGGAAGACTGCTTTCAACACTCGTGATGGATACTACGAGTATCTCGTCATGCCCTTCGGTCTGTGCAATGCTCCCACAGTATTCCAGGAGTTGGTAAACAATATCTTCTGGGACCTGCTCTATATCTACGTAATAGTGTAGATTTGACCACTCACCGGAAACATGTATGTTTGGTTTTACAGTTGTTTAGAGAGAATCGACTTTATGCCAAACTCGAGAAATGTATCTTTGGAAAATCTACCATACCGTTCCTCGGATACATCATCTCGGATGATCCTCTTGCAGATGGATCCTGAAAAATTTAATGGAGTTATGGACTGGACCCGCCCACAGGGACTTCGTGCTATACAGCGCTTCCTGAAACTTGCTAATTTCTATCGTCAGTTTATCCCGAATTTTTCATCTCTTATATCTCTGATCTCCACTCTTACTAAAAAAGGGGTGACTGCCAGAGTCAGGACTCCTGAGGCAGAGGCCGCGTTCATCCAATTAAAAAGGTCCTTTGCGTCTGCGCCTGTTCTACGTTATACCGATGTCTCCTGACAATTTTTTTTAGAAGTGGACGCCTCCTCCATAGGAGCCAGTGCTGTTTTACTACAGAAAAATTCCAAGGGCAAAATGTATACATGTGGATTTTTCTCCAAGCTCTTCTACCCCGCTGAGTGGAATTACTGTATAGGAGACAAAGAGCTTCTAGCCATAAAACTTGCCTTGGAGGAGTGGCATTATCTATTGGAGGTTAATATTCACCGACCACAAGAACCTTACATATCTGCAGATGGCCCAGCATCTGAACCCTCGTCAAGCCAGATGGGCACTCTTCTTCTCCCGTTTTGATTTTAAACTTCACTTTCGCCTGGCCGAGAAGAACATCAAGGTGGATGCTCCCTCTCAGTCTTTTGACTTCTCCGACCAGCAGGAGGAGCCCCAGTACATTGTAGTCCTGGTAAAAGACATCCCTCCCGGGAAGACATTCATGACATCTGCCAGGAGAAAATGTATTCTAGCTTGGGGGCACAACTCCAAACTGGCTGGTCCCCCAAGGATCCGCAAGACCATAGAAGTTTTGTCTCGCCATACTGGTGGACCACACTGTCAATGTGCGTGATTATGTGGCTGCCTGCACTGTCTGTGCTCAGAACAAAGTCTCCAGGACCAAACCACCTCTTCCTGTTCCTGATGCCCCATGGCAACACATTCCCTTGGACTTTGTTACAGATCTGCCCTTTTCTGATAGATGTACAGCTATTTGAGTGGTCGTGGACCGTTTCTCCAAGGTGGCACACTTTGTTCCTTTGGCCGGACTGCCTTCGGCTGCTGAACTTGCTAAACTGTTCATGAGACATATATTCTGCTTGAATGGTCTACCTTGGCATATTGTTTCCAAAAGCGGAGTCCAGTTTACCTCTAAGCTCTGGAGAGCTCTTTGCTGGTTGCTCGAAAAGCCAGCGTGTGTTGAACAGGAGGAGGAAGAGAGGTCATTTCCATGGTTATCAGGCCAGTCATTCACAAGTGTCTCGCAGGGTGAGTTCCTTCACTAACAGAGGTAAGGTACATAACTCTCCAGCCAGGACACACTTCTGGAGGATGAAGAGAATGATGAGGAGGAACCGTGTTCACAGCAGGAGGGCACCCAAAGCAGCTTATGGCGATCACTGGGGTGTGGCTGGGGGGATACAGAGAACACAGATGATACAACTCCCACAGAGGACAGCTTGTTGTTTCCTCTAAGCAGGCTGGCACACATGAGTGACTACATTCTGCATCCGGCCGCACCCAGCCATTGTTAGACTCCAGCGCACTTTCTCTTTGCATTCTCTTTTCTATTTCCCAATGTTTTGGGGTCTTCCCAAATATATAAGAAAAATAAAATAAAGGAAAAATAAATAAAAATAATAGAATAACAAAAACAGTGTTGGCTACCTTCTCCTTCTCCACCACCGCTTCCACCTACACCGACACTTCTACAGCCTCCTCAACCTCCTACTCCACTTTGACCTCCACGTCCTAGTTCATTTTTTTTTTTTATATTCTATATTATTTTAAGTAATTTCCCTATCCATGTTTGTTTGCAGGGAAATTGTCCTGGTCTTACCCCCATTTTGCTTCCTTTTGCAGCCCTCTAGCCCTTACTATATTTTATAGCGATTTTAGTGCACCAAAGTTTGGGTCCCCACTTTGAAGTTCGGGACTTCATGTGGTTCGGTTGTGGTTGTGTCAAGTTCGGTCCCGAACCTGAACTTTGACCTGAAGTTCGGCCAAACCCGGTGAACCCGAACATCCACGGGTCCGCTCAACCCTTTTCCTGACTCATACTTGTGTTTCTGCACTCAGCCAGCTGTTTGATCCCTGCCTGCTTGCCTTGACTTTCCTGTTGCTGACCCGGATCGCCCAACCTGTACCTATGCCGCCTGCCCTGACCTATTGCCTGTCTAACTTTGCCTCTGCCTCATCCTTTGGCTCGGAACTGTTTCTCCTGGTAACGACTCAGCCTGCTGACAATGCCTGTACTTCTGGTACCTTTCTCAGGTACCTCCTGGTCCGCCTGGACCAGCTGCCTCATGTGCCTATGCTCCTCAAGAGGTAGTGACCTGGTGTTCCCCTCAGGAAAATCTATCTCCACCATCAGGGGTACTGTGAAGATCGAGGCGTTCACTCTTAAAGGAGGTAGGACACGTAACACAGTGGGTTCACATCTGCTGACTCGTGACATGGACATAGCATCAGGGGACAAATAGAGAAGATCCACTCCTTTCCTGGTTAAGTCAGTCAAAGGATTGGCAATAACTGAAAAAAATGTTTTGAATATTTCTATAATGGTATGCTAAACTGAGAAATCGTTGAAGAACCCTAAGAGAAGTAGGCCTAGTCCAATCAATTAGGGCTTGCACTTTAGCGGGGTCAAAGGAGAAACTTTGGCGTGACAGTAACAGTACCAGTCAGAAGAAAAAGTCAAAATATCGTAGAGATACACAAAAGCAAACTGTCCTACAAACCCTCTGAAAATATCATTTACAAGAATTTGTACACAACTGGGGTGTTAATGAGCCTAAACACAATCACAAGGTATTCAAAATGCCCTTCAGGTGAATTGAATGCTGTCTTTCACTCCCTCACTTCCCACATTCTAATCAAATTGCAGGCTTATCTTAGGTAAAATTTTGTAAACCACTGAGCCCCAACAATTTGATTGAACAGATCAGGAATGAGAGGAAGGGGTTGCTGGTTTCTCACTGTGATTTTATTAGGTTCTCTGGAATCATTACAGGGGCCCAATCCACCATCTTTTTTACTCACAAAAAAGAATCCAGCTTCCATGGGAGATACAGATGGTCAAATATGCCCCTTTTCATATTATCCTGAATATAATCTTTCATAACCTACCTTTCAGGCCCAGAAAGATTAAAAAATCGACCTTTAGGAAGTTGAGCACCAGGGACAAGTTCAATGGCGCAATCATACTCGCTATGAGAGGGCAATACTTCAGAGGTTATTTTTGGAAATCACATCCTGAAAGTCCTTAATGAAATAAGGTAGTGGTCCTTCCTCTAGTTAAAGACTAGAGAGTTTGATAGATAAGCAATGATTAGAGTACCGAGGAACCCATTTTACTAATTCCCCAGAACTCCAATTAAAGACAAGACTTTGCACCCTCAACAAGGGTTTTACATGACAAATAATGAACATGTTTTAGAATCGATAGACCCGATCTTCATAACAAATTCAAGGGTTTTATACTTAATAAACCCTCCAGCAAAGGGAGTTGTATCCACCCCAGGAACCAAAATTGCATTCTAGGAGATCAAGGCTGACACAAAATTAAAATTAACAAAATTATTTGCAGCCCCCTAAATCCACAAAGCTAAACCAGAAACAGACCTTCCTTGTGAAGATAGATTAACAGGCAGTATATAATCAACTCAGTCTTTTGGGGAAATATCTATGCATCTGAGTGACCTACTCAATAATCACTCAGATGCTGATTTCCACCATCGGCCAAGAAGGACAGGATTGTAGTTGATATGCAGGACTGCCGCAGTAGAAGCAAAGGCCATTCTTCAAGCGATGTTCGTTGAGAAGACATGTTACCCACTTACATGGGCTCCTTGGACTCCACTGGAGCCTTGGACACAGAGGCTTGTGTAATAGAGGGAAAATAAGAAGGACGGATAAGGACAGCTCTTTCCCACTTACGTTCCCTAAGACATTTGTCTTTCCCACTTAAGTTTGCTAAGACGTTTGTCACGTCGAATAGCTAAAGACATAGCCTTGTATAGGAATCCTGGGGTACGATGACTAACTAAGAGATATTCTTCTGCCTTCTTTCTGCGGAAAATAAATGGTGAACAGAAAATAGTTCAGGAGAGTTGGGCAATAGCAAGAATGTCCACTCCTGAGGGTCCCCCTGAAGTAGGGGCATAATGATGCCTACTTCTTGTGCTTCAGTACCCAATGAGTGTGACCTAAGAGTAAAATAAAGTTTACAGCTATCACAGAAGGTTACAACATTTTACAGTCACCAGAGAAGTGGTCAGGGAACTTAACCTTAGGCTCTAGTGGTGAGGGAGGTGTAGCAATGAGGTGCTAGTCTGGAGAGACTCTTGTTATTGGACTCCCTCCTGTAGATCCTGAACCAATTAGTAATATGCTCCATTTTATTGGCCAACTTTGCCATGGCATCTATATCTTAGCAAGTTACCCAGGATAATAGGGTTTGGGCAAGTGATAATGTACCACCTATAGATACGGACAGACAAGGACAATGAGCCCTAACCTAGAACCCAGTCCGATTTCCCTACATACTTGCAGTATAAGCCCTACTTGGCAGAACCACAACTGGATGACAATCACAACTCTAAATAAGGGAAGAGCAAGACAAACACCAAAGCAGAGTTATACGGAAATGGGTAGGGGCCATATGAGATACGCAGTACAAAATGAGAGACAAAGGTTGGTCAGAAGACAATCAGATGTCAGAAGCACAGAGGAATTAGTACACAAATGCAGGAACAGGGAACAAGGAACCTAGCTAGTAAACCAAACAAGACTATCACTGGCAATGGAGTATGACCAGCAAAGATTTAACCCCTTAAGGACCCCCGCTTTACATTTATGGAGCTGGTGGACGTACCTACATGTACATACATATGTCTGGTAGGCTGATCGGGCAGGTGCAGAAGCTGTGCCTGCTTGATCAGCGGCATGCACGGGCAGTCACTGACAGCCGGGCCCTTCTGAATACGCCAGCATCGATGAAAACACCAATGCTGACGTATTAACCCCTTGTATGCCACGGTCAAAGCTGACTGCGGCATGCAGAGGGTTTGTGGAGGGTACAGGTGCCCTCTGCATCTCCATCAGGTCCTCATGCTGCAGTGCCGGGGACCCGATGGCAGAGATGGCAAGCCCGATTCCATAAAAATAATTCCCAAAATAAAACACATGAAATTGTATAAAAAAGAAAAAAAAAAAGAAAACCAGACATATTGGGTATTGCCGTGTCCATAACGATAAAAAAAATCACATGATCCACCCCCTCACCTGAACGCCATAGAAAAAATAAAATAAAAACTATGCTAAAACAATAATTTGTTTGTCACCTTACATCACAAAAAGGCATATGCCCTCCAAAATAGTACTAATCAAACCGTAACGAAATCCCGCAAAAAATGAGCCTCTGCATAAAACAATCAGGCAAAAAATAAAAAAAAAACTATGGCTTTCAGAATATAGAGACACTAAAACATATTTTTTTTTTTTGTTTCAATATGCTTTTATTGTGTTGAAAATGGAAAAAAAAAAAAAAAAAAAAGCTATTTTTTGTCACTTTACATCACAAAAGTGTAATACCAAGCGATCAAAAAGTGATACGCAATCCAAAATAGTACCAAACAAACCGTCATCCCTTATCCCGCAAAAAAATGAGACCCTAACTTTTCCTTAGTATTCCAAATAAAATAAATAAGGTGCTCAAAAAAATTATAAGAAGGGCTAGATCGGGTGTCGTATGTACAGCTTGGGGGAGGGGACAAATGAAGCTTTACAAATCTCAGCAGTATTGTGAGCTACAAAATCGAGGCGTGTAACTGGTGCCTAAGGTACACTATCACTAATAGAACCTAGTCTGTAGATGGGGAGTACTTATTTGGCTAAATTAGGAGCACCCACCCTGAGAAGAGCGACCCCCAGCCTATGGAACCTCGGAACTATGTAATCCAGACTAATAGAAACCAACCCCTAATGGCCCCAAAGCGTTTCGCCGGTAATACAGCTCATCAGGGAGCAGCGTTGTGGGTAAGTTCAATACTAAGCTGCATTGGCAAGTGAACACTGCCAGCCGCTTCCTTTTAAACACCTAACTCCGACCGCAGGGAGGGCTCGTCGGTGCAGTCGGCAAATAGCAGGTGGAGTGAGCCTCTCCACCCGCTCTGCTTCAGCCGAACCGTCATGGGGGTGGGGAGGTTAACATGGGGATCAAGGATGCTTCCCCTACAGGTTCGTCAACACCGCATCTATAAAGAACCTTGGTATGGCATTAGGGAACAGCACATCGGCAATATGTAATGGTAGTAGTTATTAGTGATGAGTGCGAATATTTGAATAGCGAATATTTTTTATGAATATTGACACTTCGCTAATTCGCGAATATTTAGAATATAGTTCTATGTATTCAAAAATGAATATTCATTTTTTTTTTCCTTTTTTTTTCAATCAGAACCCAAGAATAAAATACCATTTTCGAATATAGAGAATATAGCGCTATGTTCTCTTTCTTTGTTAATTCTAGCAAGTCAGCCAAGAGAAAAGTCATAGCCCGTTCAAAGTGTCATTTGCAGTATGCAAATATTACATTATGTAATATTCACGTACTGCGAATGAAACTTTGAACGGGGTACAACTTTCCTATTAGTTGCCTGGCTTGCTAGAATTAACGAAGATAGGGAATAGTGATCTCGCAAAGATAAAATTTTCCGTTCGCGGACGGCGAACGCAAAATTCCGCAAATGTTCGCGAACAGGCGAACCGGGCGAACCACCATAGACTTCAATAGGCAGGTGAATATTAAAGCCCACAGGGACTCTTTCTGGCCACAATAGTGATGGAAAAGTTGTTTCAAGGGGACTAACACCTGGACTGTGGCATGCTGGAGGGGGATCCATGGCAAAACTCCCATGGAAAATTACGTAGTGGACGCAGAGTCGGGTTTTAATCCATAAAGGGCATAAATCAACTAACATTCCTAAATTGTTTGGAATAACATGCTTTAAAACATCCAGTGTGTGTATACGATCAGGTATGATGTTGTATCGATCAGGTAGTGTAAGGGTTACGCCTGCTTCACAGACATTGACAGACCAAACTCCCCTTTTAATGCAACGCAAACAACCGCTAACAGTCCATTTGCACAACCGCAAACTCCCCATTTGCACAAGGTTAGATACCAAGCTAGCCATGTCCCGGTGATGTCATTGAAGGTTTCTTCCTCCACCCAGCCACGTACAACACCAAGGGTCCCCGAATTGATTTTTCGAACGGGGAGATGGTTTAAAAAACGCTGGCTCCCTCCCCTTTGTTTTAATCCATGGTCACTGCGTCTGTGCCGTGCAATTTACTGTCACACCCGATATGAGTGGTATTTTCTGTAGTACTATTCTCATCAGTTTAATCCCTCTAACGTCCCCAATCTGGGGTCCATTTATTGAATTGATTTTTCGAACGGGGAGATGGTTAAAAAAACGCTGGCTTTTCGAGTAAACGGCTCGCCCCAACATCCTAGCTCGCCTAAATAACTGAAAGTGGCCTTCTCCAGTAGTGGTTGATATGACGCATGATTCTCTGCTGCAGGACCTCTCTCCTCTGTCTGGGGGCTGGGGCCTAAATAACTGAAAGTGGCCTTCTCCAGTGGTGGGTGATATGACGCATGATTCTCTACTGTGGGACCTCTCTCCTCTGTCTGGATGCTGGGGCCTAAATAACTGAAAGTGGCCTTCTTCAGTGGTGGGTGATATGACGCCTTAATCCTTGCTCTGGGGCCTCTCCTCTCTGTCTGGGTGCTGGGGCCTAAATAACTGAAAGTGGCCTTCTCCAGTGGTGGGTGATATGACGGCTTATTCTCTGCTATGGGACCTCTCTCCTGTGTCTGGGTGCTGGGGCCGAAATAACAGAAAGTGACCTTCTCCATTGGTGGGTGACTTGAAGCCTGATTCTCTGCTATGGGACCTCTCTCCATTTGATATTGGTTAATTTTTATTTATTATAGTTTATTTTAATTAATTTCCCTATCCACATTTGTTTGCAGTGCATTCACCTACATTTTGCTGCCCTCTAGCCCTTTCCTGGACTATTTTACAACCTTTTTAGTGCCCAAAAGTTTGGGTCCCTATTGACTTCAATGGGGTTCGGGATGAAGTTCGGGTCGAGTTCGGATCCCGAACCCTAACATTTTCGGGAAGTTCGGACGAGCTTCTCGAACCCGAACATCCAGGTATTCGCTCAACTCTAAATAACTATTTTAGGAGGTATCACTATCTGTTTTAAAAGTAGAGAAATTGAAATTTAGAAAATTGCAAATGTTCCCAAATTCTTGGTAAATTTGGTATTTTTTTTATTAAAAAAATGAAATATTTTGACTCAAATTTACAATTGTCATGGACAATGTACAATATGTGACGAGAAAACAACCTCGGAATGGCTTGGATAAGTAAAATCGTTTTAAAGTTATCACCACATAAAGTGACACATCAGATTTGCAAAAAATGGCCTTGTCCTTAAGGTAAAAAATGTCAGGGTCCTGAAGGGGTTAAATAAACTCCAGGGAGTGTGGTTCAGCAGCACATCTCTTCTGGCATGGCCTTGCCAAGGCTGAGAATTGCACCACTGGAGCCCAGACAAGTAAGTTTATTACAGTGATTATCTTTGTCTTGTACTCATATGCCCCCAATAGATATTTGTATCTTGATGTAAATGAATTGCAAATGTCATTCCATTCTATGTTTTTGGCATACAATAGAAGAAAAAATGATACCATAACTCCTGTATGTTCCTAGCATAATGTGAAAAGAGAATTAGTGGTGTCTCTGATTTGCAAGTTAGCTTTGTATTTAATATATGTAGCCATCAGATTTGAAAGGAAATAGCAATATTGCACATTTATGTGCAGTCATTGGAATTAGGCAGAGGATAATGAATAGTGATTTAAGAAAACATTAAAGTTCCTATAGATTTTTTTTTTTTTTGTTATAAATGACTTTATAAACATCTGGTCAAATTGCACAAATTGTTTTGTGATCAGGGTTCCAAGCACTAAATAAGTTATTGACTTTCCTTAAATTCATGACCTGATTATGCTGTATGGCTTCATTCACAAGAAAAAATGTATGTCTTGTTTTTCATTTGATAAGATTTACAATCTGGTAATTGCACAATTTAAATGCAAAAGAAGAGTTGTCTAGTTTCTCCTTATTGTTTACTGACCATGATATAATGATTGGTGTCCTTAAATAGTTTAGTGAATTCAAAAATTGCCTTATTTTTAGTGTTGAGAGCGAATATTCGAATCGCTAATTTTAATCGTGAATATCACCACTTCGAGAACTCGCAAATATTTAGAATATAGTGCTATATATTCGTATTTGCAAATAGTGTTGATTGTGAATATTCTAATTGCAAATTTATTGTGAATTTATTGCGAATATCAGCACTTAGCAACATCCCTAGCAACCAATAGGAAAGTTGCCTACCCCTTAGTGTTGATCGTTGCCTACCCCTTAGTGGAGATCCCTAATTCTCGAATTTGAGAATTTATGGTGAATATTCAGCCAAAATTTTTCTAAATATAGCGAATTTGAATATTGCCTATGCTACTCATCACTACTTATTATCAGGCATATCATTTAATGGTTCCATTACAGGGGGTTGATCCTGCTTTAGATGGATCATTCCTAAAGTCTTCTTACTATGGATGAGCAAACTGAGTTTAAAAGAAACGAACTTCACATAAATGTGCTCGCCAAATAAATCTAAAACAGTTTTTATTTGCTTAAGATAAACCAGATAAAAATGTTGCCCAGTGCCATTTTACTGTTCATATTGGTAGGCAAAACCATGAGGGATTAAGAAGAAGGATGGTCACATGGCACAAGGAGGAAGAGGGGGGAGGGCTTGCCTTGATTGGCTCATAGGCAGAGATACAGCCTGATCAGCGAATGAGGGGCAGTAGTCAGCAAGGTCATGTCATGTCACAGAATGCCATTCTAGATTGTACTTGTGACCTGGAATGATGTTGCTTTCTGTTTGCCAGAAAGCAATTGCATACATAAGCCACTGATAAATTATGATAGGGAAAGTATAAGAAGATTGTAGAGAGAGAACAAAAGATGAATTTGGGAATTGGATATATAATGGAGTTTCATTTGGGAAAGAAAGTAATGAAGTGAGAGATTGGTTTGGTCACTATTAGTGATAAGCGAAGTATTGTAAAATTGTATTTGGCTGCTTTGCTTAATTTTACAAAAAAAAATGAAAAAATTGTGATGAATTACATTGTCACAAAGAGCATTTCTTTGAAAATAGTGGCTGCAATGACAGGGAGCGGTGATTGCGCTGCTCCCCGTCATTATATCACTCAGATGCTGCGTCCATAGCTGATCGCGACATCTGAAGTAATACCAGAGTGTAAAATAGAGCAAAAAAATTAAATAATACTTACCTTATCCATTTGATTGCACCAAGCCGGCCACTGCCATCTTGATTAAAGATTTAGCGCAAAATTATAATCACATTGGCCAGCATGGTGACGTCATACGTCACTGCGCATGGGATTTCATACAAGATCTTTAATAAAGATGGGGTAAGTATGTTTTTTTTATTTTTTAAGGAAAATCAATTCGCTACCTTGAAGCACATGCAAACTTGGCTTCGCGTTGAATCAAATTTTCCCTGAAATTCAAATTGAAGTTCACTTTGCGGACTTCAATTAACTAAGCTCTATTCACCATCATGTGTATTTGCTGGCAGGCTACTGTCAGCTCAGCTTCTGGCAACTTGTTCTACATTACAGATTTCTGCGAAAAACATCAATTTTCTTGGAGAAAAAAAAGTTTCTTTCTACACTTTATAGGCTTATTGGCATACAAATTACATTATTGCAATAACTGAAGGATTGCCCCTTTTTATTTTCTAGAAACCAGTTTTAATTTACTGTTTGTAATTGGGCATCTCAGTGTGTTATAACCATCTTACTGAATACATTGTACATTGCTACAAGATAACAGGTAGATATAACAAATGCATTTTACATCAATAACACAAATTATAACCATGTTCCTGAAGGCATTACTCAGTGTAGTTGTAGCGTGTAGTTAAATAAAACTTTCACAACAAAATCATTTCACCATTATCATAGCTGTGTTGCTGAATGCGTTGTACATTGCTGCCAAATAATGGGTAGTTAGATATAGAAAACACAGTTTACATCAGAAATGCCTTATAACTGTGTCACTGAAGGCATTACTGCCTCAGAGAGTCCAGTTCAAAGACAATTGACAGCAAAAATTGCCTCATTTCATTGTTGAAACAGTGATATTAAACACACACATAGCTCAAAGTAATGCCACAACAAACATTATTACATTATTTACATTATTCCCAAAGTAAATTGTCAATCACACTGTGCAGTATGTTTGTAGATGCGAGTGAAATGCAATTGTGTCTCTGTCTTTAAATTACAGAAGACACATTTGCAATTTTGCTAGTACCTTTCAATAATCTGTGTGTAACAAACCAGTGACTTTTCATATACGAAACATATGACTTTTCCTTTATAAGAAACCCATGTCTTTTCACTTATAAGCCTCAAAATATATTGTATGGAAAACAGAAGAGCGCAAAATGAAAGACTTGTGCCTTGTACTCCCAGAATCAGACTATGGCACAGTATCACCAGCCATTTGCCAAGATGTAGTAGTAGTAAATAGTAGTAGTAGTAGTAGTAGTAGTAGTAGTAGTAGTAGCAGACCAAAGTTCTCCCTGGCTTCCAAAAGGTGCAACATTATTATTGAGAACAAATAGGATGTGATTATGAATTGCATATCTCAGAACTCCTGAGTCATAGCAGGAGAATGTGGAGGGTGTCTGAGTCTGAAACTGTGCCTTGGAACCAAGGGTCACACCATCCCTCCTATAGTTACTCCTTTCAATCACAGAGAAGCCTTTCAGTTTCAGATGCATATTCTCTATCTTCACTGCCCCCTAGTGGAGTGTCTTTTTTTTCATAAGAAGATGCAAAAAAAATCCCATATGCACTACCGAAAATACTCAAGATAGTCTCCCTGTTGATGAGTTGTGTGAGACCAGTCAATGCAATGCAGAGGAAGGTCAGGGGGAGGCGGGAGGTCACATACATAGCAGTATTGGTGATGGTGATATTAGTGGCACCTATCACCATTACAGCAGGTGGTAATAGCAGTGCAACCGACAGTGGCACTTAGGGCAAATACAGAGTAGAGAATCAGAAGGGAAACCAAGGAGCCCACAATAAAATATCATTATGATAAAAGTGATGGGGTGGATGATGACTATGATGATGATTGTGCGTTGGACAGGACTGGGTAGCCAGATTGTGGTTCTGAGGTGGGGATAACATAAAAAGAGGAGGGTGGTGGTAGTGGCAGTCGTGAAAATAGATAATGTATGGCCAGGACCTCCCAAAGAACTTCCAGGGTCATATTTGCTTCTATTATGGTCAACTCAGGAACTTGTGGTGGTGCTGATACTGTGGGCACAGGCTCAAAGTGTAGCAGACGTAAGTCAAGCTGTTTCTCCACAGTACCAGAAGACAAAAGCAATGCAGTGTGCAAGATCTGCAGGATTAAAATAAGCCAACGGGATTTAAACACAAACATAGGCTCCACTTTTCTATTGAAAAACATGAAGCAGTATTGCCAATTACTGTGGGAAAACAGAAGTGGTTGGAAGCTAGTGCAAACGAGTGTCCCCTTTGTGGCAGCCAGGCTATATCCACGTCCACGTGCAGTACAGTATCCTTCATCATCACTTACTGTTTCTCCTGCTTAGACTACTAGTCCTCATCAGCAATCAATAAAGGAATATGTGGCAAAAACCACTCCATATGCCCAGCTATCTGCTGTTGTGCAAGCTTAACTCCTACCATGCCAAGCTGCTGTCGGCGCCTTCTCTGCCATACCACTTGGTCGATTCTGCTGCCTTTATGAAGCTAAAGGCATGCTCTCAGCCTTGCTGGAAGATACCTAGTCCATTAGGCATTATTTCTCAGAAAAAGCTATGCCTGCCTTGTATTTTCATATGGTGGTAAATGTGGGCTGTGTCTTGTAATTCTCGCTGTGCGACAACAGAAACACTAAGGTAGACACCTTGAACAGCTGCTATGGGCAGTAACAGTACATGTCTTTCACGGCGCACTAAATCAATGTTTTTCATTTCAGTGGCGAAGCAGCAATGCTGCAAAAAGGTCAGGTCCTCCATGTTTGTGTCGACTTGCTTCCCACATCAGACATTTATCCGTCTCCTCGACATCCTTGTCCATATTCATGCCCAAAAGAGGCAGAGCAGATTGTTGCTTCCACTCACCCTCCCTCCTATCGTATGTTAAAAGTAAAGCATAGCCATGCAGTGTTAGAGCTGATCGGTCTAGGTGAGAGTAGACACACAACCTATCACTTGCTAAAGTGCATCAAGCACCAAACATCCTACTGGCTGTCTCCCTGCCAACTCCAACTGACCAAGGTGGCCAGTGACAATGCAAGGAACTCACTGCATTTGCAGTGATAAAATGTCCTACAGTTACACTTCTTGATTTGGAATGTTCCAACTCGCTGAAATTCCACCTTATAGATGATGAAGCGGCATAAAGCCATGAATGATTCTGTCATGCACCAGACCACCTTAGCAGAGAGCATGAGTTGTGTCAAGGTCAGGCACTAGCAGTTCATCAGAGACGCCTGTTGTGTGCTGAAGCCCTTTGCAGAGGCCACAAAATTTGTCAATAGAGGCAACTGCAGCATGAACGCTCTTATCTCCCTAATATTTATCTTACAATAGACGCTCACGCTAGTGCAACAGATGACAGCAGAAGAAGAACAGTAGGCAGACTGAAACAGTGGCCTGAACTGGCCCAGTATAATCTATCTGTTCTTTCTTTCCCAGCCTCCTGTGTCATCTCAGAAAGGGTTTTTTTTCAGTCTGGTAGGAGGCAATGTGATACCCAAACAGACAAAATGTCCCCCACCAGTGTCAAAAATTTCATTTGCTAAAATGAACCAGGCATGGATCCATGAAGATTTTCACACTCTAGCCGAGGCTGAAAAATAGAACTAGCCTTGACAGTGCCTGATCATGACACTGCTGCTGTCTGCCTACCTTACCATCATATTCTGTATCATGTGGCTGATGCTGCATCATTCCACTGCCCCTATCTGCCTGTCTACCATCATGTTTTGTATGGTATGGCTGCCGCCATTATGCCACTGCCTCTGTGTGCCTCCCTACCATTATGTTCTATAACAGAGGTCAGCAACCTTCGGCACTCCAGCTGTTTTGAAACTACAATTCCCAGCATGCTCCATTCATTTCTATGAGAGTTCTTAGAAGAGCAGAGCCAGCTTTCCACATCCACACTGTACTGCTGATATGCCAAATTAAAAGGAAAATTTTTAGAGTGTTTGTGCAGAACAAGCCACTTTTTCTTCTGAACTTATGATATATAAACAGGTGCAGGGATCTGCCCCCATTGAGGCATAGTTTTTTGACTGTTAGTTAGAGTTGAGCGGACACATGGAAGTTCAGGTTCGATGGGTTCGGCGGAACTTCACAAAAAAGTTCCGGGTTCAGGACCCGAACTTGACCCAAACTTTACCTTGAACCTGACCGCCATTGAAGTCAATAGGGAACAGAACTTTTGGGCACTAAAATGGCCCTAAAAATGTAATGGCAAGTGCTCTGCAAACAAAGATGGATAGGGAAATAACTTAAAATAAAATAAAATAAATAAAAATTAAAAATTATTAACCTGCAATCCGGAGGAGGAGGTGGATGTGGAGACCGAGGTTGAGGAGGTGGTGAATGTGGTGTTGTAGGTGGAAGTGGCGATGGAGGAGGAGGTAGCCAGCTAAAATAGTTTTTATTCTTTTATTGGGGTAGCGCCTAAAACAATGGAACAAATAAAAAAAAAAATCAAATAATAAGTGCACTTGAGTACAAGAATGTATAGTTGAGGCTGGTATAAAAGTCTATTCTGCACAAGGTACAGACAAGTCTTGCAGGATCCAAGCCTGGTTCATTTTAATGAATGTGAGCTTGTCCACGTTGGCTGTGGACAGGTGGCTGCATTTGTCTGTAATGAAGCCCCTGCCGTGCTAAATACACGTTCAGAAAATACACTGGCTGCAGGGCAGGCCAGCACCTCTAAGGCAAAAAAGATAGATCAGACCATGTGGACAATTCAGAGACCCAGAAGTTGAATGGGGCAGAACCATCAGTCAGTACGTCTAGGCTTGTGCATATGTACTGTTCCACCATGTTGTTCAAATGCTGCCTCCTGCTAAGACGTTTCATATCAGCTGGTGGTGCCGGTTACTGTGGTGTGGTGACAAAGCTTTTCCACATATCGGCCATGCTAACCCTGCCTTCTGAAGTGCTGGCCGTGACCCAGCTGCATTGGTGACCTCTTCCTCCTCCTCTGCCTCTGCCTTCACCTTGTGCTTCCACTTGTCCCCTGGTGTCAGTTGGGAATGCCCTCAGGAGAGCGTCTACCAGCTTGCGCTTATAGTCACGCATCTTCCTATCACGCTCCAGTGAGGGAATTAAGGACGGCACATTGTCTTTGTAATGAGGATCAAGCAGGGTGGCAACCCAGTAGTCAGCACAAGTTAAAATGTGGGCAACTCTGCGGTTGTTGCGCAGGCAAAGCAGCATGTAGTCTCTCATGTGTGCCAGGCTGCCCAGAGGTAAGGATAAGTTGTCTTCTGTAGGTGGTGTATCATCTGTGTCCTCCGTATCCCCCCAGCCACGTTCCAGTGATGGCCATGAGCTGCGTTGGGTGCCACCCTGCTGTGAACCCGGTTGTTCCTCCTCTACCTCATCCTCCTCGTCCTCCAGAACTGTGCCCGGGTTGGCCACATGTGTACCTGGCCTCTGCTGGTGCAGGAACCCACCCTCTGAGCAACTTCTGAAAGACTGGCCTGAAACCCTGTGAAAGGCCCACTCTTCCTCCTCCTCTTCCTCCTGTGCCACATACTCTTCCATCAAAGCCCTAAGTGTTTTTTCAAGGAGACATAGAAGTGATATTGTAACGCTAAAAATGGATTCATCAGCACTGGCCATGTTGGTTGAGTACTCGAAACACCACAACCAGGCACAAAGGTCTCGCATGGAGGCCCACTAATTGGTGGTGAAGTGGTGCTGTTCCACAGAGTGACTGACCCGTGCATGCTGAAGCTGAAACTCCACTATCACCTGCTGCTGCTCGCACAGTCTCTCCAGCATATGCAAGGTGGAGTTCCACCTGGTGAGCACATCGCATATGAGGCGGTGGGCGGGTAGGCGAAAGTTACGCTCCAGTGCAGACAGGCGAGCAGCAGCAGGGTGAGAACGCCGAAAGTGCGCACAGATGGACCGCACTTTCTGCAGCAGCACTGACATGTCTGGGTAGTTTTTAAAAAAGTTCTGCACCACCAAATTCAGCACATGCGCCAGGCTAGGGATGTGCGTCAAACCAGCTAGTCCCAGAGCTGCTACGAGATTTCGCCCATTATCGCACACCACCAGGCTTGAGGGTTACTGGCAGCAACCACTGATCGGTCTGTTTTTCTATGCCCCTCCAAAGCTCCTGTGCGGTGTAGGGTTTGTCCCCCAAACACATGAGTTTTAAAACCGCCTGCTGACGTTTGCCCCTGGCTGTGCTAAAATTTTTGGTGAAGCTCTTTCACTAACTGGATGAGGAGGTGGTAGACGAGGAGAAAGAGGAAGCAGAGTAGGAGGAGGAGGCAACAGGAGGCAAAGAATAATGCCCTGTGATCCTCGGTGGTGGAAGGATATGCGCCAAACGGCTATCTGTCTCTGGCCCAGCCACCACTACATTTACCCAGTGTGCAGTTAGGGAGATATAGCATCCCTGTCCGTGCTTACTGGTCCATGTATCTGTGGTTATGTGGACCTTGCCACAGATGGCGTTGAGCAGTGCACACTTGATTTTATCCTCCACTTGGTTGTGCAGGGAAGTGAAGGCTCGCCTGGAAAAGTAGTGGCGGCTGGGAACCACGTACTGAGGACAGCCACCGCCATCAGTTGTTTAAACCAGTCCGTCTCCACCAGACGGAATGACAGCATTTCAAAGTCCATTACTTTTGAAATGCTGGCATTCAGGGCTAGGGATCAAGAGTGGGTAGGTGTGTATTTTCTCTTTCTATCCAGTGTTTGGGAGATGGACAGCTGAACGCTTGCGTGTTTCATGGTGGAGATGCTTGGAGATAATGACGGAGGTGGTGGTGTTAGTGGCACACCCTCTGTTTGCTGGGTGTCAGGGGCCACTGTGACTCCAGAGGTGGAGGAAGAGAAAGAGACAGCAGCAGAAGAGGAAGCAGGAGGAGCCTGAGACCTTTCTTGGTTTTTGAGGTTTTTACTCCACTGCAGTTCGTGCTTTGCATGTAGATGCCTGGTTATGCAAGTTGTGCTCAGGTTTAGAACGTTTATGCCTTTCTTCAGGCTCTGATGGCACAATGTGCAAACCACTTGTGTCTTTTCATCAGGACATTGTCTGAAGAACTGCTATGCCAATTAACTCCTTGGAGCTGGTTTTGGTGTGCTAGGTCCCTGGGTGCGATGGGCAGTAGCAGGCGTACTGTCTCAGGATGTCCGCTTGCCTCTGTGCGACCACCACCTCTTACTCAGAACTGCACACGTCACTAGCATGAACTCGAGTCCAGTCGGGGTCTGGGACCTCATCGTCCTCCACATCATCTTCCACCCATTCTTGACCCCTGCCCCCCTCGTCGGTCTGCACACTGCAACTTCAGCAGTTGGCACCTGTGTTTCGTCATCATCAGAGACGTGCTGCGGTGGTATTACCATGTCCTCATCCTGCATCATAAGTGGTTGGGCATCAGTGCATTCAATGTCTTCCACTTCTGTGGAAACGCTATGTGGATGGCCCGGGGAAACCCTGCCAGCCGAGTCATCAAAAAGCATAAGAGACTGCTGAATGACTTGGAGCTCAGACTGCTTGGCTGCAGGAGCTCCACCACCACGACCATGTCCACGTCCCTTATTTGATGTTCTTCTCATTATTTGCCGTCACCCACCAAACTAACAGATGGTTTATCTCAGGTGTCAATTTAACTGCAAAAGTCAACAATTAAGTTCACTAACAGTAAGGCAGTGCCCGTGTCATAAACAGAATACATTTATTTTGGTCACACAACAGTGTAACGGAGCAATTCAATACAATTACTTCACTAATATCACTATAAAAAAAAATGTGATTTTTCAAACCAACAATGTAACAGCAGAGGTTAACAGTTTAATTTGACTATCAGAAATGCAGCGTACAATGCAAATGTACTATCTACCACAAAACCGATGTTTTTCGAACCAACTATGTAAATGTGGAGTTCCACAGGTTATTTAAAATAACTGAAATAAAGGGTATACCTCAGATCTGCTATGTAGCACAAAACCAGTGTTTATTGGAACAAACTACAGAAATGTAGTATGTCACTCGAAAAATTATAATAGCGTTTCAGCGTTGTAAGCAAACGTGCTCTGTGGCACAACAGTACGGGTTTATTCACACAACTACAGAATTACACTTTTTCACCGCAAAATTTTAAAACTGTTTTTTCAGCGGTCTATGCACATGTGCTCTGTGGTACAATAGTACGGGTTTATTCCCCCAAATACAGAAATGTAGCATGTCACCCCAAAAATTATAAAACAGGTTTTTCAGCGTTGTATGCAAATTTGCTCTTTGGCACAACAGTACAGGATTATTCCAACTACAAAAATGCAGTTTTTCACTGCAAAATTTTAAAACAGTTTTTTCAGCGTTCTATGCAAACGTGCTCAGTGGCACAACAGTACCGGTTTATTCCCCCAAATACAGAAATGCAGTATATCACCCCAAAAATTATAAAACAGGTTTTTCAGCTTTGTATGCAAATGGGCTCTGTGGTACGACAGTACGGGTTTATTACAACAACTATAGAAATGCACTATGTCACAGCAAAATTATAAAACAGGTTTTTCAGTGGTGTATGCAAACGTGCTCGGGGGTACGAAAGTACAGGTATATTAAAGCAACTACAGAAATGCACCATGTCACCCCAAAATTATAAAATAGGTAGTGTAGGGGGAATTTTTCCTCCACTGAGCTACCAAAAAATAATTAATTAGACTTATGTCCCTGGCAGGCTGGCACACATGCAGGTCACATGCAGTTCCAAGGACACTGCAGTTGCTAAAATGGCCGCCGACCCCCACCTCAATAACAGATGGATTAAAAATTATTTTGCAGTATCACTGGGCTCAGGGCTGGATACAAATACAGTTGTGTTCAAAATTATTCAACCCCCACTGAAACTGAGTGTTTTGGCCAGTTTGACATTGATTTTTGATCATTTCAGTCATCTTGTTTACAATTAAATCAAAGAGGCACTTGTAAGTCAGACAAATATAACATAACATTTATAATGAAATAACCACAAATGTCTTTTATGTGCTCACATCATTATTAGTTTTATTCAACCCCCAAGTGACATTCAATCATAGTACTTAGTACAACATCCTTTTACAGTTATAACAGCTTTTAAACGCGAAGCATAGCTTGACACAAGTGTCTTGCAGCGATCTACGGGTATCTTCGCCCATTCTTCATGGGCAAAAGCCTCCAGTTCAGTCACATTCTTAGGCTTGCGCGCTGCAACTGCTTTCTTTAAGTCCCACCAGAGGTTCTCAATCGGATTTAAGTCTGGTGACTGCGATGGCCACTTCAAAATGTTCCAGCCTTTAATCTGCAACCATGCTCTAGTGGACTTGGAGATATCCTTGGGATCATTGTCCTGTTGAAAGGTCCAACGTCTCCCAAGCCTCAGGTTTGTGACGGACTGCATCACATTTTCATCCAATATCTTCTGGTACTGAAGAGAATTCATGGTACCTTGCACACACTGAAGCTTCCCTGAACCTGTAGAAGCAAAACAGCCCCAAAGCATGATTGACCCCCCGCCATGATTCACAGTAGGCAAGGTGTTCTTTTCTTCATAGGCCTTGTTCCTCCTCCTCCAAACATAGCGTTGATCCATGGGCCCAAACAGTTCTAATTTTGTTTCATCAGTCCACAGAACACTATCCCAAAACTTTTGTGGTTTGTCCACATGACTTTTGTCATACTGCAGTCGACTCTTCTTATTCTTTGGAGACAGCAAGGGGGTGCGCCTGGGAGTTATGGCATGGAGGCCTTCATTACGCAGTGTGCGCCTTATTGTCTGAGCTGAAACTTCAGTACCCGCAATCTTTTTTCAGTTCCTCAGCAGTCACACGGGGACTTTTCTCCACTTTGCGCTTCAGGTAGCACACAGCAGTCGAAGTCAGCATCTTCTTTCTGCCATGACCAGGTAGCGTTTCAACAGTGCCCTTTGCCTTGAATTTGCGAATGATGCTTCCTATGGTGTCTCTTGGTATGTTTAACATCTTTGCAATCTTCTTATAGCCATTGCCCTTCCTGTGAAGAGAAATCACCTCTTCTCTTGTCTTCCTGGACCATTCTCTTGACTTCACCATGTTTGTAAACATACCAGTAAATGTCTAGAAGGAGCTGAGTATCACAGTCATTTTAAATTTGCCTAATTGTTGCTTATTATGCTTGATTGCTGCTCCTTGACATCCAGAGGTGTTTTCAATATCTGATCAAAAACACTTGAATGAACCTCTGTTCTTAAGAGTGGTAGTCTTTAAGGGGTTGAATAATTGTGTCAATGAAGAAATCACAAAAAAAAAACCATTTAATACTGTATTATAAAAACAATTGATGTCATTTTAGTTGCATTTGGTTCTTTAAAAAGTCCTTGTAAGATTTCATTTTGAACACAATTACAAATGTATGCTAAATTCCCTAAAACTCTTCACAGCATTGGGGGTTGAATAATTTTGAACACAACTGTATGTAGCATAGAACCCTAAATAATTGCTGTAGTTTGAAGACTTAACACCACCAAGTTCAACAGATTTCTTTCCTAATCTCTCCTTGAAAGCACCAGCAGCAACTTGTCCCTACACTAAGAGCAGCAGAGTGACGTGTGACGCTACGTGACTCCAGCATAAATAGAGGCTGGGTCACATGCCGCATTTAGCCAATCACAGCCATGCCAATAGTAGGCAAAGTAGTGAAACGGTTGTTGATTGGCTGCCCTGCTGCCTTTCAAAATGCGGGAAGAAATCACTGAACAATGAACCTGAACTTTTACTGAAATGTTCGGGTCCAGGTGCAGAAAACTGCAAAGTTTGGTACGAACCCAAACTATACAGTTCAGGTTCGCTCAACTCTACTCTTGGTCCCAACAAGCCACAGTTTTTTTCTGACAACATGGTGAATGGAAGCTTTTTAATATGGAAAAATATAACACAGGCTGGCGCAGTGTGTTTTTACACACTGTTTTTTATTATTTGTTATGGCTGTCATGGCATTCAAAACCTTAAAAGGAATTTTGCATGCACCAGGGAGATTAATATTCTTAACCTATCCACAGCCCAAGCTGGAAACCTAGTAAAGCATATGACATCAACAGAAGCAGCTCTGTCAGAGGAGTAGCTCTACAGAGAGTTGATCACTGCATATCTGATTGCAGAAAAACTACAAATACTGAATGGGATGAATTGTGATGTACAGTAAGTGGACAATGTTTCAATATTTATATCATTTTTTCACTTAATAACTTGTGGAAAACTCATTGCCCCTGTAGCAGCTGGATCCAACATTTTGAGAGTCTTCCTTAATTATTAACTGTCCAATCTGGCTAACAGAAGGAGATTCCCAAAAGGGAAATCCCTCCTATGATGTCCAAATTTTCTAACACGGTATATGGAATTGCATACAGTACATGTACTTTTAAATGAGGAAACCATTAATTTAACTGAAGCTTAAATGTCATTGTAAAGAATTCTGCAATTTTTAACCCCTTCTTAACAAATGACATAATAGTACATCATAGTAGGTGGTGACTTCCTGCAATTTGACATACTATTACGTCATGCTGATCGGGTGGGCACCCCTCCAGTGCCTGCACAATCAGTGCGGGGGCCCATCAGTCAGTGATAGCCGGGCCCCTCCTGTATCCTCCAGCATTGCTGTAAAAGCCGTTGCCGGGGTATCAACCCCTTCTATGCTGCGGTCAGTGCTTACCGCGGCATATAAAGTGTGTGCATCGGGTGAAAGATCCCATCGGGTCCCCACGCTGCGGTGACGGGTACCCAATGGGTGAGAAGGCAAGCCAATGCCTTGCAGAGGCATTTGGTCCTGCCTTCTACGGAAGCCTAAGAGATTCACAGGCATACACAGTAATACACTAACAAGCAATGCCTTACATTACATATATAATTTAATGCATTGCAGAGGGGATCTGACTCCCAAAAGTTGAAGTCCCAGAGTGAGCCAGAAATAATAAAAAAATAAAAAACTGTAACAAAATTTAAAAAAAGTGAAAAAAGTGTTTCAATAATAAAAAAAAAGTTTCAAGTAAAAAAAACACTCCTTTCCCCTGATTTTATAATAATAATAAAAAAAACACGCATATTAGGTATCACCGCGTCTGTAATGATTGGCTCTAAAAATTTGTCAAACAATCTACCTCATCAGAACACCATTAAATAAATAAAAACTATGTAAAAAAAGCAATTTTTGTCACCTTACATCACAAAAAGTGCAATACCAAGAGATAAAAATTTCTTATGCACCCCAAAATGGTACCAATCAAACCGTCACCTCATCCCGCAAAAAATGAGCACCTACATAAGAAAATCACCCAAGAAATTAAAAAACTTTCAGAATATGGAGACACTAAGACATCATATTATTTGTTTCCAAATTGCTTTTATTGTGTAAAATTTAAATAAATAAAAAAGTTATACTTATTAGGTACTCTCATGTCTGTAATAACCTGCTCTATAAAAATATCACTTGACCTAACCTCCCAGGTGAACACCGTAAAAAAATAAAATAAGAACGGCGCCAAAAAATTGTCATCTTACATCACATAAATTGCAACACCAAGTGATCGAAAAGGTGTATGCCCCCCAAAATAGTACCAATTGAACCGTCACCTCTTCCCACAAAAAAATTATACCCTACCCAAGACGATCGGCCCAAAAATAAAAAAAACTATAGCTCTCAGAATATTAAGACACTAAAACACCATTTTTTTGTTTTTTTAAAATGCTTTTATTGTTTAAAACATGTAAAACTTAAATAAATAATACAAATTATACATATTAGGTATTGCCACGTCTGTACCAACCTGCTCTATAAATATATTACATGGCCTGCTCCCACAGGTAAACGCTGTAAAAAACAAAAAACAAAAATAAAAACCTGTGTCAAAGCTTTCAATTTTATGGTCACCTTGCCCCATAAAGTGTAATATTAAATGATCAAAAAATCATATGTACCCCAAAATGGTACCATTAAAATTCAACTTTTCCTGCAAAAACCGAGCCCCTGCACAAGATGATCGGCAGAAAAATAAAAAAAATGGCGATTTGTTTTTTAAGACTGCTTTATTATGTAAAACTGAAAAAAAGACATATTTTATATTGTTGCGTCCTTAACTCCTTAAGTATATATAGCTCTCAGAATATTAAGACACTAAAACACCATTTTTTTGTTTTTTTAAAATGCTTTTATTGTTTAAAACATGTAAAACTTAAATAAATAATACAAATTATACATATTAGGTATTGCCACGTCTGTACCAACCTGCTTTATAAATATATTACATGGCCTGCTCCCACAGGTAAACGCTGTAAAAACAAAAACAAAAATAAAAACCTGTGTCAAAGCTTTCAATTTTATGGTCACCTTGCCCCATAAAGTGTAATATTAAATGATCAAAAAATCATATGTACCCCAAAATGGTACCATTAAAATTCAACTTTTCCTGCAAAAACCGAGCCCCTGCACAAGATGATCGGCAGAAAAATAAAAAAAATGGCGATTTGTTTTTTAAGACTGCTTTATTATGTAAAACTGAAAAAAAGACATATTTTATATTGTTGCGTCCTTAACTCCTTAAGTATATATAGCTCTCAGAATATTAAGACACTAAAACACCATTTTTTTGTTTTTTTAAAATGCTTTTATTGTTTAAAACATGTAAAACTTAAATAAATAATACAAATTATACATATTAGGTATTGCCACGTCTGTACCAACCTGCTTTATAAATATATTACATGGCCTGCTCCCACAGGTAAACGCTGTAAAAAACAAAACAAAAATAAAAACCTGTGTCAAAGCTTTCAATTTTATGGTCACCTTGCCCCATAAAGTGTAATATTAAATGATCAAAAAATCATATGTACCCCAAAATGGTACCATTAAAAATTCAACTTTTCCTGCAAAAACCGAGTCCCTGCACAAGATGATCGGCAGAAAAATAAAAAAAATGGCGATTTGTTTTTTAAGACTGCTTTATTATGTAAAACTGAAAAAAAAGACATATTTTATATTGTTGCGTTCTTAACTCCTTAAGGACACATGACGTATGGGTACGTCATGTGTCCAGTCCCTGAAGATGGCGCCCGCTCCTGGCCGCTGCGGGCACCATCGCAGCGGGGGTCCGGCTGATTTCTGTAGCTGACCCCCGCAGCTGATGATCGCGGTCGGCAGCGCTGCCGACCGCGATCATTTAACCCCCCAGATGCCGTGATCAATCCTGACCACGGCATCTGCACGCGCTAAAACCCTAGTGGTGATCGGGAGAATCGGAGCGCTGTAAGGGATAGCCTTAAGCCTTTCATTCAGCTTAAGGCTATCACTTACTATTTCCTATGGAGCCCTTGTTAGCAATAGGGCTTCATAGGAAAGTAGTAAAATGCTTATAAACTCGAATACAAGTGTATTGGAGTTTATGATAGAAGCAATCAGGTAACTGATTTATATAGGTCCCTATGGGATCTATATAACAGTGTAAAAAAATAAATAAATAAACGCCCATAGTATAAAAATATAAAAATATATTTCCTATACGGTAAACAGAAAAACGGAAAAAAGCGCCCAAATGGCCGATTTGCAGTTTTTGGACGCTTCATTTCCTCAAAAAAAATTAAATAAAAAGCGATCAAAAAGTCCTACACACCCCATAATGGTATCAACTAAAAGTTAAGATCGCCCCGCAAAAAATAAGCCCCCAAACAACGCCATACACTTATTTACAAATACGTTATAGCGGTCAAAACATGGCGACAAAAAAAAAAAAAAAAAAATTCTCAATTTGAATTTTTTTTCACTATCAAAATGCAAGAAAAGCTATACATATTGGGTATCACCGGATTCATACTGACCTGTAGAATAAAACTAATTGGTCAGTTTTATCGCAAATCAAACGTCATAATTTAGAAACCCGTAAAACTTTGGTGAAATTGCTTTTTTTTTTGCAATTTCACCCCATTTGGAATTTTTTTCCCGCTTCCCACTACACTGTATGCATTATTAAATGATGGCGTTGGAAAGTACAACTTGTCCCGCAAAAAATAAGCCCTCTTATGGCCATGTGAACGGAAAAATAAAAAAGTTATGGCTCTTGGAAGGTATAGAGCGCAAAACGAAAACGCAAAAATGAAAAAATCCTGTGTCCTTAAGGGGTTAACAACATGCTCTATAAAAATAGCACATGATCTAACCTGTTAGACGAACATTGTAAAAAACAAAAATGAAAACTGCAAGAACAGCCATTTTTTTGTTACCTTGCCTCACAAAAACATTATATAGATTGATCAAAAATCATATGTACCACAAAATAATACCAATAAAACTGTCACATTATACCATAGTTTCAAAAATGGGGTCACTTGTTGGGAGTTTTTAGTGAAGGGGTGCATCAGAGGGGCCTAAAATGGGACATGGTGTGTAAAAACCAGTCCAGCAAAATCTGCCCTCCAAAAAGCATACGGCGCTCCTTTTCTTTTGCGCCCTGCCATGTGCCCGTACAGCAGTTTACAACAAATTTGTGCTGATTCTGTAATCTGCAGAATCTGTGCTCATGTGGCAGCTGGTATGGATCGAGACCCATTCAACTTGAATAGGTCTGTGATCCGTCCGCACCGTAAAAAAAAGAACATGTTCTATTTTTTTGCAGTGCGGACGCACGGACAGAAACAGCATGGAAACATTCCGAAGTACTTCCGTAGGCTTCAGATCCGCACTTCCGTTCTGCACCGACCCGCATCTCCCAGATTGCGGACCCATTCAAGTGAATGGGTCCACATCCGTGATGAGGATGCACACGGCCTGTGCCCAAGTATTAAGGATCCACCATATGCGGGCCACAATACGGCCATGACCAGGCAATGGTTTTGTGCATGAGCCCTTATAGATATTGAGTTTTGATTGGCTTTTAACCGTTGCTGTGTTACAGAATGAAAGTGGATTAAAATGGAAAATCTGCCAAAGAAGTTAAATTTAGAAATGTCATCTTCTTTTTCCCTCTAATTCTTTTGGAACACTTAAAGGGTTAACAAAGTTTGTAAAATCAGTTTAAAATAACTTGAGGGGTGTAGTTTCTAAAATGGCATCAGGTATGTTATTTACGTTTCTACTATGTGAGCCCCACAAAGTGACTTCATAACTGAACTGGTCCTTAAAAAAGGGTTTTGGACATTTTCTTAAAAATTTTAAGAATTGCTTCTAAAATTCTAATCCTTCTTACGTCCTAAAGAACTAAAATTATATTGACAAAATGATGCCAACATAAAGTAGACATATGGGGAATGTTAAGTAATAAATATTTTATGAGATATCACTTTCTGTTTTAAAAGCAGAGAAATTAAAATTTTGAAAATTGCAAGGTTTTTTAAATTTTGGTAAATTTTGGATTTCTTCATAAATAAAGGTGAAATATATTGACTCAATTTTATGACTGTCATGAAATACAATTTGTCACGAGAAAACATTCTTAGAATGGCTTGGATAAGTAAAAGTGTTCCAAAGCTATTACCACATAAAGTGACACATGTCAGATTTGCCAAAAATTGCCTGGGCAGGAAGGTGAAATCTGGCCCGGGGTAGAAGGGGTAATCACCTCAAAAAGTTTTTATTGACTATGTTTAAAGCAATGGAAGTGTGTCGTATCCTGTTGTTACTATCATATTGTTATTGAATAGCAGGTATATAGGGTTAATACCTTATTTTTCAGGTTCTGTAATATGATATTTGTCTACTCCTTTTATATTACTGTCCTATCCTGAGGATAAGCCATCAACTTCTGATTGGCAGGGTGCCCTAACTAACGTATTTTCATACTTCATAGAAATCTGTGTGTCTGTTGCATATGGCTCTGATAGACGGCAGAACGAAGTAGGTGACAGATTCCCTTTAATAGCCTGTCTGACTCACTACACAGGTGATGTGCATTTAAATATGTGTAATGTATTCCTATTATTCATTTTTTTATCTGAAATTATGTTCTTCTCACAAAACTACAAACGGTTTCTGAATAGAATATCACATAAGTAATCAGCTCATTAATGTATGTACAATACTGTCTTAAAAGATTTACAGTTTCCTGAAGCAAATCAGTCACCATTTGCCTGTGCTCTTCAAGTTTAATGGGTCGAGCTCTTTGAGAATCCCTACCTCCTCCTGATTGATGGTTTGTTTTTTCTTTTTATATGAAATTCAGTCAAATTTCCCACAGTGAAAAGTGCTTTTTAATTATGAAGCCCTAGTGTGTAGGAATGATTCAATTTACACATCAGAAAAGTTCACTCAATTGACCATAATTTATTTTGTGCAGACAAAATTCCTCCATACTGAACAAGTCATTTTTCATTTCATTTCCCTAAGACGTGCTATATTGTAAAATACGGAAGAGGTCATCTTCCTCCTAAATGCCTCCTTTCACATTGAAACATGGTGATGAGTGCATTGCTCATTCACATAGCTTTTCCAATTAATCAAACACTTCATTAAGTATGTCAGGTAGCTGTAGGGATGTCTTTCCTGTTATTGATTTTATTTTTAAAATATTCCAGAGTAATTTAATAAAACCTTTGTTTTCTAATTAAACATTACTGGAAATTAATCAGATGTAAAATATGAAATCAGTGGGATGCTGAATAAATGTTTTCATTTCTATAAACATCTATGTTAGTGAATATTGGCTGAGCATTTGCAAAATATGTTTAAACTAAGGGTGTGCGCTAATTGAAAGGAACTAATGACTGAAACTAATTCTGTCCAGCGAAGGACTTTTTATTTTTTTTGCAAAGTTAATTAAAAATTACTATTACAGCATAAAGCAATGTAACCTTTTATAAAAGCTAGACTGCAGGAACCTTACAGTTAATTAATTATTATTTATTCTAAGCTTAGTTTTGGAAGTTATGTCCAGTTATGGAATGACTGCAATATCAATTAAAACTAGCTTATATATGGGGAAAAAAATAAAATAAAAATATATATATATATTTGGTGATACATTCTGTGGTAACATTAAGCGTGATACTGTAATACACAGAATCTGACAGATTTAAAAGCATGAGAAAAGGAAGCAGATATGTAATTTCCTACTATAGTACAGCTATAAATATGTGTAACCATGTGCAAATTGTGTTCTCTATCCCTATAATTTTCATGTTCTCCTTGTTAAATTGCTGATAGCAGTGAGGCATGTTTCAGGCAGGGACATGCTGTTAGCACCTCAGCAAGCTCCTATTTTTGATTGGCTGATTGGTTCCCCTTTTGATAACCTGACTATGCAGTAAAGCAGCTTACTGAATAAGACTTGATCTTGGGAAACTGTCTTTATTAATATACACGTCTGCAGTCTGATATTAAGTAGTGTTGAGCGAGCATGCTCTGCCGAACACCAGTTTGGCTCGAGCATTGCTATGCTTGGCACATTGCGGATTTTGGCCGAACACCACGTGTGCTCGAGCGAGATGCTTGAGTCACTGTATTTAAATCTAATTTAGCCTCTATTTTTATGTAGAATATCGCTGTACAGAGAGGGAATCCCTCAGCGTGAGTCTGTGGCTTAGGAGTCCCTGCTCTGACTCCATATATAGCTATGTCAATATATGGAGTTAGTGCTTGGGGACACCTGAGTGTATTTAAATCTAATTTAGCCTGTATTTAAAAAAAAAATAATTCTGCTGGGATTTGAACTCATGAGTTGATGATCTGCATTAGAGGCAAAGCACTTTACCACTCAGCTATAATAGTGTTCCGATACTAGTGGAATACTGCTTGAATCCAATGGCAGGGACAAGGCCTGTACATAGGAAGCACCAGAGTCTTAAACAGGAGGTTGCAGGACTCAAGGATGAAGCAGAGCCAGGCAGGCAGAGCCGTTACCAGTAGCAACGGTGCAGGACCGAAGGATGCAGCAGAGCCAGGAAGGCGGAGCTGAGGTCAGAAGAACAATGGGTCAGGACAGGCGACACAGGAACGTAGTCAGGCAATCCAGGTCGGCAACAGGAGGTAGAAGGATTTTACAACGTAGCAAGGTAAACCGCAAGGAGGAGGAACAAACCAGAGAGCTAGTCCCAAGCAAGAGGACTGCACGAGCAGAAGCTAACACACAATACTCAAGCAATTAGTAACAGGCTTGAGAGGTTTAAATGTGAAAGAGGAAGTAAGATGGCACCCAGCTAAGACACAATCCACCATCTTAACTGAGGTAGGACTTAAGGGAAAGACAATCGGAACTAAACATACATAGCAGGACGATTCCTGACAAATAGCTTCATAGCCAGTTACAAAATAAATAAATAAATAAATAAATAAATAAATAAATAAAAAATGAGACTTCTACTCTAGAGGAATACTTACTACTAGTAAGTATTCCTATACAATAGGAGTTTTATAGTTTCTTTTTTTTAGTGATTGGCTATGCAGCTATATAGTGTAGTGGTTAATGGTCTGGGCTGTGATGCAGAAGCTGTGAGTTTGAATCCCTGTGAGTTGAAATAGAGGCTAAACTTAATTTATATATATGTTTTTAGCCATAATTTAGTTACACGTATTATTATATATTTAGAATATGTTATAATATATGTAAATATATTATGGCTAAAAACATCAATAGTAGTTTCCCGCATATTATGAAGTATGATTTTATATATATATATATATATATATATATATATATATAATATTGTAATCACACATTTATTTTGTGCCATACATTTTTTTAAATTACTAAAAAAAATACGAAATATATAAATCAAATGTAACCTCTATTTCTGAAAATGATTGTGACGGGATTTGAACTCACTGCTTCTGCATCACAGCCCAGAACATTAACCACTACAATATATAGCTACATAGCCAGTATCTCTAAAAAAATAAAAATATATGAGACTGATATTGTATAGGAATACTTGCTAGTAGTAAAAATTTCTTTACATTAGAAGTCTCTTTTTTTTTTTTTTTTTTTTTTTTTTTAATAACTGGCTATGCAGTTGTATAGTGTAGTGGTTAAAGTTCTGGACTGTGATGCAGAAGCTGTGAGCTCAAATCCCATCCAAAACTTTTTCAGAAATAGAGGTTAAATTAGATTTATATATTTAATATATTTTTTTGTAATTATAAAAAATGTATGGCACAAAATAAATGTGTTCCCAAGCACTGACTATATATAATTATACTTCTAATATCTATGAATGCATAGTATGTGGGAAACTACTACTGATGCTTTAGCCATAATATATTTATATATATTGTAATATATTATATATTATAAATATAAAATAATATGTGTAAATATATTATGGCTAAAAACTTATATATATGTTTAAATTAAGTTTAGCCTCTATTGCTGAAAAAGTTTGTGACTGGATTTGAACTCACAGCTTCTGCATCACAGCCCATAACTTTAACCACTACACTATATAGTCGCTAAAAAAATAAAAATGAGAGTATAAGTATTTCTCTACAGTAGAAGTCTCATATTTTTTATTTTTAAGTAACTGGCTACACAACTATTGTAGCTGAGTGGTTAAGTGCCTAGCCTCTAATGCAGAAGGTCATGAGTTTTGCAGAAACTTTTTTGAAATACAGGCTAAATGAGATTTAAATACTCTGCGTGTCCCCAAGCACTGACTCTATATATGGACATAGCTATATATGGAGTCAGAGCAGGGACTCCTAAGCCTAACTAGAGTCCTGACACCCTCCCCTCTTCAGAGCAGGGGGTCCCTGGTTTAATGCTCGGGGTCTCCTATTGACTTCCGTTGTGCTCTGGTGCTCGGTAGAGCACCCAAGCATCGCAAAGTGTTCACCTCGAGCACTTTGGTGCTTGATCAACACTAATATTAAGTCAGAAGCCATAATCTTTAATATACACTATTGTATGGAGCAGAATCTGTTTATAAAATGCTGCCTGCTCTGGAAGCTGGGGAAGCAATTGTTAGAATAAGCACTACATTCCAATAAAACCATTACTTTATTTCATCTGTAATGCCTTGCTTAAAACAAGCTTGATCCTTCTCTATGGTGAAAGATTTTCAGTAGCAAAGAAATTATATTGTTAATATTCATGCTACCTAATTTAGTCTCTTGTTTGTGGCTTGATTTGAACCAGGTGTCAAATTAAATTTGCTCTGTTTTACTACTACTCAACTTCTTCTCTTTAAATGCTTCTGGTCCTGAGCCTTGGAAGCCAAAACAAATGGGAGGCAATTACTTTTGCTAATACTAGTACTAAGCAAGTAGTTTTATCCAACTCTGAAAAAAGGATATGTTTGTAAGAGAGTTGAAAACAGGCATACCCCCTCTTACAAAACTGTATCCTTTGCAGTTATTTGTTGGCAAGTGAACTGTTGGCCTGTTATATGATTGCCATGTTTCTCCACACTTCAGTTTGCCATATAACTTGCACCCATACATAATACACAATATTTTAATGCTTTAAATAAGATTCAATGACAAATCAATTTTACCCAAATTGAAAGTAATTTGAATAGCTGGAAAATACCCCATTTTCCTTAGAATCAAAATTCTTACAAATCTGATTTTTTTTTTACACTCTGTTCAAATTTTGATTCTAAAGAATTGATTCACTAAGGTCTAGTCATTATATGTGCCATGCTGCTTTGGAGACTCCAGGGGGGAAAACAGACATGATGTGCATAATTGTAGGCAAAATTTCCTTTATCTATAAAAGCCATAGTGGGGATATGAACCAATGCCTCATTTTAGCACCCAGGCAGGGTGCCAAGGAGTCCAAAAGATGGTCCACACTGATTAGTAGAAAACTGCAAGGGTTAAAGTAGAAAACACACTGTAAATTATGTGTTTTGTACAGTGTATGGCAAGAAAGAGGTCAGTTTGAGGATTCCGCCTTCAGCATCCCCATGCACACTAGTACATTCTCGAGAGGGAGTACATCAAAGTGCATAAACGAGAGATAGAGACAGAAACAGTGAAGTTTCTAAGTGGCATAGCAATGGTGTGTTCAAAAAGATTCTGCAGGCTTTTGCATGTATCTAGATAGCAGTGGAGGTAGTTAGTCATAAAGTTGCACCATCTCAGATGCTAGATTTTGAAAAGATGAAGCTTTTCACCATTGAGGATAGCAGGTCACAGCTAGGATAGAATGAAGCCATCTAGTCCCCCCACCATTAGACCAGCCATGGCCCATAGGAAATATGGACCTGTGATCAAGATCAGCCAGTCTGCTGTCAAATATGCTTTGTGTAATGTACGTTCTCCGGTTGACGTTCGCAATAACTTCCAATCATGAGTGACACTAGCGACATATAATATTGCTAGCTACATTAACTGTAACATTGCTTGTTTGTTTGTTTACTTGCCAATTGTGTCACCTCTAATAAACAATATGTGGACTGCATCACAAATACATTAAAAACGTGGATTAGAAAATATATATCTGATAGGGAAGGAAATAAACAAACTAATATACCTATCTTGTCCCGGCACTTTAAAGATACACACGGGGGCTGTCTAGCGTAAAAATATCTTGCATCGATAAAGTATTTAGACCTAAGAGAAGGGCTAACCATCTCAGAAAATTGCTAAATAGGAAATCCTTTTGGTTATTTGTTTGCAATCTAGGGAACAGCAGGGTATGAATAGACAACATCATCTTATCCTGCAGTAGTTTTCCCTGCTTTTTCACTTATAAAACTTCATTAATAGTGTTAAACGAGTAGAGATGGCCCGAACTATCCACCGGCGAACATAACTTGTTCGCATTCGCCGCGGCGGGCGAACACTTGCGATGTTCAGTCCGCCCCCTATACATCATCATTGAGCAAACTTTGACCCTGAACTTCACAGTCAGCAGACACATTCCAGCCAATCAGCAGCATACCCTCCCTCCCAGACCCTCCCATCTCCTGAACAGCATCCATTTTAGAATCGTTCGGAATTTGCAGTCCTAGTGAGAGGAGGGACAGTGTAGCTGCTGCTGATTTAATTGGGAAATCGATAGCTAGGCTAGTGTATTCAGTGTCCACTCCAGTCCTGAAAGACTCATCTGATCTCTGCTGTAAGGACAGCTGCCAGTGTGTGTCAGGCCCACTTCCACAGACTTTAGACTGCCTGTGCCAACCACTGATACCAGGTTGCACAGTAGCTTGCCGATAAATAAGGCATTTAATTTTTACACATTAGTCTAATTCGACACACGTCCCCGGATAGGGTAAGTAACAGGGATTAAACTGATAAGAATAGTACTAGTTAAGACACCACTTATATAGGGTGTCACAGCACATTGCTCTGTGCACGCGCAGTGCCCCAATTTGGGAGTAAGAGGACCGACCAAGCTGCTTTTTCCATTTCCCGGTTCCTAAAATCAATTCAGTTTGGTGTATGAAAGTTTGGTCTGTCACTGTGAAGGCAGTCGAAGGTACCCGGCCTAAAAGTTTTTTTCACAAAAGGCAATCCCTGATATGGGCTGTAACAGGGATTAAACTGATGAGACTAGTACTACAGAAAATACCACTTATATGGGGTGTGACAGTAAATTGAACGGCACAGACGCAGTGACCGTGGATTAAAACAGAGTGGAGGGAGCCAGCGTTTTTTTAACCATCTCCCCAATCGAAAAATCAATTCAATAAATAGACCCCAGTTTGGGGACGTTAGAGGGATTAAACTGATGAGAATAGTAATACAGAAAATACCACTCATATCGGGTGTGACAGTCCCTTTAAGTCCATTTAAGGACTATTGTGTTTGGCAGCAGTATCTATTTATAGCGCATCATGCGTTAAATAGCGTCCAATAGTTAGGCCGCTTCAGACAGCGACATTAGTTGCTCACATCTCCAGTGTAAAGTGTGCGCATCCAAAAAATATCTGTGACATCAAGTGTACTTTTTCTGTAGACGGTATCCGCTGCGGACAGTGACATTAGTTACACCACATCTTCAGTGTAAAGTGTGCACATCCAAAAAATATCTGTGACATCCAGTGTACTTTTTCTGTAGACGGTATCTGCTGTGGACAGTGACATTAGTTGGGCCACATCTCCAGTGTAAAGTGTGCGCATTTAAAAACTATCTGTGACCTTAAATGTACTTTTTCCATAGACGGTGTTCGCTGCAGACATTGACTTTAGCTGCACCACATCTCCAGTGTAAAGTGTGCACATCCAAAAAATATCTGTTACATCCAGTGTACTTTTTCCTTAGACGCTGTCCACTGTGGACAGTGACATTAGTTTCACCACATCTCCAGTGTAAAGTGTGCGCATCCAAAAAATATCTGTGACATCCAGTCTACTTTCTCCGTAGACGGTATCCGCTGAGGACAGTGACAGTAGTTTAGCCACATCTCCAGTTTAAAGTGTGAGCATCCAAAAAATATGTGTGACATCCAGTGTACTCTTTCCATAGACGGTGTCCGCTGCGGACAGTGACATTAACTGGGCCACATCTCCAGTGTAAAGTGTGGGCTTCAAAAAATTTCTGTGACATCCAGTGTACTTTTTCCGTAGACAGTGTCGGCTGTGAATAGTAACATTAGTGCCCCACATCTCCTGTGTTAAGTGTTCGCATCGAAAAAATATCTGTGACATCCAGTGCACTTTTTTTTATAGACTGTGTCCGCTGCGGGCAATGTCATTAGCTGCGCAATATTTCCTGTGTAAAGTGTGCGCATCCCAAAAATATCTGTGACTTCCAGTGTATTTTTTCCACAGACGATGTCCGCTGCGGACAGTGACATTAGTTGCACCACATCTCCAGTGTAAAGTGTGGGGATCCAAAAGATATCTGTGACATCCAGTGTACTTTTTAAGGAGATGGTGTCCACTGCCGACAGTGACATTAGTGCACCACATCTCTGGTGTAAAGTGTGCACATCCAAAAAAATCTGACATCCAGTCTACTTTTTCTGTAGACGCTGTCCGCTGTGGACAGTGGCAGTAGTTTAGCCAGATCTCCAGTTTAAAATCTGCACATCCAAAAAATATGTGGGACACCATGTGAACTTTTTCCATAGATGCTGTCTGTTGCGGACAGTAACATTAGTTGTGCCACATCTCCAATGTAAAGTGTGGGCATCAAAAAAAATTCTGTGACATCCAGTGCACTTTTTCCATAGATGGTATACGCTGTGGACAGTGTCATTATCTGCGCAATATTTCCTGTGTAAAGTGTGCGCATCCCAAAAATATCTGTGACATCCAGTGTACTTTTTTCTTAGACGATGTCGGCTGCGGATAGTGACATTAGTTGCACCACATCTCCAGTGTAAAGTGTGCGCATCCAAAATATATCTGTGACATCCAGTGTACTTTTTACTGAGATGGTGTGCACTGCGGACAGTGACATTAGTTGCACGACATCTCCAGTGTAAAGTGTACGCATCCAAAAAATATCTGACGTCCAGTCTACTTTTTCTGTAGACGCTGTCCGCTGTGGACAGTGGCAGTAGTTTAGCCACATCTCCAGTTTAAAGTGTGCACATCCAAAAAATATGTGTGACATCAAGTGTACTTTTTCCATAAACGGTGTCTGCTGCGGACAGTGACAATAGCTGTGCCACATCTCCAGTGTAAAGTGTTGGCATCAAAGAAAATTCTGTGACATCCAGTGCACTTTTTCCATAGACGGTGTCCACTGTGGATGGTGTAATTAGCTGCGCAATATTTCCTGTGTAAAGTGTGCGCATCCCAAAAATATCTGTGACATTCAGTGTACTTTTTCCGTAGACCGTGTCCTCTGCGGACAGTGACATTAGTTGCACCACATCTCCAGTGTAAAGTGTGCACATCCAAAAAATATCTGTGACATCCAGTGTACTTTTTCCGTAGACGATGTCCCCTGTGGACAGTGACATTAGTTGCACAACATCTCCAGTGTAAAGTGTGCGCATCCAAAAGATATCTGTAACATCAAGTGTACTTTTTCTGTAGACATTATCCGATGCAGACAGTGACATTAGTTGGGCAACATCTCCAGTGTAAAGTGTGCGCATTCAAAAAATATCTGTGACATCAAGTGTATGTTTTCCGTAGACGGTGTCCGCTTCAGACAGTGACAATAGTTGCACAACATCTCCAGTGTAAAGTGTGCGCATCCAAAAGATATCTGTGAAATCAAGTGTACTTTTTCTGTAAACAGTATGTGATGCGGACAGTGACATTAGTTGGGCAACATCTCCAGTGTAAAGTGTGCACATCCAAAAAATATCTGTGACATCCATTGTACTTTTTCCATAGACGGTGTCCACTGCGGACAGTGGCATTGGGTACGCAACATCTCCAGTGTAAAGTTTGCGCATCCAAAAGATATCTGTGACATCCAGTGTAATTTTTCCATAGATGGTGTCCACTGCGGACAGTGACATTAGTTGCACAACATCTCCAGTGTAAAGTGTGTGCATCTAAAAAATGTCTGTGACATCCAGTCTACTTTTTCCGTAGACGGTGTCCGCAGTGGACAGCGGCAGTAGTTTAGCCACATCTCCAGTAGAGATGTCCCGACTCCCGAACTATTCGCCGGCGAGCGGTTCCCGGCGAACATAGCTTGTTCGCGTCCGCCCCTATACTTTATCATTGAGCAAACTTTGACTCTGTACGTCACAGTCAGCAGACACATTCCAGCCAATCAGCATACCCTCCCTCCCAGACCCTCCCACCTCCTATCAAAAAGCAAGGACGGCATCCATCTTAGATTCATTCTGAAGCTGCAGTGTTAGTAGTTGTAATCGCAATGCGATGAATATAACCTGTATTAATCGCATTGCGAATTTATCTTAGAGCTGGGTTCCTAATGGTTGTATTGCTAGAATATAATGAAGATTGAGAATATAGTGCTATATTCGTTATATTCATCAATTCTAGCAATACAACCATTAGGAACTCAGATCTAAGTTGTAATCGCAATGCGATTACTATAACCTGTATTAATCGCATTGCGAATTCAACTTAGAGCTGGGTTCCTAATGGTTGTATTGCTAGAATTATATAACGAAGATTGAGAACATAGAGCTATATTCTCAATCTTTGTTATATTCTAGCAATACAACCATTAGGAACCCAGCTCTAAGTTGAATTCACAAATAAGACGTCCCAAACTATTCGCCGGTGAACATTTCCCAGCAAAAATAGCTTGTGCGCGTTCGCCTCGGCAGGCGAACATATGCGATGTTCGGTCCACCCCCTATTCGTCGTCATTGAGTAAACTTTGACCCTGTACCTCACATTCAGCAGACACATTCCAGCCAATCAGCAGCATACCCTCCCTCCCAGACCCTCCCATCTACTGGACAGCATCCATTTTACAGTAGGTTGATTCGTAAGCTGCAGTCTTAGTGAGAGGAGGGACAGTGTAGCTGCTGCTGAATAAATAGGGAAATCGATAGCTAGGCTAGTGTATTCAGTGTCTACTCCAGTCCTGAAAGACTCACCTGATCTCTGCTGTAAGGACAGCGTCCTGACAGCATCCCAAAAAGTCCTTTTTTAGGGCTAGTACATCAGTCTCCCTCCCAGACCCTCCCACCTCCTATCGAAAAGCAAGGATGGCATCCATCTTAGATTCATTCTGAAGCTGCAGTGTTAGTAGTTGTAATCGCAATGCGATTAATATAACCTGTATAAATCACATTGCGATTAAAACCTAGAGCTGGGTTCCTAATGTTGTATTGCTAGAATATAACGAAGATTGAGAATATAGCGCTATATTCTCAATCTTCGTTATATTCTAGCAATACAACCATTAGGAACTCAGATCTAAGTTGCAATCGCAATGCGATTAATATAACCTGTATTAATCGCATTGCGAATTTAACTTAGAGCAGGGTTCCTAATGGTTGTATTGCTAGAATATAACAAAGATTGAGAATATAGCGAACGGAAAATTTTATGTTCGCGACATCTCTAATCTCCAGTTTAAAGTGTGCACATCCAAAAAATATCTGTGACATCCAGTGTACTTTTTCCATAGATGGTGTCCGCTGCGGACAGGGACATTAGCTGGGCCACATCTCCAGTGTAAAGTGTGGGCATCAAAAAAAATTCTGTGACATCCAGTGTACTTTTTCCGTAGACAGTGTCAGCTGCAGATAGTAACATTAGTGCCCAACATCTCCTGTGTTAAGTGAATCTTTAAAATTGAGAAGAATAATTGGCAGCACTCACCACGGCTTTTGTTTCTTCCTTTTATTTCATGCAAAAAGTTTCATACACGGTTAGGCAGCAGTGATAGCCTAGTTTCACCCACAGCGGCCACCCTTTCAAATAAGCATCTGATGGTTTTCCCTATGTAGAAGCGGCCACATCCACACATTATGACATACACTACATATGTTGTCCTGCAATTAATGAAAGAATTCACTCTCTGAAAAATAGAACCGACTCTTATAGCTTTATCTTGAGAGTTATATTTACAAAACGAGCAATTACCGCACTTGTAATTGCCCCTTGGTATTTTTTCCTGTAACCAGTTTCTTTTTTTCTCAACTACAAATCTACTTCTGACAATTTTGTCTTTTATTGTATGACTCCTCCTGAATGTAATTAGAGGTTTCTCCTCCACTAACCCCTTTAGGCTTGCATCCTTTCTCAAGATGTCCCAATATTTAAAGATAGCTGTTCTTATAGATTCAGCCATTGGACTATACTTAAATGAAAGAACGCAGCGTTTATTTTTCTTTTGTCTGTCCTGTGATTGATTACCTCTCCTATTCTTTTTCTTCCCCAACAGTAGATCTTCTTGCGAGAAATTACCTGCCTCTTCTAAAGTCTCCTCTAATAGTCTCTCTGGATAGCCCCTTTGTAATAAACGTTCTTTCAACTCCAAAGCCTGTCTTCTATACCCTTTATCTTCACTATTGATCCGTCTTAGCTAGTGTTGAGCGAACAGTTCGAGAATCGTTCGGGTCCGTACCGAATTTTGGGGTGTCAGTGACACGGACCCGAACCCGGACATTTTCAAAAAAGTTCGGGTTCGGGTCCGGTGTTCGTCGATTACTTCCCGCTTTCTGAAGGGCTGCACAGCAGCCAATCAGCTAGTGTTTTACTTCTTGCCCTAAGAGCCCATCACAGCCATGCCTACTAATGGCATGGCTGTGATTGGCCAAGTGCAGCATGTGACCCAGCCTCTATTTAAGCTGGAGTCACGTAGCGCCGCACGTCGCACTGCTCTGATTAGTGTAGGGAGAGGACGCAGCTTCTGTGAGGACGAGATAGGCAGGGATAAAGAAGTGAATGATCTACCTTTCTACACCTGTGCATCAGAACAACTCAGCTGAGCTGTTCACTGAAAGTCACTATTTTGTTGAGACTGGCCAGAGCGATTTTTACTGGCACATGTAAGTGGGCTGACCGGCGGTGGCCATTTTGGGACTTGTGGTGCGCCAGCACAAGCTGCCACAGAGTCTAAACCAAAACTCCAAAGAAGTGAAAAATCTACACCTGTGAATCAGAACAACAGCGATTCAGCTGCTCAGTCAAAGTCTATTTTTTTTCTGGCTGGGCAGACCGTTTTCTGGCACATGTTACTGGGCTGATAGGCGGCGGCCATTTTGGGACTTGTGGTGCTACAGCAAAAGCTGCCACAACGTCCATTAATCTCATGTAATAGTCGATTTTTTCATAGATATACTACATCAGGGGTTTGGCTGTGCTTGTGTCACCCATACTAACTGCAAAGATATTTAATATATCAGTGGTGAAACTGAAAGTAACCCACTTGGATAGCAAATCCCATGAATGTGCTGTTCCAGCTAGGCTAGCCAGTGCCACTACAGCCAAGTCCAATACTGTCAGCCAGAAATATATATTTTTTTATGTGCCAGAAATCTAAATTAAAAAAAGCTTTCACCGTAATGATAAAATTATTCTGGTGTTAGACCAGAAGAAGCACTCCTGTTGTAATTAATACTGTAAAAAGGCTTAAGCAATATTTCTCCCAGTGTGGGAAATTTATCTAGCAAAACTAGCATTTTAAAAATTCCGGTGTTCTGAAATACCAGCAGTCCTCTTGTAATTAATACCGCAAAAAGGCATTATATCGTCCAGTGTTGTAATTTTGGTGAAAAAAAGGCCAATTTAATCAATCTGGTGTTAGGTACACCAGAAACAGTAGGCCTCACGTTTTTACTCCTGTAAAAAGGAATTAATACCGGAAAAGGCATTACATTGTCCAGTGTTGTAATTTTGGTGAAAAAAGGCCAATTTAATCAATCTGGTGTTAGTTAGACCAGAAACAGTAGGCCGCACGTTTTTACTCCTGTAAAAAGGAATTATATCTCCCTGTGTGGGAATCTACAGTATGTACCAAAACTAGCATTTTAAAAATTCTGGTGTCCAATTTGCAGCAGTTTTCTTGTAATTAATACCGGAAAAGGAATTATATCTTCCAGTGTGGGAATTTATGTACACAAACTAGCATTTTAAAAATTCTGGTGTCCAATTAGCAGCAGTCTTCTTGTAATTAATACCGGAAAAAGGCATTACATTGTCCAGTGTTGTAATTTTGGTGAAAAAAAGGCCAATTTAATCAATCTGGTGTTAGTTACACCAGAAACAGTAGGCCTCACGTTTTTACTCCTGTAAAAGGGAATTATATCTCCCCGTGTGGGAATCTATGTACCAAAACTAGCATTTTAAAAATTCTGGTGTCCAATTTGCAGCAGTTGTCTTGTAATTAATACCGGAAAAAGGAATTATATCTTCCAGTGTGGGAATTTATGTACCAAAACTAGCATTTTAAAAATTCTGGTGTCCAATTAGCAGCAGTCTTCTTGTAAATAATACCGGAAAAAGGAATTATATCTTCCAGTGTGGGAATTTTGGGGCTAAAAAATAATATATTTTATTGTGGTGCGAGTTGAATCGCAACAATGAGGAAACATTCTATTAAGGGACGAGGACGCGGTCGTGGTGGTGTCTGTGGAGCCTCTGTTGCTGGGAGAGGACGTGGCCGTTCGGCCTCAGGCGCACAAAGTAGTGAACCAACTCCCTCAAGTAGCCGGCAGAATTTACAGCGATATTTGGTGGGGCCCAATGCCGTTATAAGGATGGTAAGGCCTGAGCAGGTACAGGCATTTGTCGATTGGGTGGCCGACAGTGCTTCCAGCACGTTCACCACATTGTCTTCCGCCCAGTCTTCTGCGGAAAACGCACAGGTGGCACCTGAAAACCAAGCCCATCAGTCTGTCACATCACCCCCATGCATATCAGGGAAACTGTCTGAGCCTCAAGTTATGCAGCAGTCTCTTATTCTGTTAGAAGACTCTGCTCCCACGGTTTTCCAGGGGCGTCCACCTAGCCCTTCCCCAGCGGTGGAAGACATTCCATGCACTGACGCACAACCACTTATGTATCCAGATGATAAGGACATGGGAATACCACCACAGCAGAGTGACCGAGTCTCTGATGATGACGACACGCTGGTGCCCACTGCCGCGTCTTATTGCAGTGTGCAGACTGAACAGGAGGAGGTCAGGGAGGAAGACTGGGTGGAAGACGATGCAGAGGACGATGAGGTCTTAGACCCCACATGGACTGAAGGTCGTGCCGCTGACTTAAATAGTTCAGAGAAAGAGGCAGTGGTGAGACCGAGACAACAGCGAAGCCAAAGAGGGAGCAGGGGGCAAAAGCAGAACAGCCGCCGTCCAGAGAGTTCGCCTGCTATTGGCCAGCGCCAACAGGGACCCAGCACCCCAAAGGCATCTTTAAGGAGTTCCCTGGCATGGCACTTCTTCAAACAATGTGCTGACGACAAGACCAGAGTGGTTTGCACGCTGTGCTATCAGACCCTGAGGCGAGGCATTAACGTTCTTAACCTGAGCACCACCTGCATGATCAGGCATCTACATGCAAAGCATGAACTGCAGTGGAGTACACACCTTAAAAACAAGGAACCCGCTCAGGCTCCCCCTGCTCCCTCTACCGCTGCTGCCTCGGCTTCCGCCTCGAGAGGAATGTTGCAACCTGCCGAGCAGCAAACAGAGGATGTGCCACCGACACCACCACCACCACTGCCACCGTCACCTAGCGTCTCCACTATTTCACACAGCAGCGTTAAACTCTCCATCTCTCAAACCTTTGAGAGAAAGCGCAAATTCCCACCTAGTCACCCTCGAGCCCTTGGCCTGAATGCCAGCATTTCTAAACTACTGGCCTTTGAAATGCTGTCATTCCGGCTGGTGGACACAGACAGCTTCAAACAGCTGATGGCCATGGCTGTCCCCCAGTATGAGGTTCCCAGCCGCCACTACTTCTCCAAGACAGCCGTGCCTTCCCTGCACATGCAAGTGTCCGATAAAATCAAGTGTGCACTGCGCAACGCCATTTGTGGCAAGGTACACCTAACCACAGAAACGTGGACCAGTAAGCACGGCCAGGGACGCTATATCTCCCTAACTGCACACTGGGTAAATGTAGTGGCGGCCGGGCCCCAGGCGGAGAGTTCCTTGGCGCACGTCCTTCCGCCGCCAAGGATCACAGGGCATCATTCTTTGCCTCCTGTAGCCTCCTCCTCCTACTCGGCTTCCTCCTCCTCTGCTTCCACCAGCTCACATCCTGCCGCTGCTCGCCTGTCAGTGCTACAGCGGAACTTCGGCCTTCCCGCTCACCGCCTAATATGCGACGTGCCCACCCGGTGGAACTCCACCTTGCACATGTTGGAGAGACTGTGCGAGCAGCAGCAGGCCATAGTGGAGTTTCAGCTGCAGCACGCACGGGTCAGTCGCACTGCAGAATAGCACAACTTCACCACCAATGATTGGGCCTCCATGCGAGACCTGTGTGCCCTGTTGCGCTGTTTCGAGTACGCCACCAACATGGCCAGTGGCGATGCCACTGTTATCAGCGTGACAATACCAATTCTATGTCTCCTAGAGAAAACGCTTAGGGCGATGATGGAAGAGGAGGTGGGCCAGGGCCAGGAGGAGGAGGAGGAGGATGACGGGTCGTTTTTAGCACTTTCAGGCCAGTCTGTTAGAAGTGGGTCAGAGGGAGGTTTTTTGCAACAGCAGAGGGCAGGTACAAATGTGGCCAGCCAGGGACCACTACTGGAGGACGAGGAGGATGCGGAGGAGGTGGAGGAGGATGAGGATGAAGCAGGTTCACAGCGGGGTGGCACCCAGCACAGCGCAGGCACATCCCTGGTGCGTGGCTGGGGGAATACAGAGGATGATGACGATACGCCTCCCACAGAGGACAGCTTGTCCTTACCTCTGGGGAGCCTGGCACACATGAGCGATTACATGCTGCAGTGCCTGCGCAACGACAGCAGAGTTGCCCACATTTATAGTGTGGCCACCCTGCTGGATCCACGGTACAAAGACATTGTGCCCACTTTACTTCCTGCACTGGAGCGTGATAGGAAGATGCGCGAGTACAAGCGCACGCTGGTAGACGCGCTCCTAAGAGCATTCCCAACTGTCACAGGGGAACAGGTGGAAGGCCAAGGCGAAGGCAGAGGAGGAGCTAGAGGTCGCCCACACAGCAGTGTCACGGCCAGCTCCTCTGAGGGCAGGGTTAGCATGGCAGAAATGTGGAAAAGTTTTGTCTCCACGCCACAGCTAACTGCCCCACCACCCGATACGGAACGTGTTAGCAGGAGGCAACATTTCACTAACATGGTTGAACAGTACGTCTGCACACAACTTCACGTACTGACGGATGGTTCGGCCCCATTCAACTTCTGGGTTTCCAAATTGCCCACGTGGCCAGTATTAGCATGTTATGCCTTGGAGGTGCTGGCCTGCCCGGCAGCCAGCGTTTTATCTGAACGTGTATTCATCACGGCAGGGGGCATCATTACTGACAAACGCAGCCGCCTGTCCGCAGCCAACGTGGACAAGCTGACGTTTATAAAAATGAACCAGGCATGGATCCCACAAGACCTGACCCTCCCTTGTGCAGAGTAGTCCTTAATAACTGCCTTAAACCATGTTGTCTTGTACTCCTGGCCACTTCTTCATTGAAAAATCAATTTTTGAAATTAAGTAGGATCTTGGGGTGCAACCCAGAGTTGAATGAACCTTCCGTCTGTCTGGGTGCCGGGGCCAAAGTACATGAAAGTGTCCTTCTCCTGTGCTGGGTGATATGAATGTTATACTTGTGCTGTCTGACATGTCTCCTTTGTGTGGGTGCAGGGGGCCAAAGTCACTGAAAGCGGCCTTCTCCTGTGATGGGTGATCAAAATGCCTGATTCTCTGCTGTGGGACCTCTCTCCTCTTTCTGGGTGCAGGGGTCAAAGAAACAAAAGGTGGCCTACTCCTGTGGTGGTTGACATGATGCCGGATTCTCTGCTGTGGGACCTCTCTCCTCCGTGTGGCTGCAGGGGTCAAGGTCTCTAAAAGTGCCCTTCTCTTGTGCTGGGTGATGTAAAACTGATGCTTGTACCATCTGACATGGTTGCCGGGGTCCCATTAAATGGTGGCCTACTCCTGTGGTGGGTGATCTAAATGCCTGATTCTCTGCTGTGAAACCTCTCTCCTCCGTCTGGGTGCAGGGGTCAAAGTCTCTAAAAGTGGCCTTCTCTTGTGCTGGGTGATGTAAAACTGATGCTTGTACCATCTGACATGGTTGCCGGGTCCCATTAAATGATGGCCTACTCCTGTGGTGGGTGATCTAAATGCCTGATTCTCTGCTGTGAAAACCTCTCTCCTCCGTCTGGGTGCAGGGTCAAAGTCTCTAAAAGTGGCCTTCTCTTGTGCTGGGTGATGTAAAACTGATGCTTGTGCCATCTGACATGGTTGCCGGGGTCCCATTAAATGGTGGCCTACTCCTGTGGTGGGTGATCTAAATGCCTGATTCTCTGCTGTGAAACCTCTCTCCTCCGTCTGGGTGCAGGGGTCAAAGTCTCTAAAAGTGGCCTTCTCTTGTGCTGGGTGATGTAAAACTCATGCTTGTACCATCTGACATGGTTGCCGGGGTCCCATTAAATGGTGGCCTACTCCTGTGGTGGGTGATCTAAATGCCTGATTCTCTGCTGTGAAACCTCTCTCCTCCGTCTGGGTGCAGGGTCAAAGTCTCTAAAAGTGGCCTTCTCTTGTGCTGGGTGATGTAAAACTGATGCTTGTACCATCTGACATGGTTGCCGGGGTCCCATTAAATGATGGCCTACTCCTGTGGTGGGTGATCTAAATGCCTGATTCTCTGCTGTGAAAACCTCTCTCCTCCGTCTGGGTGCAGGGGTCAAAGTCTCTAAAAGTTGCCTTCTCTTGTGCTGGGTGATGTAAAACTGATGCTTGTGCCATCTGACATGGTTGCCGGGGTCCCATTAAATGGTGGCCTACTCCTGTGGTGGGTGATCTAAATGCCTGATTCTCTGCTGTGAAAACCTCTCTCCTCCGTCTGGGTGCAGGGGTCAAAGTCTCTAAAAGTGGCCTTCTCTTGTGCTGGGTGATGTAAAACTGATGCTTGTACCATCTGACATGGTTGCCGGGTCCCATTAAATGATGGCCTACTCCTGTGGTGGGTGATCTAAATGCCTGATTCTCTGTTGTGAAAACCTCTCTCCTCCGTCTGGGTGCAGGGTCAAAGTCTCTAAAAGTGGCCTTCTCTTGTGCTGGGTGATGTAAAACTGATGCTTGTACCATCTGACATGGTTGCCGGGGTCCCATTAAATGGTGGCCTACTCCTGTGGTGGGTGATCTAAATGCCTGATTCTCTGCTGTGAAACCTCCCTCCTCCGTCTGGGTGCAGGGGTCAAAGTCTCTAAAAGTGGCCTTCTCTTGTGCTGGGTGATGTAAAACTGATGCTTGTACCATCTGACATGGTTGCCGGGGTCCCATTAAATGGTGGCCTACTCCTGTGGTGGGTGATCTAAATGCCTGATTCTCTGCTGTGAAACCTCTCTCCTCCGTCTGGGTGCAGGGGTCAAAGTCTCTAAAAGTGGCCTTCTCTTGTGCTGGGTGATGTAAAACTGATGCTTGTACCATCTGACATGGTTGCCGGGGTCCCATTAAATGATGGCCTACTCCTGTGGTGGGTGATCTAAATGCCTGATTCTCTGCTGTGAAAATCTCTCTCCTCCGTCTGGGTGCAGGGGTCAAAGTCTCTAAAAGTGGCCTTCTCTTGTGCTGGGTGATGTAAAACTGATGCTTGTGCCATCTGACATGGTTGCCGGGGTCCCATTAAATGGTGGCCTACTCCTGTGGTGGGTGATCTAAATGCCTGATTCTCTGCTGTGAAACCTCTCTCCTCCGTCTGGGTGCAGGGGTCAAAGTCTCTAAAAGTGGCCTTCTCTTGTGCTGGGTGATGTAAAACTGATGCTTGTACCATCTGACATGGTTGCCGGGGTCCCATTAAATGATGGCCTACTCCTGTGGTGGGTGATCTAAATGCCTGATTCTCTGCTGTGAAAACCTCTCTCCTCCGTCTGGGTGCAGGGGTCAAAGTCTCTAAAAGTGGCCTTCTCTTGTGCTGGGTGATGTAAAACTGATGCTTGTGCCATCTGACATGGTTGCCGGGGTCCCATTAAATGGTGGCCTACTCCTGTGGTGGGTGATCTAAATGCCTGATTCTCTGCTGTGAAACCTCTCTCCTCCGTCTGGGTGCAGGGGTCAAAGTCTCTAAAAGTGGCCTTCTCTTGTGCTGGGTGATGTAAAACTGATGCTTGTACCATCTGACATGGTTGCCGGGGTTCCATTAAATGATGGCCTACTCCAGTGGTGGGTGATCTAAATGCCTTATTCTCTGCTGTGAAAACCTCTCTCCTCCGCCTGGGTGCAGGGGTCAAAGTCTCTAAAAGTGGCCTTCTCTTGTGCTGGGTGATGTAAAACTGATGCTTGTACCATCTGACATGGGTGCAGGGGTCAAATTAACTAAATGGTGGTTTACTCCTGTGGTGAGTGATATGAGGCCTTAATATGTGCTGTGAAAACCTCTCTCCCCCGTCTGGGTACAGGGGTCAAAGTCTCTAAAAGTGGCCTTCTCTTGTGCTGGGTGATGTAAAACTGATGCTTGTACCATCTGACATGGTTGTCGGGGTCCCATTAAATGATGGCCTACTCCTGTGGTGGGTGATCTAAATGCCTGATTCTCTGCTGTGAAAACCTCTCTCCTCCGTCTGGGTGCAGGGGTCAAAGTCTCTAAAAGTGGCCTTCTTTTGTGCTGGGTGATGTAAAACTGATGCTTGTACCATCTGACATGGTTGCCGGGGTCAAATTAACTAAATGGTGGCCTACTCCTGTGGTGGGTGATATGATGCCTGAATATGTGCTGTGGGTGCAGGGGTCAAAGTAACTAAAAGTGGCCTTCTCCTGTGCTGGATGGTATAAATGTAATGCTTGTGCTATCTGACATGTCTCCTCTGTCTGGGTGCTAAGGCCTAAGTCACTGAAAGTGGCCTTCTCCTGTGGTGGTTGATATGATGCCAGATTCTCTGCTGTGGGACTTCTCTCCTTTGTCTGGATGCTGGGGTCAAAATAATAGTAAGCGACCTTCTCCATTGGTGGGTGATTTGAAGCCTGATTCTGTGCTATGGGACCTAACTCCAATTAATATTGGTTAATTTTTATTTATTTTATGTTAAGTCATCATTTCCCTATCTACATTTGTTTGCAGGGGATTTACCTACATTTTGCTGCTTTTTGCAGCCCTCTAGCCCTTTTCCGGGAGTCTTTTACAGCCTTTTTAGTGCCCAAAAGTTCGGGTCCCCATTGACTTCTATGGGGTTCGGGTTCGGGATGAAGTTCGGGTTGAGTTCGGATCACGAACCCGGACATTTTCCGGAAGTTCGGCCGAACCTCTCGAACCCGAACATCCAGGTGTTCGCTCAACTCTAGTCTTAGCCTAATAAACTGGCCATATGGTACTGATTTTTTAACTCTCTTTGACTCTATTCGTTATAATCTCCTGTGTTAAGTGTTCGCGTCAAAAAAGTATCTGTGACATCCAGCGCACTTTTTCAATAGACGGTGTCTGCTGCGGACACTGTCATTAGCTGCGCAATATTTCCTGTGTAAAGTGTGAGCATCCCAAAAATATCTGTGACATCCAGTGTACTTTTTCCTTAGACGATGTCCGCTGCGGGCAGTGACATTAGTTGCTCAACATCTCCAGTGTAAAATGTGAGCATCCAAAAGATATTTGTGACATCCAGTGTACTTTTTACGGAGATGGTGTCCACTGCGGACAGTGATATTAGATGCACCACATCTCTAGTGTAAAGTGTGCGCAGCCAAAAAATATCTGACGTCCAGTCTACTTTTTCTGTAGATGCTGTCCACTATGGACAGTGGCAGTAGTTAATCTCCAGTTTAAAGTGTGCACATCCAAAAAATGTGTGACATCAAGTGTACTTTTTCCATAATCGGTGTCTGCTGCGGACATTGACAATGAGTGTCCCACATCTCCAGTGTAAAGTGTGGGCATCCCAAAAAATTCTGTGACATCTAGTGCACTTTTTCCATAGACGGTGTCAGCTGTGGACAGTGTCATTAGCTGTGCTATATTTCCTGTGTAAAGTGTGCGCATCCCAAAAATATCTGTGACATCCAGTGTACTTTTTCTGTAGACGGTGTCCGCTGCGTACAGTGACATTAGTTGCGCTACATCTCCAGTGTAAAGTGTGCACATCCAAAAAATATGTGTGACATACAGTGTACTTTTTCTGTAGACAGTGTCTGCTGCGGACAGTGACATTAGAAACGCCACATCTGCATTGTAACGTGTGTGCTTAAAAAATGTACCTCTGACATACAGTGTACTTTTTCAATAGACAGTGTCCGCTTCCCGCAAGTGACATTAACAGTGGCACATTTTCAGTGTAACGTGTGCGCTTAAAAAATGTATCTGTGACATACAGTGTACTTTTTAATAGAGGTGTCAGCTTCTGACAGTGACATTACCAGTGCCACATCTGCAGTGTAACGTGTGTGCCTAAAATTTTTATCTGTGACATACAGTGTACTTTTTCAATAGACGGTGTCTGCTTCTGACAGTGGCATTTCAAGTGCCACATCTGCAGTGTAACGTGTGCGCTTAAAAAATGTATCTGTGACATACAGTGTACTTTTTCCATAGACTCTGTGGACAGTGACATTATCGGCGTATAATGTTTCCTCATCCCAAATTCCTGTGACATTCCCTGTAGTTTTTTATTAGCCGCTGGTGACAGCATTGACATTATCTGTGGGATAGCTCCTGTTTGACGTTTCCACATCCCAAATACCTATTTACATTTTTTTGCGCATATACTTCCAAATCCTATGCTACTGTATGTGTGACATACTTTCAATCATATATAACAGTTAATATGAAGAAGGGGAGCAGCAAGGGACAGGGAAGTGACCGTGATGCTTATGATGCACGCAGAGGCCGTGGCCCTGGGTGCGTTGAAACTGTGCCTGCTGTCAGAGCACAAGAAAAAAAATTATCCACGATTCCAAGCTTCTTGTCCTAGTTTGCAGGGCGGCGCAGGACACCACTCTTGAAGTCAGACCAATGCAACCAGGTGATCAGTTGGATTGCAGCAAATAATGCTTCCAGTTGGTTAAGCACCACCCTGTCTTCCACCAAGTCCAGTATCAGAGTCTGGTCAACACACTCCTCACCCTGAACTTCTTTCCTCCCACCATGGAGAGTCTGGGCAAACAAGTGATCCCACACTCGGATACTCTGAGGACCTCTTTTCATCGAAAAGGAGGAGGAGGAAGAAGATAAGGAGATTGAGAGTAATCCTCCTGATGACGACAGCAAAGTCTTGCCTGTTGGTACTCTGGCACACATGGCTGACTTCATGTTAGGCTGCCTTTCCCACGACCCATGCGTTACATGCATTTTAGACAACACAGATTATTGGTTGTTCACCCTTCTTGACCCTTGCTACAAAGAGAACTTCTCATCTCTCATTCCTCTGGTGGAGAGGCCGAGCAAAACGGTGCAATACCAGAAGTTCCTTGTTGAAAAATTTCTCCAAAAATTTCCATCTGACAACGCTGGCGGCAGAGTCTGTAGTTCCTTGGGCAACCATCAGTTCCAACAAAGACAGGGCAACACTCTCCAAAGCCTGGGACAGTTTCATGACACCACGCCAGTAAGGCCTACTGTCACAAGGAGTGAAAATTTTTGGAAGATGGTAAGAGTACATAGCAGAACCTTGTCAGCATTCTCAATTGTCCATCAGTGCCTTACAACTACTGAGTGTCCAAGCTGGACACGTGGCACAAACTGGCGCTCTGCGCCTTGGAGGTGCTGGCCTGCCCTGCCGCCAGTTTTTAAGTGTATCCACCTGTCAACTGAGAATGCTGACATGTTGACTTTTATAAAAGTGAACAATGGATTAGGCAGTGGCTGAAGGACAGAAAACAGAGGGTTGTAGTCAATGGAGTATATTCAGACCATGGTATTGTTACCAGTGGGGTCCCTCAGGGATCTGTTCTGGGACCCATATTGTTTAATATCTTTATCAGCGAAATTGCAGAAGGCCTCAATGGTAAGGTGTGTCTTTTTGCTGATGACACAAAGATTTGTAACAGGGTTGATGTTCCTGGAGGGATACACCAAATGGAAAAGGATTTAGGAAAACTAGAGGAATGGTCAAAAATCTGGCAACTAAAATTTAATGTCGATAAGTGCAAGATAATGCACCTGGGGCGTAAAAACCCAAGAGCACAATATAAAATTGGTGATACAGTACTAACCTCAGTATCTGAGGAAAGGGATTTAGGGGTCATTATATCAGACGACCTAAAGGTGGGCAGACAATGTCATAGAGCAGCAGGTAATGCCAGCAGAATGCTTGGGTGTATAGGGAGAGGCATTAACAGTAGAAAGAGGGAGGTGCTCGTGCCGCTCTACAGAGCACTAGTGAGACCTCATTTGGAGTATTGTGTGCAGTACTGGAGACCATATCTGCAGAAGGATATTGAAACTTTGGAGAGAGTTCAGAGAAGAGCTACTAAACTAGTACATGGATTGCAGGACAAAACTTACCAGGAAAGGTTAAAGGACCTTAACATGTATAGCTTGGAAGTAAGAAGAGACAGAGGGGATATGATAGAAACTTTTAAATACATAAAGGGAATCATCACGGTAAAAGAGGAGAGAATATTTAAAAGAAGACAAACTGCTACAAGAGGACATAGTTTTAAATTAGAGGGGCAAAGGTTTAAAAGTAATATCAGGAAGAATTACTTTACTGAGAGAGTAGTGGACGCATGGAATAGCCTTCCTGCAGAAGTGGTAGCTGCAAATACAGTGAAGGAGTTTAAGCATGCATGGGATAGGCATAAGGCCATCCTTCATATAAGATAGGGCCTGGGGCTATCCATAGTATTCAGCATATTGGGCAGACTAGATGGGCCAAATGGTTCTTATCTGCCGACACATTCTATGTTTCTATGTTTCTAAGGCCTGGATTGCCCCTGACTTCTTGACTCCACCAGAGGAAAGCTGATGAACAAAAAGACACTTTAAATGTGTTTAAATGTTTATAATTTACTGAATACACTGTATTCCCATTCACCTCTTGCACCTCAAAAAAGGTTATATGGTTAAATCTTTGTTTTCTTATCCAATTTTTTACAGGGTCAGCTCACCTACAGGCCCTCACATATAATTTTTCACAGGGTCAGCTCACATGCAGGCCCTCGCATATAATGTTTTACAGGGTCAGCTCACCTACAGGCCCTCACCTACAATCTTTTAGAGGGTCAGCTCACCAGCAGGCCCTGACCTACAAGTCCAGTCTCAGTAGCCAAGACTCTGGTCAACACAATCATCACCCTGACGGCACACTTTTTGAACGTTGTGGAGACCGGGAGCGAGTTGGCTGCTCGCACCAGACTTGCCCTCCAATAGATCTCGTTAAAGAATTTAAAGTGTACTAATTCCAATTACAGGGCCTAGAAAGAGTCCTGTATTGTTATTTTCCGTCACTACCTCCCCAAGTCGAGAGTGGGTAATTTGCGCTCCTGCTGCCTTCCTTGGCTGTGGTAGCCATTTCTCAGACTCCCTCTCCGAAATCGAACACTGATTTCTCGTTACCAGTGGTCACCATGGTAGGCACAGAAAGTACCATCAAAAGTTGATAGGGCAGACATCTGAATGGATCGTCGCCGTCACGTGGACGTGCGATCAGCTCAAGGTTATCTAGAGTCAGCAAAGCTGCAGCAGGCCCTCGCCCATAATGTTTTCAATGATCAGATCACTAGCAGGCACTCGCCAACAATTTTTTCAATGGTCAGCCAAGCAGCAGGCACTCTCCCATATTTTTTTAAATGGTCAGATCAGCAGCAGGCCCTCAACTATAATGTTTTAGAGGGTCAGCTCAGCAGCAGGCCCTCAACCATAATTTTTTGGAGGGTCAGCTTAGCAGCAGTCCCTCACCCCTAATGTTGGTCAGTTGGTAAAGATGGTCAGATCAGCAGGCCCTTGCTTCAAATGTTTTTGAGGGTTACCAGCAGGCCATCAATCATAATTTTTCAAGGGTGTGTATGATGTCCTCCTTTATGTGTAACAAAGGGTATATTGGAGTGCCGTTTCCTTGTAATTTTTGGCAGCCCTTTCACTTAGTGCATAGGCTTTATGAGTGTAGGAGTCCACCTACGTGAACAACTGTACCACAATGTGAACGAGGCCCTCCTTTATATGATATACAGGTCATATCGGAGTGCCTCTTGCTTGTAATTTTTGGCAGCACTTGCACTTTCCTGTATATTTACTGTATATAAAGAATGTTTCCTAATAATTTTTCCTCTAAAATCTATTTTATCTTGGGTTTTGAGGCCTACTACTCAGACAACATCGTTCCCAGCAGGGACCTGGGTGTCCAACATGCATCCAGACATCCTACCATTTTGGTGTTGTTTCAATCAATTTCTGACCTTTTCCTGTGAACCAAACACCGTCCCCTCTTCAGAGCAGGGGGTGCCTGGTTTAATGCACCCGAGCATCCCGATGTGTTCGGCCCGAGCACCTGAGCACTTGAATGCTCAGTCAACACTATTCATTAACAATTCAATAAAATTCACAATTAGAAAATAAATATAAAACACCATCACAGTAGCCTCCATTACATCCCTTTGGCCTTGTCCACATTTTTTTTTTTCACTGACACTGACGTGTGCTGTCCACATTTTTTGCGGACAGCACCCGTACCCATTGATTTAAATGTGTCTATTCATATTTAAGTTTTTTTTTTTTTTTTACTGACCGTGGGTCAGTATAAAAATCATGGAGACATGCACTACTTTGAGCCGTGATGCAGACTAAGCACACCCATTGAAGTCTATAGATCTGTGTGGAGATTTAATTTTCAGCTAAGCAATGTTAGTAAATTACGGATGACACAAGGATGGTAAAAACGAACACATGGACCAACTACGTATCCTTCACGGACATCTTCACGGATTAAACACATACGCTTTTTTTTTACAGACCTGTCACTGACACGGAAATGTGGATGAGGCCTTACACATCCATTATTCTGCAGTATTACTTGAATGAATATAAAGCTTAAATCACAGTAACCTGTGGAGGTATCATTTATTTTTAATTTGAACTAATTAATCATGTGATATTATGCTATATAACGGAGTGTTTGAATCACTTTGGATCAGGTCATGAATAAGGCATACTGTAAAAGCCGAAATGCATAAAACGTGAAGAGTGCTCTGTGTATGGATTTTACTTTTTCTATTCAATAAAGCCATGGATTTTATTTACAACCTTGGCATCGAGTGCTGGACTTTATATTTGACTACAGTTTTGTATACCTGAGGCCCTAGGAAGTGCTGTGGACTACATGAGTGAGCTGGTGTGTGAATATTATTTAAAATTTAAATAAAGTTTCATGAGAAATTATAGATTTAACCAAATTCAAGCAAAGATAAGAAGGAGCACATCGGTACTTAGCCAATGTTAAGTGTACATACAATGTCTAATAGTGAAGACAGTAAGATATTGGACGAGTCAGAAATAAAGATTTATCCATTATGTTTGATGATCAGATATTTTCTTTAATTGACTTGAAAATGTCTTGGTTTTGTAAAATTTTTCCTCTTAAATATATGACTGAAATAAGTAGTTAAGGTTAACTTATGTCTTTATCTTCAACAAATAGACCAACACTTGCCTCATTAACTAATTGTACATTACCTGTACTAAGGTTACCCAGGGCTAATTGCTGACTAAGAGAGCAAGACATTCCTATTTGTAAGAGCTGTTAATAATTTTTCTATTGCTGTACATGACTTTGTTATATAATCTTACAGACCAGGCAGAACAAAAACTGCTCATTTAGATTGTCAATAATCTCTTTTATACTTTAATTTCTGTCATTTTTATTAGACATAGCAATATGCTTATGCATTATTAGTTATAACATTTTAAACCCTGTGCACACACCAATGCTACGTTGATGGACACACGCTTTGGCTCTGATTTATCAAAGCTGATAGGGTCTGCAGTGGCAGAAGTAGTAATATAATGTATGATGAGGCGCAGGCTTTGTCATAAATGATCTGCCTCTTCTGGCTTTCCATGAGTAGCAATGAAATCTACAACAGTTCGGAGCTGCCATACCATTCATTCATTATTTATGCCAGTTTCTAGTGTAAATAATTATGAATTAGCCAGGACCAATGGCCCTGCCTTTGTAATTCCCTCAACCCATTCCTTGCCATGCTTTTTTTTTGTAGGCTTAATGAAGGTAAAATAGAGATTGCAAGTGGATTCGTGACTTTTCTTGGCCAAAAAAAAAGCATAAGGAGAATGATCAATTCCCCCACGTTGTCTCTAAGCATGCATACTATAAGCCCATACATAAGCACTAGGTGCCACCTTACAGGACATTTAGGAGGAATTTTATTCTCCCCTAAGAATCCTTACTCTTATGACAGCAAATAATGAAAATGAGACATTATAAATGGGGGGGGGGGGTAATATATCAAGCTACTCCTCTGCCTTCGCCTTGGGCTTCAGCTTGTTCCCCTGTGACATTTGGGAATGCTCTCAGTAGCGCGTCTACCAACGTGCGCTTGTACTCGCGCATCTTACTATCACGCTCCAGTGCAGGAAGTAAGGTGTGCACATTGTCTTTGTACCGGGAATCCAGCAGGGTGGCAACCCAGTATTCCGCACACATTAAAATGTGGGCAACAGTGCTGTCGTTGCGCAGGCACTGCAGCATGTAGTCACTCATGTGAGCCAGGCTGCCCAGATGTAAGGACAAGCTGTCCTCTGTGGGAGGCGTATCGTCATAGTCTTCTGTTTCCCCCCAGCCATGCAACCAGTGATGGACCCGAGCTGTGTTGGGTGCCATCCCGCTGTGAACATGCTTCATCCTCATCCTCCTCCACCTCATCCTCCGCGTCCTCCAGTAGTGGTCCCTGGCTGGCCACATTTCTACCTGGCCTCTGCTTTTGCAAAAAACCTCCCTCTGAGCCACTTCTAAGAGACTGGCCTGAAAGTGCTAAAAATTACCCCTCTTCCTCCTCCTCCTGGGCCACCTCCTATTCCATCATCACCCTAAGTGTTTTCTCAAGGAGACATAGAAGTGGTATTGTAACACTGATAACAGCATCATCGCCACTGGACATGTTGGTGGAGTACTCGAAACAGCGCAACAAGGCACATAGGTCTTGCATGGAGGCAAAGTCATTGGTGGTGAAGTGGTGCTGTTCCGCAGTGCGACTGACGCGTGCGTGCTGCAGCTGAAACTCCACTATGGCCTGCTGCTGCTCACACAGTCTCTCCAGAATGTGCAAGGTGGAGTTCCACCTGGTGGGCACGTTGCATATGTGGCGGTGAGCGGGAAGGCCGGAAGCGCGCACAGACGGCCCTCACTTTATGCAGCAGCTCTGGAGATTTCGCCCATTATCGCACACCACCAGGCCGGGCTTGAGGCCCACCGGCAGCAACCACTCATCGGTGTGTTTTTCAATACCCCGCCACAACTCCTGAGCGGTGTGGGGCCTGTCCCCCAAACATATGAGTTTCAGAACTGCCTAATGACGCTTACTCCGGGCTGTGCTGAAGTTGGCGGTGAAGGTGTGTGGCTGACTTGATGAGCAGGTGGAAGAAGAGGAGGAGGAAGCCGAGTAGGAGGAGGAGGCTACAGGAGGCAAAGAATGATGCCCTGTGATCCTTGGTGGCGGAAGGACGTGCCCAAGGAACTCTCCGCCTATGGTCAAGCCGCCACTACATTTACCCAGTGTGCAGTTAGGGAGATATAGCGTCCCTGGCCGTGCTTACTGGTCCACATATCTGTGGTTAGGTGGACCTTGCCACAGATGGCGTTGCGCAGTGCACACTTGATTATATCGGATACTTGGTTGTGCAGGGAAGGCACGGCTGTCTTGGAGAAGTAGTGGTGGCTGGGAACAACATACTGTGGGACAGTTATCGCCATCAGCTGTTTGAAGCTGTCTGTGTCCACCAGCTTGAATGACAGCATTTCAAAGGCCAGTAGTTTAGAAATGCTGGTATTCAGGTCCAGGGCTTGAGGGTGGGTAGGTGGGAATTTACGCTTTCTCTCCAAGGTTTGTGAGATGGAGAGCTGAACGCTGCCGTGTGACATGGTGGAGATGTTTGGTGATGGAGGTGTTGGTGTCACATTCTCTGTTTGGTGGTTGGCAGGTGCCAACATCCCTCCCGAGGAGGAGGAAGAGGCCAAGGCAGCAGAAGAGGGAGCAGGGGGAGCCTGAGTGAGTTCCTTGTTTTTAAGGTGTTTACTCCACTGCAGTTCATGCTTTGCATGTAGATGCCTGGTCATGCAGGTTGTGCTAAGGTTTAGAACGTTAATGCCTCGCTTCAGGCTCTGATGGCAAAGAGTGCAAACCACTCGTGTCTTGTCGTCAGCACATTGTTTGAAGAAGTGCCATGCCAGGGAACTCCATGAAGCTGCCTTTGGGGTGCTTGGTCCCTGGTGGCGGTGGCCAGTAGCAGGCGAACTCTCTTGGCGGCGGCTGTTCTGCTTTTGCCCCCTGCTCCCTCTTTTGCTACACTGTTTGCTCGGTCTCACCACTGCCTCTTCCTCTGAACTATGAATGTCAGTGGCACGACATTTATTCCATGTGGGTCTAGGACCTCATCGTCCACTGCATCGTCTTCTACACAGTCTTCCTCCCTGACCTCCTGTTCGGTCTGCACACTGCAAAAAGACGCAGCAGTTGGCACCTGTGTTTCGTCATTATCAGAGAAGTGCGGACTCTGATGAGGTGGTATTCCCATGTCCTCATCATCAGGAAATATAAGTGGTTGTGCGTCAGTGCATTCTATGTCTTACACCACTGGGGAAGGGCTAGGTGGATTCCCTTGGGAAACCCTGCCAGCAGAGTCTTCAAACAGCATAAGAGACTGCTGCATAACTTGAGGCTCAGACAGTTTCCCTGATATGCAGAGGGGTGATGTGACAGACTGATGGGCTTGGTTTCCAGGTGCCATCTGTATGCTTTCTGCAGAAGACTGGGTGGGAGATGATGTTGTGAACATGCTGGATCCATTGTCGGCCACCCAATTAACTAGCGCCTATACTTGCTCAAGCCTTACCATCCTTAGAAGGGCATTGGGCCCCACTAAATATCGCTGTAAATTCTGGCGGGTACTGGAACCTGAGGTAGTTGGTTCAATAGGACGTTTGGCTGTGGCAGAACGGCCTCGTCCTCTCCCAGCACCAGATGTCCACTAACAACACCACGAACATGTCCACGTCCTTTACTAGATGTTTTCCTCATTGTTACTGTTCACCACAATAAGGAAAAAATTATTTGGCCCAATGTATTGAATTCAAATTAAAATTCAAAACTATCTGGCTATCTAATTATGTACCGTATTACACTAATCCAGGCACAGCAGTAACCACAGATTTAGGGGAATATCAATTGTAGGCCTAGCATTTAGGCCCTGGATGAAAAATATCCTTTTACGGACAGATTTACACTTGGAGATGCACAGTAGTGGGTGAAAAATATATAGGTTTATGCTTTCAGCACTTGAATTTTAACACTTTGTGTAATATACCCTTTAGCGGAAAGAAATACACTTAGAGATGCAAAACAGTGTCTGCAAATGTAGAGGATTATGCTGTATTTTAACGCTTACTGTAATATACCCTATTGACAGAAAGAAATACACTTGGAGATGCATGCTGAGTGTAATATACCCTTTTACGGACAGATTTACACTTGGCCTGCAACAGCTGGAACACCTGATTTTGGGTATTGCTATTTTGGCAATTGAATTTCACCCCAGAAAATAATATATCTTTTGACGGACACTCTAAAACTTGTTCAGTTACAGATGGAACCCCAGATTTACGGCATTTCTATTTTTGCAACTGAATTTAACACCATAAAATAATATATCCTTTGACGGACACTATGAAACTGGCCCAGTCACAGCTGGAACGACAGATTTGCGGTATTGTTATTTTGGCATCTGAATTTCACCCCAGAAAAAATATATCCTTTGCCTGACACTACTAAAATTAGCCAATGTGGGGAGTCGCTCTGGTAGATAGCGGTGCGGGTGCAGTACAGAGGCAAAAGGGAGTCCAGGAAGTGCAGCAAAACAGTGTTTAATTCACACTTGCATATAATAAAGTCCAAACAGTCACTTTGTGTTAACTTCACACACAACAGAAAACGTACGGCAAAACAAAAAGTACAATATCGGTTCCAATCACCTGGGAAGTGTAGATGCGTGTTCGCACCTGGCGGTTAGCCCAGCCGCAGGACAATCACACTCAGGCTTTCAGACCGACTGCACGCCTCTTTTCTGTGCTCTAGCCTCCAGGTCAGAGAGCTCCACAGCACTGTTAGCAGCTCCAGGTCAATCACTTCCTTCAGCTGCTGAGGAGGCTGCCTTTTAAAGGCCCGGATAAAGTCCGGCCTGGACCGTGGGGAATAGGCACCCACCCAACTCTTTGCCTACTCCCAGAAAGAGCCGGCCCGGATTGGCTTTGCAGCCAAACTAAATATCAACTTGTCAAGCAGCACTAGCTGCTGCTGACACATAAAAACCCGGCTCTTATCTCACCGAGCCCAGGAACCTCGGTGACACGTACCTCCCGTCGACAACGGTACCTTGCACCTTACCACACCAGCCACAGCTGAAACCACTGATTTACGGTATTGCTATTTTGGCAAATGAATTTCACCACAGAAAATTATCTATCCTTTGCCGGACACTACTAAACTTGGCCAGCCACTGCTGGGCCACCAGATTTATGGGGATTGCTATTTTGGCATTTTAATTTCACCCAAAAACAAAATATATCCTTTGCCGGACAATATTAAATTGGCCAGCTACAGCTGAAACCACTGATTTACAGTATTGCTATTTTGGCGATTGAATTTCACCCCAAAAAATTATCTATCCGTTGACGGACACTACTAAACTTGGCCAGCCACTTCTGGGACACCAGATTTAGGGGATTGGTATTTTGACAAGTGAATTTCACCCCAAAACAAAATAAATCCCTTGCCGGACACTATTAAACTTGGCCAGCCACAGCTGAAACCACAGATTTACGGTATTGCTATGGCAATTGTATTTCACCCCATAAAATTATCTATACTTTGCCGGAGACTATTAAACTTGGCCAGCCAATGCTGGGACACCAGATTTAGGGAATGGCTATTTTGGCAATAGAATTTCACCCCAGAAAATTATCTATCCTTTGCCGGACACTATTAATCTTGGCCAGCCACTGCTGGGACACCAGATTTAGGGGATTGCTATTTTGGCATTAGAATTTCACCCCGGACAAAAATATATCCTTTGCCGGACACTATTAAACTTGGCCAACCACAGCTGAAACCACAGATTTACGGTATTGCTATGGCAATTGTATTTCACCCCATAAAATTATCTATACTTTGCCGGAGACTATTAAACTTGGCCAGCCAATGCTGGGACATCAGATTTAGGGGATTGCTATTTTGGCAATTGAATTTCACCCCAGAAAAATATCTACCTTTGCCGGACACTATTAATCTTGGCCAGCCACTGCTGGGACACCAGATTTAGGGGATTGCTATTTTGGCATTAGAATTTCACCCCAGACAAAAATATATCCTTTGACGGACACTATTAAACTTGGCCAGCCAGAGCTGAAACCACTGATTTATGGTATTGCTATTTTGGCAATTGAATTTCACCCAAGAACAAAATATATCCTTTGCCGGACACTATTAAACTTGGTTAGCCATAGCTGAAACCACTGGTTTACGGTATTGCTATTTTGGCAATTGAATTTCAACCCAAAAGAAAATCTACCCTTTGCTGGACACTATTAAACTTGGCCAGTCACTGCTGCGACACCAGATTTAGGGGATTGCTATTTTGGCATTAGTATTTCACCCCAGACAAAAATATATCCTTTGACGGACACTATTAAACTTGGCCAGCCACAGCTGAAACCATTGATTTACGGTATTGCTGTTTGGCAATTGAATTTCACCCAAGAACAAAATCTATTCTTTTCTGGATACTATTAAACTTGGCCAGCCACTGCTGGGACACCAGATTTAGGGGATTGCTATTTTGGCAATTGAATTTCGACCCAAAACAAAATCTACCCTTTGCTGGACACTATTAAACTTGGCCAGTCACTGCTGGGACATCAGATTAAGGGAAATTGCTCTTTTTGCATTAGTGTTTCACCCCAGACAAAAATATATCCTTTGACGGACACTATTAAACTTGGCCAGCAACAGCTGAAACCACTGATTTATGGTATTGCTATTTTGGCAATTGAATTTCACCCCAAAAAATTATCTATCCTTCGTTGGACACTATTAAACATGGCCAGCCACTGCTGAAACCACTGATTTATGGTCTTGCTATTTTGACAGTTGAATTTCACCCCAGAACAAAATATATCCTTTGCTGAACAGTATTATACTTGGCCAGCCACTGCTGAAACCACTGATTTATGGTCTTGCTATTTTGACAGTTGAATTTAACCCCAGAAAAAAATCTATCCTTATCCGGACACTATTAAACTTGGCCAGCCACTGATGGGACACCAGATTTACGGTATTGCTATTTTGGCAATTGAATTTCACCCCAGAAAATTATCTATCCTTTGCCGGACATTATTAAATTTGGCCAGCCACTGCTGGGACACCAGATTTAGTGGATTACTATTTTGGCAATTGAATTTCACCCCAGAAAATAATATATCTTTTGACGGACACTATGAAACTTGTCCAGTTAAGGCTGGAACACCAATTTTACGGCATTTCTATTTTTGCAACTGTATTTACCCCAGAAAATAATATATCCTTTGACGTACACTATGAAACTGGCCCAGTCACAGCTGGAACAACAGATTTAAGGTATTTTTATTTTGGCAACTGAATTTCACCCCAGAAAAAAATATATCCTTTACCGTATACTATTAAAATTGGCCAGCTACAGCTGAAATCCCTGATTTATGGTATTGCTATTTTGGCAATTGATTTTCACCCCAGAAAAAAATCTCTCCTTTGCCTGACACTATTAAAATTAGCCAGCCACAGCTGAAACCACTGATTTACGTTATTGCTATTTTGGCAATTGAATTTCACCACAGAAAATTATCTATCCTTTGCCGGACACTACTAAACTTGGCCAGCCACTGCTGGGACACCAGATTTAGGGGATTGCTATTTTGGCAATTGAATTTCATCCCAAAACAAAATATATCCTTTGCCAGACACTTTTAAACTTGGCCAGCCACAGCTGAAACCACTGATTTTCGGTATTGCTATTTTGTCAATTGAATTTCCCCACAGAAAATTATTTATCCTTTGCCGGACACTACTAAACTTGGCCAGCCACTGCTGGGACACCAGATTTATGGGATTGCTATTTTGGCAATTGAATTTCACCCCATAACAAAATATATTCTTTGCCGGACACTATTAAACTTGGCTAATCACTGCTGAAACAACTGATTTAGGGTATTGCTATTTTGGCAATTGAATTTCACCCCAGAAAAAAATCTATCCTTTGCCGGACACTATTAAACTTGGCCAGCCACAGCTGAAAACACTGATTTACGGAATTGCTATTTTGGCATTTGAATTTCACCCCAGAAAATTATGTATCCTTATCCGAACACTATCAAATTTGGCCAGCCACTGCTGGGACACCAGATTTAAGGGATTGCTATTTTGGCCATAGAATTTCACCCCAGAATAAAATCTATCCTTTGCCAAACACTATTAAACTTGGCCAGCCACAGCATGGACACCAGATTTAGGGGATTGCTATTTTGGCAATAGAATTTCACCCCAGAATAAAATCTATCCTTTGCCAGATACTATTAACCTTGGCCAGCCACAGCTAACACCACTGATTTATGGTATTGCTATTTTGTCAATCGAATTTAACCCAAGAAAAAAAATTCCCTTTGCCGGACACTATTAAATTTGGCCAGCCATAGCTGAAACCACTGATTTACGTTATTGCTAATTTGCAAATTAATTTCACCCCAGAACAAAATCTATCGTTTGTCGGACACTATTAAACTTATCCACTCACAGCTAGAACACCAGATTGATGGTATTGCTATTTTTGCAACTGAATTTCACCCCAGAACAAAATATATCCTATGCCGGAAACTACTAAACTTGGCCAGCCACAGCTGAAACCACTGATTTATGGTATTGCTATTTTGGCAATTCAATTTCACCCCAGAAAATTATCTGTCCTTTGCCAGACACTATTAACCTTGGCCAGCCACTTCTGGGACACCAGATTTAGGGGATTGCTATCTTGGCAATTGAATTTCACCCCAGAACAAAATATTTCCTTTGCGGAACACTATTAAACTTAACCAGCCACAGTTGAAACCATTGATTTACGGTATTGCTATTTTGGCAATTGAATTTCACCCCAGAAAGTTATCTATCCTTTACTGGACACTATTAAACTTGGCCAGCCACTGCAAGGACACTAGATTTAGGGGATTGCTATTTTGGCAATAGAAATTTACCCCAGAAAAAAATCTATCCTTTGCCGGACACTATTAAACTTGGCCAGTCACAGCTAAAACCACTGAATTACTGTATTGCAATTTTGGCAATTCAATTTCACCCCAGAAAATTATCTATCCTTTGCCGGACACTATTAAATTGGCCAGCCACTAAAGGGACACCAACTTTAGAGTATTGCTATTTTGGCAAAATAATTTCACCCCAGAACAAAACCTATCCTTTGCCGAACACTACTAAACTTGGCCAGCCACTGCTGGGACACAAGATTTAGGGGATTGCTATTTTGGCAAATAAATTTCACCACAAAAAAAAATCTATCCTTTGCCGGATACTATTAAACTTGGCCAGCCACAGCTGAAACAACTGATTTACGGAATTGCTATTTTGCCAATTGAATTTCACCCAAGAACAAAAACTATCTGTGCCGTACACTATAAAACTTGACCAGCCACAGCTGAAACCACTTATTTGCGGTATTGCTATTTTGTCAATTGAATTTCAACACAGAAAATTATCTATCCTTTGCCGAACACTATTAACTGCTTCAGGACCGCCGTACGCAGGATTGCGTCCTGCGGGCGGTCCTGTTCTTCTGATCGGACGCGTCGGCGCGTCATCTCGCGAGACGCGAGATGCCACAGCTTAAACCACTTATTTGCGGTATTGCTATTTTGTCAATTGAATTTCAACACAGAAAATTATCTATCCTTTGCCGAACACTATTAACTGCTTCAGGACCGCCGTACGCAGGATTGCGTCCTGCGGGCGGTCCTGTTCTTCTGATCGGACGCGTCGGCGCGTCATCTCGCGAGACGTGAGACTTCCTGTGAACGCGTTCACAGCGTCGCGCGTCTCAAGAGTTGGACTACAGCCTGCCAGCGATGATCAATCGCTGGAAGGCTGTAGATGCGATATAAATCGCATCAAACAAGTATATCAGACGCTGTTTTGTGAACAGCGTCTGATATACCTGCTACCTGGTCCTCTGGTGGTCCCATATGCTGGGATCGACCACCAGAGGACCAGGTAACTATGTAAAGTTGCACCAAACACTACACTAACCCCCCACCAATTAACCCCTTGATCACCCAATCTAGACCTCCTGATCACCCCCCTGTCATTGATCAAACCCCTTGTAAGGCTCCATTCAGACGTCCATATGTGTTTTGCGGATCCGTGGATACACCGGCAATGTGCTTTCTGCATTTTGCAGATCCGCACATTGCCAGAACTATATAGAAAATGCTTTTTATTGTCCGCAATTGCGGACAAGAATAGAACATGTTCTATATTTTTGCGGAACGGAAGTGCAGACCCGGAAGCGCGGATCCGTAATTCCGGATCCGAGCGGGACAAAATCTGTCCCCATAGAAATGAATGGGTCCTCAATTCCGTTCCGCAAACAGAATTGCGGACGTGTGAATGGGGCATAAGGGTCCCTTATCACGGCCAGTTAGTTAGCTACTTGTTAGGTAGCTAGCGCCCAGCCCATCGCACCGCAGTCACTGATTTTGGCAGAGATTTTTTCATTCACATTGATCGATGCGAATGAAAAAATCAGTGGCGTTCATTTTTATTTTTTTTTTTTCAGCCCAGAGGCTGAACGGAAAAAAAAAATCTCATTACCCGTATGCTCAATATAAGGAGAATAGCAGAAACTCCTAATGCTGGCCATAAGTGTAATGATTGCGGAGACCCCTAAAATGCCAGGGCAGTACAAAAACCTCACATGTGACCCCATTTTAGAAAGAAGACACCCCAAGGTATTCCGTGAGGTGTATGGCGAGTTCATGCAAAATTTTATTTTTTGTCACAAGTTAGTGGAATATGAGACTTGGAAAAAATAAAAATAAAGATCAATTTCCGCTAACTTGTGCCAAAAAAAAAAACAATTTCTGTGAACTTGCCATACCCCTCACGAAATACCTTGGGGTGTCTTCTTTCCACAATGGGGTCACTTGTGGGGTATTTACACTGCCCTGGCATTTTAGGGGTCCTAAAGCGTGAGAATCCAAATGCGTAAAAATGCCCTGTGAAATCCTAAAGGTACTCATTGGAATTAGGGCCCCTTTGCGCATCTTGGCTGCAAAAAAGTGTCACTCATGTGGTATCGCCGAACTCAGGAGAAGTAGGGCAATGTGTTTTGGGGTGTATTTCTATATATACCCATACTGTGTGTGAGAAATATCTCTGTAAATGACAACTTTTTAAATTTTTTTATTCAAAGTTGGCAATTTACAGAGATATTTCTCTCACCCAGCATGGGTATATGTAAAAATACACCCCAAAACACATTGCCCTACTTCTCCTGAGTACGGCGATACCACATGAGTGACACTTTTTGCAGCCAAGATGCTAAAGGCCCAAATTCCAATGAGTAACTTTAGGAGGGCATTTTACGCATTTTTCTTCTCACGCTTTAGGGCCCCTAAAATGCCAGGGCAGTATAAATACCCCACATGTGACCCCATTTTGGAAAGAAGACACCCCAAGGTATTCGCTGAGGGGCATAGTGAGTCCATGAAAAATTAAACTTTTTGTCAAAAGTTAGCGGAAAGGGAGACTTTGTGAGAAAAAACAATAAAAAAATCAATTTCCACTAACTTGTGCCAAAAAATTTTTTTTCTATGAACTCGCCATGCCCCTCATGGAATACCTTGGGCTGTCTTCTTTCCAAAATGGGGTAATAATTTCCTTTGAAGGACACTATGAAACTTTTCCAGTCACAGCTTGAACACCAGATTTACGGTATTTCTGTTTTTGCAACTGAATTTCACCCCAGAAAATTATCTATCTTTTCCCAGACACTTTTAAACTTGGCCAGCCACTGCTGGGACACCAGATTTTGGGGATTGCTATTTTGGCAATTGAATTTCACCCCAGAACAAAATATATCCTTTGCCGGACACTATTAAACTTGGCCAGCCACAGCTAAAACCACTGATTTATGGTATTGCTATTTTGGCAATTGAATTTCACCCCAGAAAATTATCTATCCTTTGCCGGACACTATTAAACTTGGCCAGCCACTAAAGGGACACCAGATTTAGAGTATTGCTATTTTGGCAATAGAATTTCACCCCAGAACAAAATCAATCCTTTGCCGAACACTACTAAATTTGGCCAGCCACTGCTGGAACACCAGATTTAGGGGATTGCTAATTTGGCAATTGAATTTCACCCCAGAAAAAAATCTATCTTTTGCCGGGTACTATTAAACTTGGCCAGCCACAGCTGAAACAACTGATTTACAGAATTGCTATTTTGCCAATTGAATTTCACCCAAGAACAAAAACTATCTGTGCCGTACACTATTAAACTGGACCAGCCACAGCTGAAACCACTTATTTACCGTATTGCTATTTTGTCAATTGAATTTCAACACAGAAAATTATCTATCCTTTGCCGAACACTATTAAACTTGGCCAGCCACTGCAGGGACACCAGATTTAGGGGATTGCTATTTTGGCAATAGAATTTCACCCCAGAACAAAATCTATCCTTTGCCGGATACTATTAAACTTGGCCAGCCACAGCTGACACCACTGATTTATGGTATTGCTATTTTGGTAATCGAATTTAACCCAAGAAAAAATATTTCCTTTGCCGGACAATATTAAACTTGGCCCGTCACAGCTAAAACCACTGATTTACGTTATTGCTAATTTGCAAATTAATTTCACCCCAGAACAAAATCTATCCTTTGTTGGACACTATTAAACTTATCCACTCACAGCTAGAACACCAGATTGATGGTATTGCTATTTTTGCAACTGAATTTCACCCCAGAAAATAATATAGCCTTTGACGGACACTATGAAACTTTTCCAATCCCAGCTGGAACACCAGATTTAATGTATTGCGATTTTGGTAATTGAATTTCACCCCAGAACAAAAGCTAGCCTGTGATGGACACTATAAAACTTTTTCTACCACAGCAGAAACCACTGATTTAGGGTATTGCTATTTTGGAAATTGAATTTCAAACCATAAAAAATATATATTCTTTGCCAGACAGTATTACTCTTAGCTAGCCACAGCTGGAACACCAGATATAGGGTATTGTTAATTTTTTTTCAAGTGAATTTCACCTCTTAATAAAATATAGAAAATTCTATCCTGAGTTTTTAGGGATGACAATAAGCATAGCCAAGCCACTGATGTAGGATATAGCAAAAAAAAAAAACTACTATTGGTGGATTAATGGACTTGGTGGCAGCTTGTGCTGGCGCACCACAAGACACAAAGTGGCTGCCGATCACCCCAGAAAAAAGTGACAGAAAAATCTCTGGGCAGCCTGAAAACAGTGAGCAATTAACTAGCAGAAGTTAAATGATTCAGAGCTGTAGATCGATCACTTCATTAAGTGTTTTTGCTTAGTTAATCCTTGCCTAATCTCGCTCTCACAGCAGCTGTATCCTATCCCTACACTAATCAGAGCAGAGTGACGTGCGGCACGATGTGACTCCAGCTTAAATAGAGGCTGGGTCACATGCTGCACTTGGCCAATCACAGCCATGCCATTAGTAGGCATGTCTGTGATGGCTTCTTAGGGCAAGAAGTAAAACGCTAGCTGATTGGCTGCTGTACAGCCATTCAGAAAGCGGGAAGAAATCGTCGAACGACGAACCCGAACCCGAACTTTTACGTAAATGCTCGGGTTCGGGTCCGTGTCACGAACACCCCAAAATTCGGTACGCACCTGAACTATATAGTTCGGGTTCGCTCATCCATAGTTGTCTCATCTCAGACAATGTGAGCATATCACTAGGATATGCCGCCATTGTCTTATAGGTGCAGGTCCCACCACTGGGACCAACACTTATATCGAAAAGGGAGCCCTGCAAAGTAGTAGCTGGAGGACTTTCGTCCACCCACCACCAAGCATTCTCCCCATAGAAGTGAATGGGAGTGCACTGCGTATGACTGGTCACTGCTCTCATTCACTTCTTTGGCCTTATGGAAATAGCCGAGCCAGCGCTCTATATGCCCTCACTGTCTGAGATGAGACAACCCCTTTAAGGCGTTCTCCGAATGTGTTGGTTAGAAAAATTATTTCGGATTCCAGGATAATTTTATGCTGCTGTGTTTGGTCCACGGGGAATTGGGCATATGGATATACTGTAACAATCCCATTAGTTTTCTCTCTATTTAATGCCTAACTTTATTTTGCCCTTTCTTCATTAGTAATCACTATATATTGCATATGAATTTTATAAATTTCCTTCACATATGCCCATGCTATTTTAGATTGGATTGATAACTTGGATTTTTTATATTGGTATTTTGTTTTGTTCTAATTGGCTTGATGAATAAAATCCTATCTGCCTCTGTATTATTGTCATTCATATGGTTACTGAAAATAAATAGAAACAGCACAGTAAAGCCAAATTATTGTATATGGAAAATTAATTCCCAAATCCTTATTCTGCTAATTGTGTTTTAATAGCATTTGTAATGATGTATAACACATAAAATATTTATCCTCAGAAGCTGTTCCTTTGCTCAATGTGGTAGATGTAATAGACCAGTCCAAAATTTCACCAAAGGTAAATTTAAAGGTAGTCTGTCAGCAGTGACCTCCATATCCAGCTGTTTGCATAGATACACAACTAAGGTTCACATGATTAAAACGATTAATATATAGTTTAAGCCTTCCGTCCAGCGATGACATCACCATCACCATTAGGCCTTCCCCTCCCTCACTGCTTTGCTACTTCCTGGACCTGTCAATCAAAGCAGCAAGGGAGGGACTAGCCTCAGAAAGGAATTGTTTGGTGGAACAGGAGCAATGGAGATGACCTCTTTGCACCAAAAATCAAATTTGCATATTAAGAAAGTATGATAACTCCAAAAGGGAGCCTCGGATCAACAAAAGAAAAGCAGTGTTTTAATCAGGTGAACCACAGCTATCTGTCTATGCAAACAGTCGAATAGGAGGGTCGCTGGTGTCAGATATCTTTAAAAACATAAAATGTTAACACAAAGCAGATTGTTTTGCTGCAAAAAAGCATACAGAAAATAAATGTATGTATACATTGATACATTGTGATAGAAAGAGCCGTATTACCAGTACTACTGTATTTGTACTATGTGTGCACATCTCATGAAAAGGAAAGACAGAGTAGAAAGTCTGTGAGGAACAGTTACAGTGGTATCAGAAAAGGGTTAATAACTTCTGCTGTACAACCTAGTAACATAAAGCAGTATATATTGCCTGAGGCATTAAGAACCTACATTAATTACAGAGCACTTCGAAAACTTACAAAGTAAATAATTCATGGCACATTTATATCAAATGACCCAAGTAGGCCCATTTTACTAATTATGAAAATGTCCCTTGCGTTTCACATTTTGGTACAGTAAGTATCACTGAATGATACTATCATAAGTCCACTCCACTCATATTCTTTTATGGTATAATTACATGTACACTGACGAGCAAAAAGGTAACAATGTTTTAAACTTTTTACTTCCAGGCTCCATATCTCACCATCCACTACAGCTCTGAACGTAAGACTACCATCATTTTATAGAAAATCATTTTGGTTTTCCCATACATAAATTGGACTTGAAACTATTTAGCATATGATTAGGTATATTTGTGTATTATTGTAATGTAATTGCATTTATACTGTTTGGCTTCTAAAATTCTAAGTTTTAATTTTTATTATTTTGTTAGTATTTTGTAAATCTACCTGTGGCTTTCAACAGTGCCTGAATCCTTTTGGGCAAGCTCTTGACTAGATTCAAGCATGTCTCGACCGAAATCTGTTCCCAGGTCTCTTCTACACATTCGCATTATTGGTGCATACGGGTCGACTCACTTGGGTACGAATACAGCTTTTTCTTCAACTCTACCCACAAGTGTTCAATAGGGTTGACGTCTGTGGACTGTGGGGGCCAGTCCAGCACCTCTACTTTATTTTCATTGAACCATTGCTTTTGGTCATTGTCTTGCTGGAACACTATGTCATCCTTTTTATACCCATAGTATTCAGGTGTACGAAGTAACTCATCTTGAAGGATACTCACATATAGCTCAGCATTGAGACCACCATAGATCCTGGTCAAGTATCAAATGCCTTTGGCTGTGGAACAACCCCATATCATAAGGCTTCCTCCACCAAACTTGACAGTTCTTTCAATTTCTCGATTTGTTAGCCCTCTTTTCCCTTGTTTCTTCCAGACCTATTTGCACCCATCAGAGTCCAGTGTATTGGCTTTTGTCTGAACACTACAATTCACCTGTTTCCAATCTTCTACTGTCCACTGCTTGTACTTTGTTGCAAACTCGAACCGACGCTTCTTATTGAAGTCGAGGCTTCTTCACCTTTTTTTGGGCCGCCATTACAGACTTGTGTAATGTGTGTCACATGGTGCTTACATGGATGTCTGTGATCTCACTATTATGAAGCATATGAGCCACCTCCACTGCGGTGTTTGTTACTCCAGTAATTGTGATGAGCTGACTTGTTGATGACGAAATTTTGCCTGGATGTCCTCCTCTTGGATTTGGAATGGATGGATGGACTTAATTTCGTATTCTTCCAACTGTCATGGCACTCACATAATGCAGTTTGGAGACTTTCTTAGCTGAGATACCGCTATTGATGAGCTGAATGATGATATTTCTCTTTTCTTGGGAAATCTTCATGGCTGCTCCTCGATTCAAATCAGTGACCTTTTGCTTGTGAATCAACCTAATAACACACTGAGCTATTAATTAATGTGAGAACAGGTTGTGATTTATAGTATACAAGAAGAAAAAGATTGTTCCACCACCAGGAGCAAAATAGTACCAATGCAGTTACATGACAAGAATCTGCATAACTAATCTTATGCTAAATGGCAAGTCCAATTTATATATGAGATAGCCATGATGATTGTCTATAACATGATGATAGTCTGATATCCGAGCTGTAGTGGATGGTGAGATATGGAGCCTAAAAGTTCAAAACTTTCAATTTAAAAATTGTTACCCTTTTGCTCTTCGGTATATTTAACATTCAAAAATGTTTAAAAGAAATGAAAAGGAGTTAGTGGAAAAAATACTTGACACTGGTCCTATAGTAACAGGCCAAAGTAACTCCTAGTGTTGCCCTACTTGGCCTAATATACCCTAGTAATGCTACCACTGGGTCCAAAAAGCCCCGCAAGGGGTGGCCCAATGCCGGAACCTCTCCCTGCACAACCTTGCCCTAGTTAAAAAAGTTACTTGGGGGGTCCAGAGTGGTAGCAAAACCTAAGGGATCTGTGTCACACACTACATATAGTGATCTAGAAAAAACACACTAACTACCCCAGTCCAGGGGGCCTATGTGAAACAGTAAGTTAGATATGTCTTAGGTGCATATAAAAATATATATAGGCGTCCCGACGCGTTTCATCAGTTAGCACCTATACGGACGTACCTTGAATCATCAGGGGACGCAGGTCCGTCCGGAAAAATAAATCAAATAGAGATAACATACCAATTGAGAACACAACATTCATATGGAGAAGTGGATACGCAGAGGCAGCATATGGCGGCATATATAGAGAGGCAATCATATAGAGGAGGCGTATAGCAACAGCTCTATCTGGACCAGCAACCTATAAACAGATAATTCAATGATATCCCAGTAAGAAAACACATATCCACACAGTGCCACCTTCCTCAAAGAGTAAATAAGTAGATCGCATTATGCATGTCGAGTCCCTTCCCTCTTATGTGAAGGACACGAGTGACCTACTGTCCAAGCTGGAGGGGGTTTGTTTGGAACCCCACTGGTCTTTGGCCTCGATTGACGTCGAGGCCTTATACTCGTCTATCCCACATGAATACGGCCTCATGGCCGTTGCACATTTTTTGAAGGCTAGTGGTCTCCAGTGCGGCCCACATAATGACTTTGTACTCCAATTGTTGGAGTTTATCTTGACCAGCAATTACTTACTATTCGATGGCCGTATCTTCCACCAGCTCAGGGGCACTGCCATGGGCAGTTCATGTGCACCGTCATATGCAAATTTGCTCCTGGGCTGGTGGGAGGAGACCATCGTCTTTGGGGAAGGACAGAGGTGGTATCTTGACTGTATCGCCCTCTGGTGCCGCTACATAGACGACATATTCGTGCTGTGGAGCGGCACAGGGGTCGAGTTCAACAGAATGGTTCATGATCTGAACCTCAATAACATCAATTTGAGGTTCACCTCTGTCTTCATGAGGAACGAATTGCCCTTTCTCGACACCCTAATTTTTAGAGGGGAAGGGGGGCCTTGGTACAAAGATTTACCGCAAACCTACGGTCACCAATTCCCTCTTGAGGTGGGACAGTTGCCATCCTGTCCCACTCAAGAGGGGAATTCCCACCGGCCAGTACCTACGGATTAGGCCCAACTGCTCCAACATCGGGGACTTTCGGTCTGAAGCAAAGGATCTGACGGAGCGTTTCCATAGCCGTGGGTATCCCGACCGGGTTCTTAGGCCTGCATATCGTAATGCCTTATCACAAGATCGGACTAGTTTGCTTCTCACCCTAACAAGAATGAGGCCACTAGCTCCCCCAAGACAATACGAATCATAGGGACCTTTGATTCGGCGGCATTTAACATCCGTGAAATCATTAGCCGCCATTGGGGCACACTTAGACTGGACCCTGACCTTGCGGAGGTATTATCTCCATACGCCTCCGTGACATATAGAAGAGGCACTAACCTGAGGGACCAGTTAGTGCATAGTCACTTTGTGTCCCCCCACACGAAACCATCCACTTGGTTAAAAGGCCCCACCTGGGGTTGCTTCAAATGTGGTCGTTGCACTTTCTGTAGATACATTCACTCAGGTAAAACCTTTAAGGGCGTGTGCCAGGATTCGAAGTTTGAAATCCATGACTTCATTAATTTCCGCTCCACGGGGGTCATATACCTCTGTGAATGTGTATGTGGCCTCAGATATGTGGGGAAGACACGGAGGGAGCTCCGTGTGCGCATTGGAGAACACCTGGGGCATATCAGGAACCGCAGGGACACCCCAGTGGCTCGACATGTTCTGTCCCATCATGATGGGCGAGATTCGTTTATCTCCTTTATGGGGTTTGACCGGATACACAAGCCCATCCGTGGGGAGGACTGGGATAGGAGGATCCTCCAAAAGGAGACATGGTGGATCTTCCATTTGAACACCACCGCCCCCCACGGACTGAATGAAAACTTTAGTTGTTTCGTATGATCTGGATACAATCCCATGTTATAACTGTGTCTGCTCCTTTTCTTCTCCTTGGTTTTTTATGGGCGCCTTCCTGGGTGCACCTTTTTGGATTCTTTTCTGTGTGATAATGAACCGTCCCCTTAAATGTCCTTTCATTCACGGACTAGAGTTAAAGTTCTGTGAATAGGTGGGACACAGGCCTGGGTATGTAGCGGGCAGGGACACTTCCTCCCCTGCTCCCCCTGTGTCCCTTTAGTGTTTATACCGAGCTGGGTCGCTCCATTAACAGAAGGTGTAGAATTATTGGATCAGCGCCCGGCTTGCTTACATATGCCCCCGTTTTGACCACACTAAGGGGGATTAAACAGGTCACATGATCGCATGCATATGTTTGTACTGCCTCAGGGCGCATATGTTATTTTTCTGTGAAAATCGCATTGCGATTTTGCGACTTTTCCATGCGCATTATGCGATTTATTTGCGCTTTTTTGCGATCATATGTCCGGTCATGTGACATTGTGATGCTTTGAAGTGTGATCACATGTTACTTGACTTCCGGCCCCTATTTAATCTCGGCTTTTCCCTGCAACCTGTGCAACTCCGCCATACACGGCAACCTACTCAAGCACTCGCTTGGATCATACATCCAAGGCAGCAGTAAGTGACTCTTATCTCATGCATAATGCGATCTACTTATTTACTCTTTGAGGAAGGTGGCACTGTGTGGATATGTGTTTTCTGACTGGGATATCATTGAATTATCTGTTTATAAAGTAGGTTGCTGGTCCAGATAGAGCTGTTGCTATACGCCGCCTCTATATGATTGCCTCTCTATATATGCCGCCATATGCTGCCTCTGTGTATCCACTTCTCCAGATGAATGCTGTGTTCTCCATTGGTATGTTATCTCTATTTGATTTATTTTTCCAGACGGACCTGCGTCCCCTGATGATTCAAGGTACGTCCGTATAGGTGCTAACTGATGAAACGCGTCGGGACGCCTATATATATGTTTATATGCACCTAAGACATATCTAACTTACTGTTTCACATAGGCCCCCTGGACTCAGCTCTCTAGGACTTACCGTTCCTGAGATATTCCCAAAAAATGGCCTGCATTATAGCCAATACAAGTCAGCCAGCCTTTCACTTAAATCCAAACTGTCATTTACTGCTCGCTGGCAGTTCATCTCCACACATACAGTTTTACTCCAGGTAACCATAACAACCCAGCTATGTTCCTCACTGCTCTAGATGACGCTTAAAGGAAATCTGTCACCAGGATAATCACTATAGAAGTAAAGCCAGGGCCAAATAGCACTTAGTACCTTATTTCCTGAGGTTTCCATACCAATTCGGCCATTTGTCTTCACTGCTGCAGGTCAGCTTTAAAGGGGCCGGGCGCTGTGGATGACACTGTTAAGAGAGCGGAGTGCTATGGAGGTCACAGTTCAGTTCAGGGGGAAAGTAGGGTGGCCATTGAAGTCACCCTTAAAACCCCGCCCCTTTGTCCAGATAAGCCATACCTCTGATTCAGTTAGGCCATGCCCCCTCCACTTCTGAGGTGGGAGGGACAGTGATTTTCCCCCTGCAGCGCACATTCAGACAGAACAGTGCTGCTGTCTTAGAGAGAGCTGTTTAAAAGGACACGACCCCAATCCTGTTAGGCCACACCCCCTCCCACTAAGCAAACAGGGATTGAAAAAATAAAGTTAAAAATCAACTTTTAGGTCCGCTAAGCCACACCCCGATACATTTAGGACACACCCCTCCCCGTCTGCAGCCAATGAGTATTGACAAAATGAAGTAAAAAATCAACTTCTGTCAGCTGCAGAGGTGGGAGGGACGGTGACTTTCTCTTTGCAGCTCACACTCAGAGAGGACAGTGCTGCTCTCTTAGATTGAGATGTTCAAAAGGACACATCCCAATCCAGTTAGGCCATGCCCCCACCCACTCAGCCAACAGTGATTGAAAAAATAAAGTAAAAAATCAACTACTAGGTACACAGCTCAGCAGACAGGATATGATTAGATACACAGCTCAGCATATAGTATCACACAGGATAGAATATTATATACACGCTCAGCAGACAGTATCACACAGGATAGAATATTAGATACATGCTCAGCAGACAGTATCACACAGGATAGGATTAGATACACAGTTTAGCAGACAGTATCATACAACATAAGATTAGATACACAGCTCAGCAGATAGCATCACACAGGCTAGGATTAGATACACAGCTCAGCAGACAGTATCACACAACATAAGATTAGATACACAGCTCAGCAGATGGTATCACCCTGGACAGGATTAGATACACAGCTCAGCAGACAGTGGGGTGGGGCACTGTAGAGGTCACTGTTATGGTGTATACTGTTGATATCTTTTTACGACACACGGAAACATGAAACTAAATAGATGAAATATACCTGTGCAAAGCTGGGACCTTCTGCTAGTCTCTTATATATATAAAAATGAGTTTCTATCTGTCTGTCTGTCTAGACGTTCTTTATGTGCGACCAAAAGACTAGACCGATCTTCACCAAATTTGCCACACGGGTGCAACAGGTGTCCAGGAAGGTTTTAGAGTCTCAGCTCCCTATGACTTACCGTTCCTGAGATATTACTCCCTATGACTTACCGTTCCTGAGATATTACCAAAAAATGACATGCTTTAGCCAATACAAGCCAGTAAGCCTTTCACTAAGTTAAATCCTAACTGTCATACACACTGTCACATGCACACTGATTTATTCCAGGTAGGTTTCCATAACAACCCAGACATTTCTCTTCACGGCTGTAGGTCAGCTTTGGGCTAGGGCTACATGACAGCAATAAGTCGCACGACACATAGCGCACAACCACACTGCTACATGCATCTTGGATGGATTTTTTGCGACTGTCGTGTCACAGTTGCAGCATGTTGCATGTCACAGTGTTACACCATAGCCTATCATTATAAAGAAATTTGCACGATATTGGTACGACAAAATATTGTGCAAAATATGTTGTCATGTGGCCCTAGCCTTAAAGGGTCGGGCACTGTGGAGGTCTGTGTTAAAGGGGTGGGCCCTGTGGAGGTCACTGTTATTAAAGGGGCTGGCACTGTGGAGGTCACTGTTATTAAAAGGGCGAGCACTGTGGAGGTTAATGCTAAAGGGACGGCCACTGTGGAGGTCACTGTTAAAGGGGCGGCCACTGTGGAGGTCAGTGTTAATGGGGCGGGTACTGTAGGGGTCACTGTTATGGGGGATACTGTTGACATCTTTTTTTAACACACGGAAACATGAAACGAAATAGATGAAATATGCCGGGTCCTTCTGCTAGTATGTGATATAAGTGATAGAGGAGGGCATGTAGAGATGACTATGTTATAGAGGTTGCCATAGGGTTTTATGTAGCAGTGAGAAAAGAGCAGGAAGTTTGCATGAATGTCATAAAATTACCTGTTCGGGCTCCAGCAGTGAGATCTCCAGCTTTGGCGCGACCATATCGGAAGAGATACGCTGCTAAGTCATGCCCCCTGGTGACATGACAGCATCCTTAGCAACAGGATGCTTTGCTCTATTTCTCTCCACAGCGGGAATTTGCTGGAGTAGATTAGCAGTGGGTTGATTGCTCAACTGCTTTATTCCTGTGTGCTAGTGTTTTGACTAGTGGAGAGCCAAGTTATGACCTATATCAGATTCTGATACTGGGACTCTATTTAACCACCTTCCTGGGCCATACACCATTACCAGTGATAGTGTTTGACTCACTATCTGTGTTCCTGGTTCTTGGTTCCTGTGCTTTTTGAATTGCTCATTCCTCTGACCCCAGTTTGTCTTCTAACCAATCTCTGTCTCTCGTTTGGTACTGCATTGTCCATCTGGTTCTGATCTCAGCTTGTCTATTGACCACTCTCGGTCTCTTGTTTGGTACTGCATAACTTGCCCTGTTCAGTCCCATTTACTTATGAGCCTGTTTTTGTGTTGTTTTGTCTCCTAATGTTTGTGTGTCTCTGCACCTTAGTGCAGTGTGGCCCACAAAAAAGCAGCCTGTCTCCAGTGATAGTATGATAAGATGAACAAACAAGTGGATTGGGAAGTGTGGCATGTTGCAGGTCATTTTTTATTCTGCAGCATCACTGTTGAAGAGCTGCAAGCAGTATCAGACAACATAATCCGACATGCCCAAAGAAGCATAGACGTGAACGGGGTCCACCTTCAGCATCTTTTGTGACTTTTGGGTAATTAAAAATAAACTTGCTCATTTATCATGTCATACTATCGCTTGAGATGGTCTACTATGGGCCACCCTGTAACATAGGACCTGTTGACCAGTTGCGGTATTGCTACCTAGGGCTTGTACTGCAAATAGGTAGGGAAAATGGACTGGGCTTTAGGTCATGGCTCACTGTCCATGTCTGTCCCTACCGATAGGTATTACAATGTAGTTATAGAAATAATGGTAGTAGAATAAGGAAGAAGAAAGGATTGTATTCATAAAGCCACAACAACAATATTAAATATCCAATCCTCATCTCTAGTGGGAAGCTTTGAGCTACCAGACAAGGTGTGCTGATGGACGGATGTATCTGAGCTAAACTTGACTCGGAGAACACATGACACAGTGTTATCTTGATGACCTCGTGACAAAAGACATTGAAAACCATTGAACAATTGGTTATCTTTTTCTTGCCATTTTTTACTTAATGCTTTAACCATCAAGTTTAGCTCTGCTGCATCTGTATATACTATATATGCCAAGGTTTTCATAAAATGAAATGGGTATTTTTGGAAAATACTGTATTTTTTGCCCTGTAAGACATACCTGTCCATATGACGCACCTATGCTTTACAGGAGGAAAATAAGAAAAATAAATTGATCAGACCTCAGATAAGACCCCCAATCAAACCCTTAATGTTAATCAAACCTCAGCTCAGAGTTCCATTCAGACCCCCAAAGTTAATCAGACCTCAGCTCAGAGCCCCAATCAGACCCCAATGTTAATTAGACCTCAGATCAGACCCCCAATGTTTATAAGACTCCCAATCAGACTCAGATTAGACTCCCATGTTAAACAGACCTCCGATCAGACAAAAAAAAATATATATGCTCATCTCTCCTGCTTCGGCTGCGTGTCTCCTGAGACCCAGTGCTCTTCTTGCCATGCTGTGCTGGGGCCCGATCTCTATCGGCAGGCGAAGACAGGAAGCGATAAATACAGAGCCAGCGCAAGGAGTGCTTGATTCACTGCTCATTGCTAATGGAAGTGCTCATTAGTATCCGCCCGATCAGATGCAGTGACATTTTCCCCCACTTTGGGTGAAAATAAGTGTGTCTTATAGCGTGAGAAATAAGGAATTTGGCTAGGATCTGTTGACTAGTCTTTTCAATGTAATCACATGCATAAGAAAGACTGTATACTGCACATCTATGTTTTTTTTATAACAGTTGATGGCAGATTTATGCAACTCTATGGGTCTAGATACAGTTCAGCAGGACTGTTTCAAACTTGAAGACAAAACATGGTGTGAAATTAGCCTAAAATTGTGGCAGTTTGGAGATTAGACTATTTTACAGATGGAATTTTTTCCATTTGCCTGGAGACTTGTTTACACAGTGTTCACATTAGGTATTATACTGTATATATAAATACCCAAAATAAAAGCATTGTCATTAGCTATGTTCATAAGACTTGATGTGATAGCATGAACATGCTTTGATGTATAAATACTATATTCATGGAACATATGGTCTATGTCTAAGTGTGCAAACTTATTGTAACTGCTGGGTTTATAATACAGGGAGACTTTTTTTGACAGTCATTGGAATGTAAGCTTTGTAAGCCTCCATGTTGTGTCATTTTATGAAAACCTACTGATTGAAGGTTGACTGTACAAATATTGTTTTCTACTGTTGACTATGTTAAGGTGTTAAATAAAACACTGAACATTCAATGTGGAATAACTAACCTATTGATACAATGTAGAGGTGTCACCTTTTTTTTATAAACTGCATAACAATATGCTATACAGTCAATATTTGTATTTCTGTCTATTACAAGTACTTTTTTATATTTTTTCTCATTCAACTATTTGAAGAGCACTTTTCTTTAATGTTCATCTTTACCCAAGTAGAAACATTTAACCATTAATTGATGGTACATAAACTTGAGTCTGAGAGTTCTTTTGAGACACACGTTAGATAACTTTATATCATGTGCATATGCCTCTTAATGGTTCAGAAGTATAATGCAATCTTAGCTTTGAAAGGTGTTCTAAAATGTATTGCTTAATTTGATAAATGAGATTTGATGAAAATAACAAGCTGTTTATAAATTATGCATTTTAAAGTGAAAACAATCAGAGCTGAAATCATTTAAACTTGAAATTTCATTAAAAAGTACAGAATTAAACTAATCAAGGCTGCTATGGATTTTATGATAAGTACTATGTAATTTAGAACAAATATTTTCATAGCATTTTACATAGTAAAAACAGCATAGAATAAAATAAAGTTTACTAATGTACTACTATAATCAAGCACATTTGCAGTAGTTCAATCTATAAGTCATCCCTATGCCCACCAAGCTAATTGTATTAACGGGTTTTAAAGCTAGATTCATACAGCACATACATTTTTGTGCAGTTTTTCTAGCCAAACATAGAAGTAGATTGAAAAGAAATAAAGATTCACACAAAGCGTTTTAATGCGTACTTTCACATTGTCTTCTTTAGCTCAAAAACACAGTTGGCAGATGTTAGTATAAAATCTTTAGTAAAATGTTCAAAAGTCTAAATATGCAGGCCCAGATTTTCTAACGTGTTTGTTCTTAAAATCTGTCTAAAAAGTTGTCGCAAAATTTTAACGCAATTTGTTGCAACTGGAGTTTCTCCACTTTTAATGACATGTAGTAAGAGGGATTGGTTTTACGGACACAGGGAACATGGTCTAATTTGCAAAGTTTTACATCAAAATTGGGACGAGCATTTGTTATTACACTGCACCTGTGCCACAAAGAAGACAGCATACAGGAAAACAATGAAGAGGGTGCCGTGCTTGCAGTAGCGCTGCTTACTCTTCAAACAGCTGATCGGCAGGTGCACCAAGAGTCAGACCATCACGATCTGATATTGATGACCTATCCTGAAAATAAGTCATTGATATTATGCCACTGCACAACCCCGTTCAAGGGATTGTAACTGATTGTTTCTACAATGTCAGAACTTTTTCCACTTTTGTCAGCAAACTGTTCCAGTTGACCACATTTTTTTAATTTAATACTGACCATTCCACTTGCCTTTTGGCAAACGGTCTCAATTTCAATCATACAAATATGAGTAACTTACCGACCTCATGATATTCTCTATACTTTTCTTCCAGTATGTTTGCCAACATTGCTTATGATTAGAGGTGAGCGAACTTCAAAAATTAGTTCGGCGTTCGGGTTGGGGTAATCGCCGCATCTCGTTATGGATTCCACTACCGCGAACTAGTCCGCGGTAGTGGAATCCATAACGGGATGCGGCGATTACCCCAACCTAAACGCCCAATACTTATGATTAGAGATGAGCGAATTTCTCAAAAATTTGATTTGGCCGGTTCGCTGAATCTTATGAAAAAATTTGGTTAGATACAAATTTATTTGCGGCAAATTGCATTAAAAAACAGCTATTTCCTGGCTGCAGAGAGCCTTTATAGTGGTGTAGAAAACTGTGCCTTGCAGTAACATGCATAGGGAGTCTGCTGTGGTAGTGAAACAATACTGTAAGTCATTATAACATGAAGTTGACAGGTGTCACTCTTAGAATCACTGCACATTTCATTTATTTTGGCAGTAATGGAGCCAAAACTGACCAAATAACTCAAGTGTGAACTCAGCCTTACAGGTCAATGTTAGAGACAAGAATAACCACACTCCTTTTACACCGTTGGCAGCTGATTCCACATAGGTGTCTACAGAACCTGTTCTATTAAACGCTTATACAAGTAGAGCCCACCCTGACAAAGTGGAGAGTGTATCAGCAGTAAGTGTGTGTTGACGTCACTGATTATTTTGCCCTTTCTCTGATCCGTCAGAACCATAACCCTCAAAAAATGGATCCAGTCTGTGGGGCATATGCCTTTACTCGGTCAGCATTTGGTCTTTAATCCATCAATACTGCTAAAGCCAAAAAAAACAGGAGTGGATCCAAAATCGAGATGATATGTGAATGGAATATTTGCACCGGGTGGCACAGTACCTAGCACGCGTAGTACCACTTATCTAAAAAAAAATGACAGGCAGAGGCAGGCCACCCCGCAGGGGCCGTCGTGGTCGTGGTGCTGTGATTTCCACTGTCCCTGGAATAATGCCTAGTGTTCAGAGGCCACGTACCCTGAACCCGAAAAATTCTGAGGACATAGTTGACTGGATTAGACAGGACACCCAATCTTCAACAGCTTCCGCTAAGAACCTTGACGCACCATCCTCCTCCAGCTCAGCTTCGGTCACCTGCTCTCAAGTTACCACGCACCCGCCCACCGCTGATAGGAATAGTACTAGTTAAGACACCACTCATATAGGGTGTCACAGCACATTGCTCTGTGCCCGCGCAGTGCCCCAATTTGGGAGTATGAGGACCGCTCAAGCTGCTTTTTCCATCTCCCGGTTCCTGAAATCAATTCACTTTGGTGTATGAGAGTTTGGTCTGTCACTGTGAAGGCTGTCGAAGGTACCCGGTCTAAATTTTTTTTCACAAAAGGCAATCCCTGATATGGGATGTAACAGGGACTAAACTGATGAGAATAGTACTACAGAAAATACCACTCATATCGAGTGTGACAGTAAATTGCACGGAGCAGACGCAGTGACCGTGGGTTAAAACAGAGTGGAGGGAGCCAGCGTTTTTTTAACCATCTCCCCGTTCGAAAAATCAATTCAATAAATGGCCCCCAGATTGGGGACGTTAGAGGGATTAAACTGATGAGAATAGTACTACAGAAAATACCACTCATATCGGGTGTGACAGTAAATTGCACGGCGCAGACGCAGTGACCGTGGATTAAAACAGAGTGGAGGGAACCAGCGTTTTTTTAACCATCTCCCCGTTCGAAAAATCAATTCAATAAATGGCCCCCAGATTGGGGAGGTTAGAGGGATTAAACTAATGAGAATAGTACTACAGAAAATACCACTCATATCGGGTGTGACAGTAAATTGCACGGCGCAGACGCAGTGACCGTGGATAAAAACAAAGGGGAGGGAGCCAGCGTTTTTTTAACCATCTCCCCATTCGAAAATTCAATTCAATAAATGGCGCCCAGATTTTGGACGTTAGAGGGATTAAACTGATGAGAATATTACTACAGAAAATACCACTCATATCGGGTGTGACAGTAAATTGCACGGCGCAGACGCAGTGACCGTGGATAAAAACAAAGGGGAGGGAGCCAGCGTTTTTTTAACCATCTCCCCGTTCGAAAAATCAATTCAATAAATGGCCCCAGATTGGGGACGTTAGAGGGATTAAACTGATGAGAATAGTACTACAGAAAATGCCACTCATATCGGGTGTGACAGTAAATTGCACGGCGCAGACGCAGTGACCGTGGATAAAAACAAAAGGGGAGGGAGCCAGCGTTTTTTTAACTATCTCCCCGTTCGAAAAATCAATTCAATTCACCTTTCGTGGACCCTTGGTGTTGTACGTGGCTGGGTGGAGGAAGAAACCTTCAATGACATCACCGGGACGTGGCTAGCTTGGTATCCAACCTTGTGCAAATGGGGAGTTTGCGGTTGTTTGCGGTGCATTAAAAGGGGAGTTTGGTCTGTCAATGTCTGTAAAGTGGGCGTAACCCTTACACTACCTGATCGATACAGCATCATGCCTGATCGTATACACACACTGGATGTTTTAAAGCATGTTATTCCAAACAATTTAGGAATGTTAGTTGATTTATGCCCTTTATGGATTAAAACCCGACTCTGCGTCCACTACGTAATTTTCCATGGGAGTTTTGCCATAGATCCCCCTCCGGCATGCCACAGTCCAGGTGTTAGACCCCTTGAAACAACTTTCCCATCACTATTGTGGCCAGAAATTCACCTGCCAATTGAAGTCTATGGCGGTTCGCCCGGTTCGCCCGTTCGCGAACATTTGCGGAAGTTCGCGTTCGCTGTTCGCGAACGGAAATTTTTTTGTTTGCAACATCACTACTGGTGAGTAGTTTCTTCACTAGGCAGGTGAAAAAAGCTGCTCATCAGTGACTCTAGGCTCAATTCGCTGCTGATAGAGCTGGAACTGCTCCTATCCCCCCATCGGATGGACGATGATGCAGATAGAATGGACGATGCCGCAGATAGGATGGACGATGCCGCAGATAGGATGTCTCTATAGTAGAGACTACATAGGATGTCTCTATAGTAGTTCAGTTTGTCCTCCGCCCCCAGCGAGGTTCCAGCAAGGTGGAGAGCCAGAACTCATCCCTCTGCCAAATAGTGACAATTCGGCTTTCACTACGCAAGCAAGTGAGCATGCACTGGGCCAGTTGTGCAAGTGACTTGGAGGGACTCCCTTCCTCCATCTCCACTGCACACTGCCATGGATTGTCTGGGTCCTCTGCCTCATCTTCCTCATTGCCCTGTAGCACAGGTTGCTCCTGGTCCTCCTCTCCTGTCACCTGTGTAGAAAAACCACCCATTTTGCTATACATTGCTTGTGCTCAAATATCCGACTCCTCCTCCAGTTGAGCCCCCACAGAGCTGATGTGGCAATTAAATATAGGTGCCACGTCTCCAGTCCCCTGACAAGCCAGATTTACCAGCATCAGTTACAGGACATGAAGCAGTGGAATGACGTTTTTCATCCCGTAGTCCTGGTGACTAACAGACAACGTGGCCTCCTCAAAGGGCCTGAGCAAACGGCAGGTGTCACGCATGAGCTGCTGCTGGTTGACATCAAAGTTTCACAGAGGAGTCCTCCTGTCCGCTTGGATCATCAAGAAATAGTTTCTGGCCTTTCTCTGTTCGTATAGTTGGTCCAACATATGGAGGGTGGAATTCCAATGGGTGGAAACGTTGCATATTAGCCTATGTTGGGGGTTGCCATTCTGCCACTGAAGCTTAAGGAGGGTGTGCTTTGCGGAGTAAGAGTGGCTAAAGTGCATGCAAAGTTTCCTGGCCATTTTTAGGATGTCTTGCAGATGGATGGAAGACTTCAGGAACCACTTGGCAACCAGATTTAAGATGTGTGCCATGCAGGGCGCATGGCTCAGCCCTCCTTGAGTCAGCTCCGACACCATGTTCTTCCCTTGGCCAAATTGCTGGTGTTGCTGTGCAGAAACCACATTCACCTTGTGGGCCATAAACATGTATTGTCCCTGACCATAGTTATAGCTCTACACGTCGGCGCTTCCATGCACTTTGGCAGACACCGACAGGCTCAAAGACTGATCCACTTTCTGTTCTACATATGTGTGCAGTGCTGGTACTACCTTTTTGGCAAAGAAATGACGGCTTGGGACTCTCCACCTTGGCTCGGCACAAGCAATCATTTCTCTGAAAGGTCCAGAGTCAACCACTTGGAAAGGGAGGGACTGCAGCACCAGCAACTTGGCAAGGAGCACATTCAGCTTCTGCGCAGTTTGATCAATGTAAGCATACTGTTGTCTCTTGGCAATTGCTTTGGTGATTGATTGCTGATGGAATGGCTGACGAGGAGGAGGAGGAGCAGAAGCGTCAGGACCAGCAGATGATGAAAACGACAGACAGCTCCCTTCAGCTGAGATGGTAGATCCTTGACTGCCTTAAATTGGATGTGTGCCACTGGGTCATGCAGTGGTTGCTGCCACACACCGAGTAGGTGACTTTACCCCCTAACACTCCGCACTGGCTGACTGCTACCACTACTGCTTCCGTGAACCCCTGCAACACTATTTCCCGGGCAGGTAGGCTCCTGCGAAGCTGGTAGTCTACTCTTAGTATTTTTGGCTCCCTACCTCTCACTGCTGCCACCCTGCTGACTCCCGGTCACGCTAGCGACTTGCTGTCTCCCCTGGTGCCTCACGGGCAAGCTGCCACCCCCTTCTCCCGATGATGATGAAGCCCCTAATTCACCCGGCTCCCAAGTGTGATCAGCTACATCATCTTCCAGTACTGTCTGCATGTCACTGATGTCCTCCTTCAATGGTCTCTGGTTCAGGAGCCTGACCGCTCACAACACCAGCTCCTACACAACTCTTCTCATCACTACTTGCCCGCCTACTGGAGGAAGTGGCGGATGTCTCCTCCACATCTTGGCTAACCAGTAACTGCTGACTGTCCTCTAGTAGATAGTCCTCGCTGTATAGTGGAGCTGAGCCCACAGCATATAATACTTGTCTGGCTGAGGGAACAGAAAAGGAGAGAGGCAGGTTGAGGACAGGTGAGGGCACAGGGCCTGCTCCCGGGCCATGCCAACTAAGGGTTGTGTCTGACGAGCACACCGACTCTTGGCTGGGAACGGCAAATACTTTTTTTGTGCCACTAATATACGGCAAAAAAAGCTTTAGAACATTTAACTGCACCGCTGAAAAGCAAATTATATACATTTTTTGCCACTAATACAAGTCAAAAAGGGCTTTAGAACATATAACCACACCACTGAACGACAAATGAGCTCTTACTTTTTCCACTTATACACTTTACAATAGGCTTTAGAACATTTAACTGCACCGCTGAACAGCAAATAATATTTTGTTTTTTCCACTAACACAAGCCAAATAGGGCTTTAGAACATATAACTGCACTGCTTAATGGCAAGGAAGTCCTTATTTCTTTCCACTTATTCATGCCACAAAAGGATTTAGAACATATAAATGCACCGCTGAACGGCAAATAGGCCCTTACTTTTTTCCCCTTATACACTCCACAAAAGGCTTTAGAGCCTTAGGCTTTGTTAATGGCTGTATCAAAAATCACTTGCACCCCAATAACAAGAATGGTTTGCTGGAATTACAGAGCTGTATAATGGAAATTTGGATCCACAGTCAGTGCAGCAAGGTGTAATAGGATTGTTCCTATTAGCCAGGCTGTAAACTCCCCTACTGAACCCTGTTCTGCATCAGTACTGAGGAATGATTCCTCCCTATTCTTTCCCTAAACTTCTATACAGCAAAATAAAAGTTTAAAAGTATTTTTTACCACTGTCCCTAGCGCCTGCTGAAATCTTTTCCTGGACTAAGTACACTGGAAAATACAATCTAAGATGGCTGAGGCTATTTATAGCATTAATGTAATTTACTTAAGAATTTCTCTAAGACCCTTTCAAAACTACCCACGGTTCCTGCCGTGACCACTTCCATAAGTAGAATATTCCACAAATTTACATTTCTTACAATTTCTAACAGGAAGGCCGCGCAGCTTTTAACTCCAGCCTGGGGATTAAAAGTCGAGTAGGATCCAGAAATCGCGTCCGATCACTGAATTCCCAGTGACTTTCATGTGTCACTCCTAGATCTCAGATAAGAGGGCTTGACATAGTGAAGAACCGCCACAAATAGTTTATAAAAGTATTTTATTATACTCACAAAGGTATAAAATTTCCACGTATATAAAATCAATACTGCATGCTCGCCGTCCCGGGTTTTGCCTGTACTTGCTTCGTCAGGGGCTGCTCTGAAAACCACTTGTTCCTCCCTCCTATTTATACTCAGGTGGGCATTTAATTACCACATTTGCTCCAAAAGCTCTTTTCATGCTTAAAAACTCTTCACCTTTCAATTTATCTCTCGTGATTTATCTCAGCCAGCAATTTGCATTATAGTTACTTTCTCAAACATAAAATACAAAATACAAAATACCGCAGGTTTCCATTCCACCCTATTCACATGTATCAATTTTAACATCGTCTACCGACATTTCGACTATGACATACCCACCCTTTATCCCTTCAGACACGTATTAATATCAAATTAAATGTTCAGTCCACTAGGTTGCAGTGTATTTAACTTTTAAATCCATTCCACTTCTCTTTTATTTATTTTCTTTATCGGATCCTCCCCTCTCCCCCTTTTTCTAAACCTACAAACTTCAAACCCACAGGATTTTTTTCATGCACTTTTTTAAAATACACAGAGACACTGTGTGTATCCACCCCTTTTTTGATGTTTCTTATATGTTCTGTTCTTGCAAACAGGTTTTTCTGAGGGTCCGTCCCACATACTGGAGGCCACAAGGTGACTCCAGCATGTAGAATATAAAAGCCGAGGAGAAATTCAGGAAGGAGATGCAGCCGTAACTCAAAGAGAGAGATCTACTGAAAATAAAGATATGAGCCACAATAGGCATTATCAAAATAAAAATACAAATAATGAAGATCGACAATACACAAAGGGAGATAGAACAAATGGATCATACAATAGATATAGAAATAAAAATTATCAAAGGTATGAGAACCCCTATTCACAGAGAAGATATTATGGGTATGCAAATTTCAAAAGCCTATACCAACCAAGGTATCAAGGGAGATATAGAGGAGATAATTCAAGATATTATGAAATAATTACTACCGACAGGGACCACACAATAATAGAGATGAGATGAATATTAGAGATGGCCCGAACTATTCACCGGCGAACTCCTATCTAAACGCAAGGACAGCATCCATCTTAGATTCATTCTGAAGCTGCAGTGTTAGTAATTGTAAATCGCAATGCGATTAATATAACCTGTATTATTTGCATTGCGATTACAACTTAGATCTGAGTTCCTAATGGTTGTATTGCTAGAATATAACGAAGATAACGAATATAGCACTATATTCTCAATCTTCGTTATATTCTAGCAATACAACAACCATTAGGAACTCAGATCTAAGTTTAATTCGCAATGTGATTAATATATCCTGAATTAATCACATTGTGAATTCAACTTAGAGCTGAGTTCCTAATGGTTGTTGTATTGCTAGAATATACATTATATTCTAGCAATACAACCATTAGGAACTCAGCTCTGAGATGTAATCGCAATGCGAATAATACTTACAAATACTTACAAAGCTTTGCGTATCCATTTGATGCCTCTATTTGATTGTATATGACGGTTGACTATGACTACCACCAACGTTCTGCTGCCTCCAAAGCAAGATATCTGAACCCCCCAGGGGCCATTTGGGCATTTTTGATAGAAAATGCATCAAAAACGCATCTGCGTTTTTATAATTTTTTCATTTTTTATTTTATTTTTTTGTGCATTTTGCCACATTTGGTTGCATATTTACATTTGGTATAGGCAAATATGGTAGTCTAGATCATATGTCTATATCAAAACCTAGTATCATTGTTTGACAGCATATTTTCTAAGCCATGTAGCTGAATATAGATTTGGGCAGAGTAATGATCTAGACCTGTGTTTCCCAACCAGTGTGCCTCCAGCTATTGAGAAACTACAACTCCCAGCATGCCTGCACAGCAAAAGGCTGTCCGGGCATGCTGGGAGTTGTAGTTTTGCAAAATCTGGAGGCTCACTGGTTGGGAAACACTGAATTCTAGACTACCATATTTGCCTATACCAAATGTAAATATACAACCAAATGTGGAAAAATACTCAAAAAAATATGCATATGCGTTTTGATGCGTTTTTGATGTGTTTTCTATCAAAAATGCCCAAATGGCCCCTGGGGAGGTTCAGGTATCTTGCCTCAGAGGCAGCAGAATGTTGGTGGCAGTCATAGTCAACCATCATATACAATCAAATAGAGGCCTCAAATGGATTTGCAAAGCAATTAATAATTGTAAGTATTTTTCGCATTGTGATTACAACTTAGAGCTGAGTTCCTAATGGTTGTATTGCTAGAATATAGCGAAGATTGAGAATTCAATCTTCGTTATATTCTAGCAATACAACCATTAGGAACCCAGCTCTAAGTTGAATTCGCAATGCAATTAATGCAGGTTATATTAATTGCATTGCGAATTCAACTTAGAGCTGGGTTCCTAATAGTTGTATTGCTAGAATTATATAACGAAGATTGAGAATATAGCGCTAAATCCCAGCTCTAAGTTGAATTCGCAAATAAGATGTCCCAAACTATTCACCGGCGAACAGTTCCCGGTGAACATATGCGATGTTCGGACCACCCCCTATTCGTCATCATTGAGTAAACTTTGACCCTGTACCTCAGAGTCAGCAGACACATTCCAACCAATAAGCATACCCTCCATCCCAGACCCTCCCATCTCCTGGACAGCATCCATTTTAGATTCATTCGGAAGCTGCAGTCTTAGTCAGAGGAGGGACAGTATAGCTGCTGCTGATTTAATAGGGAAATCGATAGCTAGGCTAGTGTATTCAGTGTCCACTCCAGTCCTGAAAGACTCATCAGATCTCTGCTGTAAGGACAGCATCCTGACAGCACCCCAAAAAGCCATTTTTAGGGCTAGTACATCAGTCTCCCTCCCAGACCCTCCCACCTCCTATCAAAAAGCAAGGACGGCATCCATCCTAGATTCATTCTGAAGCTACAGTGTTAGTAGTTGTAATCGCAATGCGATTAATATAACCTGTATTAATCGCATTGGGATTACAGCTTAGATCTGAGTTCCTAATGGTTGTATTGCTAGAATATAACGAAGATTGAGAATATAGTGCTATATTCTCAATCTTCGTTATATTCTAGCAATACAACCATTAGGAACTCAGATCTAAGTTGTAATTGCAATGCGATTAATACAAGTTAAAATAATTGCAATGCGATTACAACTTAGAGCTGGGTTCCTAATGGTTGTATTGCTAGAATATAACGAAGATTGAGAATATAGCGCTATATTCTCAATCTTCGTTATATTGTAGCAGTACAACCATTAGGAACTCAGATCTAAGTTGTAATTGCAATGCGATTAATACAGGTTATATTAATCGCATTGCGATTACAACTTAGAGCTAGGTTCCTAATGGTTGTATTGCTAGAATATAATGAATTTGCAATGTGATTAATGCAGGTTATATTAATCGCATTGCAAATTTAAATTACCACACTCTGCGTCAACTACGTAATTTTCCATGGGAGTTTTGCAATGGATCCCCCTCCAGCATGCCACAGTTCAGGTGTTAGTCCCCTTGAAACAACTTTTCCATCACTATTGTGGCCAGAAAGAGTCCCTGTGGGTTTTAAAATTCGCCTGTCTATTGAAGTCTATGGTGTTTCGCACGGTTCGCCATTAATTTTGGACAGAGAGAAATATGAAGAAAAAATGCGAGATATGTTGCAGGATAAAGAAACTTATAAAGTGCTCAAGAGATCCGACTGTTGAATTCAAAAGAGAATTGGGTGAAGTACTGAGTGAAGGAAAGGCAAAGAATATTTTGAATAACAAAGAGTATGAATATTTGAATATCAAACATCCAGTCATCCCAGTAAACTACTCCCTAATATCTCCCTAAGATCCATAAAAACACCATTGACCCCCACCCCCCACCCCCTCCCCCGGAAGACCTATTGCCTCTGGTTTAAATTCTTTGACTAGTCGTGTTTCAGAGTATATTGATTAGTATTTACAAAAATATGTGGTGAAAGCCCCATCATATCTAAAAGATACAGGAGATACGATAAAACATCTTGAAGATCTGGGGCAGTTAGAAGAGGAAATCTACTTAGCAACAGTCGATGTAACATCGCTATACACAGTAATCCCAATAAATAAAGGATTGCTGCGGTAGCTTAGATGATGGAAAGATATTTAGAAATGGTGGAAGAACAGAGAAATTTTATTTTAAGGTGTTTAGAGTTTTGGTGGTTACTATTTACAGCACACTGGAACGGCGATGGGGGCGTAATTCGCCCCAAGTTTTGCTAATCTATATATGGCCATGTGGGAAGAGAATTTTATTGCTTCTAAATTGCAGAGAGACTTGTCGGGACAAGGTCTCCAAATGTGGAAAAGATTTATAGACGATTGTCTAGTTATATGGCGGGGTAGCAAGCAAGAGTTGGATCAATTTCTAGCATACATAAATGATAATGAATGGCATCTTCGATTCACTGGTGATGTAAGCGTTAACGCTGTAAATTTTTTGTATCTGACCATCAGTTTAGAAAAGGGGAGGTTCATAACCACCACTTACTTCAAACCCACAGATGTAAACACCTACATTCAAACCTCTAGCTGCCATCACAAGCTATGGTTAAAAAACATTCCCAAAAGCCAGTTTAAAAGAATACACCGTAACTGCACTAAAATCGAGGATTATCATGAGCAAAGTAAAATAATAGAAAATAGATTTGTAGAGAAAGGATATGAGGAAAGCCGTTTGAAAAAATGCAGGAATGAAATAGCGGAAGAAGATAGGTATATGCCAAAAGAACATATGGGAGAAAAGAACAATGAGAAAATGAGATTTTCATTCATCCCACAGTTTAGTGATAGTGCGGGTCGGATTAAACATGTGGTGAGGAAAAATTGGGCAGTATTAAAAAATGACCCGATTTTAGGAAGCATCATCCCTGATAAACCAATAGTGGTCTATAAAAAGGCTCTGAATATTAAAGATAAGCTGGTGCATAGTTGTTTATCCATATGTAAACAGAAAAATGATAAACACAAAATCACTTGGTGCGGTTTTGGTGCGGCTTGTATGGTGCCTTCAAAAAGTGGAAGGATATTTAAAATTGAAGAAGTAACTTCGAACAGTAAAGAGACAACCTAAATGATACAAAAAGAGATAACCCGTGAAAGCATGAGGGTCATCTACATGCTGGAGTGCCTTTGTGGCCTCCAGTATGTGGGACGGACCCTCAGAAAACTAAAAACCCATTTGCAAGAACATATAAGAAACATCAAAAAAGGGGTGGATACACACAGTGTCTCTGCGAGTTTTAAAAAAGTGCATGAAAAAAATCCTGTGGGTTTGAAGTTTGTAGGTTTAGAAAAAGTCATGATGAATTGGAGAGGAGAGGATCCGATAAAGAAAATAAATAAAAGAGAAGTGGAATGGATTTACAAGTTAAATACACTGCAACCTAGTGGACTGAACATTGATTTTGATATTAATACGTGTCTGAAGGGATAAAGGGTGAAATTATAATGGGTATGTCATAGTCGAAATGTCGGTAGACAATGTTAAAATTAATACATGTGAATAGGGTGGAATGGAAACCTGCGGTATTTTATATTTTATGTTTGAGAAAGTAACTACAATGCGAATTGCTGGCTGAGATGAATCACGAGAGACAAATTGAAAGGTAAAGAGTTTTTTATGCATGAAAAGAGCTTTTGGAGCAAATGTGGTAATTAAATACCCACCTGAGTATAAATAGGAGGGAGGAACAAGTGGTTTTCAGAGCAGCCCCTGACGAAGCAAGTACAGACGAAACCCGGGTCGGGCGAGCATGCAGTATTGATTTTATATGCGTGAACATTTTATACCTTTGTGAGTATAATAAAATACTTTTATAAGTCTATTTGTGGCGGTACTTCACTATGTCAAGCCCTCTTATCTGAGATCTAGGAGTGACACATGAAAGTGACTGGGAATTCAGTGATCGGATGCATTTAAAGACGCGATTTCTGGATCCTACTCGACTTTTAATCCCCGGGAAGGAGTTAAAAGCTGCGCGGTCTTCCTGTTAGAAATTTTATGAAAGTCAAACCGGACCTACCTCACTAAAAGACCTGCTGCGCTATGCGCTATAAAAGAACTGTGTGGTTTGAGACATATTTTTTATATTTTATTGTAATTTTTTGTTACATTTCTCACAGTAAGGAAGCCTTAATTACTCTGGAGACTTTTTTAATTCCACAACTTAATTTACCATGTATTGTACTGAAAAACAATAAAAAAAAATCTTTGTGTGGCAAAAAAACAAACAAAAAAAAAGAATTTTGCCAAGGTTTTTGGGATTTGACATTAGAGCGATCACTGTGCACTAAAAATGACCTGACATCCCATTTCTACGACTCAATACGAATTCAGCAATACCAAATTTGTATAGGTTTTTTTACTACTCTCTTTGCATTGCTATATTCTGACAACCAAACCTTTTTATATTTTTGTCTATAGAGTTGTATTAGGTTTTGTTTTTGGCGTAACGAACTGTATATTTTTTTTTCCATATTGTGGTATATACATTTTTTTAACACTGTTACTTAATTTTTTTGTGGGGATTGGATGACAAGAAAATGGCCAATCATGTTTTTTTTCATTTATTTTTCCATTACAATGTTCACAGAAATGTTTCTGTATATATATACGGTCCTAATATAGTTATATATTTTTTTGTTTATATATTTGATATATGGCATTGATCACTTCAAGATCACAATAAGTAATTTACACTAGTATAAAGTCCAACAGTTGATCTAACCTATCTTATCACGAATACATCGGGGAATTCATAATTCAAAAATAAGGTGCATAGTGCAATGTGAGTTCCAACAATAGCAGCTAGATGGCAGTACAAGGTCACAATTATATCCCCAAGTTGGAGAGGCAAATATAAAATAGTAACGTGGCCATTACATGAACTCCTTGTCCCCTCCCTGTGTCCCACACCTACCTCGACGCGTTTCGCCAAATGGCTTCGTCAGGCACCCGCCGTGTATAGTATGGGCCCACTGCAGAGGCCACCTCCATTCATCTCCTCATGCATCATGACATACATGTATGTGATAATGTATGTTACTTTTTGCACGATAATATATTTGTGGTAGGTGCCGTTTTTTTGTTGCTTTGATGTATATATTGTGACCTACAAGTCACATGGTAACAGCACAAACTCATCTGTTCCTTGTCAAAGCCCACAAGGGACCAGTGTATTGAGTATAATGTGAGAAGCCCTGACCAACCACACTACTGAGATAGCATAGATGAGGTGTCGTACCACCTGTCTCTCCACCTGGTCTGATTGATGGCCTGAAAGAGAATGTTATGTGAGGCTATCTACAGAGCTGAAAGCCCAGTAAAAAAAATAAAGAAGTTAAACATTCTGAACAAGAACTAGTATACATGGAGTCTGAATAGTCACTTACATTTTGTAAATAAAAAAACTTTTATTTTATAAAAATGTCCCTTTAAGACCAAACAGGCATCGAGATAAAATAAAAAGGTTATCCTGTCTGCAAATCATTCTCCTTTTGTTATATTGTAGGTTACTAAAATGTGTTATCTGCTCTATAGTTATTGTATTTTAACAGTGATTTTTTTTTCTTTTGACCTTCATCCTTATCTTAGGGCATCCTGCAAAACATTTAAAGAGTTTATTTACTTCTCAATAACCAGGTTTAAGGAAGAAGCAGTTGTAGTTATTCTGCCAGTGTCTGATCAGGTTTCATTCTGTATTGCACACATGCTTTTCCTTCATTTAAAACATCTGCCTTTAGAAACGAGCGCTGAGGCTCAGCAGCATAAGAGCTCTTGGTTTGCAAAGGCTTCAGTCCACAAACAATATTACAATTTACAATTGCGTCTATTGTGAGCTTCCTCTCGCAAGGAAAATGGACAAGGGTATCACATTTTGACTGTTTTCCAATACTGTACTAAGAAAATGTGCAGAATGAAAAGGACATTGACACTAAGCAATGTCGAAAACAGTTGACAAGAAAATTCAGGGTCACACAGAAGTGTGTGATATGCGATTGGGTCAGAACAAATAAAGTTAGGTGCCATATTGATAAAAAGAAAATACATTTGAGGATAAACCTAAGCACTAAGGGGCACACCAACATATCTGGTAGATAAAATGCTAGGCTTAACACTGGAATAAATGTCGGCAAGACAAAATGGGACCTAAGACGCCGGATTCGTGAAAACATAAGCGACATTATGAAGGCAAAAGATGCGCTTGTAGCTCGTCACGTTTCTGAGCATCATGGAGGTAGGGCATCTTCTGTAAAATTTCAAGGAATTGACATGACTAAGATGAACATAAGGGGCAGCGGTTGGGACCGCATCCTTCTACAAAAAGAGGCAAGATGGATTTTCACATTAAACACCACTAAATCTCATGGTTTAAATGATGCCATCTCTTTCATTCTATTTATTTAACAACTTTGTGGACGGGTGCTGTGTCCTCTTTGCTGTGACACTTTCCATCGCCATTATTCCCTAGTGCTTTGTCCTTTTCCTGTGGTTTGGCCCTTACTATGCATCCATGTAGAGACCGATGCTATATGTCCAATAGGGCACATTATATTTCCACCACACCTATTCTCTGGGTAGCTGCAATGCGGGCATAGTTAGCTGGTCCCCATCCATGGTATATGAATGCAATTTATATACTCTTTGTTTGGTATCTTCATGATAGTGTATGATATTTCATGATTATTGCTGTTGGGAAATATATTTTAATATTTTGATGTCCCTCCTTTTAATTGGGTTGTTATGTCCACATGTTTCTTTATTATGCTGACGGTTCGTTACTTTAGCCGCTGTGGATGTCCCCTGCAGTATCTTCAGCGCTAGGCGCCTCCCCTGCAACTCACCTTGCTTCATCCCTCTGTTGTCGAATCGTTCACGCTATCCGCCGATTGGCCAATGGGTCGGTGAGCGGTCTAAAGGGGCGGGGCAATACATATTTCCTTTGGCGTTCTGTGAGCCGCTTTGCGGCCATCACAGTGCCGAATGCTGCACACCAGCACGCTGCCCCTAAACACTACGAGGTGGTGAGCTTAGGCAGGGCTACAGAAACTAATGTATGTGCCAATTCTCATACTAGAGACTTTGGCACTAGGTAGCTTCCTGCACCTATAGCTTTCACGGTCACAACTTTTATCTCCTGCAGTGACCGTGGCAGGTTCATTTCCATCTGCACATGGTTGGGTGACAAGACTTTCCTACCCATGTGTTGAGTTTATGGTCTGGTGCTTTCGGCTCCTGATGAAATACAGTTTCACTGTATGAAAACGTGTCGAGCCTAGCTATATCTCACGGTAGCTAATTGGGGTACCCGTTATAGGCTGGCTCACATTGGGTCAGTGGGTCCCCTTTTAGTGTGTACCGAGCACCTTTCTGTGGTATGGACAGTAATGCACGCCACTGTCCATTGCTCACTGTGTAAGTCCAAATGATAGTTTGGGCACTACTCACCTGCCCTAAATATTTGTCCCTGTGCCAGGTGTACAGTGTTTGACTTGGTCCTGGGGGTTTGATGTGGTCTCTGTGATATCCTATTCAGTAGCCACATATCACATTGGCCATATACCCCTGGACAAGGTGCTGACACAAGGGTGAATCAGGGAGTTGTTGATATAGGGTATTTACCCCAGTGTTTTAACCTGATTGACCAATAAAGTTTATTATTTCAATTTTAGCGTACCTCCATGTATATTGTTTAATTAACACTGGAATAGTGTAGGGAGAAACATACAGTCTGTGTCGGGCCACAGCATGGTAGTAGTGTAGCAGGGATTGTGCACGTCCCTGCCAGCTAGAGTTTCAGTATTATACATCCACGCTACATATAGGATAGGGACACAGTACTTTTTAACCCCTTGTGGAGGCTCACTGAGCTACTTTTACTGTGATCATTAAAAGTTATGTTGTATGGTAAAATATCTGGGTCAAGTTTGGGAATCAAGTCGTGCGGCTCATGTATTTAGTAAGAGAAACACACAAGAACACATTTTACATGTTATCTATAAATGCTATTTCACCCCAGGGACAAAGTGCATAAAGTTTTACTTGACCCACTATTTTATCCAGACTACTCATTGGGGAAATTTATGAAGCCCTGCACTCCATCATATTTGGTTCCAAAAAGTCACAAAATAGAACTGTGACATTTTTGACTTGTTAGGCGAAATTTTGCATTTTTACACCACTCACTCCAGATCGGAAAAATCTTACTCCAGTCAAGGGAAGTCAGAAAATGGATTGACATCTGAAGACAGAAGTGTTATACTTAAAAGGGGCCTATTCCCATAAAATCCAGTGAAATCTGCAGACAGTATGTTATAGAGCTGGAGGAGCTGAGCAGATGGATATATGTTTTTGTGGGAAAAGATTGAATAAAACCTGTAAATTTATACATTTAAATCTCTTTTGTTTATGATGTCATTGATCAAGTAGGAGGTGTTATCAGTGATTTATAGCATTCTCTGTGTAAGTTTGTATACAGAGATAGCTGTCAGTCAATGATAGCTGTACATGGGGGAGGTGTTATCAGTGATGTATAGCATTCTTTGTGTAAGTGTGTATACATAGATAGCTGTCAGAAACAGCAGATGAATAAATTACAAGTTTTATGGAAATCTTTTCCCACAAGACTATATATCAATCTGCTCAGCTCCTCCTGCTATATAACATGCTGCCTGCAGATTACACTGCATTTCATGCTGACAGGTCCTCTTTAAATTTCACTTGCTTCAATTAACATCACAGACTCCTATAAAAGTGATTCCCCTGATGATAAATCTCTCCCATTGTATTTTCCTAGAAATCAAGCTTCTGCACTGCTGAAAGTATATTCTTCCACTCTGTCTATAGATATGCACACAATATATGTGGCTCATTTAGGCTATTATAACCATACACCGTTTGGTATATACATCTCATTATCTTTATACAACTCTTTTTTAACTTTTCTCTTCTATATGAACTATTGATTTTTTACCTGATTTTTTTTCTCATTGTCTGAACTATTGCTTTTTTTCACCATTATATGAACTACCATTAGATTTTTCGGTTTTTGATTTTTATGATGAACTGCTCTGTATAATGAACTAACTTCTATGAACTATTATCCTACATGAACTTTTTAAACAAATTTTCCATTAAGACATCACCATCTATTTATTTATTGATTTTTTAACTATTGATTTTTTACCTTTTTATCCTTTTTGAAAATATAAACTTAAATTGGATAACATATAGAAAATAAATACTTTTACACAACATATTGCCTGATTGTGCATTATATACACACATCCATCTATTAGCCATTCCTCTCTGCAGCCTCAGGTGATAGAGTGCCTGTTCCACCCCATTCACTCTCTTTATATACTCCTAAAGGACTGTGGGGCAGTCCTGGCACAAGAGCACCTAGGTCCACTAGTTGTGTAGGGTGAGTCGCCTTTTCCATATTTATTTATTTGGTTCATGTTCAGTGTAGTATATACCAAGATACCAAACAGCACAATGACTACTTTTCACCCTTTAAATAGGCAGACTGGCTGATTGCAAGTTTGATAACACATTTGATGCTAATTACAGGTCCCTATGGCCCCTATAGTTTAACATGTCCCTATAGTCAAATTATATTCAATATTTTCTAGGGGTACCATCATTTTTGTCCAGGCCAGTTTTATTAACATAGTAACATAGTTTATAAGGCTGAAAAAATACATCTGTCTATACAGTTCAGCCTGTTATCCTGCAAGTTCATCCAGAGGAAGGCAAAAAAAACAAAAAAAAAACAGTGAGGAAGAAGCCAATTTTCCCTACTCTAGGGGGAAAAAATTCCTTCCTGACTCCAATCAGGTAATTAGAATAACTCCCTGGATCAATAACCCATCTCTAGTAACTATATTTTGTAATATTATTGCACTCCAGAAATACATCCTGACCCCTCTTGAACTCTTTTAGTGAACTCATCATCACCACCTCCTCAGGCAGAGAGTTCCATAGTCTCTCTGCTCTTACCGTAAAAAATCCTCTTCTATGTTTGTGTACAAACCTTCTTTCCTCTAGACGCAGAGGATGTCCCCTCGTCAGAGTCACAGTCCTGGGGATAAATAGATGATGGGAGAGATCTCTTTATTAACCCCTGATATATCTATACATAGTTATTAGATCTCCCCTCAGTCATCTTTTTTCTAAAGTGAATAACCCTAATTTTGATAATCTTTCAGGTTATCGTAGTCCAACTATTCCAGTTATTACTTTAGTTGCCCTCCTCTGAACCCTCTCCAGCTCTGCTATGTCTGCCTTGTTCACAGGAGCCCAAAAGTGTACCCAGTACTCCATGTGTGGTCTGACTATAGTGATTTGTAAAGTGTCAGGAGTATGTTCTCATCACGGGCATCTATGCCACTTTTGATGCAACCCATTATCGTATTGACCTTGGCAGCTTCCTGACACTGGTTTCTACAGCTTAGTATGCTGTTCACTAAAATTCCTAGGTCCTTTTCCATGTCAGTGTTACCCAGTGTTTTACCATTTAGTATTTACTGGTGACTTGCATTCTTCCTTCCCATGTGTATAACCTTACATTTGTCATTGTTAAACCTCAGCTACCACTTCTCAGCCCAAGCCTCCAATCTATCCAGATCCATTTGTAGAAGTATACTGTCCTCTTCTGTGTCAATTACTTTACACAGTTTAGTGTCATCTGAATTTTTTTTACTATTTTACTGTGTAAGCTTCTACAGGATCATTAATACATATATTGACGAGAATAGGGCCCAATACTGACCCCTGTGGTAACCCACTAGTGACATTGACCCAATTGTGTACCATTAATAACCACCCTCTACTTTCTATCACTGAACCAGTTACTTACCCACATACAGACATTTTCCCCAGTCCAAGCACACTCATTGTATATACTAACCTTTTAAATGGTACAGTATCAAATGCTTTGGAGAATTCAAGATATACAACATCCATTGATTCGCCGTGGTCAAGTCTGGAACTTACCTCCTCATAATAAAAACTGATTAAATTAGTTTAACATGACCGATCCCTCATGAAGCTATGCTGATATGGCATTATTTTCTTATTTTCATTGCGGTACTCCAAGATAGCATCTCTTAAAAAACTTTCAAACAGTTTACCCATGACAGATGTTAAACTTACCAGCCTATAATTTCCGGGCTCTGTTTTTGGAGCCTTTTTGAGTATTGGCACCACAGTTGCTATGCGCTGTGGAAGAAAGATAGACATATGGGGCGGTCCTGCGCGCTGCATGGCTGCATTAGGCTTCAGAGTGAGGAGGTGTGTCTCTCAGTAATCCAATCTGATTGGCTGGCAGGGAGTTGCTGGCTACAGCAAGTGTGTATGCGAAGTGAGGGAAAGCAGTTTTGGCCTCAATGAACTGGCAGAGGAGCCATCTTGAGAAGGTCCTCATATTGTAAATGTTTAAACAGCCGAAACTAAGGGAACAACTCAGGGAAAACTGTGGTATGTGAAGAAACTAAAGATTGCTTTATGCATAATGCTGCTGCAGCAGAAACATATGCTAAAATAGATTTTTTGGATGAAAACATGACGATTACACTTTAAATATCAGAAATAAGGGTCTGACTATGACATTACTTAATTCTCTTAGGATACAGGGGTGTATGCCACCTGGTGCTAGCGATTTGTCTATTTTAATCTTTTTGACATGCCGCTGTACTTCTTCCTGGGTCAGGCACAGTTTATTTTCTTCAGTGAATACAGTGGAGAAGAAAAAATTGAATAGCTTAGCTTTCTCCTCATCGCTCTCTGCCTCTCCTCCCTCATTACTCTGTAAAGGGCCGACCCCTTCAGATTTATACTTTTTACCACTTAGAGTTTTCAGAGTTTTACTCTCTTTGGCAAAACATTTCTCAGTACTTTTTGGCTACTTTAATTTGTCCTTAACATATTCTACTTTTCTCCTTATAGTTTTTCAATGCTTCCTTGCTAGCCTCCTGTTTTAGTGAATTAAATGCTTTATTTTTGTCATTTCTTGTTTTCTTTATATTTATATTTCTCCACATTGTTTTTTTTCTTGTTTCATAGCCTTTTATTCCGATAAGGTATGTACCTCTCACAATTAGATTTTAGGATGTTTTTAAAAATATCCCATTTTGTGGCTGTATTTTTATTTTTGAGGACTTTACCCCAATTAGTTAGACCTATGGCCTCTCTTACTTGGCTAAATTTAGCTTTTTGGAAGTTCGGCATTTTTTTTCCTCCCTGAAGAAACACTGTTTTGAATGACAATTGGAAGGTTATTACTTTATGTCACTATTTCCCAGTTGTCCCTAACCTGCACATCTGTTGTTCTGTCAGGTCTATTGGTTAATACTAAGTTCAGTGTAGTGGTGCCTCTAGTCGGGTCCTGAACCAGTTAGGATAGGTAATTGTCTTTAGTTATTGCCAAGAACCTGTATCCCTTGAGATGTATAGGTTTCAGTTTCCCAGTCTATATCTGGGTAGTTGAAGTCTACCATAATAACGAACTTATTATGATTTGCCACCGTGTCTATTTTGTTTAGAAGTAGATTTTCTGTGGAGATTAGCATATTAGGTGGCTTATAAAAAAATCCTATTAGTGTTTTATTACTGTTTTTTCCTCCATGTATTTCTACCCACAGTGACTCCACATGTTCATGTCCCTCACCTCATATCTTCCCGGAGTGTGGGCTTTAGACAGGACTTTACATGAAGGCAAACCCCATCCCCTCGCTTGTTTTGACGTTCCTTTCTAAACAGACTATAACCCTGTACGTTAACTGCCCAGTCATAGCTATCATCCAGCCATGTCTCAGTTATTCCCCCAGGTCATAGTCCTCCTCACAATTCACTAATTCCAGTTCACCAGTTTTATTAGTCAGGCTTCTGGCATTAGTGTACATACAATTAAGAGGTTTATGTATATTTTTTACCCTACACCTTTCCTTAAGAACTGTTCTAGTCCCTCCTTCCATTCCTCCCCCAGTTCCATTACCTGGCCCCAGGTCTCTATCTACACTATCTTGCCCTCCTATAACGTAATTACCCTCCCCCCAGTCCCTAGTTTAAACATTCCTCCAACCTTCTAGCCATCTTCTCCCGCAACACAGCTTCCCCTTCCCCTTCCCCATTGAGGTATAGCCCATCCCTACGATAGAGCCTGTAGCCAAAGTTGGCCCAGTTCTCCAGGAACCCGAACCCCTCCTTCCTACACCAGTTCTTGAGCCACTTGTTAACAAAAATGAACCTCCCTGTTTGGAAAACATTACCTTTGAGGTCCTTGCCCTAAGCTTGTCACCTAAATCCCTAAAATCCCCATTTTTAAGGATGCTCCACCTACCTCTAACTTTGTCATTGGTTCTGATATGGACCATGACTGCTGGATTTTCTCCAGCCCCTCGTAGTAATCTGTCAACCTGATCAACGATGTGTTGAACTCGAGCGCCGGGAAGACAACACACTATTCGACGATCCCGGTCTTTGTGACAGATCGCCCTATCTGTGCCCCTAAAAATTCAGTCTCCCACTATCAGCACCTGTCCGGCCTGCCCTACTCTCCTGGTCCCCTGCTAACTGGAGCTGACATTCCCTTGACTGGCAAAGGCAGTGTCCGGCTGCAGCAGTGCTCTACCTGAACTGACATTTCCATTATCTGCCAACCTTGTAAACTTGTTGAGGTGTGTCAGATCAGGAGGACTAGCCTCCCTGGCACTCTTTCCTTTACCCCACTTTCTGTTACCCAGCTAGCTACCTCACTTTCCTGAGGCTCCATGCTACTACACTATTGCACATTTTACCCCATAAAGTGTCTGCTCAGTGAGCAGCAAACTCTGTTCCAAATTTCCAACGCTTCTCAGTGTTGAAACTCGCCCGGTTAGATACACGATGTGAGATTCAAAATGGGCACACATTTTGCTCACATTTTAAACAAAGATATGGACCCTCAAATGGCTGTTCCAGGACTGCATACATTAGACAAGATGTGCACTGAACTGAGCTGTCAATGATGGAACAAATACTAAATGGGAATTACGCAAGAAAAGAGAATAAATACAATATAGTGCAGTGATAAGAAACTGATTATCTGTAGTCCCCTCCCACTAGTCCCTGCATCTCAAGTCATGTAATCTAAAGTCACACATAGCTCCAATACAGCTAAGCAGACAGCTTTTTTTCCCTCTGGATTTAAAGTTTTTTTTATTTGTATTTTTTATTATTCTGTTGAACCACAATTTAAAAGCAATGTCTGATTTGCATTAGCTGATTTTCAGTGCATTTCTATATATTAGTACTTTTGTCCATTTCAAGTTTTTCTGTGTAGACAGATTGTAGATTGTAGAATTTGAGGCTTAAGAGTTTGAAATTTATAGCTGACGTGTTAATTTAACATGCAAAAGAGACATTATAATAATCCAGTAAAGGAGCACATGCCTAGTGAATTGTATTAGATTAACACTCATTATTTTTCATTTGTGGTCAAAATAATATCTTACTCTTTCTACATGCATCATAGCCACCCCAATTAAAGTCACTTAGCAATAGCAATATTATCTTTATGATATATTTGTTCATTTAGAAAGTAGCATGGTTGGATTTTCAGCATTTTTAATATAATCTAATTTACTTTGAACATACATTCCTATAGGAAAAGGCTAAAATGTAACTTATTAAAAAATGAATTCACATATAAATATGTATGAATATGAAAATGGCATTGCATATATTTAAGTAAATAACATACAGCCCCTGGCTTCAATGCCTCACTACACAATTGCCACATGGTGGGAGAGCTCTTCTTTTGTATGTGCGGCACATGTCCAGTGAATTCTTGAAGCCTGGAGCTCTGCACCCACAGTCACTGGGCATGCGCTACAGATTCAACCGAACAGAGCCTGCTCCAGATCCGAGGAGGCCATGGCATGATGTTGTGGCACACCGAGCATGAGTGTTTTGCCTGTGTTCTGGTGACTCGGAGCTCCCCTTTATTCAAACAAATAACTGTCCCTTCTCTCCCTCTTCCCCCACATCCAAAATCAGACCACAGCGATAAACGTCTTAGTTCCTGGCCCCTGACCCAGAGGTGATGACGATCACTGCCATCCACAACACTTTATATAAACATGCCTGAAAGTGGACAGCTTCAAAAGGGGTTTATTACTTTATAATAAGGGCACACTAAGTTGCATTAAGGAGGGTGGGGGCAAGCTGCTCTCCACACCTCGCTGTCACCAGGAAAATCCAAAAATCATACTCCGGTCAAAACTTGAAAATACAGCTCAATAGATATTATTAATGTACGCAATTTTAACGGTCAGGAGGTGACGGTGCCACACATGCCAAAAACCACCCACTTATGTTAAATCCTCGCTCATGAAATCAGTTCTTCTTATTGGGGTCATGTGATGAATGATGATAGTGATGTGCTTGAGTTAAAAGGTATCATTGACCAGGGCACCCCCCGTACCCTCCATAGCAGTTGTGACTTGACAGAAGAGTGCCCAGAATGCTGCTGAGGAGGATGAGGGGGACCTGATTGCCCAGGTGGAGCATCTGGGTGATGCAGCTTCCCCACATCCTCTCCCTGAAATTACCTGGGCGTTGCAGCAGGCACCCACCACGAACTTGGAGTTCGAGGAGACCCTGTCTACAGATACTCAATTCGGTCAGTGGACCGACAAAGATCCCTGTAGGGGTCCTAAACTAAATATCTTTATTGTTACAAATCTAAAATCACAAGACCTACAGGGATAGGTTAAAACTATCAGGAATGAGGGGGGAGGGAGGGAGGGAGGGGGGTGACGGTTCCTCACTTGCAATTGATGCCACCTCACACTACATAGACCATTTGTATAGACCAGTGTGAGTAGTGTGAGGTGGCACCAATTGCAAGTTAGGAACTGTCACCTACTCCTCATTCAGGATAGTTTTAACCTATCCCTGTAGGTCTTGTGATTTTAGATTTGTAACAATAAAGATATTTAGTTTAGGACCCCTACAGGGATCTTTGTTGGTCCACTGACTGAATGGAGTATTTGTGAAATTATTCTGAGGGCTCTAAAATAGGGCATATTAGGCATGTTTGTCATCCTGTCTACAGATGCCACTTTGGAAGATCTAAGGGCCTCTGCCACCAGTCCCCCTGGAGAGTCTGACAACGTAAATGTTTACTGGGAACAGGGGAAATTATATAGAGAGCCGGTTTTCCCTAAACCCCAGCCAATCACAGGTTGCTAAGAGGTTGTTGATTGTGCCCCAAAAGTACCAGGCTCAGCTACTCAGAGTAGCTCATGAAGTCCCCTGGTCTGGGCATTTGGGGGTACGGAAAACTCAAGCCAGGCCGGCCTGCCAGTTCTATTGGCCTAACATGGGAATGGACATTGCCAACTATTGTTGCTCCTTTGTTAATTGCCAAGTAGTCGGAAAACATGTGAATGTAAGTAAGGATTCGCTGATCCCTCTGCCCATCATTGATGAGCCTTCCAGAGGGTAGCAGTGGATATCATCGGACCCTTGGCCATTCCCAGCTCTTCTGGCAAATGGTTTATACTTACTGTGGTAGATTATGCCACCCGATACCCAGAGGCTGTTGCTTTGTCTTCCACCCACACAGACAAAGTGGCAGATGCTCTGTTAGGTATATTTTCTCGTGTAGGGTTCCCACAGGAAATGCTTACTGATCATGGGGGACAATTCATGTCTAACTTGATGAAGTGTTTGTGTAGAAAATGCAGGTGGAGCATATAGTTGCCAGCCCCTTCCATCCAGAAACAAAGGGTCTCTGTGACACTTTAATGGTACCCTAAAGCAGATGCTTAAGATGTTTGTGGAGACCCAAGGCCAGGACTGGGAATGTTATCTCCCTTACCTGTTGTTCGCATACCGGGAGGTACCCCAGGCATCCACAGGCTTCTCCTCCTTTCAGCTTCTGTATGGGAGACGGGTCTGTGGATCCCTGCATCCCATTCATGAGGCCTGGGAGGAAGAGACTGCAGGTGCCGGGACATCCATGGTGGATTAAGTGTTAACCCTCTGTGAGAAAATGGAGACTATGGTTGGTCAGGTCCTGGAGAATCTTACCAAGGCCCAGGCCAACCAGAAAAGATGGTATGACCGGCATGCCCGAGAAAGAGCTTATGAAATTTGGAAGAAGGTGTGGGCCCTGATTCCCATGCTTCAGAATAAACTCCAGGTAGCCTGGGAATGGCCATATACCTTTACAAAAGAGGTTAATGAATTGACATATGTAGTGGCCTTGGATGACGGGGGAAAGAGAGAGAGGAACTTTCATGCAAATATGCTTAAGGCCCACAAGGACAGGGCTACATGGGCCCTGCGAGTGTGTAGCCTACCTGAGAATGGAGAAGAGGATCTCCTGATTGATATGCTGGCAGCCAGCAAGGACTGCGGATCTATGCAAGCATTACAAATCAACCCGCAGCTTACTGGGGAGCAACAAAGTGAACTTGCAGCAGTCCTTTCTGTGCAGCAGGATCTTTTTATGGGGAAACCAGGTAGGACACACTTGGCAGAGCACCATGTAGATAACGGCAGTCATCGCCCGATCCAGCAATTGGCCTACCTGATTACCCGGGAAGTCCTAGAGAATACGAAGCGAGAGGTAGGGGAGATGCTTGGCTTAAATATTATCCAAAAATCTCACAGTGCCTGGGCTGCTCCTGTCGTCTTTGTCCCAAAAAAGGACCGGACAACCCGGTTCTGTGTAGATTACCGAAAGTTAAATGCCGTGACGGTCTTTGATGCCTATCCAATGCCCAGGATTGATGAACTGTTAGAAAAACTAGCAGCATCCCAGTTTATAATAGTCATGGATCTGAGCCGAGGATACTGGCAGATTCTCCTGACCCCGGAAGCTCGTAAAAGGTCGGCCTTCATCACCCCCTTTTGGCTTTTTGAGTTTCTAGTGATGCCCTTTGGCATGAAAAATGCTCCAGCCACCTTTCAGCGACTGGTGAATGACTTGCTGGGGGGGTTAAAACATTGAATTGTGGCTTATCTCGATGACATCGATGTAGTCAGCAACACGTGGGAGGAGAATCTCACCCACTTGACACAGGTTCTCGAGAAAATCCGCTTCACAGGGCTGACTATCAAACCAGGTGTTTAAAAAGTGCCAGGTGGGCATGACTGAAGTCCACTACCTGGGACACCTGGTAGGTGAAGGTACCATTAAACCTGCGACTGGCAAGGTGGAAGCTATTACTACCTGGCCCACCCCGCAGACCAAAAAACAAGCAATGTCTTATCTGGGTACTTGCGGATATTATCGAAATGTATGCCCAATTTCAGTGCCTTGGCAAAGCGCCTTACAGACCTCACTAAGAAAAAACTCCCCAAACTGGTCACTTGGACCCCTGACCGTGAGACGTCTTTCAATGCCTTGAAATATGCTCTGTCCCACTCTCCTGTTCTTCAGGCCCCTGATTTCACCTGCAGGTTTGTGGAACAAACGGATGCCTCTACCTATGGCCTAGGAGCTGTCCTCAGCCAGGTGGACCTGGCCGGGGAGGAGCACCCGTTTCTGTTGCCGGAAGTTGCTGCCCCGGGAGTTGGCATATGCCACCATTAAGAAGGAGTGTCTTGCCATAGTTTGGTCTCTTAAGAAATTAGAGCCATACCTCTATGGGGGCAACTTTATAGTGATCACTGACCATAACCCCTTGAGCTGGCTGAACCGTGTAGCTGGTAACAACGGAAAACTGCTGTGATGGAGTTTGCCTCTGCAGAAGTACAGTTTTACCATCCAGCACAAGAAGGGGAGTGACCATGGGAATGCGGATGGACTGTCTAGAGCTGCTGACCCCACAGTGACAGGTGCCATGGAGAATGACCTGTGATTCATCCTCCGAAGCCACCTTCTAAAAGGGGGAGGTGTGGCACACCGGGCATGAGGGCTTGGCCTGGGTTCTTGTGACTCGGAGCTCCCCTTTATTCAAACAAATAACTGTCCCTTCTCTCCCTCTTCCCCCACATCCAAAACCAGACCACCACCATAAACTTCTTAGTCCCTGGCCCCTGACCCAGAGGTGACAACGATCTCTGGCATCAACAACACTTTATATAAACATGCCTGGATAGTGGACAGCTTCAAAAGGGGTTTATTACTTTATAATAGGGGCACGCTAAGTTGCATTCAGGAGGGTGGGGGCAAGCTGCTCTCCACACCTCACTGTCACCGGGAAAATCCTAAAAACTCATTTCGGTCATAACTCAAAAATACAGCTCAACAGAGATTATTGATGTAACCCATTTTAACGGTCAGGGAGTGCCGGTGCAACACATACCAAAAACCACCCACTTATGTTAAATCCTGGCTAAGAAAATCAGTTCTTCTTATCGGGGTCACATGGACACCCTGTGTTTGGTACCTCTGTGACACCAATACTGAGAGCTAAAAAATGAGCCCACAATTAGCGGGCGGGTATTCTCCTGTGTAGAGTTATGGGCAGAAATCCATTTTAGACCAGGTTTCAGCGTGACTGACCGGTGATGAAAGTCACAGCCAACCCAAATGTCACACCCTAAAGGCGGGTTTACTGACTGCCTGGACCAATTCTTATAAATTGGACAGAGCAGATTGTACCGTGTTCCCCATTTTGAGGTCAATCTCATTGAATGAGGATCCGTGTCTTTCTGTCTTGCCTCAGGACCTAAAAGCTGCAAGTCTCTGTATGAGTAAAGTAGGCGTTAGTTTTCTTTCATCTGTGTATATTTGTATGCTTCTGTTTTTTTTTTAACATCTTTCAATTCTTATTAAAACAAATTTTTTAACCTAGCACGGGCAATATTTTTTAAGGCAATTCGAGTTCCTAATCTTCAGCTACCTGTTTGCTTTGCAAGGTCATTGTTAATGCCTGATTGTAAAAGTATAGGACAATAGCCTCGGTGTCTGGAGTGTGGATAGCAGGGTATCTATCCCTCTGTGTGCGTGCTGGGACTCTGTGCGTTGTCTCAATACAGGTTATATTATAGACCAAGGTGTATGGGGTAATTGATTCCCACAGATAAGGTGAGGGCAGCAGCCTCTTAGAGAAGAGTGTCTGTGTCTGGGTGGTAAGTTTCCCTTCAAAGGCCCTGTGTTTGTGGCAGGAGGGATTCTGTGTCCACCGAGTCCTACCCAATTTTATCTGGCAGATCGGGTTAGTTAGATCAGATTGGTGGTAGTGGTATGATGTATAAGTGAGCATGTGGGTTTGCAGGTTGGAAAGGAGTTCTTCCAAGCCTAGGCCCCTACAAAGTTTAGCAGTTGTTAAAAAGAGCTGGTAACAATTTGATCTGGTTGCAATCTGGTAGATTGTAGGAAGCAAGGTGATCAAATTCGATAGTGTGTGTAGTGTCAGTACTTGTCCCGATTCATTGCTGGTACCTGATCCTGGTCTGATCAGGTACTGCGACCTGGGGAATTGGGGCAAGACCCTGATAGTTTCATGAGCTAGGGAACCTCAATCAAGATACAGGAAGTGGGGTTCCGGCAGGGAAAGCTTAACTTTAAGGAGGAAAGTGCCTGCCTCCTTGACTTGAAGTACCTTATTTGTATTTGCATCAATTTAGCAATTTCAATTGTTTTGGTGTCAATTTTAAGTCTGACTTTGCTTTGTGAGGTTGCTCCATATTTATGAAATAGAGAACAGTAGTAAAATAAATGAAACCAGAAGTTTACATACACTATATATAGAGACACATATGCATGTTTTTCTCAATATCTGACATGAAATCAGAATAAACCTTTCCTGTATTTGGTCAATTAGAATTACCATAATTATTATTATTTGCCAAATGCCAGAATAATGAGAGAGCGAGAGAATGTTTTAAGGCATTTTTATTACTTTATACAAAGTCAAAAGTTTACATACATTTCATTAATATTTGTTTCCATTGCCCTTAAAGAGGACCTTTCACCTGAAAATGCTTGTGAAACTGAAGACATACCCTTACTTGCCTGTCCCCCGTGGTGCTTAATCAGCTCTTCTTTTTTTAATATGTGCCCCCGTTTGTCCGCGGTGCCCCCTGCAATAACTCCCGCCGTGTATGCTAATGAGCCATTCGGCTCAACTAGGCGGGCCTACAAAAGTTCTCCCGGGCGTGTCTTTCTTCTTCCTGGCACGGAGCGCATCCAATCAGTGCGCTCCGCTCTTAGCCAGGGAGAAGAAGCTCCAGTTCTCGCGAGAACTGGAGCTTCTTCTCCCTGGCTAAGAGCGGAGCGCACTGATTGGATGCGCTCCGTGCCAGGAAGAAGAAAGACACGCCCGGGAGAACATTTGCAGGCCCGCCCAGTTGAGCTGAATGGCTCATTAGCATACATGGCGGGAGTTATTGCAGGGGGCACCGCGGACATACAGGGGCACATATTAAAACCCCTTAAGGACCGGGGGTTTTGGGATTTTTGCGTTTTTGTTTGGCGCTCCCTGCACTCCAAAAGCCATAACATTTTTATATTTCCGCTCACATAGCCATATGACGGCTTGTTTTTTGCGGGACAAGTTTTACTTTTTAACGCTACCATTTATTTTTGCATGTGATGTAGTGGGAAACGGGAAAAAAATTCCAAATGGGGTGAAATTGCAAAAAAAAAGCAATTTCACCACAGTTTTACGGGTTTTTAAATTACAACGTTTGATTTGCGATAAAACTGACTGGTTAATTTTATTCTTCAGGTCAGTACGAATCTGGCAATACCTAATATGTATAGTTTTTCTTGCGTTTTGATAGTGAAAAAAAAATTAAAATTGGGAATTTTTTTATTTTATTTTTTTGTCGCCATGTTTTGACCCCTATAACTTTTTTGTAATTATGCGTACGGAGCAGTGTAGGGGCTCATTTTTTGCGGGGCAATCTGAACTTTTAATTGATACCATTATGGGGTGCATATGATGTTTTGATCACTTTTTATTCATTTTTTTTTAGGAAATGAAGCGTCTAAAAATGGCGAATTAGCCATTTGGACGCTTTTTTTCCGTTTTGTATGTTTACCGTATGGTGAATATTTTTTAATATTATTATAGTATGGGCGTTTTCGCACATTGCGACACCCATTATGTGTAATTTTTTTATTTATTTTATTTTCATTTTGGGGAAAGGGGGGTGATTTGAATTTTTATATTTTTTTATTTTATTTTTATTTTTTAAACTTTTTTTTTTTTTTACCACTTTCTTATAGTTCCCATAGGGAACTATAAGATGCCATCATCAGATTGCTATTCTCATATATTCCAATGCAATAGCATTGGAATATATGAAAAATCGCATATTTCCTATGGAGCCTATTACAGTCATAGGCTCCATAGGAATACTATGTAGTAACCTAGGTTTCATTCACAGAGACCTAGGCTACTACATGCATGCTCCGGCTCCCCTTGTGGCCATCAGGGAGCCGGAGCACAAACCGAAAGTGAAACTTTCGGTTTTGCGTGATCAGATGCCGTGGTCAGGATTGACCACAGCATCTGAGGGGTTAAATGTCCACGATCGGCATCGCTGCCGGTCACGGACATGAGCTGCGGGTGTCAGCTTGATGAATCAAGCGTTTACCCGCAGCTCATGCGCCCGCTCCGTGCGGGAGCGGGCGCCATCTTTAAAGTGCGGACGAAGGGCGTACATGTACGCCCTTCGTCCTTAAGAGGTTAAAAAAAGAAGAGCTGATTAAGCACCACGGGGGACAGGCAAGTAAGGGTATGTCTTCAGTTTCACAAGCATTTTCAGGTGAAAGGTCCTCTTTAAACTGTATGACTTGGATGAAACATTTTGGATATCCTTCCACAAGCTTCTCACCATAGTTGGTCGGAATTTGGGCCCATTCCTCCTGACAAAACTAGTGCAACTGAGCCATGTTGGTTTATCGCCTTGCTCGCACCTGCCTTTTCAGCTTTGTCCATACATTTTCAATACGATTTAGATAAGCATTTTGTGATGGCCACTCCAAAACATTGACTTTGTTATCCTTAAGCCACTTTGTAACCAGTTTGGCAGTATGCTTCGGGTCATAGTCCATTTGGAAGACCCATTTCCACCCAAGCTTTAACTTCCTGGCTGATGTCTTGAGATGTTGCTTCAATATTTCCACATAATCCTCTTTCCTCATGATGCCATCTATTTTGTGAAGTGCACCGGTCCCTTCTGCAGCAAAACAACCACAGAATATGATGCTGCCATCCCTGTGTTTCACAGTTGGGATGATATTCTTAGCCTTCCAAGATTCTCCTTTTTTCCTCCAAATATAACAATGGTCATTATTGATACAGTACTCATTTCACTGTGGATATTGACACAATTTTACCAGCTTCCGCCATCATCTTCACAAGGTCTTTTGCTTTTGTTCTTGGATTAATATGCATGGACCATAATATGTCAGACCAAAGCAGGTTTATCTCTGGGACACAGAACCTGTCTCCTTCCTGAGCGGTATGATGGCTGCACATTCCCATCTTGTTTGCACTTGCATATAATTGTTTGTACAGATGAACGAGGCACCTTCAGGTACCTTGAAATTGCACCCAAGGTTGAGCCAGATCTGTGCAAGTCCACAATTCTCTTCCTGACATCTTGGCTGATTTCTTTAGACTTTCGCATGATGCTACACAAAGAAGCAGTGTGTTTCAGGTGTGAATTTAAATACATCCACACGTGTGTCTCTAATTAACTCATATGTTGCCTAACAGAAGCTTCCAAACACATGATATCATCATGTGGGCAGTCCAGAATTGTTTAAAGGCATAGTAATCTTAGTGTATGTAAACTTTTGATATTGCAGAAAGTAATAAAAATGCCTTAAAATATCCTCTCTCTCATTTTTCTGGCATTTGGCAAATAATAATAATTATGGTAATCCTAATTGATCAAAAACAGGAAAAAAAAATTCAGATTTTATGTCAGATATTGAGAAAAACATGCATATGTGTCTTTTTATATAGTGTATGTAAGCTTCTGGTTTTGACTGTATATGTGGCAAAAGTGCTCTTATCTGAAATCCTGACCTACGTTTCACTCCACTTCTAAAAGTGGTGAGGCTTACTAACTGTTGCAAAATTTGACCAAATGTCACAAAAATATGCACCAAATATTGAATGTGGGCATCAAGTGTGTCTTTTTATGGCACAAAAGTGGCATAGCAGATTGCATAACTGACCCCCATAATCTTTATTGGTCAGATAAATACATACTAAACCACATAAAAAATGGAGTGAACATAGAAAAAGCAGTGCACCGCAGTGGGACATCTCTAGCACAGATCAATCCATGGGCTTCCCATAAGAATATCATAATAATGCCCATATAGACATGTAGTCAGTACAGTATATGTCATAAAGGAAGCCATTTAGATGAAAAACTGTTTATAGAGAAAGTACAAAGTAACAAATGCTAAAATGCATACAAGCTATTCTCATAGAGACCTAATAAAGTGAAACCCTACAGTTAGGCTGCATTCACACAAGCGAGTTTTCCGCGCGGGTGCAATGCGTGATGTGAACGCATTGCACCCGCACTGAATCCTGACCCATTCATTTCAATGGGTCTGTGTACATGAGCGTTTTTTTTCACGCATCACTTGTGCGTTGCGTGAAAATCGCAGCATGTTCTATATTCTGCGGTTTTCACGCAGCTCTAGCCCCATAGAAGTGAATGGGGCTGCGTGAGAAACGCATTGCAAGCAAGTGCGGGTGCGTTGCGTTTTTCACTGATGGTTGCTAGGAGATGTTGTTTGTAAACCTTCAGTTTTTTATCACGCGCGTGAAAAACGCATCAAAACGCATTGCACCCGCGCGGAAAAAACTGAACAACTGAACGCAATCGCAGGCAAAACTGAATGGCTTTGCCTGTGAAATCGCACAGTTTTCACTGAACGCATCCGCAACGCATCCGGACCTAATCCGGACACGCTCGTGTGAACCCAGCCTTAATGTAAAAGAGCCGTATACACCTCGGTGTGCTTCTTTTTATCAATTCTTCAGGTTAATATTTTCATAGTGTGATACATTCTTTTTTTAAATTAACTCTATCTAATGACAAAATGTCTACATACTGTAGATGTGATAAATAATAAGAGGCTGGCTCTCACCCAACATACTAAATGAAGCAAAGAGGGTCATTGGAAATTGCAAAATATGGAGTACAGCACCAGAGAAAAAGCTACACAAAAACAAATCGTGCCAGCACCCTCCATATAATATAAATTAATAGCAGACTGGCACAAAAGAATGCATGAATGTAAGTAAAATCCTTCCTGTAACACAATGGCAAAAGCCCCTCTCTTTGCTGGTAGGCAGAGCTCCCCCCCCCCCCCTTCCAAGCCACATGAACGTTGATAACATTCTCAATCATGTGACCAAACACTTCAACCAGGCAGAGAAACTCCTTCACCTAAAAGCGACATGTTTAGTCACATGCCCGAGGAAGAAACTCCCAATCATTTGCCTGAGCACATCACTGCTGGGTGGCCAAATAACAATAAATTAAAGGAATCACTCACTCAGATCAGGTAAGCTAAGTATAGCAATGAGCATATTGGCCTTTACTTATATCCAAAGCAATCCTAAAAGGTTTGTGAATATATGAGCTGGCTCTCAAAACACCACAAACAATGCAAATATACTGTAATTCTAATTTAATGCAAAAAAAAATACCATATGCGTTCACCAGCATAAGGTTACATTCATTGTATACTCCAATTTGCATTATTCAGAACAAAGGTTAACCACTTAACAGCTTTGCCGGAACTCTGCTCCAGCTTTGGGTAAATCACTTAACTATTCACCCCGAGCAGAGCTTAGGTAGCAGGGGAAGGGATATTTTAGCTGCCTATATCTTTGGATTGCTAGCAGCTAGAGATATGGGCCTGGTGTTGCTTGCATAGCTGGCATTCCAAGATTTCAAAGCAATAACACAACATTATCTCAACATCAGCAGGAGATATAGCTGTTAAGATTTGAGTTGGGAATAAAAGCAGTAAAATCTGCTTTTACTTTCACTTTCTGCTGCATTCAATGTCATCCCTATTCCTAATAGCGATATCCTCTAACATAGTAAAGATAATGCTGTGATTGGAATGCCTGCTTTCAAACAACACCAGGCCCATATCTCTAGCTGCTACCTATCCAGAGATATGGGCAGCTAAAGCAGTTGCCCCCTCTTTAGTCTGGAGGAGGAGGAGGAGGAAAGGCAGGGAGGGAGCTGACAGCCTGCAGGAGGAAAGAAAAAAAATGATAAAAAAATATATAGAAATTTGAAATTCTCATCATTGTATTGACCCATTGAGTAAAGTTATGCTATTTATGCCAAACCGTGAACGCTGTAAATAAATTCCACAAAATAATGTAAAAAGTGCTTTATTTTTATCTATCCCCCTAAAAATAAAATAATAAAAGTTATTTAATACACTATATATACCTGAAAATGAATGCTAAAATAAAAAAACTACAACTAATAAAAAATTGAAAAGTTATGACTGCTGGTACACAAAGAGTAAAAATGTTATTGGTCCTTAAGGCTGAAATTAGTTATGTCACTAAGAGGTTAAAAATGCAATGGTGTCCCCAGAGTTATGTGCTAACAAGATTTACTTCATATATTAAAAATCTACAATAAAAAAATGGTGTTTCCAATTTTAATGTGTTGGAAGCTAAAGGGAACGAGTCATCAGAAAATGATTTACTGTTTAACTCACATTTTTATGTTTAACAGAATTTTTTGTGATGTTATTTTTAATTTTCCATGTCAATATCTATATTTAAACAAAATCCATAAAATCCTGCAGTTTTTTCACTGGCCACTAAAACTAATAATAGGCACTAAAACAGGATACTAAAATGCTGTCCTAATAGTAGTTAAAAGTCATGAGTCAAATATACACATGGGAAAGTTTTATCAAAACTGGTGCAAAGGAAAACTGACAGATGAACCTGATTGGTAACTAAGTCAGTTTTCCATTGCACCCATTTTATGAATATCCATTGTAGCATTTTGTTTACAGTGTGTGCTCAAGCGCGATGCTCGAGTCTCCTCCCTGCATGTTTGCTGGCTGCTACGCAGCCAATAAAAGTGCAGGGGGATACTGGAACTCACTGTAATGCCGTAGCCATGTTGGTTACTGGCATTACAGTGATTGGCTGGCTGTAAAGCGTCATGGGGTGTTATATAGCACCCAATGACGTGGTTTGGCTCAGTCTTAGTCAGGGCGAGCTGCAGCAGAAGGGACAGATAGTATAGGGACAGGAATTTTTTAATTTTTTTTTTAGGCAGGGTTTAGTGTTAAAAGGTGTTAGAGACCCAAAAGTCCGTTTAAGGACTATTGTTTTATCTTGCTGCAATATATATTATTCGCACAACATTCACCTGCATCTGGCCACTGCTGGCAGTGACACAACCTCTCCTATATCTGTTGTGTTACATTTGTGCATCCTAAATATCTGTAACATTTAACTTAATTGTTTGGCCGACATCGACATTAGTTGCACTACATCTCCTGTATAACGTTTGCGCATACTAAATATCTGTGACATTCAGTGTAATTTTGTCTTAGTCTCTGGTGACACCGACATTACCTGCTTTACATCTCCTCTATAGCGTTTGTGCATTCTAAATATCTGTGACATTCAGTGTAATTTTTTCTTAGACGCTGGTGACAGTGACATTACCTGTGCAACATCTTCTGTATAATGTTTGCGCATCCTTAATATCTGTGACATTCAGTGTAATTTATTTGCACATACACTTACAAAACCTGAGCTACTGTATGTGTGACATTCTTGCAAGCATATATAACATTTAATATGCTCAAGGCGAGCAGTAAGGGACGGAGAAGTGGTCCTTCTGCTGATGGTGCACACAGAGGCCATGGCCCTGGGCCCGGTGAAACTGTGCCTGCTGCCAGAGCACAAGAAACACACTAATCCACGATACCTAGCTTCATGTCTCAGTTTGCAGGGCAGTGCAGGACAACACTCTCGAAGTCACACCAGTGCGACCAGGTGGTCGGTTGGATTGCAGCAGATAATGCTTCCAGTCGGTTAAGCACCACCCTGTCTTCCACAAAGTCCAGTCTCAGTAGCCAAGAGTCTGGTCAACAGAATCCTCACCCTGATCCTTCTTCCTCCCACCATGGAGAGTCTTGGCAAACAAGTGATCCCACATTCGGATATTCCAAGGAGTTCTTTTTATCATTATTATTATTATTATTATTATTATTATTATTATTATTATTTCTTGTTAGAGCACCTTTCATTCAATAGCTCTGTACATATGAAAAGGGGTAGACATAGATAATATAGGCAATTGCATTAAGCATGAACAAGACTAGTTACAGACTGGTACAGAAGGAGAGAGGGCCCTGCCTGTGAGGGCTTACAATCTATATGGTATGGGGGAAGGAGACAGTAGGTGAGGGTGAAGCTGGTCATGGCAGTATAGAGGTAGCGGGGTAACTGGTTGTAGGCTTGTCTGAAGAGGTGGGTTTTCAGGTTTATTTTGAAGGATTCTACTGTAGGTGAGAGTCTGATATGTTGGGGTAGCGAGTTCCAAAGTATGGGGGATGCATGGGAGAAATCTTGGAGGCGAGTGTGGGAAGAGGTGATAAGAGGAGAGGAGAGAAAGAGGTCCTGTGAGGATCGGAGATTTCATGTGGGGATGGATCGTGAAAGTAGCTCAGAGATGTAGGGAGGGTGAGAGTGCTCGATGCGAGGCCACAGAGGAGAATGTTGCAGTAGTCTAGGCGGGAGATGATGAGGGTATGTACAAGCATTTTTGCAGATTCAAAGTTGAGGAAAGTGCGGAGATGTTTTTGAGTTGGAGGCGGCAGGTGGTGGAAATGGCTTGGATGTGTGGTCGGAAGGAGAGGGCAGAATCCAAGGTCACCTCAAGGCAGCGCACTTGGTTGACTGGGGAGAGTGTGCAGTCATTGATTGTGATAGATAGGTCTGTTGGAGGGGGGGGTAGCAAGATGAGGGGAAAATACAGAATTCTGTTTTATCCATATTAAGTTTTTGAAAGCGAGAGGAGAAGAAGGAGGATATGGAAGATACGCATTGTGGGATTCTGGATAGTAAGGTGGTGATGTCTGGAGAGGTAGAGAGGTCAATTTGTGTGTCATGAGCATAAAAGTGATACTTAAAGACATGGGACTCTATGAGCTGTCCCAGGCCAAAAGTATAGATAGAGAAGAGCAGGGGTCCAAGGAGAGAGCCTTGTGGGATGCCAGCAGAGAGGGAATGAGGCGAGAAGGTGGTGTGAGAGTGGGAGACGCTAAATGTCCAGTCTGTGAGGTATGATGTGATCCAGGAGAGGGCCAGGTCAGTGATGCCAAGAGATGAGAGAGTTTGCAATTGAAGGGAGTGGTCAACAGTGTCAAAGGCAGAGGACAGGTCAAGGAGGAGGACAGAGTAATGTTTTTTGGTTTTGGCAGTTAGTAGGTCATTGGTGACTTTGGTGAGGGCAGTCTCAGTAGAGATGTCCCGAACTATTCGCCGGCGAACAGATCCCGGCGAACATCGCGAACATATGCAATGTTCGATTTGCCCCCTATACTTTATCATTGAGCAAACTTTGACCCTGTACCTCACAGTCAGCAGACACATTCCAGCCAATCAGCATACCCTACCTCCCAGAACCTCCCACCTCCTATCAAAAAGCAATGACAGCATTCATCTTACATTCATTCCGAAGCTGCAGTGTTAGTTAGACCAGGGAGAGTGCTGCTGCTGCTGAATTAATAGGGAAACCGTTAGCTAGGCCTGTGTTCTGTGTCCACTCCAGTCCTCAAAGACTCATCGGTCTCTTTAACACGAGTGTGTCCGGATTAGGCCCCATTCACACGTCCGAAGTGTGTTGCGGATCCGAAAATTGCGGATCCGCAACACACCATGCCAACACTCCCCATAGAGATGCCTATTCTTGTCCGAAGGCTGAGGACAAGAATAGGACATGCTCTATCTTTTGCGGAGCACATAGTGTGCTCTCTGCATCACGTCCGGCCCCATTCACAATGAATGGGTCCGTATCCATTCCGCAGAATTGCGAAATGGATGTGGACAAAAATTGAGGATGTGTAAATGGGGCCTTAG